>OY804585.1:80204692-80831136 GCA_963680875.1 Bathymodiolus brooksi | reverse complement strand
TTCTAGTCTTTTTAAACCCTATGATTTTGTCTATTCTTTGTAGACCCTATGATTTTGTCTAGTCTTTGTAGACCCTATGATGTTGTCTAGTCTTTGTAGACCCTATGATTTTGTCTAGTCTTTGTAGACCCTATGATGTTGTCTAATCTTTGTAAACCCTATAATGTTGTCTAGTCTTTGTAGACTATGATTTTGTCTAATCTTTGTAGATCCTATGACTTTGTCTAGTCTTTGTAGACCCTATGATGTTGTCTAGTCTTTGCATACTATGATTTTGTCTAGTCTTTGTAGACCCTATGACTTTGTCTAGTCTTTGTAGGCTATGATTTTGTCTAGTCTTTGTAGACCCTATAATTTTTTCTAGTCTTTGTAGACCCTATGATTTTGTCTAGTCTTTGTAGACCCTATGACTTTGTCTAGTCTTTGTAGACCCTCTGAATTGTCTATTCTTTGTAGACCCTATGATTTTGTCTAGTCTTTGCAGACCCTATGATGTTGTCTAGTCTTTATAGATCCTATGACTTTGTCTACTCTTTGTAGACCCTATGATGTTGTCTAGTCTTTGCATACTATGATTTTGTCTAGTCTTTGTAGACCCTATGACTTTGTCTAGTCTTTGTAGGCTATGATTTTGTCTAGTCTTTGTAGACCCTATGATTTTGTCTAGTCTTTGTAGACCCTTTGACTTTGTCTAGTCTTTGTAGACCCTATGACTTTGTCTAGTCTTTGTAGACCCTCTGAATTGTCTATTCTTTGTAGACCCTATGATTTTGTCTAGTCTTTGTAAACCCTATGATTTTGTGTAGTCTTTGTAGACTATGATTTTGTCTAGTCTTTTTAGAACCTATGATTTTGTCTAGTCTTTGTACACTATGGTTTTGTCTAGTATTTGTAGACTATGATTTTGTCTAGTCTTTGTAGACCCTATGATTTTGTCTAGTCTTTTTAGACCCTATGATGTTGTCTAATTTTTGTAGACCCTATCATGTTGTCTAGTCTTTGTAGAACCTATGATTTTGTCTAGTCTTTGCAAACCCTATGATTTTGTCTAGTCTTTGTAGACTATGACTTTGTCTAGTCTTTGTAGACCTTATGATTTTGTCTAGTCTGTGTAGACCCTATGATTTTGTCTAGTCTTTGTAGACCCTATGATTTTGTCTAGTCTTTGTAGACCCTATGATTTTGTCTAGTCTTTGTAGACCCTATGATGTTGTCTAGTCTTTGTAGACCCTATGATTTAGTCTAGTCTTTGTAGACCCTATGATGTTGTCTAATCTTTGTAGACCCTATGATGTTGCCTAGTCTTTGTAGACTATGATTTTGTCTAATCTTTGTAGACTATGATTTTAACTATTCTTTGTAGACCCTATGATTTTGTGTAGTCTTTGTAGACTATGATTTTGTCTAGTCTTTGTTGATCCTATGATTTTGTCTAGTCTTGGTAGTCCCTATGATTTTGTCTAGTCTTTGTAAACCCTATGATTTTCTCTAGTCTTTGTAGACTATGATTTTGTCTAGTCTTTGTAGACCCTATGATTTTATCTAGTCTTTGTAGACCCTATGATTTTGTCTAATCTTTGTAAACCCTATGATTTTGTCTAGTCTTTGTAGACTATGATTTTGTCTAGTCTTTGTAGACCCTATGGATTTGTCTAGCTTTTGTAGACTATGATTTTGTCTAGTCTTTTTAGACCCTATGATTTTGTCTAGTCTTTGTACACTATGGTTTTGTCTAGTCTTTGTAGACTATGATTTGTCTAGTCTTTGTAGACCCTATGATTTTGTCTAGTCTTTGTAGACCCTATGATTTTGTCTAGTCTTTGTAGACCCTATGACTTTGTCTAGTCTTTGTAGACCCTCTGAATTGTCTATTCTTTGTAGACCCTATGATTTTGTCTAGTCTTTGCAGACCCTATGATTTTGTCTAGTCTTTGTACACTATGGTTTTGTCTAGTATTTGTAGACTATGATTTTGTCTAGTCTTTGTAGACCCTATGATTTTGTCTAGTCTTTGTAGACCCTATGACTTTGTCTAGTCTTTGTAGGCTATGATTTTGTCTAGTCTTTGTAGACCCTATAATTTTTTCTAGTCTTTGTAGACCCTATGATTTTGTCTAGTCTTTGTAGACCCTATGACTTTGTCTAGTCTTTGTAGACCCTCTGAATTGTCTATTCTTTGTAGACCCTATGATTTTGTCTAGTCTTTGCAGACCCTATGATGTTGTCTAGTCTTTATAGATCCTATGACTTTGTCTACTCTTTGTAGACCCTATGATGTTGTCTAGTCTTTGCATACTATGATTTTGTCTAGTCTTTCTAGACCCTATGACTTTGTCTAGTCTTTGTAGGCTATGATTTTGTCTAGTCTTTGTAGACCCTATGATTTTGTCTAGTCTTTGTAGACCCTATGATTTTGTCTAGTCTTTGTAGACCCTATGACTTTGTCTAGTCTTTGTAGACCCTCTGAATTGTCTATTCTTTGTAGACCCTATGATTTTGTCTAGTCTTTGTAAACCCTATGATTTTGTCTAGTCTTTGTAGACTATGATTTTGTCTAGTCTTTTTAGACCCTATGATTTTGTCTAGTCTTTGTACACTATGGTTTTGTCTAGTATTTGTAGACTATGATTTTGTCTAGTCTTTGTAGACCCTATGATTTTGTCTAGTCTTTGTAGACCCTATGATGTTGTCTAATTTTTGTAGACCCTATCATCTTGTCTAGTCTTTGTAGAACCTATGATTTTGTCTAGTCTTTGCAAACCCTATGATTTTGTCTAGTCTTTGTAGACTATGACTTTGTCTAGTCTTTGTAGACCTTATGATTTTGTCTAGTCTGTGTAGACCCTATGATTTTGTC
The DNA here is from genome assembly GCA_963680875.1 of Bathymodiolus brooksi. Classification (NCBI taxonomy): domain Eukaryota; kingdom Metazoa; phylum Mollusca; class Bivalvia; order Mytilida; family Modiolidae; genus Bathymodiolus; species Bathymodiolus brooksi. The sequence continues at coordinate 80,828,279 of OY804585.1, read as the reverse complement.
TAGTCTTTGTAGACCCTATGATTTTGTCTAATCTTTGTAGACCCTATGATGTTGTGTAGTCTTTGTAGAACCTATGATTTTGTCTAGTCTTTGCAAACCCTATGATTTTGTCTAGTCTTTGTAGACTATGATTTTGTCTAGTCTTTGTAGACCCTATGATTTTGTCTGGTCTTTGTAGACCCTATGATTTTGTCTAGTCTTTGTAGACCCTATGATGTTGTCTAGTCTTTGTAGACCCTATGATTTTGTCTAGTGTTTGTAGACACTTTGATGTTGTCTAGACTTTGTAGACCCTATGATTTTGTCTAGTCTTTGTAGACCCTATGATTTTGTCTAGTCTTTGTAGACCCTATGATGTTGTCTAGTCTTTGTAGACCCTATGACTTTGTCTAGTCTTTGTAGACTATGATTTTAACTATTCTTTGTAGAACCTATGATTTTGTGTAGTCTTTGTAGACTATGATTTTGTCTAGTCTTTGTTGACCCTATGATTTTGTCTAGTCTTTGTAGACCCTATGATTTTGTCTAGTCTTTGTAAACCCTATGATTTTCTCTAGTCTTTGTAGACTATGATTTTGTCTAGTCTTTGTAGACCCTATGATTTTATCTAGTCTTTGTAGACCCTATGATTTTGTCTAATCTTTGTAAACCCTATGATTTTGTCTAGTCTTTGTAGACTATGATTTTGTCTAGTCTTTGTAGACCCTATGAATTTGTCTAGCTTTTGTAGACTATGATTTTGTCTAGTCTTTTTAGACCCTATGATTTTGTCTAGTCTTTGTACACTATGGTTTTGTCTAGTCTTTGTAGACTATGATTTTGTCTAGTCTTTGTAGACCCTATGATTTTGTCTAGTCTTTGTAGACCCTATGATGTTGTCTAATCTTTGTAGACCCTATGATGTTGTCTAGTCTTTGTAGAACCTATGATTTTGTCTAGTCTTTGCAAACCCTATGATTTTGTCTAGTCTTTGTAGACTATGACTTTGTCTAGTCTTTGTAGACCTTATGATTTTGTCTAGTCTTTGTAGACCCAATGATTTTGTCTAGTCTTTGTAGACTCTATGATGTTGTCTAGTCTTTGTAGACCCTATGATTTTGTCTAGTGTTTGTATACCCTTTGATGTTTTCTAGTCTTTGTAAACCCTATGATTTTGTCTATTCGTTGTAGACCCTATGATTTTGTCTAGTCTTTGTAGATCCTATGATGTTGTCTAGTCTTTGTAGACCCTATGATTTTGTCTGGTCTTTGTAGACCCTATGATGTTGTCTAGTCTTTGTAGACTATGATTTTGTCTAATCTTTGTAGATCCTATGACTTTGTCTAGTCTTTGTAGACCCTATGATGTTTTCTAGTCTTTGCATACTATGATTTTGTCTAGTCTTTGTAGACCCTATGACTTTGTCTAGTCTTTGTAGGCTATGATTTTGTCTAGTCTTTGTAGACCCTATAATTTTTTCTAGTCTTTGTAGACCCTATGATTTTGTCTAGTCTTTGTAGACCCTATGACTTTGTCTAGTCTTTGTAGACCCTCTGAATTGTCTATTCTTTGTAGACCCTATGATTTTGTCTAGTCTTTGCAGACCCTATGATGTTGTCTAGTCTTTATAGATCCTATGACTTTGTCTACTCTTTGTAGACCCTATGATGTTGTCTAGTCTTTGCATACTATGATTTTGTCTAGTCTTTCTAGACCCTATGACTTTGTCTAGTCTTTGTAGGCTATGATTTTGTCTAGTCTTTGTAGACCCTATGATTTTGTCTAGTCTTTGTAGACCCTATGATTTTGTCTAGTCTTTGTAGACCCTATGACTTTGTCTAGTCTTTGTAGACCCTCTGAATTGTCTATTCTTTGTAGACCCTATGATTTTGTCTAGTCTTTGTAAACCCTATGATTTTGTCTAGTCTTTGTAGACTATGATTTTGTCTAGTCTTTTTAGACCCTATGATTTTGTCTAGTCTTTGTACACTATGGTTTTGTCTAGTATTTGTAGACTATGATTTTGTCTAGTCTTTGTAGACCCTATGATTTTGTCTAGTCTTTGTAGACCCTATGATGTTGTCTAATTTTTGTAGACCCTATCATGTTGTCTAGTCTTTGTAGAACCTATGATTTTGTCTAGTCTTTGCAAACCCTATGATTTTGTCTAGTCTTTGTAGACTATGACTTTGTCTAGTCTTTGTAGACCTTATGATTTTGTCTAGTCTGTGTAGACCCTATGATTTTGTCTAGTCTTTGTAGACCCTATGATTTTGTCTAGTCTTTGTAGACCCTATGATTTTGTCTAGTCTTTGTAGACCCTATGATGTTGTCTAGTCTTTGTAGACCCTATGATTTAGTCTAGTCTTTGTAGACCCTATGATGTTGTCTAATCTTTGTAGACCCTATGATGTTGCCTAGTCTTTGTAGACTATGATTTTGTCTAATCTTTGTAGACTATGATTTTAACTATTCTTTGTAGACCCTATGATTTTGTGTAGTCTTTGTAGACTATGATTTTGGCTAGTCTTTGTTGACCCTATGATTTTGTCTAGTCTTGGTAGTCCCTATGATTTTGTCTAGTCTTTGTAAACCCTATGATTTTCTCTAGTCTTTGTAGACTATGATTTTGTCTAGTCTTTGTAGACCCTATGATTTTATCTAGTCTTTGTAGACCCTATGATTTTGTCTAATCTTTGTAAACCCTATGATTTTGTCTAGTCTTTGTAGACTATGATTTTGTCTAGTCTTTGTAGACCCTATGGATTTGTCTAGCTTTTGTAGACTATGATTTTGTCTAGTCTTTTTAGACCCTATGATTTTGTCTAGTCTTTGTACACTATGGTTTTGTCTAGTCTTTGTAGACTATGATTTTGTCTAGTCTTTGTAGACCCTATGATTTTGTCTAGTCTTTGTAGACCCTATGATTTTGTCTAGTCTTTGTAGACCCTATGATGTTGTCTAGTCTTTGTAGAACCTATGATTTTGTCTAGTCTTTGCAAACCCTATGATTTTGTCTATACTTTGTAGACTATGACTTTGTCTAGTCTTTGTAGACCTTATGATTTTGTCTAGTCTTTGTAGACCCTATGATTTTGTCTAGTCTTTGTAGATCCTATGATGTTGTCTAGTCTTTGTAGACCCTATGGTTTTGTCTAGTCTTTGTAGACCCTATGATTTTATCTAATCTTTGTAGACTATGATTTTGTCTAGTCTTTGTAGACTATGATTTTGTCTAGTCTTTGTAGACTATGATTTTGTGTAGTCTTTGTAGACTATGATTTTGTCTAGTCTTTGTAGACCCTATGATTTTGTCTAGTCTTTGTAAACCCTATGATTTTCTCTAGTCTTTGTAGACTATGATTTTGTCTAGTCTTTGTAGACCCTTTGATTTTATCTAGTCTTTGTAGACCCTATGATTTTGTCTAGTCTTTGTAGACTATGATTTTGTCTAGTCTTTGTAGACCCTATGAATTTGTCTAGTTTTTGTAGACTATGATTTTGTCTAGTCTTTTTAGACCCTATGATTTTGTCTAGTCTTGTACACTATGGTTTTGTCTAGTCTTTGTAGACTATGATTTTGTCTAGTCTTTGTAGACCCTATGATGTTGTCTAGTCTTTGTAGAACCTATGATTTTGTCTACTCTTTGCAAACCCTATGATTTTGTCTAGTCTTTGTAGACCCTATGATTTTGTCTAGTCTTTGTAGACCCTATGATTTTGTCTGGTCTGTGTAGACCCTATGATTTTGTCTAGTCTTTGTAGACCCTATGATGTTGTCTAGTATTTGTAGACCCTATGATTTTGTCTAGTGTTTGTAGACCCTTTGATGTTGTCTAGTCTTTGTAGACCCTATGATTTTGTCTAGTCTTTGTAGACCCTATGATTTTGTCTAGTCTTTGTAGACCCTATGATGTTGTCTAGTCTTTGTAGACCCTATGACTTTGTCTAGTCTTTGTAGACTATGATTTTAACTATTCTTTGTAGAACCTATGATTTTGTGTAGTCTTTGTAGACTATGATTTTGTCTAGTCTTTGTTGACCCTATGATTTTGTCTAGTCTTTGTAGACCCTATGATTTTGTCTAGTCTTTGTAAACCCTATGATTTTCTCTAGTCTTTGTAGACTATGATTTTGTCTAGTCTTTGTAGACCCTATGATTTTATCTAGTCTTTGTAGACCCTATGATTTTGTCTAATCTTTGTAGACCCTATGATTTTGTCTAGTCTTTGTAGACTATGATTTTGTCTAGTCTTTGTAGACCCTATGAATTTGTCTAGCTTTTGTAGACTATGATTTTGTCTAGTCTTTTTAGACCCTATGATTTGTCTAGTCTTTGTACACTATGGTTTTGTCTAGTCTTTGTAGACTATGATTTTGTCTAGTCTTTGTAGACCCTATGATTTTGTCTAGTCTTTGTAGACCCTATGATGTTGTCTAATCTTTGTAGACCCTATGATGTTGTCTAGTCTTTGTAGAACCTATGATTTTGTCTAGTCTTTGCAAACCCTATGATTTTGTCTAGTCTTTGTAGACTATGACTTTGTCTAGTCTTTGTAGACCTTATGATTTTGTCTAGTCTTTGTAGACCCTATGATTTTGTCTAGTCTTTGTAGACTCTATGATGTTGTCTAGTCTTTGTAGACCCTATGATTTTGTCTAGTGTTTGTATACCCTTTGATGTTTTCTAGTCTTTTTAAACCCTATGATTTTGTCTATTCTTTGTAGACCCTATGATTTTGTCTAGTCTTTGTAGACCCTATGATGTTGTCTAGTCTTTGTAGACCCTATGATTTTGTCTAGTCTTTGTAGACCCTATGATGTTGTCTAATCTTTGTAAACCCTATAATGTTGTCTAGTCTTTGTAGACTATGATTTTGTCTAATCTTTGTAGATCCTATGACTTTGTCTAGTCTTTGTAGACCCTATGATGTTGTCTAGTCTTTGCATACTATGATTTTGTCTAGTCTTTGTAGACCCTATGACTTTGTCTAGTCTTTGTAGGCTATGATTTTGTCTAGTCTTTGTAGACCCTATAATTTTTTCTAGTCTTTGTAGACCCTATGATTTTGTCTAGTCTTTGTAGACCCTATGACTTTGTCTAGTTTTTGTAGACCCTCTGAATTGTCTATTCTTTGTAGACCCTATGATTTTGTCTAGTCTTTGCAGACCCTATGATGTTGTCTAGTCTTTATAGATCCTATGACTTTGTCTACTCTTTGTAGACCCTATGATGTTGTCTAGTCTTTGCATACTATGATTTTGTCTAGTCTTTGTAGACCCTATGACTTTGTCTAGTCTTTGTAGGCTATGATTTTGTCTAGTCTTTGTAGACCCTATGATTTTGTCTAGTCTTTGTAGACCCTTTGACTTTGTCTAGTCTTTGTAGACCCTATGACTTTGTCTAGTCTTTGTAGACCCTCTGAATTGTCTATTCTTTGTAGGACCTATGATTTGTCTAGTCTTTGTAAACCCTATGATTTTGTGTAGTCTTTGTAGACTATGATTTTGTCTAGTCTTTTTAGAACCTATGATTTTGTCTAGTCTTTGTACACTATGGTTTTGTCTAGTATTTGTAGACTATGATTTTGTCTAGTCTTTGTAGACCCTATGATTTTGTCTAGTCTTTTTAGACCCTATGATGTTGTCTAATTTTTGTAGACCCTATCATGTTGTCTAGTCTTTGTAGAACCTATGATTTTGTCTAGTCTTTGCAAACCCTATGATTTTGTCTAGTCTTTGTAGACTATGACTTTGTCTAGTCTTTGTAGACCTTATGATTTTGTCTAGTCTGTGTAGACCCTATGATTTTGTCTAGTCTTTGTAGACCCTATGATTTTGTCTAGTCTTTGTAGACCCTATGATTTTGTCTAGTCTTTGTAGACCCTATGATGTTGTCTAGTCTTTGTAGACCCTATGATTTAGTCTAGTCTTTGTAGACCCTATGATGTTGTCTAATCTTTGTAGACCCTATGATGTTGCCTAGTCTTTGTAGACTATGATTTTGTCTAATCTTTGTAGACTATGATTTTAACTATTCTTTGTAGACCCTATGATTTTGTGTAGTCTTTGTAGACTATGATTTTGTCTAGTCTTTGTTGATCCTATGATTTTGTCTAGTCTTGGTAGTCCCTATGATTTTGTCTAGTCTTTGTAAATCCTATGATTTTCTCTAGTCTTTGTAGACTATGATTTTGTCTAGTCTTTGTAGACCCTATGATTTTATCTAGTCTTTGTAGACCCTATGATTTTGTCTAATCTTTGTAAACCCTATGATTTTGTCTAGTCTTTGTAGACTATGATTTTGTCTAGTCTTTGTAGACCCTATGGATTTGTCTAGCTTTTGTAGACTATGATTTTGTCTAGTCTTTTTAGACCCTATGATTTTGTCTAGTCTTTGTACACTATGGTTTTGTCTAGTCTTTGTAGACTATGATTTGTCTAGTCTTTGTAGACCCTATGATTTTGTCTAGTCTTTGTAGACCCTATGATTTTGTCTAGTCTTTGTAGACCCTATGACTTTGTCTAGTCTTTGTAGACCCTCTGAATTGTCTATTCTTTGTAGACCCTATGATTTTGTCTAGTCTTTGCAGACCCTATGATTTTGTCTAGTCTTTGTACACTATGGTTTTGTCTAGTATTTGTAGACTATGATTTTGTCTAGTCTTTGTAGACCCTATGATTTTGTCTAGTCTTTTTAGACCCTATGATGTTGTCTAATTTTTGTAGACCCTATCATGTTGTCTAGTCTTTGTAGAACCTATGATTTTGTCTAGTCTTTGCAAACCCTATGATTTTGTCTAGTCTTTGTAGACTATGATTTTGTCTAGTCTTTGTAGACCCTATGACTTTGTCTAGTCTTTGTAGGCTATGATTTTGTCTAGTCTTTGTAGACCTTATGATTTTGTCTAGTCTTTGTAGACCCTATGATTTTGTCTAGTCTTTGTAGACTCTATGATGTTGTCTAGTCTTTGTAGACCCTATGATTTTGTCTAGTGTTTGTATACCCTTTGATGTTGTCTAGTCTTTGTAAACCCTATGATTTTGTCTATTCTTTGTAGACCCTATGATTTTGTCTAGTCTTTGTAGACCCTGTCATGTTGTCTAGTCTTTGTAGACCCTATGATTTTGTCTAGTCTTTGTAGACCCTATGATGTTGTCTAATCTTTGTAGACCCTATGATGTTGTATAGTCTTTGTAGACTATGATTTTGTCTAATCTTTGTAGATCCTATGACTTTGTCTAGTCTTTGTAGACCCTATGATGTTGTCTAGTCTTTGCATACTATGATTGTGTCTAGTCTTTGTAGACCCTATGACTTTGTCTAGTCTTTGTAGGCTATGATTTTGTCTAGTCTTTGTAGACCCTATAATTTTTTCTAGTCTTTGTAGACCCTATGATTTTGTCTAGTCTTTGTAGACCCTATGACTTTGTCTAGTCTTTGTAGACCCTCTGAATTGTCTATTCTTTGTAGACCCTATGATTTTGTCTAGTCTTTGCAGACCCTATGATGTTGTCTAGTCTTTGTAGATCCTATGACTTTGTCTACTCTTTGTAGACCCTATGATGTTGTCTAGTCTTTGCATACTATGATTTTGTCTAGTCTTTGTAGACCCTATGACTTTGTCTAGTCTTTGTAGGCTATGATTTTGTCTAGTCTTTGTAGACCCTATGATTTTGTCTAGTCTTTGTAGACCCTATGATTTTGTCTAGTCTTTGTAGACCCTATGACTTTGTCTAGTCTTTGTAGACCCTCTGAATTGTCTATTCTTTGTAGACCCTATGATTTTGTCTAGTCTTTGTAAACCCTATGATTTTGTCTAGTCTTTGTAGATCCTATGACTTTGTCTACTCTTTGTAGACCCTATGATTTTGTCTAATCTTTGTAAACCCTATGATTTTGTCTAGTCTTTGTAGACTATGATTTTGTCTAGTCTTTTTAGACCCTATGATTTTGTCTAGTCTTTGTACACTATGGTTTTGTCTAGTATTTGTAGACTATGATTTTGTCTAGTCTTTGTAGACCCTATGATTTTGTCTAGTCTTTGTAGACCCTATGATGTTGTCTAATCTTTGTAGACCCTATCATGTTGTCTAGTCTTTGTAGAACCTATGATTTTGTCTAGTCTTTGCAAACCCTATGATTTTGTCTAGTCTTTGTAGACTATGACTTTGTCTAGTCTTTGTAGACCCTATGATTTTGTCTAGTCTGTGTAGACCCTATGATTTTGTCTAGTCTTTGTAGACCCTATGATGTTGTCTAGTCTTTGTAGACCCTATGATTTTGTCTAGTGTTTGTATACCCTTTGATTTTGTCTAGTCTTTGTAGACCCTATGATTTTGTCTAGTCTTTGTAGACCCTATGATGTTGTCTAATCTTTGTAGACCCTATGATGTTGCCTAGTCTTTGTAGACTATGATTTTGTCTAATCTTTGTAGATCCTATGACTTTGTCTAGTCTTTGTAGACCCTATGATGTTTTCTAGTCTTTGTAGACCCTATGATTTTGTCTAGTCTTTGTAGACCCTATGATGTTGTCTAGTCTTTGTAGACCCTATGATTTTGTCTAGTGTTTGTAGACCCTTTGATGTTGTCTAGTCTTTGTTGACCCTATGATTTTGTCTAGTCTTTGTAGACCCTATGATTTTGTCTAGTCTTTGTAGACCCTATGATATTGTCTAGTCTTTGTAGACCCTATGACTTTGTCTAGTCTTTGTAGACTATGATTTTAACTATTCTTTGTAGACCCTATGATTTTGTGTAGTCTTTGTAGACTATGATTTTGTCTAGTCTTTGTTGACCCTATGATTTTGTCTAGTCTTTGTAGTCCCTATGATTTTGTCTAGTCTTTGTAAACCCTATGATTTTCTCTAGTCTTTGTAGACTATGATTTTGTCTAGTCTTTGTAGACCCTATGACTTTGTCTAGTCTTTGTAGGCTATGATTTTGTCTAGTCTTTGTAGACCCTATAATTTTTTCTAGTCTTTGTAGACCCTATGATTTTGTCTAGTCTTTGTAGACCCTATGACTTTGTCTAGTCTTTGTAGACCCTCTGAATTGTCTATTCTTTGTAGACCCTATGATTTTGTCTAGTCTTTGCAGACCCTATGATGTTGTCTAGTCTTTATAGATCCTATGACTTTGTCTACTCTTTGTAGACCCTATGATGTTGTCTAGTCTTTGCATACTATGATTTTGTCTAGTCTTTGTAGACCCTATGACTTTGTCTAGTTTTTGTAGGCTATGATTTTGTCTAGTCTTTGTAGACCCTATGATTTTGTCTAGTCTTTGTAGACCCTTTGACTTTGTCTAGTCTTTGTAGACCCTATGACTTTGTCTAGTCTTTGTAGACCCTCTGAATTGTCTATTCTTTGTAGACCCTATGATTTTGTCTAGTCTTTGTAAACCCTATGATTTTGTGTAGTCTTTGTAGACTATGATTTTGTCTAGTCTTTTTAGAACCTATGATTTTGTCTAGTCTTTGTACACTATGGTTTTGTCTAGTATTTGTAGACTATGATTTTGTCTAGTCTTTGTAGACCCTATGATTTTGTCTAGTCTTTTTAGACCCTATGATGTTGTCTAATTTTTGTAGACCCTATCATGTTGTCTAGTCTTTGTAGAACCTATGATTTTGTCTAGTCTTTGCAAACCCTATGATTTTGTCTAGTCTTTGTAGACTATGACTTTGTCTAGTCTTTGTAGACCTTATGATTTTGTCTAGTCTGTGTAGACCCTATGATTTTGTCTAGTCTTTGTAGACCCTATGATTTTGTCTAGTCTTTGTAGACCCTATGATTTTGTCTAGTCTTTGTAGACCCTATGATGTTGTCTAGTCTTTGTAGACCCTATGATTTAGTCTAGTCTTTGTAGACCCTATGATGTTGTCTAATCTTTGTAGACCCTATGATGTTGCCTAGTCTTTGTAGACTATGATTTTGTCTAATCTTTGTAGACTATGATTTTAACTATTCTTTGTAGACCCTATGATTTTGTGTAGTCTTTGTAGACTATGATTTTGTCTAGTCTTTGTTGATCCTATGATTTTGTCTAGTCTTGGTAGTCCCTATGATTTTGTCTAGTCTTTGTAAACCCTATGATTTTCTCTAGTCTTTGTAGACTATGATTTTGTCTAGTCTTTGTAGACCCTATGATTTTATCTAGTCTTTGTAGACCCTATGATTTTGTCTAATCTTTGTAAACCCTATGATTTTGTCTAGTCTTTGTAGACTATGATTTTGTCTAGTCTTTGTAGACCCTATGGATTTGTCTAGCTTTTGTAGACTATGATTTTGTCTAGTCTTTTTAGACCCTATGATTTTGTCTAGTCTTTGTACACTATGGTTTTGTCTAGTCTTTGTAGACTATGATTTGTCTAGTCTTTGTAGACCCTATGATTTTGTCTAGTCTTTGTAGACCCTATGATTTTGTCTAGTCTTTGTAGACCCTATGACTTTGTCTAGTCTTTGTAGACCCTCTGAATTGTCTATTCTTTGTAGACCCTATGATTTTGTCTAGTCTTTGCAGACCCTATGATTTTGTCTAGTCTTTGTACACTATGGTTTTGTCTAGTCTTTGTAGACCCTATGATTTTGTCTAATCTTTGTAGACCCTATGATTTTGTCTAGTCTTTGTAGACCCTATGATTTTGTCTAGTCTTTTTAGACCCTATGATGTTGTCTAATTTTTGTAGACCCTATCATGTTGTCTAGTCTTTGTAGAACCTATGATTTTGTCTAGTCTTTGCAAACCCTATGATTTTGTCTAGTCTTTGTAGACTATGATTTTGTCTAGTCTTTGTAGACCCTATGACTTTGTCTAGTCTTTGTAGGCTATGATTTTGTCTAGTCTTTGTAGACCTTATGATTTTGTCTAGTCTTTGTAGACCCTATGATTTTGTCTAGTCTTTGTAGACTCTATGATGTTGTCTAGTCTTTGTAGACCCTATGATTTTGTCTAGTGTTTGTATACCCTTTGATGTTGTCTAGTCTTTGTAAACCCTATGATTTTGTCTATTCTGTGTAGACCCTATGATTTTGTCTAGTCTTTGTAGACCCTGTCATGTTGTCTAGTCTTTGTAGACCCTATGATTTTGTCTAGTCTTTGTAGACCCTATGATGTTGTCTAATCTTTGTAGACCCTATGATGTTGTCTAGTCTTTGTAGACTATGATTTTGTCTAATCTTTGTAGATCCTATGACTTTGTCTAGTCTTTGTAGACCCTATGATGTTGTCTAGTCTTTGCATACTATGATTGTGTCTAGTCTTTGTAGACCCTATGACTTTGTCTAGTCTTTGTAGGCTATGATTTTGTCTAGTCTTTGTAGACCCTATAATTTTTTCTAGTCTTTGTAGACCCTATGATTTTGTCTAGTCTTTGTAGACCCTATGACTTTGTCTAGTCTTTGTAGACCCTCTGAATTGTCTATTCTTTGTAGACCCTATGATTTTGTCTAGTCTTTGCAGACCCTATGATGTTGTCTAGTCTTTGTAGATCCTATGACTTTGTCTACTCTTTGTAGACCCTATGATGTTGTCTAGTCTTTGCATACTATGATTTTGTCTAGTCTTTGTAGACCCTATGACTTTGTCTAGTCTTTGTAGGCTATGATTTTGTCTAGTCTTTGTAGACCCTATGATTTTGTCTAGTCTTTGTAGACCCTATGATTTTGTCTAGTCTTTGTAGACCCTATGACTTTGTCTAGTCTTTGTAGACCCTCTGAATTGTCTATTCTGTGTAGACCCTATGATTTTGTCTAGTCTTTGTAAACCCTATGATTTTGTCTAGTCTTTGTAGATCCTATGACTTTGTCTACTCTTTGTAGACCCTATGATTTTGTCTAATCTTTGTAAACCCTATGATTTTGTCTAGTCTTTGTAGACTATGATTTTGTCTAGTCTTTTTAGACCCTATGATTTTGTCTAGTCTTTGTACACTATGGTTTTGTCTAGTATTTGTAGACTATGATTTTGTCTAGTCTTTGTAGACCCTATGATTTTGTCTAGTCTTTGTAGACCCTATGATGTTGTCTAATCTTTGTAGACCCTATCATGTTGTCTAGTCTTTGTAGAACCTATGATTTTGTCTAGTCTTTGCAAACCCTATGATTTTGTCTAGTCTTTGTAGACTATGACTTTGTCTAGTCTTTGTAGACCCTATGATTTTGTCTAGTCTGTGTAGACCCTATGATTTTGTCTAGTCTTTGTAGACCCTATGATGTTGTCTAGTCTTTGTAGACCCTATGATTTTGTCTAGTGTTTGTATACCCTTTGATTTTGTCTAGTCTTTGTAGACCCTATGATTTTGTCTAGTCTTTGTAGACCCTATGATGTTGTCTAATCTTTGTAGACCCTATGATGTTGCCTAGTCTTTGTAGACTATGATTTTGTCTAATCTTTGTAGATCCTATGACTTTGTCTAGTCTTTGTAGACCCTATGATGTTTTCTAGTCTTTGTAGACCCTATGATTTTGTCTAGTCTTTGTAGACCCTATGATGTTGTCTAGTCTTTGTAGACCCTATGATTTTGTCTAGTGTTTGTAGACCCTTTGATGTTGTCTAGTCTTTGTTGACCCTATGATTTTGTCTAGTCTTTGTAGACCCTATGATTTTGTCTAGTCTTTGTAGACCCTATGATATTGTCTAGTCTTTGTAGACCCTATGACTTTGTCTAGTCTTTGTAGACTATGATTTTAACTATTCTTTGTAGACCCTATGATTTTGTGTAGTCTTTGTAGACTATGATTTTGTCTAGTCTTTGTTGACCCTATGATTTTGTCTAGTCTTTGTAGTCCCTATGATTTTGTCTAGTCTTTGTAAACCCTATGATTTTCTCTAGTCTTTGTAGACTATGATTTTGTCTAGTCTTTGTAGACCCTATGATTTTATCTAGTCTTTGTAGACCCTATGATTTTGTCTAATCTTTGTAAACCCTATGATTTTGTCTAGTCTTTGTAGACTATGATTTTGTCTAGTCTTTGTAGACCCTATGGATTTGTCTAGCTTTTGTAGACTATGATTTTGTCTAGTCTTTTTAGACCCTATGATTTTGTCAAGTCTTTGTACACTATGGTTTTGTCTAGTCTTTGTAGACTATGATTTTGTCTAGTCTTTGTAGACCCTATGATTTTGTCTAGTCTTTGTAGACCCTATGATGTTGTCTAATCTTTGTAGACCCTATGATGTTGTCTAGTCTTTGTAGAACCTATGATTTTGTCTAGTCTTTGCAAACCCTATGATTTTGTCTAGTCTTTGTAGACTATGACTTTGTCTAGTCTTTGTAGACCTTATGATTTTGTCTAGTCTTTGTAGACCCTATGATTTTGTCTAGTCTTTGTAGACCCTATGATGTTGTCTAATCTTTGTAGACCCTATGATGTTATCTAGTCTTTGTAGACTATGATTTTGTTTAATCTTTGTAGATCCTATGACTTTGTCTAGTCTTTGTAGACCCTATGATGTTGTCTAGTCTTTGCATACTATGATTTTGTCTAGTCTTTGTAGACCCTATGACTTTGTCTAGTCTTTGTAGGCTATGATTTTGTCTAGTCTTTGTAGACCCTATGATTTTGTCTAGTCTTTGTAGACCCTATGATTTTGTCTAGTCTTTGTAGACCCTATGACTTTGTCTAGTCTTTGTAGACCCTCTGAATTGTCTATTCTTTGTAGACCCTATGATTTTGTCTAGTCTTTGCAGACCCTATGATTTTGTCTAGTCTTTGTAGATCCTATGACTTTGTCTACTCTTTGTAGACCCTATGATGTTGTCTAGTCTTTGCATACTATGATTTTGTCTAGTCTTTGTAGACCCTATGACTTTGTCTAGTCTTTGTAGACCCTATGATTTTGTGTAGTCTTTGTAGACCCTATGATTTTGTCTAGTCTTTGTAGACCCTATGACTTTGTCTAGTCTTTGTAGACCCTCTGAATTGTCTATTCTTTGTAGACCCTATGATTTTGTCTAGTCTTTGTAAACCCTATGATTTTGTCTAGTCTTTGTAGACTATGATTTTGTCTAGTCTTTGTAGACCCTATGATTTTGTCTAGTCTTTGTACACTATGGTTTTGTCTAGTATTTGTAGACTATGATTTTGTCTAGTCTTTGTAGACCCTATGATTTTGTCTAGTCTTTGTAGACCCTATGATGTTGTCTTTTCTTGTAGACCCTATGATGTTGTCTAGTCTTTGTAGAACCTATGATTTTGTCTAGTCTTTGCAAACCCTATGATTTTGTCTAGTCTTTGTAGACTATGACTTTGTCTAGTCTTTGAAGACCTTATGATTTTGTCTAGTCTGTGTAGACCCTATAATTTTGTCTAGTCTTTGTAGACCCTATGATGTTGTCTAGTCTTTGTAGACCCTATGATTTTGTCTAGTGTTTGTATACCCTTTGATGTTGTCTAGTCTTTGTAGACCCTATGATTTTGTCTAGTCTTTGTAGACCCTATGATTTTGTCTAGTCTTTGTAGACCCTATGATTTAGTCTAGTCTTTGTAGACCCTATGATGTTGTCTAATCTTTGTAGACCCTATGATGTTGCCTAGTCTTTGTAGACTATGATTTTGTCTAATCTTTGTAGATCCTATGACTTTGTCTAGTCTTTGTAGACCCTATGATGTTTTCTAGTCTTTGTAGACCCTATGATTTTGTCTAGTCTTTGTAGACCCTATGATGTTGTCTAGTCTTTGTAGACCCTATGATTTTGTCTAGTGTTTGTAGACCCTTTGATGTTGTCTAGTCTTTGTTGACCCTATGATTTTGTCTAGTCTTTGTAGACCCTATGATTTTGTCTAGTCTTTGTAGACCCTATGATATTGTCTAGTCTTTGTAGACCCTATGACTTTGTCTAGTCTTTGTAGACTATGATTTTAACTATTCTTTGTAGACCCTATGATTTTGTGTAGTCTTTGTAGACTATGATTTTGTCTAGTCTTTGTTGACCCTATGATTTTGTCTTGTCTTTGTAGTCCCTATGATTTTGTCTAGTCTTTGTAAACCCTATGATTTTCTCTAGTCTTTGTAGACTATGATTTTGTCTAGTCTTTGTAGACCCTATGATTTTATCTAGTCTTTGTAGACCCTATGATTTTGTCTAATCTTTGTAAACCCTATGATTTTGTCTAGTCTTTGTAGACTATGATTTTGTCTAGTCTTTGTAGACCCTATGGATTTGTCTAGCTTTTGTAGACTATGATTTTGTCTAGTCTTTTTAGACCCTATGATTTTGTCAAGTCTTTGTACACTATGGTTTTGTCTAGTCTTTGTAGACTATGATTTTGTCTAGTCTTTGTAGACCCTATGATTTTGTCTAGTCTTTGTAGACCCTATGATGTTGTCTAATCTTTGTAGACCCTATGATGTTGTCTAGTCTTTGTAGAACCTATGATTTTGTCTAGTCTTTGCAAACCCTATGATTTTGTCTAGTCTTTGTAGACTATGACTTTGTCTAGTCTTTGTAGACCTTATGATTTTGTCTAGTCTTTGTAGACCCTATGATTTTGTCTAGTCTTTGTAGACCCTATGATGTTGTCTAATCTTTGTAGACCCTATGATGTTGTCTAGTCTTTGTAGACTATGATTTTGTTTAATCTTTGTAGATCCTATGACTTTGTCTAGTCTTTGTAGACCCTATGATGTTGTCTAGTCTTTGCATACTATGATTTTGTCTAGTCTTTGTAGACCCTATGACTTTGTCTAGTCTTTGTAGGCTATGATTTTGTCTAGTCTTTGTAGACCCTATGATTTTGTCTAGTCTTTGTAGACCCTATGATTTTGTCTAGTCTTTGTAGACCCTATGACTTTGTCTAGTCTTTGTAGACCCTCTGAATTGTCTATTCTTTGTAGACCCTATGATTTTGTCTAGTCTTTGCAGACCCTATGATTTTGTCTAGTCTTTGTAGATCCTATGACTTTGTCTACTCTTTGTAGACCCTATGATGTTGTCTAGTCTTTGCATACTATGATTTTGTCTAGTCTTTGTAGACCCTATGACTTTGTCTAGTCTTTGTAGACCCTATGATTTTGTGTAGTCTTTGTAGACCCTATGATTTTGTCTAGTCTTTGTAGACCCTATGACTTTGTCTAGTCTTTGTAGACCCTCTGAATTGTCTATTCTTTGTAGACCCTATGATTTTGTCTAGTCTTTGTAAACCCTATGATTTTGTCTAGTCTTTGTAGACTATGATTTTGTCTAGTCTTTGTAGACCCTATGATTTTGTCTAGTCTTTGTACACTATGGTTTTGTCTAGTATTTGTAGACTATGATTTTGTCTAGTCTTTGTAGACCCTATGATTTTGTCTAGTCTTTGTAGACCCTATGATGTTGTCTTTTCTTGTAGACCCTATGATGTTGTCTAGTCTTTGTAGAACCTATGATTTTGTCTAGTCTTTGCAAACCCTATGATTTTGTCTAGTCTTTGTAGACTATGACTTTGTCTAGTCTTTGAAGACCTTATGATTTTGTCTAGTCTGTGTAGACCCTATAATTTTGTCTAGTCTTTGTAGACCCTATGATGTTGTCTAGTCTTTGTAGACCCTATGATTTTGTCTAGTGTTTGTATACCCTTTGATGTTGTCTAGTCTTTGTAGACCCTATGATTTTGTCTAGTCTTTGTAGACCCTATGATTTTCTCTAGTCTTTGTAGACCCTATGATTTAGTCTAGTCTTTGTAGACCCTATGATGTTGTCTAATCTTTGTAGACCCTATGATGTTGCCTAGTCTTTGTAGACTATGATTTTGTCTAATCTTTGTAGATCCTATGACTTTGTCTAGTCTTTGTAGACCCTATGATTTTGTCTAGTCTTTGTAGACTCTATGATGTTGTCTAGTCTTTGTAGACCCTATGATTTTGTCTAGTGTTTGTATACCCTTTGATGTTTTCTAGTCTTTTTAAACCCTATGATTTTGTCTATTCTTTGTAGACCCTATGATTTTGTCTAGTCTTTGTAGACCCTATGATGTTGTCTAGTCTTTGTAGACCCTATGATTTTGTCTAGTCTTTGCATACTATGATTTTGTCTAGTCTTTGTAGACCCTATGACTTTGTCTAGTCTTTGTAGGCTATGATTTTGTCTAGTCTTTGTAGACCCTATAATTTTTTCTAGTCTTTGTAGACCCTATGATTTTGTCTAGTCTTTGTAGACCCTATGACTTTGTCTAGTTTTTGTAGACCCTCTGAATTGTCTATTCTTTGTAGACCCTATGATTTTGTCTAGTCTTTGCAGACCCTATGATGTTGTCTAGTCTTTATAGATCCTATGACTTTGTCTACTCTTTGTAGACCCTATGATGTTGTCTAGTCTTTGCATACTATGATTTTGTCTAGTCTTTGTAGACCCTATGACTTTGTCTAGTCTTTGTAGGCTATGATTTTGTCTAGTCTTTGTAGACCCTATGATTTTGTCTAGTCTTTGTAGACCCTTTGACTTTGTCTAGTCTTTGTAGACCCTATGACTTTGTCTAGTCTTTGTAGACCCTCTGAATTGTCTATTCTTTGTAGACCCTATGATTTTGTCTAGTCTTTGTAAACCCTATGATTTTGTGTAGTCTTTGTAGACTATGATTTTGTCTAGTCTTTTTAGAACCTATGATTTTGTCTAGTCTTTGTACACTATGGTTTTGTATAGTATTTGTAGACTATGATTTTGTCTAGTCTTTGTAGACCCTATGATTTTGTCTAGTCTTTTTAGACCCTATGATGTTGTCTAATTTTTGTAGACCCTATCATGTTGTCTAGTCTTTGTAGAACCTATGATTTTGTCTAGTCTTTGCAAACCCTATGATTTTGTCTAGTCTTTGTAGACTATGACTTTGTCTAGTCTTTGTAGACCTTATGATTTTGTCTAGTCTGTGTAGACCCTATGATTTTGTCTAGTCTTTGTAGACCCTATGATTTTGTCTAGTCTTTGTAGACCCTATGATTTTGTCTAGTCTTTGTAGACCCTATGATGTTGTCTAGTCTTTGTAGACCCTATGATTTAGTCTAGTCTTTGTAGACCCTATGATGTTGTCTAATCTTTGTAGACCCTATGATGTTGCCTAGTCTTTGTAGACTATGATTTTGTCTAATCTTTGTAGACTATGATTTTAACTATTCTTTGTAGACCCTATGATTTTGTGTAGTCTTTGTAGACTATGATTTTGTCTAGTCTTTGTTGATCCTATGATTTTGTCTAGTCTTGGTAGTCCCTATGATTTTGTCTAGTCTTTGTAAACCCTATGATTTTCTCTAGTCTTTGTAGACTATGATTTTGTCTAGTCTTTGTAGACCCTATGATTTTATCTAGTCTTTGTAGACCCTATGATTTTGTCTAATCTTTGTAAACCCTATGATTTTGTCTAGTCTTTGTAGACTATGATTTTGTCTAGTCTTTGTAGACCCTATGGATTTGTCTAGCTTTTGTAGACTATGATTTTGTCTAGTCTTTTTAGACCCTATGATTTTGTCTAGTCTTTGTACACTATGGTTTTGTCTAGTCTTTGTAGACTATGATTTGTCTAGTCTTTGTAGACCCTATGATTTTGTCTAGTCTTTGTAGACCCTATGATTTTGTCTAGTCTTTGTAGACCCTATGACTTTGTCTAGTCTTTGTAGACCCTCTGAATTGTCTATTCTTTGTAGACCCTATGATTTTGTCTAGTCTTTGCAGACCCTATGATTTTGTCTAGTCTTTGTACACTATGGTTTTGTCTAGTATTTGTAGACTATGATTTTGTCTAGTCTTTGTAGACCCTATGATTTTGTCTAGTCTTTTTAGACCCTATGATGTTGTCTAATTTTTGTAGACCCTATCATGTTGTCTAGTCTTTGTAGAACCTATGATTTTGTCTAGTCTTTGCAAACCCTATGATTTTGTCTAGTCTTTGTAGACTATGATTTTGTCTAGTCTTTGTAGACCCTATGACTTTGTCTAGTCTTTGTAGGCTATGATTTTGTCTAGTCTTTGTAGACCTTATGATTTTGTCTAGTCTTTGTAGACCCTATGATTTTGTCTAGTCTTTGTAGACTCTATGATGTTGTCTAGTCTTTGTAGACCCTATGATTTTGTCTAGTGTTTGTATACCCTTTGATGTTGTCTAGTCTTTGTAAACCCTATGATTTTGTCTATTCTTTGTAGACCCTATGATTTTGTCTAGTCTTTGTAGACCCTGTCATGTTGTCTAGTCTTTGTAGACCCTATGATTTTGTCTAGTCTTTGTAGACCCTATGATGTTGTCTAATCTTTGTAGACCCTATGATGTTGTCTAGTCTTTGTAGACTATGATTTTGTCTAATCTTTGTAGATCCTATGACTTTGTCTAGTCTTTGTAGACCCTATGATGTTGTCTAGTCTTTGCATAATATGATTGTGTCTAGTCTTTGTAGACCCTATGACTTTGTCTAGTCTTTGTAGGCTATGATTTTGTCTAGTCTTTGTAGACCCTATAATTTTTTCTAGTCTTTGTAGACCCTATGATTTTGTCTAGTCTTTGTAGACCCTCTGAATTGTCTATTCTTTGTAGACCCTATGATTTTGTCTAGTCTTTGCAGACCCTATGATGTTGTCTAGTCTTTGTAGATCCTATGACTTTGTCTACTCTTTGTAGACCCTATGATGTTGTCTAGTCTTTGCATACTATGATTTTGTCTAGTCTTTGTAGACCCTATGACTTTGTCTAGTCTTTGTAGGCTATGATTTTGTCTAGTCTTTGTAGACCCTATGATTTTGTCTAGTCTTTGTAGACCCTATGATTTTGTCTAGTCTTTGTAGACCCTATGACTTTGTCTAGTCTTTGTAGACCCTCTGAATTGTCTATTCTTTGTAGACCCTATGATTTTGTCTAGTCTTTGTAAACCCTATGATTTTGTCTAGTCTTTGTAGATCCTATGACTTTGTCTACTCTTTGTAGACCCTATGATTTTGTCTAATCTTTGTAAACCCTATGATTTTGTCTAGTCTTTGTAGACTATGATTTTGTCTAGTCTTTTTAGACCCTATGATTTTGTCTAGTCTTTGTACACTATGGTTTTGTCTAGTATTTGTAGACTATGATTTTGTCTAGTCTTTGTAGACCCTATGATTTTGTCTAGTCTTTGTAGACCCTATGATGTTGTCTAATCTTTGTAGACCCTATCATGTTGTCTAGTCTTTGTAGAACCTATGATTTTGTCTAGTCTTTGCAAACCCTATGATTTTGTCTAGTCTTTGTAGACTATGACTTTGTCTAGTCTTTGTAGACCCTATGATTTTGTCTAGTCTGTGTAGACCCTATGATTTTGTCTAGTCTTTGTAGACCCTATGATGTTGTCTAGTCTTTGTAGACCCTATGATTTTGTCTAGTGTTTGTATACCCTTTGATTTTGTCTAGTCTTTGTAGACCCTATGAATTTGTCTAGTCTTTGTAGACCCTATGATGTTGTCTAATCTTTGTAGACCCTATGATGTTGCCTAGTCTTTGTAGACTATGATTTTGTCTAATCTTTGTAGATCCTATGACTTTGTCTAGTCTTTGTAGACCCTATGATGTTTTCTAGTCTTTGTAGACCCTATGATTTTGTCTAGTCTTTGTAGACCCTATGATGTTGTCTAGTCTTTGTAGACCCTATGATTTTGTCTAGTGTTTGTAGACCCTTTGATGTTGTCTAGTCTTTGTTGACCCTATGATTTTGTCTAGTCTTTGTAGACCCTATGATTTTGTCTAGTCTTTGTAGACCCTATGATATTGTCTAGTCTTTGTAGACCCTATGACTTTGTCTAGTCTTTGTAGACTATGATTTTAACTATTCTTTGTAGACCCTATGATTTTGTGTAGTCTTTGTAGACTATGATTTTGTCTAGTCTTTGTTGACCCTATGATTTTGTCTAGTCTTTGTAGTCCCTATGATTTTGTCTAGTCTTTGTAAACCCTATGATTTTCTCTAGTCTTTGTAGACTATGATTTTGTCTAGTCTTTGTAGACCCTATGACTTTGTCTAGTCTTTGTAGGCTATGATTTTGTCTAGTCTTTGTAGACCCTATAATTTTTTCTAGTCTTTGTAGACCCTATGATTTTGTCTAGTCTTTGTAGACCCTATGACTTTGTCTAGTCTTTGTAGACCCTCTGAATTGTCTATTCTTTGTAGACCCTATGATTTTGTCTAGTCTTTGCAGACCCTATGATGTTGTCTAGTCTTTATAGATCCTATGACTTTGTCTACTCTTTGTAGACCCTATGATGTTGTCTAGTCTTTGCATACTATGATTTTGTCTAGTCTTTGTAGACCCTATGACTTTGTCTAGTCTTTGTAGGCTATGATTTTGTCTAGTCTTTGTAGACCCTATGATTTTGTCTAGTCTTTGTAGACCCTTTGACTTTGTCTAGTCTTTGTAGACCCTATGACTTTGTCTAGTCTTTGTAGACCCTCTGAATTGTCTATTCTTTGTAGACCCTATGATTTTGTCTAGTCTTTGTAAACCCTATGATTTTGTGTAGTCTTTGTAGACTATGATTTTGTCTAGTCTTTTTAGAACCTATGATTTTGTCTAGTCTTTGTACACTATGGTTTTGTCTAGTATTTGTAGACTATGATTTTGTCTAGTCTTTGTAGACCCTATGATTTTGTCTAGTCTTTTTAGACCCTATGATGTTGTCTAATTTTTGTAGACCCTATCATGTTGTCTAGTCTTTGTAGAACCTATGATTTTGTCTAGTCTTTGCAAACCCTATGATTTTGTCTAGTCTTTGTAGACTATGACTTTGTCTAGTCTTTGTAGACCTTATGATTTTGTCTAGTCTGTGTAGACCCTATGATTTTGTCTAGTCTTTGTAGACCCTATGATTCGTCTAGTCTTTGTAGACCCTATGATTTTGTCTAGTCTTTGTAGACCCTATGATGTTGTCTAGTCTTTGTAGACCCTATGATTTAGTCTAGTCTTTGTAGACCCTATGATGTTGTCTAATCTTTGTAGACCCTATGATGTTGCCTAGTCTTTGTAGACTATGATTTTGTCTAATCTTTGTAGACTATGATTTTAACTATTCTTTGTAGACCCTATGATTTTGTGTAGTCTTTGTAGACTATGATTTTGTCTAGTCTTTGTTGATCCTATGATTTTGTCTAGTCTTGGTAGTCCCTATGATTTTGTCTAGTCTTTGTAAACCCTATGATTTTCTCTAGTCTTTGTAGACTATGATTTTGTCTAGTCTTTGTAGACCCTATGATTTTATCTAGTCTTTGTAGACCCTATGATTTTGTCTAATCTTTGTAAACCCTATGATTTTGTCTAGTCTTTGTAGACTATGATTTTGTCTAGTCTTTGTAGACCCTATGGATTTGTCTAGATTTGTAGACTATGATTTTGTCTAGTCTTTTTAGACCCTATGATTTTGTCTAGTCTTTGTACACTATGGTTTTGTCTAGTCTTTGTAGACTATGATTTGTCTAGTCTTTGTAGACCCTATGATTTTGTCTAGTCTTTGTAGACCCTATGATTTTGTCTAGTCTTTGTAGACCCTATGACTTTGTCTAGTCTTTGTAGACCCTCTGAATTGTCTATTCTTTGTAGACCCTATGATTTTGTCTAGTCTTTGCAGACCCTATGATTTTGTCTAGTCTTTGTACACTATGGTTTTGTCTAGTATTTGTAGACTATGATTTTGTCTAGTCTTTGTAGACCCTATGATTTTGTCTAGTCTTTTTAGACCCTATGATGTTGTCTAATTTTTGTAGACCCTATCATGTTGTCTAGTCTTTGTAGAACCTATGATTTTGTCTAGTCTTTGCAAACCCTATGATTTTGTCTAGTCTTTGTAGACTATGATTTTGTCTAGTCTTTGTAGACCCTATGACTTTGTCTAGTCTTTGTAGGCTATGATTTTGTCTAGTCTTTGTAGACCTTATGATTTTGTCTAGTCTTTGTAGACCCTATGATTTTGTCTAGTCTTTGTAGACTCTATGATGTTGTCTAGTCTTTGTAGACCCTATGATTTTGTCTAGTGTTTGTATACCCTTTGATGTTGTCTAGTCTTTGTAAACCCTATGATTTTGTCTATTCTTTGTAGACCCTATGATTTTGTCTAGTCTTTGTAGACCCTGTCATGTTGTCTAGTCTTTGTAGACCCTATGATTTTGTCTAGTCTTTGTAGACCCTATGATGTTGTCTAATCTTTGTAGACCCTATGATGTTGTCTAGTCTTTGTAGACTATGATTTTGTCTAATCTTTGTAGATCCTATGACTTTGTCTAGTCTTTGTAGACCCTATGATGTTGTCTAGTCTTTGCATACTATGATTGTGTCTAGTCTTTGTAGACCCTATGACTTTGTCTAGTCTTTGTAGGCTATGATTTTGTCTAGTCTTTGTAGACCCTATAATTTTTTCTAGTCTTTGTAGACCCTATGATTTTGTCTAGTCTTTGTAGACCCTATGACTTTGTCTAGTCTTTGTAGACCCTCTGAATTGTCTATTCTTTGTAGACCCTATGATTTTGTCTAGTCTTTGCAGACCCTATGATGTTGTCTAGTCTTTGTAGATCCTATGACTTTGTCTACTCTTTGTAGACCCTATGATGTTGTCTAGTCTTTGCATACTATGATTTTGTCTAGTCTTTGTAGACCCTATGACTTTGTCTAGTCTTTGTAGGCTATGATTTTGTCTAGTCTTTGTAGACCCTATGATTTTGTCTAGTCTTTGTAGACCCTATGATTTTGTCTAGTCTTTGTAGACCCTATGACTTTGTCTAGTCTTTGTAGACCCTCTGAATTGTCTATTCTTTGTAGACCCTATGATTTTGTCTAGTCTTTGTAAACCCTATGATTTTGTCTAGTCTTTGTAGATCCTATGACTTTGTCTACTCTTTGTAGACCCTATGATTTTGTCTAATCTTTGTAAACCCTATGATTTTGTCTAGTCTTTGTAGACTATGATTTTGTCTAGTCTTTTTAGACCCTATGATTTTGTCTAGTCTTTGTACACTATGGTTTTGTCTAGTATTTGTAGACTATGATTTTGTCTAGTCTTTGTAGACCCTATGATTTTGTCTAGTCTTTGTAGACCCTATGATGTTGTCTAATCTTTGTAGACCCTATCATGTTGTCTAGTCTTTGTAGAACCTATGATTTTGTCTAGTCTTTGCAAACCCTATGATTTTGTCTAGTCTTTGTAGACTATGACTTTGTCTAGTCTTTGTAGACCCTATGATTTTGTCTAGTCTGTGTAGACCCTATGATTTTGTCTAGTCTTTGTAGACCCTATGATGTTGTCTAGTCTTTGTAGACCCTATGATTTTGTCTAGTGTTTGTATACCCTTTGATTTTGTCTAGTCTTTGTAGACCCTATGATTTTGTCTAGTCTTTGTAGACCCTATGATGTTGTCTAATCTTTGTAGACCCTATGATGTTGCCTAGTCTTTGTAGACTATGATTTTGTCTAATCTTTGTAGATCCTATGACTTTGTCTAGTCTTTGTAGACCCTATGATGTTTTCTAGTCTTTGTAGACCCTATGATTTTGTCTAGTCTTTGTAGACCCTATGATGTTGTCTAGTCTTTGTAGACCCTATGATTTTGTCTAGTGTTTGTAGACCCTTTGATGTTGTCTAGTCTTTGTTGACCCTATGATTTTGTCTAGTCTTTGTAGACCCTATGATTTTGTCTAGTCTTTGTAGACCCTATGATATTGTCTAGTCTTTGTAGACCCTATGACTTTGTCTAGTCTTTGTAGACTATGATTTTAACTATTCTTTGTAGACCCTATGATTTTGTGTAGTCTTTGTAGACTATGATTTTGTCTAGTCTTTGTTGACCCTATGATTTTGTCTAGTCTTTGTAGTCCCTATGATTTTGTCTAGTCTTTGTAAACCCTATGATTTTCTCTAGTCTTTGTAGACTATGATTTTGTCTAGTCTTTGTAGACCCTATGATTTTATCTAGTCTTTGTAGACCCTATGATTTTGTCTAATCTTTGTAAACCCTATGATTTTGTCTAGTCTTTGTAGACTATGATTTTGTCTAGTCTTTGTAGACCCTATGGATTTGTCTAGCTTTTGTAGACTATGATTTTGTCTAGTCTTTTTAGACCCT
This sequence comes from Bathymodiolus brooksi, assembly GCA_963680875.1. Classification (NCBI taxonomy): domain Eukaryota; kingdom Metazoa; phylum Mollusca; class Bivalvia; order Mytilida; family Modiolidae; genus Bathymodiolus; species Bathymodiolus brooksi. The sequence goes on along the minus strand of OY804585.1, from coordinate 80,803,261 downwards.
ATGATTTTGTCAAGTCTTTGTACACTATGGTTTTGTCTAGTCTTTGTAGACTATGATTTTGTCTAGTCTTTGTAGACCCTATGATTTTGTCTAGTCTTTGTAGACCCTATGATGTTGTCTAATCTTTGTAGACCCTATGATGTTGTCTAGTCTTTGTAGAACCTATGATTTTGTCTAGTCTTTGCAAACCCTATGATTTTGTCTAGTCTTTGTAGACTATGACTTTGTCTAGTCTTTGTAGACCTTATGATTTTGTCTAGTCTTTGTAGACCCTATGATTTTGTCTAGTCTTTGTAGACCCTATGATGTTGTATAATCTTTGTAGACCCTATGATGTTGTCTAGTCTTTGTAGACTATGATTTTGTTTAATCTTTGTAGATCCTATGACTTTGTCTAGTCTTTGTAGACCCTATGATGTTGTCTAGTCTTTGCATACTATGATTTTGTCTAGTCTTTGTAGACCCTATGACTTTGTCTAGTTTTTGTAGGCTATGATTTTGTCTAGTCTTTGTAGACCCTATGATTTTGTCTAGTCTTTGTAGACCCTATGATTTTGTCTAGTCTTTGTAGACCCTATGACTTTGTCTAGTCTTTGTAGACCCTCTGAATTGTCTATTCTTTGTAGACCCTATGATTTTGTCTAGTCTTTGCAGACCCTATGATTTTGTCTAGTCTTTGTAGATCCTATGACTTTGTCTACTCTTTGTAGACCCTATGATGTTGTCTAGTCTTTGCATACTATGATTTTGTCTAGTCTTTGTAGACCCTATGACTTTGTCTAGTCTTTGTAGACCCTATGATTTTGTGTAGTCTTTGTAGACCCTATGATTTTGTCTAGTCTTTGTAGACCCTATGACTTTGTCTAGTCTTTGTAGACCCTCTGAATTGTCTATTCTTTGTAGACCCTATGATTTTGTCTAGTCTTTGTAAACCCTATGATTTTGTCTAGTCTTTGTAGACTATGATTTTGTCTAGTCTTTGTAGACCCTATGATTTTGTCTAGTCTTTGTACACTATGGTTTTGTCTAGTATTTGTAGACTATGATTTTGTCTAGTCTTTGTAGACCCTATGATTTTGTCTAGTCTTTGTAGACCCTATGATGTTGTCTTTTCTTGTAGACCCTATGATGTTGTCTAGTCTTTGTAGAACCTATGATTTTGTCTAGTCTTTGCAAACCCTATGATTTTGTCTAGTCTTTGTAGACTATGACTTTGTCTAGTCTTTGAAGACCTTATGATTTTGTCTAGTCTGTGTAGACCCTATAATTTTGTCTAGTCTTTGTAGACCCTATGATGTTGTCTAGTCTTTGTAGACCCTATGATTTTGTCTAGTGTTTGTATACCCTTTGATGTTGTCTAGTCTTTGTAGACCCTATGATTTTGTCTAGTCTTTGTAGACCCTATGATTTTGTCTAGTCTTTGTAGACCCTATGATTTAGTCTAGTCTTTGTAGACCCTATGATGTTGTCTAATCTTTGTAGACCCTATGATGTTGCCTAGTCTTTGTAGACTATGATTTTGTCTAATCTTTGTAGATCCTATGACTTTGTCTAGTCTTTGTAGACCCTATGATGTTTTCTAGTCTTTGTAGACCCTATGATTTTGTCTAGTCTTTGTAGACCCTATGATGTTGTCTAGTCTTTGTAGACCCTATGATTTTGTCTAGTGTTTGTAGACCCTTTGATGTTGTCTAGTCTTTGTTGACCCTATGATTTTGTCTAGTCTTTGTAGACCCTATGATTTTGTCTAGTCTTTGTAGACCCTATGATATTGTCTAGTCTTTGTAGACCCTATGACTTTGTCTAGTCTTTGTAGACTATGATTTTAACTATTCTTTGTAGACCCTATGATTTTGTGTAGTCTTTGTAGACTATGATTTTGTCTAGTCTTTGTTGACCCTATGATTTTGTCTTGTCTTTGTAGTCCCTATGATTTTGTCTAGTCTTTGTAAACCCTATGATTTTCTCTAGTCTTTGTAGACTATGATTTTGTCTAGTCTTTGTAGACCCTATGATTTTATCTAGTCTTTGTAGACCCTATGATTTTGTCTAATCTTTGTAAACCCTATGATTTTGTCTAGTCTTTGTAGACTATGATTTTGTCTAGTCTTTGTAGACCCTATGGATTTGTCTAGCTTTTGTAGACTATGATTTTGTCTAGTCTTTTTAGACCCTATGATTTTGTCAAGTCTTTGTACACTATGGTTTTGTCTAGTCTTTGTAGACTATGATTTTGTCTAGTCTTTGTAGACCCTATGATTTTGTCTAGTCTTTGTAGACCCTATGATGTTGTCTAATCTTTGTAGACCCTATGATGTTGTCTAGTCTTTGTAGAACCTATGATTTTGTCTAGTCTTTGCAAACCCTATGATTTTGTCTAGTCTTTGTAGACTATGACTTTGTCTAGTCTTTGTAGACCTTATGATTTTGTCTAGTCTTTGTAGACCCTATGATTTTGTCTAGTCTTTGTAGACCCTATGATGTTGTCTAATCTTTGTAGACCCTATGATGTTGTCTAGTCTTTGTAGACTATGATTTTGTTTAATCTTTGTAGATCCTATGACTTTGTCTAGTCTTTGTAGACCCTATGATGTTGTCTAGTCTTTGCATACTATGATTTTGTCTAGTCTTTGTAGACCCTATGACTTTGTCTAGTCTTTGTAGGCTATGATTTTGTCTAGTCTTTGTAGACCCTATGATTTTGTCTAGTCTTTGTAGACCCTATGATTTTGTCTAGTCTTTGTAGACCCTATGACTTTGTCTAGTCTTTGTAGACCCTCTGAATTGTCTATTCTTTGTAGACCCTATGATTTTGTCTAGTCTTTGCAGACCCTATGATTTTGTCTAGTCTTTGTAGATCCTATGACTTTGTCTACTCTTTGTAGACCCTATGATGTTGTCTAGTCTTTGCATACTATGATTTTGTGTAGTCTTTGTAGACCCTATGACTTTGTCTAGTCTTTGTAGACCCTATGATTTTGTGTAGTCTTTGTAGACCCTATGATTTTGTCTAGTCTTTGTAGACCCTATGACTTTGTCTAGTCTTTGTAGACCCTCTGAATTGTCTATTCTTTGTAGACCCTATGATTTTGTCTAGTCTTTGTAAACCCTATGATTTTGTCTAGTCTTTGTAGACTATGATTTTGTCTAGTCTTTGTAGACCCTATGATTTTGTCTAGTCTTTGTACACTATGGTTTTGTCTAGTATTTGTAGACTATGATTTTGTCTAGTCTTTGTAGACCCTATGATTTTGTCTAGTCTTTGTAGACCCTATGATGTTGTCTTTTCTTGTAGACCCTATGATGTTGTCTAGTCTTTGTAGAACCTATGATTTTGTCTAGTCTTTGCAAACCCTATGATTTTGTCTAGTCTTTGTAGACTATGACTTTGTCTAGTCTTTGAAGACCTTATGATTTTGTCTAGTCTGTGTAGACCCTATAATTTTGTCTAGTCTTTGTAGACCCTATGATGTTGTCTAGTCTTTGTAGACCCTATGATTTTGTCTAGTGTTTGTATACCCTTTGATGTTGTCTAGTCTTTGTAGACCCTATGATTTTGTCTAGTCTTTGTAGACCCTATGATTTTGTCTAGTCTTTGTAGACCCTATGATTTAGTCTAGTCTTTGTAGACCCTATGATGTTGTCTAATCTTTGTAGACCCTATGATGTTGCCTAGTCTTTGTAGACTATGATTTTGTCTAATCTTTGTAGATCCTATGACTTTGTCTAGTCTTTGTAGACCCTATGATGTTTTCTAGTCTTTGTAGACCCTATGATTTTGTCTAGTCTTTGTAGACCCTATGATGTTGTCTAGTCTTTGTAGACCCTATGATTTTGTCTAGTGTTTGTAGACCCTTTGATGTTGTCTAGTCTTTGTTGACCCTATGATTTTGTCTAGTCTTTGTAGACCCTATGATTTTGTCTAGTCTTTGTAGACCCTATGATATTGTCTAGTCTTTGTAGACCCTATGACTTTGTCTAGTCTTTGTAGACTATGATTTTAACTATTCTTTGTAGACCCTATGATTTTGTGTAGTCTTTGTAGACTATGATTTTGTCTAGTCTTTGTTGACCCTATGATTTTGTCTTGTCTTTGTAGTCCCTATGATTTTGTGTAGTCTTTGTAGACTATGATTTTGTCTAGTCTTTGTAAACCCTATGATTTTCTCTAGTCTTTGTAGACTATGATTTTGTCTAGTCTTTGTAGACCCTATGATTTTATCTAGTCTTTGTAGACCCTATGATTTTGTCTAATCTTTGTAAACCCTATGATTTTGTCTAGTCTTTGTAGACTATGATTTTGTCTAGTCTTTGTAGACCCTATGGATTTGTCTAGCTTTTGTAGACTATGATTTTGTCTAGTCTTTTTAGACCCTATGATTTTGTCAAGTCTTTGTACACTATGGTTTTGTCTAGTCTTTGTAGACTATGATTTTGTCTAGTCTTTGTAGACCCTATGATTTTGTCTAGTCTTTGTAGACCCTATGATGTTGTCTAATCTTTGTAGACCCTATGATGTTGTCTAGTCTTTGTAGAACCTATGATTTTGTCTAGTCTTTGCAAACCCTATGATTTTGTCTAGTTTTTGTAGACTATGACTTTGTCTAGTCTTTGTAGACCTTATGATTTTGTCTAGTCTTTGTAGACCCTATGATTTTGTCTAGTCTTTGTAGACCCTATGATGTTGTCTAATCTTTGTAGACCCTATGATGTTGTCTAGTCTTTGTAGACTATGATTTTGTTTAATCTTTGTAGATCCTATGACTTTGTCTAGTCTTTGTAGACCCTATGATGTTGTCTAGTCTTTGCATACTATGATTTTGTCTAGTCTTTGTAGACCCTATGACTTTGTCTAGTCTTTGTAGGCTATGATTTTGTCTAGTCTTTGTAGACCCTATGATTTTGTCTAGTCTTTGTAGACCCTATGATTTTGTCTAGTCTTTGTAGACCCTATGACTTTGTCTAGTCTTTGTAGACCCTCTGAATTGTCTATTCTTTGTAGACCCTATGATTTTGTCTAGTCTTTGCAAACCCTATGATTTTGTCTAGTCTTTGTAGATCCTATGACTTTGTCTACTCTTTGTAGACCCTATGATGTTGTCTAGTCTTTGCATACTATGATTTTGTCTAGTCTTTGTAGACCCTATGACTTTGTCTAGTCTTTGTAGACCCTATGATTTTGTGTAGTCTTTGTAGACCCTATGATTTTGTCTAGTCTTTGTAGACCCTATGACTTTGTCTAGTCTTTGTAGACCCTCTGAATTGTCTATTCTTTGTAGACCCTATGATTTTGTCTAGTCTTTGTAAACCCTATGATTTTGTCTAGTCTTTGTAGACTATGATTTTGTCTAGTCTTTGTAGACCCTATGATTTTGTCTAGTCTTTGTACACTATGGTTTTGTCTAGTATTTGTAGACTATGATTTTGTCTAGTCTTTGTAGACCCTATGATTTTGTCTAGTCTTTGTAGACCCTATGATGTTGTCTTTTCTTGTAGACCCTATGATGTTGTCTAGTCTTTGTAGAACCTATGATTTTGTCTAGTCTTTGCAAACCCTATGATTTTGTCTAGTCTTTGTAGACTATGACTTTGTCTAGTCTTTGAAGACCTTATGATTTTGTCTAGTCTGTGTAGACCCTATAATTTTGTCTAGTCTTTGTAGACCCTATGATGTTGTCTAGTCTTTGTAGACCCTATGATTTTGTCTAGTGTTTGTATACCCTTTGATGTTGTCTAGTCTTTGTAGACCCTATGATTTTGTCTAGTCTTTGTAGACCCTATGATTTTGTCTAGTCTTTGTAGACCCTATGATTTAGTCTAGTCTTTGTAGACCCTATGATGTTGTCTAATCTTTGTAGACCCTATGATGTTGCCTAGTCTTTGTAGACTATGATTTTGTCTAATCTTTGTAGATCCTATGACTTTGTCTAGTCTTTGTAGACCCTATGATGTTGTCTAGTCTTTGTAGACCCTATGATTTTGTCTAGTCTTTGTAGACCCTATGATGTTGTCTAGTCTTTGTAGACCCTATGATTTTGTCTAGTGTTTGTAGACCCTTTGATGTTGTCTAGTCTTTGTAGACCCTATGATTTTGTCTAGTCTTTGTAGACCCTATGATTTTGTCTAGTCTTTGTAGACCCTATGATATTGTCTAGTCTTTGTAGACCCTATGACTTTGTCTAGTCTTTGTAGACTATGATTTTAACTATTCTTTGTAGACCCTATGATTTTGTGTAGTCTTTGTAGAATATGATTTTGTCTAGTCTTTGTTGACCCTATGATTTTGTCTAGTCTTTGTAGTCCCTATGACTTTGTCTAGTCTTTGTAAACCCTATGATTTTCTCTAGTCTTTGTAGACTATGATTTTGTCTAGTCTTTGTAGACCCTATGATTTTATCTAGTCTTTGTAGACCCTATGATTTTGTCTAATCTTTGTAAACCCTATGATTTTGTCTAATCTTTGTAGACTATGATTTTGTCTAGTCTTTGTAGACCCTATGGATTTGTCTAGCTTTTGTAGACTATGATTTTGTCTAGTCTTTTTAGACCCTATGATTTTGTCTAGTCTTTGTAGATCCTATGACTTTGTCTACTCTTTGTACACCCTATGATTTTGTCTAGTCTTTGTAAACCCTATGATTTTTTCTAGTCTTTGTAGACTATGATTTTGGCTAGTCTTTTTAGAATCTATGATTTTGTCTAGTCTTTGTACACTATGGTTTTGTCTAGTCTTTGTTGACTATGATTTTGTCTAGTCTTTGTAGTCCCTATGATTTTGTCTAGTCTTTGTAGACCCTATGATTTTGTCTAGTCTTTGTAGACCCTATGACTTTGTCTAGTCTTTGTAGACCCTCCGCATTGTATATTCTTTGTAGACCCTATGATTTTGTCTAGTCTTTGCAGATCCTATGATTTTGTCTAGTCTTTGTAGATCCTATGACTTTGTCTACTCTTTGTACACCCTATGATTTTGTCTAGTCTTTGTAAACCCTATGATTTTTTCTAGTCTTTGTAGACTATGATTTTGGCTAGTCTTTTTAGACCCTATGATTTTGTCTAGTCTTTGTACACTATGGTTTTGTCTAATCTTTGTAGACTATGATTTTGTCTAGTCTTTGTAGACCCTATGATTTTGTCTAGTCTTTGTAGACCCTATGATGTTGTGTAATCTTTGTACACCCTATGATGTTGTCTAGTCTTTGTAGAACCTATGATTTTGTCTAGTCTTTGCAAACCCTATGATTTTGTCTAGTCTTTGTAGACTATGACTTTGTCTAGTCTTTGTAGACCTTATGATTGTGTCTAGTCTTTGTAGACCCTATGATTTTGTCTAGTCTTTGTAGATCCTATGATGTTGTCTAGTCTTTGTAGACCCTATGGTTTTGTCTAGTCTTTGTAGACCCTATGATTTTATCTAATCTTTGTAGACTATGATTTTGTCTAGTCTTTGTAGACTATGATTTTGTCTAGTCTTTGTAGACTATTATTTTGTGTAGTCTTTGTAGACTATGATTTTGTCTAGTCTTTGTAGACCCTATGATTTTGTCTAGTCTTTGTAAACCCTATGATTTTCTCTAGTCTTTGTAGATTATGATTTTGTCTAGTCTTTGTAGACCCTATGATTTTATCTAGTCTTTGTAGACCCTATGATTTTGTCTAGTCTTTGTAGACTATGATTTTGTCTAGTCTTTGTAGACCCTATGAATTTGTCTAGTTTTTGTAGACTATGATTTTGTCTATTCTTTTTAGACCCTATGATTTTGTCTAGTCTTTGTAGACCCTATGATGTTGTCTAATCTTTGTAGACCCTATGATGTTGTCTAGTCTTTGTAGAACCTATGATTTTGTCTAGTCTTTGTAGACTATGATTTTGTCTAGTCTTTGTAGACCCTATGATTTTGTCTAGTCTTTGTAGACCCTATGATTTTGTCTAGTCTTTGTAGACCCTATGATGTTGTCTAGTCTTTGTAGACCCTATGATTTTGTCTAGTGTTTGTAGACCCTTTAATGTTGTCTAGTCTTTGTAGACCGTATGATTTTGTCTAGTCTTTGTAGACCCTATGATTTTGTCTAGTCTTTGTAGACCCTATGATGTTTTCTAGTCTTTGTAGACCCTATGACTTTGTCTAGTTTTTGTAGACTATAATTTTTACTATTCTTTGTCGAACCTATGATTTTGTGTAGTCTTTGTAGACTATGATTTTGTCTAGTCTTTGTTGACCCTATGATTTTGTCTAGTCTTTGTAGACCCTATGATTTTGTCTAGTCTTTGTAAACCCTATGATTTTCTCTAGTCTTTGTAGACTATGACTTTGTCTAGTCTTTGTAGACCCTATGATTTTATCTAGTCTTTGTAGACTATGATTTTGTCTAGTCTTTGTAGACCCTATGAATTTGTCTAGCTTTTGTAGACTATGATTTTGTCTAGTCTTTTAAGACCCTATGATTTTGTCTAGTCTTTGTACACTTAGGTTTTGTCTAGTCTTTGTAGACTATGATTTTGTCTAGTCTTTGTAGACCCTATGATTTTGTCTAGTCTTTGTAGACCCTATGATGTTGTCTAATCTTTGTAGACCCTATGATGTTGTCTAGTCTTTGTAGAACCTATGATTTTGTCTAGTCTTTGCAAACCCTATGATTTTGTCTAGTCTTTGTAGACTATGACTTTGTCTAGTCTTTGTAGACCTTATGATTTTGTCTAGTCTTTGTAGACCCTATGATTTTGTCTAGTCTTTGTAGACCCTATGATTTTGTCTAGTGTTTGTATACCCTTTGATGTTGTCTAGTCTTTGTAAACCCTATGATTTTGTCTATTCTTTGTAGACCCTATGATTTTGTCTAGTCTCTGTAGACCCTATGATGTTGTCTAATCTTTGTAGACCCTATGATGTTGTCTAGTCTTTGTAGACTATGATTTTGTCTAATCTTTGTAGACCCTAAGACTTTGTCTAGTCTTTGTAGTCCCTATGATGTTGTCTAGTCTTTGCATACTATGATTTGTCTAGTCTTTGTAGACCCTATGACTTTGTCTAGTCTTTGTAGGCTATGATTTTGTCTAGTCTTTGTAGACCCTATGATTTTGTCTAGTCTTTGTAGACCCTATGATTTTGTCTAGTCTTTGTTGACCCTATGACTTTGTCTAGTCTTTGTAGACCCTCTGAATTGTCTATTCTTTGTAGACCCTATGATTTTGTCTAGTCTTTGCAGACCCTATGATTTTGTCTAGTCTTTGTAGATCCAATGACTTTGTCTACTCTTTGTAGACCCTATGATTTTGTCTAGTCTTTGTAAACCCTATGATTTTGTCTAGTCTTTGTAGACTATGATTTTGTCTAGTCTTTTTAGACCTATGATTTTGTCTAGTCTTTGTACACTATGGTTTTGTCTAGTATTTGTAGACTATGATTTTGTCTAGTCTTTGTAGACCCTATGATTTTGTCTAGTCTTTGTAGACCCTATGATGTTGTCTAATCTTTCTAGACCCTATGATGTTGTCTAGTCTTTGTAGAACCTATGACTTTGTCTAGTCTTTGTAGACTATGATTTTTACTATTCTTTGTAGAACCTATGATTTTGTGTAGTCTTTGTAGACTATGATTTTGTCTAGTCTTTGTTGACCCTATGATTTTGTCTAGTCTTTGTAGACCCTATGATTTTGTCTAGTCTTTGTAAACCCTATGATTTTCTCTAGTCTTTGTAGACTATGATTTTGTCTAGTCTTTGTAGACCCTATGATTTTATCTAGTCTTTGTAGACCCTATGATTTTGTCTAATCTTTGTAAACCCTATGATTTTGTCTAGTCTTTGTAGACTATGATTTTGTCTAGTCTTTGTAGACCCTATGAATTTGTCTAGCTTTTGTAGACTATGATTTTGTCTAGTCTTTTAAGACCCTATGATTTTGTCTAGTCTTTGTACACTATGGTTTTGTCTAGTCTTTGTAGACTATGATTTTGTCTAGTCTTTGTAGACCCTATGATTTTGTCTAGTCTTTGTAGACCCTATGATGTTGTCTAATCTTTGTAGACCCTATGATGTTGTCTAGTCTTTGTAGACCCTATCATTTTGTCTAGTCTTTGCAAACCCTAAGATTTTGTCTAGTCTTTGTAGACTATGATTTTGTCTAGTCTTTGTAGACCCTATGATGTTGTCTAATCTTTGTAGACCCTATGATGTTGTCTAGTCTTTGTAGACTATGATTTTGTCTAATCTTTGTAGACCCTAAGACTTTGTCTAGTCTTTGTAGTCCCTATGATGTTGTCTAGTCTTTGCATACTATGATTTGTCTAGTCTTTGTAGACCCTATGACTTTTTCTAGTCTTTGTAGGCTATGATTTTGTCTAGTCTTTGTAGACCCTATGATTTTGTCTAGTCTTTGTAGACCCTATGATTTTGTATAGTCTTTGTTGACCCTATGACTTTGTCTAGTCTTTGTAGACCCTCTGAATTGTCTATTCTTTGTAGACCCTATGATTTTGTCTAGTCTTTGCAGACCCTATGATTTTGTCTAGTCTTTGTAGATCCTATGACTTTGTCTACTCTTTGTAGACGCTATGATTTTGTCTAGTCTTTGTAAACCCTATGATTTTGTCTAGTCTTTGTAGACTATGATTTTGTCTAGTCTTTTTAGACCCTATGATTTTGTCTAGTCTTTGTACACTATGGTTTTGTCTAGTATTTGTAGACTATGATTTTGTCTAGTCTTTGTAGACCCTATGATTTTGTCTAGTCTTTGTAGACCCTATGATGTTGTCTAATCTTTCTAGACCCTATGATGTTGTCTAGTCTTTGTAGAACCTATGATTTTGTCTAGTCTTTGCAAACCCTATGATTTTGTCTAGTCTTTGTAGACTATGACTTTGTCTAGTCTTTGTAGACCTTATGATTTTGTCTAGTCTTTGTAGACCCTATGATTTTGTCTAGTCTTTGTAGACCCTATGATGTTGACTAGTCTTTGCAGACCCTATGATTTTGTCTAGTCTTTGTAGATCCTATGACTTTGTCTAGTCTTTGTACACCCTATGATTTTGTCTAGTCTTTGTAAACCCTATGATTTTTTCTAGTCTTTGTAGACTATGATTTTGGCTAGTCTTTTTAGACCCTATGATTTTGTCTAGTCTTTGTACACTATGGTTTTGTCTAGTCTTTGTAGACTATGATTTTGTCTAGTCTTTGTAGACCCTATGATTTTGTCTAGTCTTTGTAGACCCTATGATGTTGTGTAATCTTTGTACACCCTATGATGTTGTCTAGTCTTTGTAGAACCTATGATTTTGTCTAGTCTTTGCAAACCCTATGATTTTGTCTAGTCTTTGTAGACTATGACTTTGTCTAGTCTTTGTAGACCTTATGATTGTGTCTAGTCTTTGTAGACCCTATGATTTTGTCTAGTCTTCGTAGATCCTATGATGTTGTCTAGTCTTTGTAGACCCTATGATTTTGTCTAGTCTTTGTAGACCCTATGATTTTATCTAATCTTTGTAGACTATGATTTTGTCTAGTCTTTGTAGACTATGATTTTGTCTAGTCTTTGTAGACTATTATTTTGTGTAGTCTTTGTAGACTATGATTTTGTCTAGTCATTGTAGACCCTATGAATTTGTCTAGTCTTTGTAAACCCTATCATTTTCTCTAGTCTTTGTAGATTATGATTTTGTTTAGTCTTTGTAGACCCTATGATTTTATCTAGTCTTTGTAGACCCTATGATTTTGTCTAGACTTTGTAGACTATGATTTTGTCTAGTCTTTGTAGACCCTATGAATTTGTCTAGTTTTTGTAGACTATGATTTTATCTAGTCTTTTTAGACCCTATGATTTTGTCTAGTCTTTGTACACTATGGTTTTGTCTAGTCTTTGTAGACTATGATTTTGTCTAGTCTTTGTAGACCCTATGATTTTGTCGAGTCTTTGTAGACCCTATGATGTTGTCTAATCTTTGTAGACCCTATGATGTTGTCTAGTCTTTGTAGAACCTATGATTTTGTCTAGTCTTTGCAAACCCTATGATTTTGTCTAGTCTTTGTAGACTATGATTTTGTCTAGTCTTTGTAGACCCTATGATTTTGTCTAGTCTTTGTAGACCCTATGATTTTGTCTAGTCTTTGTAGACCCTATGATGTTGTCTAGTCTTTGTAGACCCTATGATTTTGTCTAGTGTTTGTAGACCCTTTAATGTTGTCTAGTCTTTGTAGACCGTATGATTTTGTCTAGTCTTTGTAGACCCTAAGACTTTGTCTAGTCTTTGTAGTCCCTATGATGTTGTCTAGTCTTTGCATACTATGATTTGTCTAGTCTTTGTAGACCCTATGACTTTGTCTAGTCTTTGTAGACTATGATTTTGTCTAGTCTTTGTAGACCCTATGAATTTGTCTAGTTTTTGTAGACTATGATTTTATCTAGTCTTTTTAGACCCTATGATTTTGTCTAGTCTTTGTACACTATGGTTTTGTCTAGTCTTTGTAGACTATGATTTTGTCTAGTCTTTGTAGACCCTATGATTTTGTCTAGTCTTTGTAGACCCTATGATGTTGTCTAATCTTTGTAGACCCTATGATGTTGTCTAGTCTTTGTAGAACCTATGATTTTGTCTAGTCTTTGCAAACCCTATGATTTTGTCTAGTCTTTGTAGACTATGATTTTGTCTAGTCTTTGTAGACCCTATGATTTTGTCTAGTCTTTGTAGACCCTATGATTTTGTCTAGTCTTTGTAGACCCTATGATGTTGTCTAGTCTTTGTAGACCCTATGATTTTGTCTACTGTTTGTAGACCCTTTAATGTTGTATAGTCTTTGTAGACCGTATGATTTTGTCTAGTCTTTGTAGACCCTATGATTTTGTCTAGTCTTTGTAGACCCTATGATGTTTTCTAGTCTTTGTAGACCCTATGACTTTGTCTAGTCTTTGTAGACTATGATTTTTACTATTCTTTGTAGAACCTATGATTTTGTGTAGTCTTTGTAGACTATGATTTTGTCTAGTCTTTGTTGACCCTATGATTTTGTCTAGTCTTTATATAGACCCTATGATTTTGTGTAGTCTTTGTAAACCCTATGATTTTCTCTAGTCTTTGTAGACTATGATTTTGTCTAGTCTTTGTAGACCCTATGATTTTATCTAGTCTTTGTAGACCCTATGATTTTGCCTAATCTTTGTAAACCCTATGATTTTGTCTTGTCTTTGTAGACTATGATTTTGTCTAGTCTTTGTAGACCCTATGAATTTGTCTAGCTTTTGTAGACTATGATTTTGTCTAGTCTTTTAAGACCCTATGATTTTGTCTAGTCTTTGTACACTATGGTTTTGTCTAGTATTTGTAGACTATGATTTTGTCTAGTCTTTGTAGACCCTATGATTTTGTCTAGTCTTTGTAGACCCTATGATGTTGTCTAATCTTTGTAGACCCTATGATGTTGTCTAGTCTTTGTAGAACCTATCATTTTGTCTAGTCTTTGCAAACCCTATGATTTTGTCTAGTCTTTGTAGACCATGACTTTGTCTAGTCTTTGTAGACCTTATGATTTTGTCTAGTCTTTGTAGACCCTATGATTTTGTCTAGTCTTTGTAGACCCTATGATTTTGTCTAGTGTTTGTATACCCTTTGATGTTGTCTAGTCTTTGTAAACCCTATGATTTTGTCTATTCTTTGTAGACCCTATGATTTTGTCTAGTCTTTGTAGACCCTATGATGTTGTCTAATCTTTGTAGACCCTATGATGTTGTCTAGTCTTTGTAGACTATGATTTTGTCTAATCTTTGTAGATCCTAAGACTTTGTCTAGTCTTTGTAGACCCTATGATGTTGTCTAGTCTTTGTAGGCTATGATTTTGTCTAGTCTTTGTAGACCCTATGATTTTGTCTAGTCTTTGTAGACCCTATGATTTTGTCTAGTCTTTGTTGACCCTATGACTTTGTCTAGTCTTTGTAGACCCTCTGAATTGTCTATTCTTTGTAGACCCTATGATTTTGTCTAGTCTTTGCAGACCCTATGATTTTGTCTAGTCTTTGTAGATCCTATGACTTTGTCTACTCTTTGTAGACCCTATCATTTTGTCTAGTCTTTGTAAACCCTATGATTTTGTCTAGTCTTTGTAGACTATGATCTTGTCTAGTCTTTTTAGACCCTAGGATTTTGTCTAGTCTTTGTACACTATGGTTTTGTCTAGTATTTGTAGACTATGATTTTGTCTAGTCTTTGTAGACCCTATGATTTTGTCTAGTCTTTGTAGACCCTATGATGTTGTCTAATCTTTCTAGACCCTATGATGTTGTCTAGTCTTTGTAGAACCTATGATTTTGTCTAGTCTTTGCAAACCCTATGATTTTGTCTAGTCTTTGTAGACTATGACTTTGTCTAGTCTTTGTAGACCTTATGATTTTGTCTAGTCTTTGTAGACCCTATGATTTTGTCTAGTCTTTGTAGACCCTATGATGTTGTCTAGTCTTTGTAGACCCTATGATTTTGTCTAGTGTTTGTATACCCTTTGATGTTGTCTAGTCTTTGTAGACCCTATGATTTTGTTTAGTCTTTGTAGACCCTATGATTTTGTCTAGTCTTTGTAGACCCTATGATGTTGTCTAGTCTTTGTAGACCCTACGATTAGTCTAGTCTTTGTAGACTATGATGTTGTCTAGTCTTTGTAGACCCTATGATTTTGTCTAGTCTTTGTAGACCCTATGATGTTGTCTAGTCTTTGTAGACCCTATGATTTTGTCTAGTGGTTGTAGACCCTTTGATGTTGTCTATTCTTTGTAGACCCTATGATTTTGTCTAGTCTTTGTAGACCCTATGATTTTCTCTAGTCTTTGTAGACTATGATTTTGTCTAGTCTTTGTAGACCCTATGATTTTATCTAGTCTTTGTAGACCCTATGATTTTGTCTAATCTTTGTAAACCCTATGATTTTGTCTAGTCTTTGTAGACTATGATTTTGTCTAGTCTTTGTTGACCCTATGACTTTGTCTAGTCTTTGTAGACCCTCTGAATTGTCTATTCTTTGTAGACCCTATGATTTTGTCTAGTCTTTGCAGACCCTATGATTTTGTCTAGTCTTTGTAGATCCTATGACTTTGTCTACTCTTTGTAGACCCTATGATTTTGTCTAGTCTTTGTAAACCCTATGATTTTGTCTAGTCTTTGTAGACTATGATTTTGTCTAGTCTTTATAGACCCTAGGATTTTGTCTAGACTTTGTACACTATGGTTTTGTCTAGTATTTGTAGACTATGATTTTGTCTAGTCTTTGTAGACCCTATGATTTTGTCTAGTCTTTGTAGACCCTATGATGTTGTCTAATCTTTCTAGACCCTATGATGTTGTCTAGTCTTTGTAGAACCTATGATTTTGTCTAGTCTTTGCAAACCCTATGATTTTGTCTAGTCTTTGTAGACTATGACTTTGTCTAGTCTTTGTAGACCTTATGATTTTGTCTAGTCTTTGTAGACCCTATGATTTTGTCTAGTCTTTGTAGACCCTATGATGTTGTCTAGTCTTTGTAGACCCTATGATTTTGTCTAGTGTTTGTATACCCTTTGATGTTGTCTAGTCTTTGTAGACCCTATGATTTTGTTTAGTCTTTGCAGACCCTATGATTTTGTCTAGTCTTTGTAGACCCTATGATGTTGTCTAGTCTTTGTAGACCCTACGATTAGTCTAGTCTTTGTAGACCCTATGATGTTGTCTAATCTTTGTAGACCCTATGATGTTGCCTAGTCTTTGTAGACTATGATGTTGTCTAGTCTTTGTAGACCCTATGATTTTGTCTAGTCTTTGTAGACCCTATGATGTTGTCTAGTCTTTGTAGACCCTATGATTTTGTCTAGTGTTTGTAGACCCTTTGATGTTGTCTATTCTTTGTAGACCCTATGATTTTGTCTAGTCTTTGTAGACCCTATGATTTTCTCTAGTCTTTGTAGACTATGATTTTGTCTAGTCTTTGTAGACCCTATGATTTTATCTAGTCTTTGTAGACCCTATGATTTTGTCTAATCTTTGTAAACCCTATGATTTTGTCTAGTCTTTGTAGACTATGATTTTGTCTAGTCTTTGTAGACCCTATAAATTTGTCTAGCTTTTGTAGACTATGATTTTGTCTAGTCTTTTAAGACCCTATGATTTTGTCTAGTCTTTGTACACTATGGTTTTGTCTAGTATTTGTAGACTATGATTTTGTCTAGTCTTTGTAGACCCTATGATTTTGTCTAGTCTTTGTAGACCCTATGATTTTGTCTAGTGTTTGTATACCCTTTGATGTTGTCTAGTCTTTGTAAACCCTATCATTTTGTCTATTCTTTGTAGACCCTATGATTTTGTCTAGTCTTTGTAGACCCTATGATGTTGTCTAATCTTTGTAGACCCTATGATGTTGTCTAGTCTTTGTAGACTATGATTTTGTCTAATCTTTGTAGATCCTAAGACTTTGTATAGTCTATGTAGACCGTATGATTTTGTCTAGTCTTTGTAGACCCTATGATTTTGTCTAGTCTTTGTAGACCCTATGATGTTTTCTAGTCTTTGTAGACCCTATGACTTTGTCTAGTCTTTGTAGACTATGATTTTTACTATTCTTTGTAGAACCTATGATTTTGTGTAGTCTTTGTAGACTATGATTTTGTCTAGTCTTTGTTGACCCTATGATTTTGTCTAGTCTTTATATAGACCCTATGATTTTGTGTAGTCTTTGTAAACCCTATGATTTTCTCTAGTCTTTGTAGACTATGATTTTGTCTAGTCTTTGTAGACCCTATGATTTTATCTAGTCTTTGTAGACCCTATGATTTTGTCTAATCTTTGTAAACCCTATGATTTTGTCTAGTCTTTGTAGACTATCATTTTGTCTAGTCTTTGTAGACCCTATGAATTTGTCTAGCTTTTGTAGACTATGATTTTGTCTAGTCTTTTAAGACCCTATGATTTTGTCTAGTCTTTGTACACTATGGTTTTGTCTAGTATTTGTAGACTATGATTTTGTCTAGTCTTTGTAGACCCTATGATTTTGTCTAGTCTTTGTAGACCCTATGATGTTGTCTAATCTTTGTAGACCCTATGATGTTGTCTAGTCTTTGTAGAACCTATCATTTTGTCTAGTCTTTGCAAACCCTATGATTTTGTCTAGTCTTTGTAGACCATGACTTTGTCTAGTCTTTGTAGACCTTATGATTTTGTCTAGTCTTTGTAGACCCTATGATTTTGTCTAGTCTTTGTAGACCCTATGATTTTGTCTAGTGTTTGTATACCCTTTGATGTTGTCTAGTCTTTGTAAACCCTATGATTTTGTCTATTCTTTGTAGACCCTATGATTTTGTCTAGTCTTTGTAGACCCTATGATGTTGTCTAATCTTTGTAGACCCTATGATGTTGTCTAGTCTTTGTAGACTATGATTTTGTCTAATCTTTGTAGATCCTAAGACTTTGTCTAGTTTTTGTAGACCCTATGATGTTGTCTAGTCTTTGTAGGCTATGATTTTGTCTAGTCTTTGTAGACCCTATGATTTTGTCTAGTCTTTGTAGACCCTATGATTTTGTCTAGTCTTTGTTGACCCTATGACTTTGTCTAGTCTTTGTAGACCCTCTGAATTGTCTATTCTTTGTAGACCCTATGATTTTGTCTAGTCTTTGCAGACCCTATGATTTTGTCTAGTCTTTGTAGATCCTATGACTTTGTCTACTCTTTGTAGACCCTATGATTTTGTCTAGTCTTTGTAAACCCTATGATTTTGTCTAGTCTTTGTAGACTATGATTTTGTCTAGTCTTTTTAGACCCTAGGATTTTGTCTAGTCTTTGTACACTATGGTTTTGTCTAGTATTTGTAGACTATGATTTTGTCTAGTCTTTGTAGACCCTATGATTTTGTCTAGTCTTTGTAGACCCTATGATTTTGTCTAGTGTTTGTATACCCTTTGATGTTGTCTAGTCTTTGTAAACCCTATGATTTTGTCTATTCTTTGTAGACCCTATGATTTTGTCTAGTCTTTGTAGACCCTATGATGTTGTCTAATCTTTGTAGACCCTATGATGTTGTCTAGTCTTTGTAGACTATGATTTTGTCTAATCTTTGTAGATCCTAAGACTTTGTATAGTCTTTGTAGACCGTATGATTTTGTCTAGTCTTTGTAGACCCTATGATTTTGTCTAGTCTTTGTAGACCCTATGATGTTTTCTAGTCTTTGTAGACCCTATGACTTTGTCTAGTCTTTGTAGACTATGATTTTTACTATTCTTTGTAGAACCTATGATTTTGTGTAGTCTTTGTAGACTATGATTTTGTCTAGTCTTTGTTGACCCTATGATTTTGTCTAGTCTTTATATAGACCCTATGATTTTGTGTAGTCTTTGTAAACCCTATGATTTTCTCTAGTCTTTGTAGACTATGATTTTGTCTAGTCTTTGTAGACCCTATGATTTTATCTAGTCTTTGTAGACCCTATGATTTTGTCTAATCTTTGTAAACCCTATGATTTTGTCTAGTCTTTGTAGACTATCATTTTGTCTAGTCTTTGTAGACCCTATGAATTTGTCTAGCTTTTGTAGACTATGATTTTGTCTAGTCTTTTAAGACCCTATGATTTTGTCTAGTCTTTGTACACTATGGTTTTGTCTAGTATTTGTAGACTATGATTTTGTCTAGTCTTTGTAGACCCTATGATTTTGTCTAGTCTTTGTAGACCCTATGATGTTGTCTAATCTTTGTAGACCCTATGATGTTGTCTAGTCTTTGTAGAACCTATCATTTTGTCTAGTCTTTGCAAACCCTATGATTTTGTCTAGTCTTTGTAGACCATGACTTTGTCTAGTCTTTGTAGACCTTATGATTTTGTCTAGTCTTTGTAGACCCTATGATTTTGTCTAGTCTTTGTAGACCCTATGATTTTGTCTAGTGTTTGTATACCCTTTGATGTTGTCTAGTCTTTGTAAACCCTATGATTTTGTCTATTCTTTGTAGACCCTATGATTTTGTCTAGTCTTTGTAGACCCTATGATGTTGTCTAATCTTTGTAGACCCTATGATGTTGTCTAGTCTTTGTAGACTATGATTTTGTCTAATCTTTGTAGATCCTAAGACTTTGTCTAGTTTTTGTAGACCCTATGATGTTGTCTAGTCTTTGTAGGCTATGATTTTGTCTAGTCTTTGTAGACCCTATGATTTTGTCTAGTCTTTGTAGACCCTATGATTTTGTCTAGTCTTTGTTGACCCTATGACTTTGTCTAGTCTTTGTAGACCCTCTGAATTGTCTATTCTTTGTAGACCCTATGATTTTGTCTAGTCTTTGCAGACCCTATGATTTTGTCTAGTCTTTGTAGATCCTATGACTTTGTCTACTCTTTGTAGACCCTATGATTTTGTCTAGTCTTTGTAAACCCTATGATTTTGTCTAGTCTTTGTAGACTATGATTTTGTCTAGTCTTTTTAGACCCTAGGATTTTGTCTAGTCTTTGTACACTATGGTTTTGTCTAGTATTTGTAGACTATGATTTTGTCTAGTCTTTGTAGACCCTATGATTTTGTCTAGTCTTTGTAGACCTTATGATGTTGTCTAATCTTTCTAGACCCTATGATGTTGTCTAGTCTTTGTAGAACCTATGATTTTGTCTAGTCTTTGCAAACCCTATGATTTTGTCTAGTCTTTGTAGACTATGACTTTGTCTAGTCTTTGTAGACCTTATGATTTTGTCTAGTCTTTGTAGACCCTATGATTTTGTCTAGTCTTTGTAGACCCTATGATGTTGTCTAATCTTTGTAGACCCTATGATTTTGTCTAGTGTTTGTATACCCTTTGATGTTGTCTAGTCTTTGTAGACCCTATGATTTTGTTTAGTCTTTGTAGACCCTATGATTTTGTCTAGTCTTTGTAGACCCTATGATGTTGTCTAGTCTTTGTAGACCCTACGATTAGTCTAGTCTTTGTAGACCCTATGATGTTGTCTAATCTTTGTAGACCCTATGATGTTGCCTAGTCTTTGTAGACTATGATTTTGTCTAGTCTTTGTAGACCCTATGATTTTGTCTAGTCTTTGTAGACCCTATGATGTTGTCTAGTCTTTGTAGACCCTATGATTTTGTCTAGTGTTTGTAGACCCTTTGATGTTGTCTATTCTTTGTAGACCCTATGATTTTGTCTAGTCTTTGTAGACCCTATGATTTTGTCTAGTCTTTGTAGACCCTATGATATTGTCTAGTCTTTGTAGACCCTATGACTTTGTGTAGTCTTTGTAGACTATGATTTTAACTATTCTTTGTAGACCCTATGATTTTGTCTAGTCTTTGTAGACTATGATTTTGTCTAGTCTTTGTTGACCCTATGATTTTGTCTAGTCTTTGTAGACCCTGTGATTTTGTCTAGTCTTTGTAAACCCTATGATTTTCTCTAGTCTTGGTAGACTATGATTTTGTCTAGTCTTTGTAGACCCTCTGAATTGTCTAGTCTTTGTAGAACCTATCATTTTGTCTAGTCTTTGCAAACCCTATGATTTTGTCTAGTCTTTGTAGACTATGACTTTGTCTAGTCTTTGTAGACCTTATGATTTTGTCTAGTCTTTGTAGACCCTATGATTTTGTCTAGTCTTTGTAGACCCTATGATTTTGTCTAGTGTTTGTATACCCTTTGATGTTGTCTAGTCTTTGTAAACCCTATGATTTTGTCTATTCTGTGTAGACCCTATGATTTTGTCTAGTCTTTGTAGACCCTATGATGTTGTCTAATCTTTGTAGACCCTATGATGTTGTCTAGTCTTTGTAGACTATGATTTTGTCTAATCTTTGTAGATCCTAAGACTTTGTCTAGTCTTTGTAGACCCTATGATGTTGTCTAGTCTTTGCATACTATGATTTGTCTAGTCTTTGTAGACCCTATGACTTTGTCTAGTCTTTGTAGGCTATGATTTTGTCTAGTCTTTGTAGACCCTATGATTTTGTCTAGTCTTTGTAGACCCTATGATTTTGTCTAGTCTTTGTTGACCCTATGACTTTGTCTAGTCTTTGTAGACCCTCTGAATTGTCTATTCTTTGTATACCCTATGATTTTGTCTAGTCTTTGCAGACCCTATGATTTTGTCTAGTCTTTGTAGATCCTATGACTTTGTCTACTCTTTGTAGACCCTATGATTTTGTCTAGTCTTTGTAAACCCTATGATTTTGTCTAGTCTTTGTAGACTATGATTTTGTCTAGTCTTTTTAGACCCTATGATTTTGTCTAGTCTTTGTACACTATGGTTTTGTCTAGTATTTGTAGACTATGATTTTGTCTAGTCTTTGTAGACCCTATGATTTTGTCTAGTCTTTGTAGACCCTATGATGTTGTCTAATCTTTCTAGACCCTATGATGTTGTCTAGTCTTTGTAGAACCTATGATTTTATCTAGTCTTTGCAAACCCTATGATTTTGTCTAGTCTTTGTAGACTATGACTTTGTCTTGTCTTTGTAGACCTTATGATTTTGTCTAGTCTTTGTAGACCCTATGATTTTGTCTAGTCTTTGTAGACCCTCTGATGTTGTCTAGTCTTTGTAGACCCTATGATTTTGTCTAGTGTTTGTATACCCTTTGATGTTGTCTAGTCTTTGTAGACCCTATGATTTTGTCTAGTCTTTGTAGACCCTATGATTTTGTCTAGTCTTTGTAGACCCTATGATGTTGTCTAGTCTTTGTAGACCCTACGATTAGTCTAGTCTTTGTAGACCCTATGATGTTGTCTAATCTTTGTAGACCCTATGATGTTGCCTAGTCTTTGTAGACTATGATTTTGTCTAATCTTTGTAGATCCTATGACTGTGTCTAGTCTTTGTAGACCCTATGATGTTGTCTAGTCTTTGTAGACCCTATGATTTTGTCTAGTCTTTGTAGACCCTATGATGTTGTCTAGTCTTTGTAGACCCTATGATTTTTTCTAGTGTTTGTAGACCCTTTGATGTTGTCTATTCTTTGTAGACCCTATGATTTTGTCTAGTCTTTGTAGACCCTATGATTTTGTCTAGTCTTTGTAGACCCTATGATATTGTCTAGTCTTTGTAGACCCTATGACTTTGTGTAGTCTTTGTAGACTATGATTTTAACTATTCTTTGTAGACCCTATGATTTTGTCTAGTCTTTGTAGACTATGATTTTGTCTAGTCTTTGTTGACCCTATGATTTTGTCTAGTCTTTGTAGACCCTGTGATTTTGTCTAGTCTTTGTAAACCCTATGATTTTCTCTAGTCTTTGTAGACTATGATTTTGTCTAGTCTTTGTAGACCCTCTGAATTGTCTATTCTTTGTAGACCCTATGATTTTGTCTAGTCTTTGCAGACCCTATGATTTTGTCTAGTCTTTGTAGATCCTATGACTTTGTCTACTCTTTGTAGACCCTATGATGTTGTCTAGTCTTTGCATACTATGATTTGTCTAGTCTTTGTAGAACCTATGACTTTGTCTAGTCTTTGTAGGCTATGATTTGTCCAGTCTTTGTAGACCCTCTGAATTGTCTATTCTTTGTAGACCCTATGATTTTGTCTAGTCTTTGTAAACCCTATGATTTTGTCTAGTCTTTGTAGACTATGATTTTGTCTAGTCTTTTTAGACCCTATGATTTTGTCTAGTGTTTGTACACTATGGTTTAGTCTAGTATTTGTAGACTATGATTTTGTCTAGTCTTTGTAGACCCTATGATTTTGTCTAGTCTTTGTAGACCCTATGATGTTGTCTAATCTTTGTAGACCCTATGATGTTGTCTAGTCTTTGTAGAGCCTATGATTTTGTCTAGTCTTTGCAAACCCTATGATTTTGTCTAGTCTTTGTAGTACCTATGATTTTGTCTAGTGTTTGAATACCCTTTGATGTTGTCTAGTCTTTGTAGACCCTATGATTTTGTCTAGTCTTTGTAGACCCTATGATTTGTCTAGTCTTTGTAGACCCTATGATGTTGTCTAGTCTTTGTAGACCCTATGATTAGTCTAGTCTTTGTAGACCCTATGATGTTGTCTAATCTTTGTAGACCCTATGATGTTGCCTAGTCTTTGTAGACTATGATTTTGTCTAATCTTTGTAGATCCTATGACTTTGTCTAGTCTTTGTAGACCCTATGATGTTGTCTAGTCTTTGTAGACCCTATGATTTTGTCTAGTCTTTGTAGACCCTATGATGTTGTCTAGTCTTTGTAGACCCTATGATTTTGTCTAGTGTTTGTAGACCCTTTGATGTTGTCTAGTCTTTGTAGACCCTATGATTTTGTCTAGTCTTTGTAGACCCTATGATTTTGTCTAGTCTTTGTAGACCCTATGATATTGTCTAGTCTTTGTAGACCCTATGACTTTGTGTAGTCTTTGTAGACTATGATTTTAACTATTCTTTGTAGACCCTATGATTTTGTGTAGTCTTTGTAGACTATGATTTTGTCTAGTCTTTGTTGACCCTATGATTTTGTCTAGTCTTTGTAGACCCTATGATTTTGTCTAGTCTTTGTAAACCCTATGATTTTCTCTAGTCTTTGTAGACTATGATTTTATCTATTCTTTGTAGACCCTCTGAATTGTCTATTCTTTGTAGACCCTATGATTTTGTCTAGTCTTTGCAGACCCTATGATTTTGTCTAGTCTTTGTAGATCATATGCCTTTGTCTACTCTTTGCAGACCCTATGATGTTGTCTAGTCTTTGCATACTATGATTTTGTCTAGTCTTTGTAGAACCTATGACTTTGTCTAGTCTTTGTAGGCTATGATTTTGTCTAGTCTTTGTAGACCCTCTGAATTGTCTATTCTTTGTAGACCCTATGATTTTGTCTAGTCTTTGTAAACCCTATGATTTTGTCTAGTCTTTGTAGACTATGATTTTGTCTAGTCTTTTTAGACCCTATGATTTTGTCTAGTCGTTGTACACTATGGTTTTGTCTAGTATTTGTAGACTATGATTTTGTCTAGTCTTTGTAGACCCTATGATTTTGTCTAGTCTTTGTAGACCCTATGATGTTGTCTAATCTTTGTAGACCCTATGATGTTGTCTAGTCTTTGTAGAACCTATGATTTTGTCTAGTCTTTGCAAACCCTATGATTTTGTCTAGTCTTTGTAGACTATGACTTTGTCTAGTCTTTGTAGACCTTATGATTTTGTCTAGTCTGTGTAGACCCTATGATTTTGTCTAGTCTTTGTAGACCCTATGATGTTGTCTAGTCTTTGTAGACCCTATGATTTTGTCTAGTGTTTGTATACCCTTTGATGTTGTCTAGTCTTTGTAGACCCTATGATTTTGTCTAGTCTTTGTAGACCCTATGATTTTGTCTAGTCTTTGTAGACCCTATGATGTTGTCTAGTCTTTGTAGACCCTATGATTTAGTCTAGTCTTTGGAACCTATGATTTTGTCTAGTCTTTGCAAACCCTATGATTTTGTCTAGTCTTTGTAGACTATGATTTTGTCTAGTCTTTGTAGACCCTATGATTTTGTCTAGTCTTTGTAGACCCTATGATTTTGTCTAGTCTTTGTAGACCCTAAGATGTTGTCTAGTCTTTGTAGACCCTATGATTTTGTCTAGTGTTTGTAGACCCTTTGATGTTGTCTAGTCTTTGTAGACCCTATGATTTTGTCTAGTCTTTGTAGACCCTATGATTTTGTCTAGTCTTTGTAGACCCTATGATGTTTTCTAGTCTTTGTAGACCCTATGACTTTGTCTAGTCTTTGTAGAACCTATGATATTGTCTAGTCTTTGTAGACCCTATGACTTTGTCTAGTCTTTGTAGACTATGATTTTAACTATTCTTTGTAGACCCTATGATTTTGTCTAGTCTTTGTAGTCCCTATGATTTTGTGTAGTCTTTGTAGACTATGATTTTGTCTAGTCTTTGTTGACCCTATGATTTTGTCTAGTCTTTGTAGTCCCTATGATTTTGTCTAGTCTTTGTAAACCCTATGATTTTATCTAGTCTTTGTAGACCCTATGATTTTGTCTAATCTTTGTAAACCCTATGATTTTGTCTAGCCTTTGTAGACTATGATTTTGTCTAGTCTTTGTAGACCCTATGGATTTGTCTAGCTTTTGTAGACTATGATTTTGTCTAGTCTTTTTAGACCCTATGACTTTGTCTAGTCTTTGTACACTATGGTTTTGTCTAGTCTTTGTAGACTATGATTTTGTCTAGTCTTTGTAGACCCTATGATGTTGTCTAATCTTTGTAGACCCTAAGATGTTGTCTAGTCTTTGTAGAACCTATGATTTTGTCTAGTCTTTGCAAACCCTATGATTTTGTCTAGTCTTTGTAGACTATGACTTTGTCTAGTCTTTGTAGACCTTATGATTTTGTCTAGTCTTTTTAGACCCTATGATTTTGTCCAGTCTTTGTAGACCCTATGATGTTGTCTAGTCTTTGTAGACCCTATGATTTTGTCTAGTGTTTGTAAACCCTTTGATGTTGTCTAGTCTTTGTAAACCCTATGATTTTGTCTATTCTTTGTAGACCCTATGATTTTGTCTAGTCTTTGTAGACCCTATGATGTTGTCTAGTCTTTGTAGACCCTATGATTTTGTCTAGTCTTTGTAGACCCTATGATGTTGTCTAATCTTTGTAGACCCTATGATGTTGTCTAGTCTTTGTAGACTATGATTTTGTCTAATCTTTGTAGATCCTATGACTTTGTCTAGTCTTTGTAGACCCTATGATGTTGTCTAGTCTTTGCATACTATGATTTTGTCTAGTCTTTGTAGACCCTATGACTTTGTCTAGTCTTTGTAGGCTATGATTTTGTCTAGTCTTTGTAGACCCTATGATTTTGTCTAGTCTTTGTAGACCCTATGATTTTGTCTAGTGTTTGTAGACCCTATGACTTTGTCTAGTCTTTGTAGACCCTCTGAATTGTCTATTCTTTGTAGACCCTATGATTTTGTCTAGTCTTTGCAGACCCTATGATTTTGTCTAGTCTTTGTAGATCCTATGACTTTGGCTACTCTTTGTAGACCCTATGATGTTGTCTAGTCTTTGCATACTATGATTTTGTCTAGTCTTTGTAGACCCTATGACTTTGTCTAGTCTTTGTAGGCTATGCTTTTGTCTAGTCTTTGTAGACCCTATGATTTTGTCTAGTCTTTGTAGACCCTATGATTTTGTCTAGTCTTTGTAGACCCTATGACTTTGTCTAGTCTTTGTAGACCCTCTGAATTGTCTATTCTTTGTAGACCCTATGATTTTGTCTAGTCTTTGTAAACCCTATGATTTTGTTTAGTCTTTGTAGACTATGATTTTGTCTAGTCTTTGTAGACCCTATGATTATGTCTAGTCTTTGTAGACCCTATGATGTTGTCTAATCTTTGTAGACCCTATGATGTTGTCTAGTCTTTGTAGAACCTATGATTTTGTCTAGTCTTTGCAAACCGTATGATTTTGTCTAGTCTTTGTAGACTATGACTTTGTCTAGTCTTTGTAGACCTTATGATTTTGTCTAGTTTGTGTAGACCCTATGATTTTGTCTAGTCTTTGTAGACCCTATGATGTTGTCTAGTCTTTGTAGACCCTATGATTTTGTCTAGTGTTTGTATACCCTTTGATGTTGTCTAGTCTTTGTAGACCCTATGATTTTGTCTAGTCTTTGTAGACCCTATGATTTTGTCTAGTCTTTGTAGACCCTATGATGTTGTTTAGTCTTTGTAGACCCTATGATTTAGTCTAGTCTTTGTAGACCCTATGATGTTGTCTAATCTGTGTAGACCCTATGATGTTGCCTAGTCTTTGTAGACTATGATTTTGTCTAATCTTTGTAGATCCTATGACTTTGTCTAGTCTTTGTAGACCCTATGATGTTGTCTAGTCTTTGTAGACCCTATGATTTTGTCTAGTCTTTGTAGACCCTATGATGTTGTCTAGTCTTTGTAGACCCTATGATTTTGTCTAGTCTTTGCAGACCCTATGATTTTGTCTAGTCTTTGTAGATCCTATGACTTTGGCTACTCTTTGTAGACCCTATGATGTTGTCTAGTCTTTGCATACTATGATTTTGTCTAGTCTTTGTAGACCCTATGACTTTGTCTAGTCTTTGTAGGCTATGCTTTTGTCTAGTCTTTGTAGACCCTATGATTTTGTCTAGTCTTTGTAGACCCTATGATTTTGTCTAGTCTTTGTAGACCCTATGACTTTGTCTAGTCTTTGTAGACCCTCTGAATTGTCTATTCTTTGTAGACCCTATGATTTTGTCTAGTCTTTGTAAACCCTATGATTTTGTTTAGTCTTTGTAGACTATGATTTTGTCTAGTCTTTGTAGACCCTATGATTATGTCTAGTCTTTGTAGACCCTATGATGTTGTCTAATCTTTGTAGACCCTATGATGTTGTCTAGTCTTTGTAGAACCTATGATTTTGTCTAGTCTTTGCAAACCGTATGATTTTGTCTAGTCTTTGTAGACTATGACTTTGTCTAGTCTTTGTAGACCTTATGATTTTGTCTAGTTTGTGTAGACCCTATGATTTTGTCTAGTCTTTGTAGACCCTATGATGTTGTCTAGTCTTTGTAGACCCTATGATTTTGTCTAGTGTTTGTATACCCTTTGATGTTGTCTAGTCTTTGTAGACCCTATGATTTTGTCTATTCTTTGTAGACCCTATGATTTTGTCTAGTCTTTGTAGACCCTATGATGTTGTCTAGTCTTTGTAGACCCTATGATTTAGTCTAGTCTTTGTAGACCCTATGATGTTGTCTAATCTGTGTAGACCCTATGATGTTGCCTAGTCTTTGTAGACTATGATTTTGTCTAATCTTTGTAGATCCTATGACTTTGTCTAGTCTTTGTAGACCCTATGATGTTGTCTAGTCTTTGTAGACCCTATGATTTTGTCTAGTCTTTGTAGACCCTATGATGTTGTCTAGTCTTTGTAGACCCTATGATTTTGTCTACTGTTTGTAGACCCTTTGATGTTGTCTAGTCTTTGCAGACCCTATGATATTGTCTAGTCTTTGTAGACCCTATGACTTTGTCTAGTCTTTGTAGACTATGATTTTAACTATTCTTTGTAGACCCTATGATTTTGTGTAGTCTTTGTAGACTATGATTTTGTCTAGTCTTTGTTGACCCTATGATTTTGTCTAGTCTTTGTAGTCCCTATGATTTTGTCTAGTCTTTGTAAACCCTATGATTTTCTCTAGTCTTTGTAGACTATGATTTTGTCTAGTCTTTGTAGACCCTATGATTTTATCTAGTCTTTGTAGACCCTATGATTTTGTCTAGTCTTTGTAGACTATCATTTTGTCTAGTCTTTGTAGACCCTATGGATTTGTCTAGCTTTTGTAGACTATGATTTTGTCTAGTCTTTTTAGACCCTATGATTTTGTCTAGTCTTTGTACACTATGGTTTTGTCTAGTCTTTGTAGACTATGATTTTGTCTAGTCTTTGTAGACCCTATGATTTTGTCTAGTCTTTGTAGACCCTATGATGTTGTCTAATCTTTGTAGACCCTATGATGTTGTCTAGTCTTTGTAGAACCTATGATTTTGTCTAGTCTCTGCAAACCCTATGACTTTGTCTAGTCTTTGTAGGCTATGATTTTGTCTAGTCTTTGTAGACCCTATGATTTTGTCTAGTCTTTGTAGACCCTATGATTTTGTCTAGTCTTTGTAGACCCTATGACTTTGTCTAGTCTTTGTAGACCCTCTGAATTGTCTATTCTTTGTAGACCCTATGATTTGTCTAGTCTTTGCAGACCCTATGATTTTGTCTAGTCTTTGTAGATCCTATGACTTTGTCTACTCTTTGTACACCCTATGATTTTGTCTAGTCTTTGTAAACCCTATGATTTTTTCTAATCTTTGTAGACTATGATTTTGGCTAGTCTTTTTAGACCCTATGATTTTGTCTAGTCTTTGTACACTATGGTTTTGTCTAGTCTTTGTAGACTATGATTTTGTCTAGTCTTTGTAGACCCTATGATTTTGTCTAGTCTTTGTAGACCCTATGATGTTGTCTAATCTTTGTACACCCTATGATGTTGTCTAGTCTTTGTAGAACCTATGATTTTGTCTAGTATTTGCAAACCCTATGATTTTGTCTAGTCTTTGTAGACTATGACTTGGTCTAGTCTTTGTAGACCTTATGATTGTGTCTAGTCTTTGTAGACCCTATGATTTTGTCTAATCTTTGTAGATCCTATGATGTTGTCTAGTCTTTGTAGACCCTATGGTTTTGTCTAGTCTTTGTAGACTATGATTTTGTCTAGTCTTTGTAGACTATGATTTTGTCTAGTCTTTGTAGACTATGATTTTGTCTAGTCTTTGTAGACTATTATTTTGTGTAGTCTTTGTAGACTATGATTTTGTCTAGTCTTTGTAGACCCTATGATTTTGTCTAGTCTTTGTAGACTATGATTTTGTCTAGTCTTTGTAGACCCTATGATTTTATCTATTCTTTGTAGACCCTATGATTTTGTCTAGTCTTTGTAGACTATGATTTTGTCTAGTCTTTGTAGACCCTATGAATTTGTCTAGTTTTTGTAGACTATGATTTTGTCTAGTCTTTTTAGACCCTATGATTTTGTCTAGTCTTTGTACACTATGGTTTTGTCTAGTCTTTGTAGACTATGATTTTGTCTAGTCTTTGTAGACCCTATGATTTTGTCTAGTCTTTGTAGACCCTATGATGTTGTCTAATCTTTGTAGACCCTATGATGTTGTCTAGTCTTTGTAGAACCCTATGATTTTGTCTAGTCTTTGCAAACCCTATGATGTTTTCTAGTCTTTGTAGACTATGATTTTGTCTAGTCTTTGTAGACCCTATGAATTTGTCTAGCTTTTTTAGACTATGATTTTGTCTAGTCTTTTAAGACCCTATGATTTTGTCTAGTCTTTGTAGACCTTATGATTTTGTCTAGTCTTTGTAGACCCTATGATTTTGTCTAGTCTTTGTAGACCCTATGATTTTGTCTAGTGTTTGTATACCTTTGATGTTTTCTAGTCTTTGTAAACCCTATGATTTTGTCTATTCTTTGTAGACCCTATGATTTTGTCTAGTCTTTGTAGACCCCATGATGTTGTCTAGTCTTTGTAGACCCTATGATTTTGTCTAGTCTTTGTAGACCCTATGATGTTGTCTAGTCTTTGTAGACTATGATTTTGTCTAATCTTTGTAGATCCTATTACTTTGTCTAGTCTTTGTAGACCCTATGATGTTGTCTAGTCTTTGCATACTATGATTTGTCTAGTCTTTGTAGACCCTATGACTTTGTCTAGTCTTTGTAGGCTATGCTTTTGTCTAGTCTTTGTAGACCCTATGATTTTGTCTAGTCTTTGTAGACCCTATGATTTTGTCTAGTCTTTGTAGACCCTATGATTTTGTCTAGTCTTTGTAGACCCTATGACTTTGTCTAGTCTTTGTAGACCCTCTGAATTGTCTATTCTTTGTAGACCCTATGATTTTGTCTAGTCTTTGCAGACCCTATGATTTTGTCTAGTCTTTGTAGATCCTATGACTTTGTCTACTCTTTGTAGACCCTATGATTTTGTCTAGTCTTTGTAAACCCTATGATTTTGTCTAGTCTTTGTAGACTATGATTTTGTCTAGTCTTTTTAGACCCTATGATTTTGTCTAGTCTTTGTACACTATGGTTTTGTCTAGTATTTGTAGACTATGATTTTGTCTAGTCTTTGTAGACCCTATGATTTTGTCTAGTCTTTGTAGACCCTATGATGTTGTCTAGTATTTGTAGACTATGATTTTGTCTAGTCTTTGTAGACCCTATGATTTTGTCTAGTCCTTGTAGACCTTATGATTTTGTCTAGTCTTTGTAGACCCTATGATTTTGTCTAGTCTTTGTAGACCCTATGATTTTGTCTAGTGTTTGTATACCTTTGATGTTGTCTAGTCTTTGTAAACCCTATGATTTTGTCTATTCTTTGTAGACCCTATGATTTTGTCTAGTCTTTGTAGACCCTATGATGTTGTCTAGTCTTTGTAGACCCTATGATTTTGTCTAGTCTTTGTAGACCCTATGATGTTGTCTAATCTTTGTAGACCCTATGATGTTGTCTAGTCTTTGTAGACTATGATTTTGTCTAATCTTTGTAGATCCTATTACTTTGTCTAGTCTTTGTAGACCCTATGATGTTGTCTAGTCTTTGCATACTATGATTTGTCTAGTCTTTGTAGACCCTATGACTTTGTCTAGTCTTTGTAGGCTATGATTTTGTCTAGTCTTTGTAGACCCTATGATTTTGTCTAGTCTTTGTAGACCCTATGATTTTGTCTAGTCTTTGTAGACCCTATGATTTTGTCTAGTCTTTGTAGACCCTATGACTTTGTCTAGTCTTTGTAGACCCTCTGAATTGTCTATTCTTTGTAGACCCTATGATTTTGTCTAGTCTTTGCAGACCCTATGATTTTGTCTAGTCTTTGTAGATCCTATGACTTTGTCTACTCTTTGTAGACCCTATGATTTTGTCTAATCTTTGTAAACCCTATGATTTTGTCTAGTCTTTGTAGACTATGATTTTGTCTAGTCTTTTTAGACCCTATGATTTTGTCTAGTCTTTGTACACTATGGTTTTGTCTAGTATTTGTAGACTATGATTTTGTCTAGTCTTTGTAGACCCTATGATTTTGTCTAGTCTTTGTAGACCCTATGATGTTGTCTAGTATTTGTAGACTATGATTTTGTCTAGTCTTTGTAGACCCTATGATTTTGTCTTGTCTTTGTAGACCCTATGACGTTGTCTAATCTTTGTAGACCCTATGATGTTGTCTAGTCTTTGTAGAACCTATGATTTTGTCTAGTCTTTGCAAACCCTATGATTTTGTCTAGTCTTTGTAGACTATGACTTTGTCTAGTCTTTGTAGACCTTATGATTTTGTCTAGTCTTTGTAGACCCTATGATGTTGTCTAGTATTTGTAGACTATGATTTTATCTAGTCTTTGTAGACCCTATGATTTTGTCTAATCTTTGTAAACCCTATGATTTTGTCTAGTCTTTGTAGACTATGATTTTGTCTAGTCTTTGTAGACCCTATGGATTTGTCTAGCTTTTGTAGACTATGATTTTGTCTAGTCTTTTTAGACCCTATGATTTTGTCTAGTCTTTGTACACTATGGATTTGTCTAGTCTCTGTAGACTATGATTTTGTCTAGTCTTTGTAGAACCTATGATTTTGTCTAGTCTTTGTAGACCCTATGATGTTGTCTAATCTTTGTAGACCCTATGATGTTGTCTAGTCTTTGTAGAACCTATGATTTTGTCTAGTCTCTGCAAACCCTATGACTTTGTCTAGTCTTTGTAGGCTATGATTTTGTCTAGTCTTTGTAGACCCTATGATTTTGTCTAGTCTTTGTAGACCCTATGATTTTGTCTAGTCTTTGTAGACCCTATGACTTTGTCTAGTCTTTGTAGACCCTCTGAATTGTCTATTCTTTGTAGACCCTATGATTTTGTCTAGTCTTTGCAGACCCTATGATTTTGTCTAGTCTTTGTAGATCCTATGACTTTGTCTACTCTTTGTAGACCCTATGATTTTGTCTAGTCTTTGTAAACCCTATGATTTTGTCTAGTCTTTGTAGACTATGATTTTGGCTAGTCTTTTTAGACCCTATGATTTTGTCTAGTCTTTGTACACTATGGTTTTGTCTAGTCTTTGTAGACCCTGATTTTGTCTAGTCTTTGTAGACCCTATGATTTTGTCTAGTCTTTGTAGACCCTATGATGTTGTCTAATCTTTGTAGACCCTATGATGTTGTCTAGTCTTTGTAGAACCTATGATTTTGTCTAGTCTTTGCAAACCCTATGATTTTGTCTAGTCTTTGTAGACTATGACTTTGTCTAGTCTTTGTAGACCTTATGATTTTGTCTAGTCTTTGTAGACCCTATGATTTTGTGTAGTCTTTGTAGACTATGATTTTGTCTAGTCTTTGTAGACCCTATGATTTTGTCTAGTCTTTGTAAACCCTAAGATTTTCTCTAGTCTTTGTAGACTATGATTTTGTCTAGTCTTTGTAGACCCTATGATTTTATCTAGTCTTTGTAGACCCTATGATTTTGTCTAGTCTTTGTAGACTATGATTTTGTCTAGTCTTTGTAGACCCTATGAATTTGTCTAGTTTTTGTAGACTATGATTTTGTCTAGTCTTTTTAGACCCTATGATTTTGTCTAGGCTTTGTACACTATGGTTTTGTTTAGTCTTTGTAGACTATGATTTTGTCTAGTCTTTGTAGACCCTATGATTTTGTCTAGTCTTTGTAGACCCTATGATTTTGTCTAGTCTTTGTAGACCCTATGATTTTGTCTAGTCTTTGTAGACCCTATGATATTGTCTAGTCTTTGTAGACCCTATGACTTTGTGTAGTCTTTGTAGACTATGATTTTAACTATTCTTTGTAGACCCTATGATTTTGTGTAGTCTTTGTAGACCCTATGATTTTGTCTAGTCTTTGTTGACCCTATGATTTTGTCTAGTCTTTGTAGACTATGATTTTGTCTAGTCTTTTTAGACCCTATGATTTTGTCTAGTCTTTGTACACTATGGATTTGTCTAGTCTCTTTAGACTATGATTTTGTCTAGTCTTTGTAGACCCTATGATTTTGTCTAGTCTTTGTAGACCCTATGATGTTGTCTAATCTTTGTAGACCCTATGATGTTGTCTAGTCTTTGTAGAACCTATGATTTTGTCTAGTCTCTGCAAACCCTATGACTTTGTCTAGTCTTTGAAGGCTATGATTTTGTCTAGTCTTTGTAGACCCTATGATTTTGTCTAGTCTTTGTAGACCCTATGATTTTGTCTAGTCTTTGTAGACCCTATGACTTTGTCTAGTCTTTGTAGAACCTCTGAATTGTCTATTCTTTGTAGACCCTATGATTTTGTCTAGTCTTTGCAGACCCTATGATTTTGTCTAGTCTTTGTAGATCCTATGACTTTGTCTACTCTTTGTAGACCCTATGATTTTGTCTAGTCTTTGTAAACCCTATGATTTTGTCTAGTCTTTGTAGACTATGATTTTGGCTAGTCTTTTTAGACCCTATGATTTTGTCTAGTCTTTGTACACTATGGTTTTGTCTAGTCTTTGTAGACTATGATTTTGTCTAGTCTTTGTAGACCCTATCATTTCATCTAGTCTTTGTAGACCCTATGATTTTGTCTAATCTTTGTAAACCCTATGATTTTGTCTAGTCTTTGTAGACTATGATTTTGTCTAGTCTTTGTAGACCCTATGGATTTGTCTAGCTTTTGTAGACTATGATTTTGTCTAGTCTTTTTAGACCCTATGATTTTGTCTAGTCTTTGTACACTATGGATTTGTCTAGTCTCTTTAGACTATGATTTTGTCTAGTCTTTGTAGACCCTATGATTTTGTCTAGTCTTTGTAGACCCTATGATGTTGTCTAATCTTTGTAGACCCTATGATGTTGTCTAGTCTTTGTAGAACCTATGATTTTGTCTAGTCTCTGCAAACCCTATGACTTTGTCTAGTCTTTGAAGGCTATGATTTTGTCTAGTCTTTGTAGACCCTATGATTTTGTCTAGTCTTTGTAGACCCTATGATTTTGTCTAGTCTTTGTAGACCCTATGACTTTGTCTAGTCTTTGTAGAACCTCTGAATTGTCTATTCTTTGTAGACCCTATGATTTTGTCTAGTCTTTGCAGACCCTATGATTTTGTCTAGTCTTTGTAGATCCTATGACTTTGTCTACTCTTTGTAGACCCTATGATTTTGTCTAGTCTTTGTAAACCCTATGATTTTGTCTAGTCTTTGTAGACTATGATTTTGGCTAGTCTTTTTAGACCCTATGATTTTGTGTAGTCTTTGTACACTATGGTTTTGTCTAGTCTTTGTAGACTATGATTTTGTCTAGTCTTTGTAGACCCTATGATTTTGTCTTGTCTTTGTAGACCCTATGACGTTGTCTAATCTTTGTAGACCCTATGATGTTGTCTAGTCTTTGTAGAACCTATGATTTTGTCTAGTCTTTGCAAACCCTATGATTTTGTCTAGTCTTTGTAGACTATGACTTTGTCTAGTCTTTGTAGACCTTATGATTTTGTCTAGTCTTTGTAGACCCTATGATTTTGTCTAGTTTTTGTAGACTATGATTTTGTCTAGTCTTTTTAGACCCTATGATTTTGTCTAGTCTTTGTAGACTATCGTTTTGTCTAGTCTTTGTAGACTATGACTTTGTCTAGTCTTTGTAGACCTTATGATTTTGTCTAGTCTTTGTAGACCCTATGATTTTGTGTAGTCTTTGTAGACTATGATTTTGTCTAGTCTTTGTAGACCCTATGATTTTGTCTAGTCTTTGTAAACCCTTAGATTTTCTCTAGTCTTTGTAGACTATGATTTTGTCTAGTCTTTGTAGACCCTATGATTTTATCTAGTCTTTGTAGACCCTATGATTTTGTCTAGTCTTTGTAGACTATGATTTTGTCTAGTCTTTGTAGACCCTATGAATTTGTCTAGTTTTTGTAGACTATGATTTTGTCTAGTCTTTTTAGACCCTATGATTTTGTCTAGTCTTTTTAGACCCTATGATTTTGTCTAGTCTTTGTACGCTATGGTTTTGTCTAGTCTTTGTAGACTATGATTTTGTCTAGTCTTTGTAGACCCTATGATTTTGTCTAGTCTTTGTAGACCCTATGATGTTGTCTAATCTTTGTAGACCCTATGATGTTGTCTAGTCTTTGTAGAACCTATGATTTTGTCTAGTCTTTGCAAACCCTATGATTTTGTCTAGTCTTTGTAGACTATGATTTTGTCTAGTCTTTGTAGACCCTATGATTTTGTCTAGTCTTTGTAGACCCTATGATTTTGTCTAGTCTTTGTAGACCCTAAGATGTTGTCTAGTCTTTGTAGACCCTATGATTTTGTCTAGTGTTTGTAGACCCTTTGATGTTGTCTAGTCTTTGTAGACCCTATGATTTTGTCTAGTCTTTGTAGACCCTATGATTTTGTCTAGTCTTTGTAGACCCTATGATGTTTTCTAGTCTTTGTAGACCCTATGACTTTGTCTAGTCTTTGTACACTATGATTTTAACTATTCTTTGTAGAACCTATGATTTTGTGTAGTCTTTGTAGACTATGATTTTGTCTAGTCTTTGTAGACCCTATGATTTTGTGTAGTCTTTGTAGACTATGATTTTGTCTAGTCTTTGTAGACCCTATGATTTTGTCTAGTCTTTGTAAACCCTAAGATTTTCTCTAGTCTTTGTAGACTATGATTTTGTCTAGTCTTTGTAGACCCTATGATTTTATCTAGTCTTTGTAGACCCTATGATTTTGTCTAGTCTTTGTAGACTATGATTTTGTCTAGTCTTTGTAGACCCTATGAATTTGTCTAGTTTTTGTAGACTATGATTTTGTCTAGTCTTTTTAGACCCTATGATTTTGTCTAGGCTTTGTACACTATGGTTTTGTTTAGTCTTTGTAGACTATGATTTTGTCTAGTCTTTGTAGACCCTATGATTTTGTCTAGTCTTTGTAGACCCTATGATTTTGTCTAGTCTTTGTAGACCCTATGATTTTGTCTAGTCTTTGTAGACCCTATGATATTGTCTAGTCTTTGTAGACCCTATGACTTTGTGTAGTCTTTGTAGACTATGATTTTAACTATTCTTTGTAGACCCTATGATTTTGTGTAGTCTTTGTAGACCCTATGATTTTGTCTAGTCTTTGTTGACCCTATGATTTTGTCTAGTCTTTGTAGACTATGATTTTGTCTAGTCTTTTTAGACCCTATGATTTTGTCTAGTCTTTGTACACTATGGATTTGTCTAGTCTCTTTAGACTATGATTTTGTCTAGTCTTTGTAGACCCTATGATTTTGTCTAGTCTTTGTAGACCCTATGATGTTGTCTAATCTTTGTAGACCCTATGATGTTGTCTAGTCTTTGTAGAACCTATGATTTTGTCTAGTCTCTGCAAACCCTATGACTTTGTCTAGTCTTTGAAGGCTATGATTTTGTCTAGTCTTTGTAGACCCTATGATTTTGTCTAGTCTTTGTAGACCCTATGATTTTGTCTAGTCTTTGTAGACCCTATGACTTTGTCTAGTCTTTGTAGAACCTCTGAATTGTCTATTCTTTGTAGACCCTATGATTTTGTCTAGTCTTTGCAGACCCTATGATTTTGTCTAGTCTTTGTAGATCCTATGACTTTGTCTACTCTTTGTAGACCCTATGATTTTGTCTAGTCTTTGTAAACCCTATGATTTTGTCTAGTCTTTGTAGACTATGATTTTGGCTAGTCTTTTTAGACCCTATGATTTTGTCTAGTCTTTGTACACTATGGTTTTGTCTAGTCTTTGTAGACTATGATTTTGTCTAGTCTTTGTAGACCCTATCATTTCATCTAGTCTTTGTAGACCCTATGATTTTGTCTAATCTTTGTAAACCCTATGATTTTGTCTAGTCTTTGTAGACTATGATTTTGTCTAGTCTTTGTAGACCCTATGGATTTGTCTAGCTTTTGTAGACTATGATTTTGTCTAGTCTTTTTAGACCCTATGATTTTGTCTAGTCTTTGTACACTATGGATTTGTCTAGTCTCTTTAGACTATGATTTTGTCTAGTCTTTGTAGACCCTATGATTTTGTCTAGTCTTTGTAGACCCTATGATGTTGTCTAATCTTTGTAGACCCTATGATGTTGTCTAGTCTTTGTAGAACCTATGATTTTGTCTAGTCTCTGCAAACCCTATGACTTTGTCTAGTCTTTGAAGGCTATGATTTTGTCTAGTCTTTGTAGACCCTATGATTTTGTCTAGTCTTTGTAGACCCTATGATTTTGTCTAGTCTTTGTAGACCCTATGACTTTGTCTAGTCTTTGTAGAACCTCTGAATTGTCTATTCTTTGTAGACCCTATGATTTTGTCTAGTCTTTGCAGACCCTATGATTTTGTCTAGTCTTTGTAGATCCTATGACTTTGTCTACTCTTTGTAGACCCTATGATTTTGTCTAGTCTTTGTAAACCCTATGATTTTGTCTAGTCTTTGTAGACTATGATTTTGGCTAGTCTTTTTAGACCCTATGATTTTGTGTAGTCTTTGTACACTATGGTTTTGTCTAGTCTTTGTAGACTATGATTTTGTCTAGTCTTTGTAGACCCTATGATTTTGTCTTGTCTTTGTAGACCCTATGACGTTGTCTAATCTTTGTAGACCCTATGATGTTGTCTAGTCTTTGTAGAACCTATGATTTTGTCTAGTCTTTGCAAACCCTATGATTTTGTCTAGTCTTTGTAGACTATGACTTTGTCTAGTCTTTGTAGACCTTATGATTTTGTCTAGTCTTTGTAGACCCTATGATTTTGTCTAGTTTTTGTAGACTATGATTTTGTCTAGTCTTTTTAGACCCTATGATTTTGTCTAGTCTTTGTAGACTATCGTTTTGTCTAGTCTTTGTAGACTATGACTTTGTCTAGTCTTTGTAGACCTTATGATTTTGTCTAGTCTTTGTAGACCCTATGATTTTGTGTAGTCTTTGTAGACTATGATTTTGTCTAGTCTTTGTAGACCCTATGATTTTGTCTAGTCTTTGTAAACCCTTAGATTTTCTCTAGTCTTTGTAGACTATGATTTTGTCTAGTCTTTGTAGACCCTATGATTTTATCTAGTCTTTGTAGACCCTATGATTTTGTCTAGTCTTTGTAGACTATGATTTTGTCTAGTCTTTGTAGACCCTATGAATTTGTCTAGTTTTTGTAGACTATGATTTTGTCTAGTCTTTTTAGACCCTATGATTTTGTCTAGTCTTTTTAGACCCTATGATTTTGTCTAGTCTTTGTACGCTATGGTTTTGTCTAGTCTTTGTAGACTATGATTTTGTCTAGTCTTTGTAGACCCTATGATTTTGTCTAGTCTTTGTAGACCCTATGATGTTGTCTAATCTTTGTAGACCCTATGATGTTGTCTAGTCTTTGTAGAACCTATGATTTTGTCTAGTCTTTGCAAACCCTATGATTTTGTCTAGTCTTTGTAGACTATGATTTTGTCTAGTCTTTGTAGACCCTATGATTTTGTCTAGTCTTTGTAGACCCTATGATTTTGTCTAGTCTTTGTAGACCCTAAGATGTTGTCTAGTCTTTGTAGACCCTATGATTTTGTCTAGTGTTTGTAGACCCTTTGATGTTGTCTAGTCTTTGTAGACCCTATGATTTTGTCTAGTCTTTGTAGACCCTATGATTTTGTCTAGTCTTTGTAGACCCTATGATGTTTTCTAGTCTTTGTAGACCCTATGACTTTGTCTAGTCTTTGTACACTATGATTTTAACTATTCTTTGTAGAACCTATGATTTTGTGTAGTCTTTGTAGACTATGATTTTGTCTAGTCTTTGTTGACCCTATGATTTTGTCTAGTCTTTGTAGACCCTATGATTTTGTCTAGTCTTTGTAAACCCTATGATTTTCTCTAGTCTTTGTAGACTATGATTTTGTCTAGTCTTTGTAGACCCTATGATTTTATCTAGTCTTTGTAGACCCTATGATTTTGTCTAATCTGTGTAAACCCTATGATTTTGTCTAGTCTTTGTAGACTATGATTTTGTCTAGTCTTTGTAGACCCTATGAATTTGTCTAGCTTTTGTAGACTATGATTTTGTCTAGTCTTTTTAGACCCTATGATTTTGTCTAGTCTTTGTACACTATGGTTTTGTCTAGTCTTTGTAGACTATGATTTTGTCTAGTCTTTGTAAACCCTATGATTTTGTCTAGTCTTTGTAGACCCTATGATGTTGTCTAATTTTTGTAGACCCTATGATGTTGTCTAGTCTTTGTAGAACCTATGATTTTGTCTAGTCTTTGCAAACCCTATGATTTTGTCTAGTCTTTGTAGACTATGACTTTGTCTAGTCTTTGTAGACCTTATGATTTTGTCTAGTCTTTGTAGACCCTATGATTTTGTCTAGTCTTTGTAGACCCTATGATGTTGTCTAGTCTTTGTAGACCCTATGATTTTGTCTAGTGTTTGTATACCCTTTGATGTTGTCTAGTCTTTGTAAACCCTATGAGTTTGTCTATTCTTTGTAGACCCTATGATTTTGTCTAGTCTTTGTAGACCCTATGATGTTGTCTAATCTTTGTAGACCCTATGATGTTGTCTAGTCTTTGTAGACTATGATTTTGTCTAATCTTTGTAGATCCTATGACTTTGTCTAGTCTTTGTAGATCCTATGATGTTGTCTAGTCTTTGCATACAATGATTTGTCTAGTCTTTGTAGACCCTATGACTTTGTCTAGTCTTTGTAGGCTATGATTTTGTCTAGTCTTTGTAGACCCTATGATTTTGTCTAGTCTTTGTAGACCCTATGATTTTGTCTAGTCTTTGTAGACCCTATGACTTTGTCTAGTCTTGTAGACCCTCTGAATTGTCTATTCTTTGTAGACCCTATGATTTTGTCTAGTCTTTGCAGACCCTATGATTTTGTCTAGTCTTTGTAGATCCTATGACTTTGTCTACTCTTTGTAGACCCTATGATTTTGTCTAGTCTTTGTAAACCCTATGGTTTTGTCTAGTCTTTGTAGACTATGATTTTGTCTAGTCTTTTTAGACCCTATGATTTTGTCTAGTCTTTGTACACTATGGTTTTGTCTAGTATTTGTAGACTATGATTTTGTCTAGTCTTTGTAGACCCTATGATTTTGTCTAGTCTTTGTAGACCCTATGATGTTGTCTAATCTTTGCAGACCCTTTGATGTTGTCTAGTCTTTGTAGAACCTATGATTTTGTCTAGTGTTTGCAAACCCTATGATTTTGTCTAGTCTTTGTAGACTATGACTTTGTCTAGTCTTTGTAGACCTTATGATTTTGTCTAGTCTTTGTAGACCCTATGATTTTGTCTAGTCTTTGTAGACCCTATGATGTTGTCTAGTCGTTGTAGACCCTATGATTTTGTCTAGTGTTTGTATACCCTTTGATGTTGTCTAGTCTTTGTAGACCCTATGATTTTGTCTAGTCTTTGTAGACCCTATGATTTTGTCTAGTCTTTGTAGACCCTATGATGTTGTCTAGTCTTTGTAGACCCTATGATTTAGTCTAGTCTTTGTAGACCCTATGATGTTGTCTAATCTTTGTAGACCCTATGATGTTGCCTAGTCTTTGTAGACTATGATTTTGTCTAATCTTTGTAGATCCTATGACTTTGTCTAGTCTTTGTAGACCCTATGATGTTGTCTAGTCTTTGTAGACCCTATGATTTTGTCTAGTCTTTGTAGACCCTATGATGTTGTCTAGTCTTTGTAGACCCAATGATTTTGTCTAGTGTTTGTAGACCCTTTGATGTTGTCTAGTTTTTGTAGACCCTATGATTTTGTCTAGTCTTTGTAGACCCTATGATTTTGTCTAGTCTTTGTAGACCCTATGATATTGTCTAGTCTTTGTAGACCCTATGACTTTGTCTAGTCTTTGTAGACTATGATTTTAACTATTCTTTGTAGACCCTATGATTTTGTGTAGTCTTTGTAGACTATGATTTTGTCTAGTCTTTGTTGACCCTATGATTTTGTCTAGTCTTTGTAAACCCTATGATTTTCTCTAGTCTTTGTAGACTATGATTTTGTCTAGTCTTTGTAGACCCTATGATTTTATCTAGTCTTTGTAGACCCTATGATTTTGTCTAATCTTTGTAAACCCTATGATTTTGTCTAGTCTTTGTAGACTATGATTTTGTCTAGTCTTTGTAGACCCTATGGATTTGTCTAGCTTTTGTAGACTATGATTTTGTCTAGTCTTTTTAGACCCTATGATTTTGTCTAGTCTTTGTACACTATGGTTTTGTCTAGTCTTTGTAGACTATGATTTTGTCTAGTCTTTGTAGTCCCTATGATTTTGTCTAGTCTTTGTAGACCCTATGATGTTGTCTAATCTTTGTAGGCCCTATGATGTTGTCTAGTCTTTGTAGAACCTATGATTTTGTTTAGTCTCTGCAAACCCTATGACTTTGTCTAGTCTTTGTAGATCCTATGACTTTGTCTACTCTTTGTAGAACCTATGATTTTGTCTAGTCTTTGTAAACCCTATGATTTTGTCTAGTCTTTGTAGACTATGATTTTGTCTAGTCTTTTTAGACCCTATGATTTTGTCTAGTCTTTGTACACTATGGTTTTGTCTAGTCTTTGTAGACTATGATTTTGTCTAGTCTTTGTAGACCCTATGATTTTGTCTAGTCTTTGTAGACCCTATGATGTTGTCTAATCTTTGTAGACCATATGATGTTGTCTAGTCTTTGTAGAACCTATGATTTTGTCTAGTCTTTGCAAACCCTATGATTTTGTCTAGTCTTTGTAGACTATGACTTTGTCTAGTCTTTGTAGACCTTATGATTTTGTCTAGTCTTTGTAGACCCTATGATTTTGTCTAGTCTTTGTAGATCCTATGATGTTGTCTAGTCTTTGTAGACCCTATGGTTTTGTCTAGTCTTTGTAGACCCTATGATTTTATCTAATCTTTGTAGACTATGATTTTGTCTAGTCTTTGTAGACTATGATTTTGTCTAGTCTTTGTAGACTATGATTTTGTGTAGTCTTTGTAGACTATGATTTTGTCTAGTCTTTGTAGACCCTATGATTTTGTCTAGTCTTTGTAAACCCTATGATTTTGTCTAGTCTTTGTAGACTATGATTTTGTCTAGTCTTTTTAGACCCTATGATTTTGTCTAGTCTTTGTACACTATGGTTTTGTCTAGTATTTGTAAACTATGATTTTGTCTAGTCTTTGTAGACCCTATGATTTTGTCTAGTCTTTGCAAACCCTATGATTTTGTCTAGTCTTTGTAGACTATGACTTTGTCTAGTCTTTGTAGAACCTATGATTTTGTCTAGTCTTTGCAAACCCTATGATTTTGTCTAGTCTTTGTAGACTATGACTTTGTCTAGTCTTTGTAGACCCTATGATTTTGTCTAGTCTTTGTAGACCCTATGATTTTGTCTAGTCTTTGTAGACCCTATGATGTTGTCTAGTCTTTGTAGACCCTATGATTTAGTCTAGTCTTTGTAGACCCTATGATGTTGTCTAATCTTTGTAGACCCTATGATGTTGCCTAGTCTTTGTAGACTATGATTTTGTCTAATCTTTGTATATCCTATGACTTTGTCTATTCTTTGTAGACCCTATGATGTTGTCTAGTCTTTGTAGACC
Source organism: Bathymodiolus brooksi (assembly GCA_963680875.1). Lineage (NCBI taxonomy): Eukaryota > Metazoa > Mollusca > Bivalvia > Mytilida > Modiolidae > Bathymodiolus > Bathymodiolus brooksi. The sequence continues at coordinate 80,760,220 of OY804585.1, read as the reverse complement.
CTATGATTTTGTCTAGTCTTTGTAGACCCTATGATGTTGTCTAGTCTTTGTAGACCCTATGATTTTGTCTAGTGTTTGTAGACCCTTTGATGTTGTCTAGTCTTTGTAGACCCTATGATTTTGTCTAGTCTTTGTAGACCCTATGATTTTGTCTAGTCTTTGTAGAACCTATGATTTTGTCTAGTCTTTGCAAACCCTATGATTTTGTCTAGTCTTTGTAGACTATGACTTTGTCTAGTCTTTGTAGACCTTATGATTTTGTCTAGTCTTTGTAGACCCTATGATTTTGTCTAGTCTTTGTAGACCCTATGATGTTGTCTAGTCTTTGTAGACCCTATGATTTTGTCTAGTGTTTGTATACCCTTTGATGTTGTCTAGTCTTTGTAAACCCTATGAGTTTGTCTATTCTTTGTAGACCCTATGATTTTGTCTAGTCTTTGTAGACCCTATGATGTTGTCTAATCTTTGTAGACCCTATGATGTTGTCTAGTCTTTGTAGACTATGATTTTGTCTAATCTTTGTAGATCCTATGACTTTGTCTAGTCTTTGTAGATCCTATGATGTTGTCTAGTCTTTGCATACAATGATTTGTCTAGTCTTTGTAGACCCTATGACTTTGTCTAGTCTTTGTAGGCTATGATTTTGTCTAGTCTTTGTAGACCCTATGATTTTGTCTAGTCTTTGTAGACCCTATGATTTTGTCTAGTCTTTGTAGACCCTATGACTTTGTCTAGTCTTGTAGACCCTCTGAATTGTCTATTCTTTGTAGACCCTATGATTTTGTCTAGTCTTTGCAGACCCTATGATTTTGTCTAGTCTTTGTAGATCCTATGACTTTGTCTACTCTTTGTAGACCCTATGATTTTGTCTAGTCTTTGTAAACCCTATGATTTTGTCTAGTCTTTGTAGACTATGATTTTGTCTAGTCTTTTTAGACCCTATGATTTTGTCTAGTCTTTGTACACTATGGTTTTGTCTAGTATTTGTAGACTATGATTTTGTCTAGTCTTTGTAGACCCTATGATGTTGTCTAGTCTTTGTAGACCCTATGATGTTGTCTAATCTTTGCAGACCCTTTGATGTTGTCTAGTCTTTGTAGAACCTATGATTTTGTCTAGTGTTTGCAAACCCTATGATTTTGTCTAGTCTTTGTAGACTATGACTTTGTCTAGTCTTTGTAGACCTTATGATTTTGTCTAGTCTTTGTAGACCCTATGATTTTGTCTAGTCTTTGTAGACCCTATGATGTTGTCTAGTCTTTGTAGACCCTATGATTTTGTCTAGTGTTTGTATACCCTTTGATGTTGTCTAGTCTTTGTAGACCCTATGATTTTGTCTAGTCTTTGTAGACCCTATGATTTTGTCTAGTCTTTGTAGACCCTATGATGTTGTCTAGTCTTTGTAGACCCTATGATTTAGTCTAGTCTTTGTAGACCCTATGATGTTGTCTAATCTTTTTAGACCCTATGATGTTGCCTAGTCTTTGTAGACTATGATTTTGTCTAATCTTTGTAGATCCTATGACTTTGTCTAGTCTTTGTAGACCCTATGATGTTGTCTAGTCTTTGTAGACCCTATGATTTTGTCTAGTCTTTGTAGACCCTATGATGTTGTCTAGTCTTTGTAGACCCAATGATTTTGTCTAGTGTTTGTAGACCCTTTGATGTTGTCTAGTTTTTGTAGACCCTATGATTTTGTCTAGTCTTTGTAGACCCTATGATTTTGTCTAGTCTTTGTAGACCCTATGATATTGTCTAGTCTTTGTAGACCCTATGACTTTGTCTAGTCTTTGTAGACTATGATTTTAACTATTCTTTGTAGACCCTATGATTTTGTGTAGTCTTTGTAGACTATGATTTTGTCTAGTCTTTGTTGACCCTATGATTTTGTCTAGTCTTTGTAAACCCTATGATTTTCTCTAGTCTTTGTAGACTATGATTTTGTCTAGTCTTTGTAGACCCTATGATTTTATCTAGTCTTTGTAGACCCTATGATTTTGTCTAATCTTTGTAAACCCTATGATTTTGTCTAGTCTTTGTAGACTATGATTTTGTCTAGTCTTTGTAGACCCTATGGATTTGTCTAGCTTTTGTAGACTATGATTTTGTCTAGTCTTTTTAGACCCTATGATTTTGTCTAGTCTTTGTACACTATGGTTTTGTCTAGTCTTTGTAGACTATGATTTTGTCTAGTCTTTGTAGTCCCTATGATTTTGTCTAGTCTTTGTAGACCCTATGATGTTGTCTAATCTTTGTAGGCCCTATGATGTTGTCTAGTCTTTGTAGAACCTATGATTTTGTTTAGTCTCTGCAAACCCTATGACTTTGTCTAGTCTTTGTAGATCCTATGACTTTGTCTACTCTTTGTAGAACCTATGATTTTGTCTAGTCTTTGTAAACCCTATGATTTTGTCTAGTCTTTGTAGACTATGATTTTGTCTAGTCTTTTTAGACCCTATGATTTTGTCTAGTCTTTGTACACTATGGTTTTGTCTAGTCTTTGTAGACTATGATTTTGTCTAGTCTTTGTAGACCCTATGATTTTGTCTAGTCTTTGTAGACCCTATGATGTTGTCTAATCTTTGTAGACCATATGATGTTGTCTAGTCTTTGTAGAACCTATGATTTTGTCTAGTCTTTGCAAACCCTATGATTTTGTCTAGTCTTTGTAGACTATGACTTTGTCTAGTCTTTGTAGACCTTATGATTTTGTCTAGTCTTTGTAGACCCTATGATTTTGTCTAGTCTTTGTAGATCCTATGATGTTGTCTAGTCTTTGTAGACCCTATGGTTTTGTCTAGTCTTTGTAGACCCTATGATTTTATCTAATCTTTGTAGACTATGATTTTGTCTAGTCTTTGTAGACTATGATTTTGTCTAGTCTTTGTAGACTATGATTTTGTGTAGTCTTTGTAGACTATGATTTTGTCTAGTCTTTGTAGACCCTATGATTTTGTCTAGTCTTTGTAAACCCTATGATTTTGTCTAGTCTTTGTAGACTATGATTTTGTCTAGTCTTTTTAGACCCTATGATTTTGTCTAGTCTTTGTACACTATGGTTTTGTCTAGTATTTGTAAACTATGATTTTGTCTAGTCTTTGTAGACCCTATGATTTTGTCTAGTCTTTGCAAACCCTATGATTTTGTCTAGTCTTTGTAGACTATGACTTTGTCTAGTCTTTGTAGAACCTATGATTTTGTCTAGTCTTTGCAAACCCTATGATTTTGTCTAGTCTTTGTAGACTATGACTTTGTCTAGTCTTTGTAGACCCTATGATTTTGTCTAGTCTTTGTAGACCCTATGATTTTGTCTAGTCTTTGTAGACCCTATGATGTTGTCTAGTCTTTGTAGACCCTATGATTTAGTCTAGTCTTTGTAGACCCTATGATGTTGTCTAATCTTTGTAGACCCTATGATGTTGCCTAGTCTTTGTAGACTATGATTTTGTCTAATCTTTGTATATCCTATGACTTTGTCTATTCTTTGTAGACCCTATGATGTTGTCTAGTCTTTGTAGACCCTATGATTTTGTCTAGTCTTTGTAGACCCTATGATGTTGTCTAGTCTTTGTAGACCCTATGATTTTGTCTAGTGTTTGTAGACCCTTTGATGTTGTCTAGTCTTTGTAGACCCTATGATTTTGTCTAGTCTTTGTAGACCCTATGATTTTGTCTAGTCTTTGTAGACCCTATGATATTGTCTAGTCTTTGTAGACCCTATGACTTTGTCTAGTCTTTGTAGACTATGATTTTAACTATTCTTTGTAGACCCTATGATTTTGTGTAGTCTTTGTAGACTATGATTTTGTCTAGTCTTTGTTGACCCTATGATTTTGTCTAGTCTTTGTAGACCCTATGATTTTGTCTAGTCTTTGTAAACCCTATGATTTTCTCTAGTCTTTGTAGACTATGATTTTGTCTAGTCTTTGTAGACCCTATGATTTTATCTAGTCTTTGTAGACCCTATGATTTTGTCTAATCTTTGTAAACCCTATGATTTTGTCTAGTCTTTGTAGACTATGATTTTGTCTAGTCTTTGTAGACCCTATGGATTTGTCTAGCTTTTGTAGACTATGATTTTGTCTAGTCTTTTTAGACCCTATGATTTTGTCTAGTCTTTGTACACTATGGTTTTGTCTAGTCTTTGTAGACTATGATTTTGTCTAGTCTTTGTAGACCCTATGATTTTGTCTAGTCTTTGTAGACCCTATGATGTTGTCTAATCTTTGTAGACCCTATGATGTTGTCTAGTCTTTGTAGACCCTATGGTTTTGTCTAGTCTTTGTAGACCCTATGATTTTATCTAATCTTTGTAGACTATGATTTTGTCTAGTCTTTGTAGACTATGATTTTGTCTAGTCTTTGTAGACTATGATTTTGTGTAGTCTTTGTAGACTATGATTTTGTCTAGTCTTTGTAGACCCTATGATTTTGTCTAGTCTTTGTAAACCCTATGATTTTGTCTAGTCTTTGTAGACTATGATTTTGTCTAGTCTTTTTAGACCCTATGATTTTGTCTAGTCTTTGTACACTATGGTTTTGTCTAGTATTTGTAAACTATGATTTTGTCTAGTCTTTGTAGACCCTATGATTTTGTCTAGTCTTTGCAAACCCTATGATTTTGTCTAGTCTTTGTAGACTATGACTTTGTCTAGTCTTTGTAGAACCTATGATTTTGTCTAGTCTTTGCAAACCCTATGATTTTGTCTAGTCTTTGTAGACTATGACTTTGTCTAGTCTTTGTAGACCCTATGATTTTGTCTAGTCTTTGTAGACCCTATGATTTTGTCTAGTCTTTGTAGACCCTATGATGTTGTCTAGTCTTTGTAGACCCTATGATTTAGTCTAGTCTTTGTAGACCCTATGATGTTGTCTAATCTTTGTAGACCCTATGATGTTGCCTAGTCTTTGTAGACTATGATTTTGTCTAATCTTTGTATATCCTATGACTTTGTCTATTCTTTGTAGACCCTATGGTGTTGTCTAGTCTTTGTAGACCCTATGATTTTGTCTAGTCTTTGTAGACCCTATGATGTTGTCTAGTCTTTGTAGACCCTATGATTTTGTCTAGTGTTTGTAGACCCTTTGATGTTGTCTAGTCTTTGTAGACCCTATGATTTTGTCTAGTCTTTGTAGACCCTATGATTTTGTCTAGTCTTTGTAGACCCTATGATATTGTCTAGTCTTTGTAGACCCTATGACTTTGTCTAGTCTTTGTAGACTATGATTTTAACTATTCTTTGTAGACCCTATGATTTTGTGTAGTCTTTGTAGACTATGATTTTGTCTAGTCTTTGTTGACCCTATGATTTTGTCTAGTCTTTGTAGACCCTATGATTTTGTCTAGTCTTTGTAAACCCTATGATTTTCTCTAGTCTTTGTAGACTATGATTTTGTCTAGTCTTTGTAGACCCTATGATTTTATCTAGTCTTTGTAGACCCTATGATTTTGTCTAATCTTTGTAACCCCTATGATTTTGTCTAGTCTTTGTAGACTATGATTTTGTCTAGTCTTTGTAGACCCTATGGATTTGTCTAGCTTTTGTAGACTATGATTTTGTCTAGTCTTTTTAGACCCTATGATTTTGTCTAGTCTTTGTACACTATGGTTTTGTCTAGTCTTTGTAGACTATGATTTTGTCTAGTCTTTGTAGACCCTATGATTTTGTCTAGTCTTTGTAGACCCTATGATGTTGTCTAATCTTTGTAGACCCTATGATGTTGTCTAGTCTTTGTAGAACCTATGATTTTGTTTAGTCTCTACAAACCCTATGACTTTGTCTAGTCTTTGTAGGCTATGATTTTGTCTAGTGTTTGCATACCCTTTGATGTTGTCTAGTCTTTGTAAACCCTATGATTTTGTCTATTCTTTGTAGACCCTATGATTTTGTCTAGTCTTTGTAGACCCTATGATGTTGTCTAGTCTTTGTAGACCCTATGATTTTGTCTAGTCTTTGTAGACCCTATGATGTTGTATAATCTTTGTAGACCCTATGATGTTGTCTAGTCTTTGTAGACTATGATTTTGTCTAATCTTTGTAGATCCTATGACTTTGTCTAGTCTTTGTAGACCCTATGATGTTGTCTAGTCTTTGCATACAATGATTTGTCTAGTCTTTGTAGACCCTATGACTTTGTCTAGTCTTTGTAGGCTATGATTTTGTCTAGTCTTTGTAGACCCTATGATTTTGTCTAGTCTTTGTAGACCCTATGATTTTGTCTAGTCTTTGTAGACCCTATGACTTTGTCTAGTCTTTGTAGACCCTCTGAATTGTCTATTCTTTGTAGACCCTATGATTTTGTCTAGTCTTTGCAGACCCTATGATTTTGTCTAGTCTTTGTAGATCCTATGACTTTGTCTACTCTTTGTAGACCCTATGATTTTGTCTAGTCTTTGTAAACCCTATGATTTTGTCTAGTCTTTGTAGACTATGATTTTGTCTAGTCTTTGTAGTCCCTATGATTTTGTCTAGTCTTTGTAGACCCTATGATGTTGTCTAATCTTTGCAGATCCTATGATGTTGTCTAGTCTTTGTAGAACCTATGATTTTGTCTAGTGTTTGCAAACCCTATGATTTTGTCTAGTCTTTGTAGACTATGACTTTGTCTAGTCTTTGTAGACCTTATGATTTTGTCTAGTCTTTGTAGACCCTATGATTTTGTCTAGTCTTTGTAGACCCTATGATGTTGTCTAGTCTTTGTAGACCCTATGATTTTGTCTAGTGTTTGTATACCCTTTGATGTTGTCTAGTCTTTGTAGACCCTATGATTTTGTCTAGTCTTTGTAGACCCTATGATTTTGTCTAGTCTTTGTAGACCCTATGATGTTGTCTAGTCTTTGTAGACCCTATGATTTAGTCTAGTCTTTGTAGACCCTATGATGTTGTCTAATCTTTGTAGACCCTATGATGTTGCCTAGTCTTTGTAGACTATGATTTTGTCTAATCTTTGTAGATCCTATGACTTTGTCTAGTCTTTGTAGACCCTATGATGTTGTCTAGTCTTTGTAGACCCTATGATTTTGTCTAGTCTTTGTAGACCCTATGATGTTGTCTAGTCTTTGTAGACCCAATGATTTTGTCTAGTGTTTGTAGACCCTTTGATGTTGTCTAGTTTTTGTAGACCCTATGATTTTGTCTAGTCTTTGTAGACCCTATGATTTTGTCTAGTCTTTGTAGACCCTATGATATTGTCTAGTATTTGTAGACCCTATGACTTTGTCTAGTCTTTGTAGACTATGATTTTAACTATTCTTTGTAGACCCTATGATTTTGTGTAGTCTTTGTAGACTATGATTTTGTCTAGTCTTTGTTGACCCTATGATTTTGTCTAGTCTTTGTAAACCCTATGATTTTCTCTAGTCTTTGTAGACTATGATTTTGTCTAGTCTTTGTAGACCCTATGATTTTATCTAGTCTTTGTAGACCCTATGATTTTGTCTAATCTTTGTAAACCCTATGATTTTGTCTAGTCTTTGTAGACTATGATTTTGTCTAGTCTTTGTAGACCCTATGGATTTGTCTAGCTTTTGTAGACTATGATTTTGTCTAGTCTTTTTAGACCCTATGATTTTGTCTAGTCTTTGTACACTATGGTTTTGTCTAGTCTTTGTAGACTATGATTTTGTCTAGTCTTTGTAGTCCCTATGATTTTGTCTAGTCTTTGTAGACCCTATGATGTTGTCTAATCTTTGTAGGCCCTATGATGTTGTCTAGTCTTTGTAGAACCTATGATTTTGTTTAGTCTCTGCAAACCCTATGACTTTGTCTAGTCTTTGTAGATCCTATGACTTTGTCTACTCTTTGTAGAACCTATGATTTTGTCTAGTCTTTGTAAACCCTATGATTTTGTCTAGTCTTTGTAGACTATGATTTTGTCTAGTCTTTTTAGACCCTATGATTTTGTCTAGTCTTTGTACACTATGGTTTTGTCTAGTCTTTGTAGACTATGATTTTGTCTAGTCTTTGTAGACCCTATGATTTTGTCTAGTCTTTGTAGACCCTATGATGTTGTCTAATCTTTGTAGACCATATGATGTTGTCTAGTCTTTGTAGAACCTATGATTTTGTCTAGTCTTTGCAAACCCTATGATTTTGTCTAGTCTTTGTAGACTATGACTTTGTCTAGTCTTTGTAGACCTTATGATTTTGTCTAGTCTTTGTAGACCCTATGATTTTGTCTAGTCTTTGTAGATCCTATGATGTTGTCTAGTCTTTGTAGACCCTATGGTTTTGTCTAGTCTTTGTAGACCCTATGATTTTATCTAATCTTTGTAGACTATGATTTTGTCTAGTCTTTGTAGACTATGATTTTGTCTAGTCTTTGTAGACTATGATTTTGTGTAGTCTTTGTAGACTATGATTTTGTCTAGTCTTTGTAGACCCTATGATTTTGTCTAGTCTTTGTAAACCCTATGATTTTGTCTAGTCTTTGTAGACTATGATTTTGTCTAGTCTTTTTAGACCCTATGATTTTGTCTAGTCTTTGTACACTATGGTTTTGTCTAGTATTTGTAAACTATGATTTTGTCTAGTCTTTGTAGACCCTATGATTTTGTCTAGTCTTTGCAAACCCTATGATTTTGTCTAGTCTTTGTAGACTATGACTTTGTCTAGTCTTTGTAGAACCTATGATTTTGTCTAGTCTTTGCAAACCCTATGATTTTGTCTAGTCTTTGTAGACTATGACTTTGTCTAGTCTTTGTAGACCCTATGATTTTGTCTAGTCTTTGTAGACCCTATGATTTTGTATAGTCTTTGTAGACCCTATGATGTTGTCTAGTCTTTGTAGACCCTATGATTTAGTCTAGTCTTTGTAGACCCTATGATGTTGTCTAATCTTTGTAGACCCTATGATGTTGCCTAGTCTTTGTAGACTATGATTTTGTCTAATCTTTGTATATCCTATGACTTTGTCTATTCTTTGTAGACCCTATGATGTTGTCTAGTCTTTGTAGACCCTATGATTTTGTCTAGTCTTTGTAGACCCTATGATGTTGTCTAGTCTTTGTAGACCCTATGATTTTGTCTAGTGTTTGTAGACCCTTTGATGTTGTCTAGTCTTTGTAGACCCTATGATTTTGTCTAGTCTTTGTAGACCCTATGATTTTGTCTAGTCTTTGTAGACCCTATGATATTGTCTAGTCTTTGTAGACCCTATGACTTTGTCTAGTCTTTGTAGACTATGATTTTAACTATTCTTTGTAGACCCTATGATTTTGTGTAGTCTTTGTAGACTATGATTTTGTCTAGTCTTTGTTGACCCTATGATTTTGTCTAGTCTTTGTAGACCCTATGATTTTGTCTAGTCTTTGTAAACCCTATGATTTTCTCTAGTCTTTGTAGACTATGATTTTGTCTAGTCTTTGTAGACCCTATGATTTTATCTAGTCTTTGTAGACCCTATGATTTTGTCTAATCTTTGTAAACCCTATGATTTTGTCTAGTCTTTGTAGACTATGATTTTGTCTAGTCTTTGTAGACCCTATGGATTTGTCTAGCTTTTGTAGACTATGATTTTGTCTAGTCTTTTTAGACCCTATGATTTTGTCTAGTCTTTGTACACTATGGTTTTGTCTAGTCTTTGTAGACTATGATTTTGTCTAGTCTTTGTAGACCCTATGATTTTGTCTAGTCTTTGTAGACCCTATGATGTTGTCTAATCTTTGTAGACCCTATGATGTTGTCTAGTCTTTGTAGAACCTATGATTTTGTTTAGTCTCTACAAACCCTATGACTTTGTCTAGTCTTTGTAGGCTATGATTTTGTCTAGTGTTTGCATACCCTTTGATGTTGTCTAGTCTTTGTAAACCCTATGATTTTGTCTATTCTTTGTAGACCCTATGATTTTGTCTAGTCTTTGTAGACCCTATGATGTTGTCTAGTCTTTGTAGACCCTATGATTTTGTCTAGTCTTTGTAGACCCTATGATGTTGTATAATCTTTGTAGACCCTATGATGTTGTCTAGTCTTTGTAGACTATGATTTTGTCTAATCTTTGTAGATCCTATGACTTTGTCTAGTCTTTGTAGACCCTATGATGTTGTCTAGTCTTTGCATACAATGATTTGTCTAGTCTTTGTAGACCCTATGACTTTGTCTAGTCTTTGTAGGCTATGATTTTGTCTAGTCTTTGTAGACCCTATGATTTTGTCTAGTCTTTGTAGACCCTATGATTTTGTCTAGTCTTTGTAGACCCTATGACTTTGTCTAGTCTTTGTAGACCCTCTGAATTGTCTATTCTTTGTAGACCCTATGATTTTGTCTAGTCTTTGCAGACCCTATGATTTTGTCTAGTCTTTGTAGATCCTATGACTTTGTCTACTCTTTGTAGACCCTATGATTTTGTCTAGTCTTTGTAAACCCTATGATTTTGTCTAGTCTTTGTAGACTATGATTTTGTCTAGTCTTTGTAGTCCCTATGATTTTGTCTAGTCTTTGTAGACCCTATGATGTTGTCTAATCTTTGTAGGCCCTATGATGTTGTCTAGTCTTTGTAGAACCTATGATTTTGTTTAGTCTCTGCAAACCCTATGACTTTGTCTAGTCTTTGTAGATCCTATGACTTTGTCTACTCTTTGTAGAACCTATGATTTTGTCTAGTCTTTGTAAACCCTATGATTTTGTCTAGTCTTTGTAGACTATGATTTTGTCTAGTCTTTTTAGACCCTATGATTTTGTCTAGTCTTTGTACACTATGGTTTTGTCTAGTCTTTGTAGACTATGATTTTGTCTAGTCTTTGTAGACTATGATTTTGTCTAGTCTTTGTAGACCATATGATGTTGTCTAGTCTTTGTAGAACATATGATGTTGTCTAGTCTTTGTAGAACCTATGATTTTGTCTAGTCTTTGCAAACCCTATGATTTTGTCTAGTCTTTGTAGACTATGACTTTGTCTAGTCTTTGTAGACCTTATGATTTTGTCTAGTCTTTGTAGACCCTATGATTTTGTCTAGTCTTTGTAGATCCTATGATGTTGTCTAGTCTTTGTAGACCCTATGGTTTTGTCTAGTCTTTGTAGACCCTATGATTTTATCTAATCTTTGTAGACTATGATTTTGTCTAGTCTTTGTAGACTATGATTTTGTCTAGTCTTTGTAGACTATGATTTTGTGTAGTCTTTGTAGACTATGATTTTGTCTAGTCTTTGTAGACCCTATGATTTTGTCTAGTCTTTGTAAACCCTATGATTTTGTCTAGTCTTTGTAGACTATGATTTTGTCTAGTCTTTTTAGACCCTATGATTTTGTCTAGTCTTTGTACACTATGGTTTTGTCTAGTATTTGTAAACTATGATTTTGTCTAGTCTTTGTAGACCCTATGATTTTGTCTAGTCTTTGCAAACCCTATGATTTTGTCTAGTCTTTGTAGACTATGACTTTGTCTAGTCTTTGTAGAACCTATGATTTTGTCTAGTCTTTGCAAACCCTATGATTTTGTCTAGTCTTTGTAGACTATGACTTTGTCTAGTCTTTGTAGACCCTATGATTTTATCTAGTCTTTGTAGACCCTATGATTTTGTCTAGTCTTTGTAGACCCTATGATGTTGTCTAGTCTTTGTAGACCCTATGATTTAGTCTAGTCTTTGTAGACCCTATGATGTTGTCTAATCTTTGTAGACCCTATGATGTTGCCTAGTCTTTGTAGACTATGATTTTGTCTAATCTTTGTATATCCTATGACTTTGTCTATTCTTTGTAGACCCTATGATGTTGTCTAGTCTTTGTAGACCCTATGATTTTGTCTAGTCTTTGTAGACCCTATGATGTTGTCTAGTCTTTGTAGACCCTATGATTTTGTCTAGTGTTTGTAGACCCTTTGATGTTGTCTAGTCTTTGTAGACCCTATGATTTTGTCTAGTCTTTGTAGACCCTATGATTTTGTCTAGTCTTTGTAGACCCTATGATATTGTCTAGTCTTTGTAGACCCTATGACTTTGTCTAGTCTTTGTAGACTATGATTTTAACTATTCTTTGTAGACCCTATGATTTTGTGTAGTCTTTGTAGACTATGATTTTGTCTAGTCTTTGTTGACCCTATGATTTTGTCTAGTCTTTGTAGACCCTATGATTTTGTCTAGTCTTTGTAAACCCTATGATTTTCTCTAGTCTTTGTAGACTATGATTTTGTCTAGTCTTTGTAGACCCTATGATTTTATCTAGTCTTTGTAGACCCTATGATTTTGTCTAATCTTTGTAAACCCTATGATTTTGTCTAGTCTTTGTAGACTATGATTTTGTCTAGTCTTTGTAGACCCTATGGATTTGTCTAGCTTTTGTAGACTATGATTTTGTCTAGTCTTTTTAGACCCTATGATTTTGTCTAGTCTTTGTACACTATGGTTTTGTCTAGTCTTTGTAGACTATGATTTTGTCTAGTCTTTGTAGACCCTATGAATTTGTCTAGTCTTTGTAGACCCTATGATGTTGTCTAATCTTTGTAGACCCTATGATGTTGTCTAGTCTTTGTAGAACCTATGATTTTGTTTAGTCTCTACAAACCCTATGACTTTGTCTAGTCTTTGTAGGCTATGATTTTGTCTAGTGTTTGCATACCCTTTGATGTTGTCTAGTCTTTGTAAACCCTATGATTTTGTCTATTCTTTGTAGACCCTATGATTTTGTCTAGTCTTTGTAGACCCTATGATGTTGTCTAGTCTTTGTAGACCCTATGATTTTGTCTAGTCTTTGTAGACCCTATGATGTTGTATAATCTTTGTAGACCCTATGATGTTGTCTAGTCTTTGTAGACTATGATTTTGTCTAATCTTTGTAGATCCTATGACTTTGTCTAGTCTTTGTAGACCCTATGATGTTGTCTAGTCTTTGCATACAATGATTTGTCTAGTCTTTGTAGACCCTATGACTTTGTCTAGTCTTTGTAGGCTATGATTTTGTCTAGTCTTTGTAGACCCTATGATTTTGTCTAGTCTTTGTAGACCCTATGATTTTGTCTAGTCTTTGTAGACCCTATGACTTTGTCTAGTCTTTGTAGACCCTCTGAATTGTCTATTCTTTGTAGACCCTATGATTTTGTCTAGTCTTTGCAGACCCTATGATTTTGTCTAGTCTTTGTAGATCCTATGACTTTGTCTACTCTTTGTAGACCCTATGATTTTGTCTAGTCTTTGTAAACCCTATGATTTTGTCTAGTCTTTGTAGACTATGATTTTGTCTAGTCTTTGTAGTCCCTATGATTTTGTCTAGTCTTTGTAGACCCTATGATGTTGTCTAATCTTTGTAGGCCCTATGATGTTGTCTAGTCTTTGTAGAACCTATGATTTTGTTTAGTCTCTGCAAACCCTATGACTTTGTCTAGTCTTTGTAGATCCTATGACTTTGTCTACTCTTTGTAGACCCTATGATTTTGTCTAGTCTTTGTAAACCCTATGATTTTGTCTAGTCTTTGTAGACTATGATTTTGTCTAGTCTTTTTAGACCCTATGATTTTGTCTAGTCTTTGTACACTATGGTTTTGTCTAGTCTTTGTAGACTATGATTTTGTCTAGTCTTTGTAGACCCTATGATTTTGTCTAGTCTTTGTAGACCCTATGATGTTGTCTAATCTTTGTAGACCATATGATGTTGTCTAGTCTTTGTAGAACCTATGATTTTGTCTAGTCTTTGCAAACCCTATGATTTTGTCTAGTCTTTGTAGACTATGACTTTGTCTAGTCTTTGTAGACCTTATGATTTTGTCTAGTCTTTGTAGACCCTATGATTTTGTCTAGTCTTTGTAGATCCTATGATGTTGTCTAGTCTTTGTAGACCCTATGGTTTTGTCTAGTCTTTGTAGACCCTATGATTTTATCTAATCTTTGTAGACTATGATTTTGTCTAGTCTTTGTAGACTATGATTTTGTCTAGTCTTTGTAGACTATGATTTTGTGTAGTCTTTGTAGACTATGATTTTGTCTAGTCTTTGTAGACCCTATGATTTTGTCTAGTCTTTGTAAACCCTATGATTTTGTCTAGTCTTTGTAGACTATGATTTTGTCTAGTCTTTTTAGACCCTATGATTTTGTCTAGTCTTTGTACACTATGGTTTTGTCTAGTATTTGTAAACTATGATTTTGTCTAGTCTTTGTAGACCCTATGATTTTGTCTAGTCTTTGCAAACCCTATGATTTTGTCTAGTCTTTGTAGACTATGACTTTGTCTAGTCTTTGTAGAACCTATGATTTTGTCTAGTCTTTGCAAACCCTATGATTTTGTCTAGTCTTTGTAGACTATGATTTTGTCTAGTCTTTGTAGACCCTATGATTTTGTCTAGTCTTTGTAGACCCTATGATGTTGTCTAGTCTTTGTAGACCCTATGATTTAGTCTAGTCTTTGTAGACCCTATGATGTTGTCTAATCTTTGTAGACCCTATGATGTTGTCTAGTCTTTGTAGACTATGATTTTGTCTAATCTTTGTATATCCTATGACTTTGTCTATTCTTTGTAGACCCTATGATGTTGTCTAGTCTTTGTAGACCCTATGATTTTGTCTAGTCTTTGTAGACCCTATGATGTTGTCTAGTCTTTGTAGACCCTATGATTTTGTCTAGTGTTTGTAGACCCTTTGATGTTGTCTAGTCTTTGTAGACCCTATGATTTTGTCTAGTCTTTGTAGACCCTATGATTTTGTCTAGTCTTTGTAGACCCTATGATATTGTCTAGTCTTTGTAGACCCTATGACTTTGTCTAGTCTTTGTAGACTATGATTTTAACTATTCTTTGTAGACCCTATGATTTTGTGTAGTCTTTGTAGACTATGATTTTGTCTAGTCTTTGTTGACCCTATGATTTTGTCTAGTCTTTGTAGACCCTATGATTTTGTCTAGTCTTTGTAAACCCTATGATTTTCTCTAGTCTTTGTAGACTATGATTTTGTCTAGTCTTTGTAGACCCTATGATTTTATCTAGTCTTTGTAGACCCTATGATTTTGTCTAATCTTTGTAAACCCTATGATTTTGTCTAGTCTTTGTAGACTATGATTTTGTCTAGTCTTTGTAGACCCTATGGATTTGTCTAGCTTTTGTAGACTATGATTTTGTCTAGTCTTTTTAGACCCTATGATTTTGTCTAGTCTTTGTACACTATGGTTTTGTCTAGTCTTTGTAGACTATGATTTTGTCTAGTCTTTGTAGACCCTATGATTTTGTCTAGTCTTTGTAGACCCTATGATGTTGTCTAATCTTTGTAGACCCTATGATGTTGTCTAGTCTTTGTAGAACCTATGATTTTGCTTAGTCTCTACAAACCCTATGACTTTGTCTAGTCTTTGTAGGCTATGATTTTGTCTAGTGTTTGCATACCCTTTGATGTTGTCTAGTCTTTGTAAACCCTATGATTTTGTCTATTCTTTGTAGACCCTATGATTTTGTCTAGTCTTTGTAGACCCTATGATGTTGTCTAGTCTTTGTAGACCCTATGATTTTGTCTAGTCTTTGTAGACCCTATGATGTTGTATAATCTTTGTAGACCCTATGATGTTGTCTAGTCTTTGTAGACTATGATTTTGTCTAATCTTTGTAGATCCTATGACTTTGTCTAGTCTTTGTAGACCCTATGATGTTGTCTAGTCTTTGCATACAATGATTTGTCTAGTCTTTGTAGACCCTATGACTTTGTCTAGTCTTTGTAGGCTATGATTTTGTCTAGTCTTTGTAGACCCTATGATTTTGTCTAGTCTTTGTAGACCCTATGATTTTGTCTAGTCTTTGTAGACCCTATGACTTTGTCTAGTCTTTGTAGACCCTCTGAATTGTCTATTCTTTGTAGACCCTATGATTTTGTCTAGTCTTTGCAGACCCTATGATTTTGTCTAGTCTTTGTAGATCCTATGACTTTGTCTACTCTTTGTAGACCCTATGATTTTGTCTAGTCTTTGTAAACCCTATGATTTTGTCTAGTCTTTGTAGACTATGATTTTGTCTAGTCTTTTTAGACCCTATGATTTTGTCTAGTCTTTGTACACTATGGTTTTGTCTAGTATTTGTAGACTATGATTTTGTCTAGTCTTTGTAGACCCTATGATTTTGTCTAGTCTTTGTAGACCCTATGATGTTGTCTAATCTTTGCAGATCCTATGATGTTGTCTAGTCTTTGTAGAACCTATGATTTTGTCTAGTGTTTGCAAACCCTATGATTTTGTCTAGTCTTTGTAGACTATGACTTTGTCTAGTCTTTGTAGACCTTATGATTTTGTCTAGTCTTTGTAGACCCTATGATTTTGTCTAGTCTTTGTAGACTATGATTTTGTCTAGTCTTTGTAGACCCTATGGATTTGTCTAGCTTTTGTAGACTATGATTTTGTCTAGTCTTTTTAGACCCTATGATTTTGTCTAGTCTTTGTACACTATGGTTTTGTCTAGTCTTTGTAGACTATGATTTTGTCTAGTCTTTGTAGACCCTATGATTTTGTCTAGTCTTTGTAGACCCTATGATGTTGTCTAATCTTTGTAGACCCTATGATGTTGTCTAGTCTTTGTAGAACCTATGATTTTGTTTAGTCTCTACAAACCCTATGACTTTGTCTAGTCTTTGTAGGCTATGATTTTGTCTAGTGTTTGCATACCCTTTGATGTTGTCTAGTCTTTGTAAACCCTATGATTTTGTCTATTCTTTGTAGACCCTATGATTTTGTCTAGTCTTTGTAGACCCTATGATGTTGTCTAGTCTTTGTAGACCCTATGATTTTGTCTAGTCTTTGTAGACCCTATGATGTTGTATAATCTTTGTAGACCCTATGATGTTGTCTAGTCTTTGTAGACTATGATTTTGTCTAATCTTTGTAGATCCTATGACTTTGTCTAGTCTTTGTAGACCCTATGATGTTGTCTAGTCTTTGCATACAATGATTTGTCTAGTCTTTGTAGACCCTATGACTTTGTCTAGTCTTTGTAGGCTATGATTTTGTCTAGTCTTTGTAGACCCTATGATTTTGTCTAGTCTTTGTAGACCCTATGATTTTGTCTAGTCTTTGTAGACCCTATGATGTTGTCTAATCTTTGTAGACCCTATGATGTTGTCTAGTCTTTGTAGAACCTATGATTTTGTTTAGTCTCTACAAACCCTATGACTTTGTCTAGTCTTTGTAGGCTATGATTTTGTCTAGTGTTTGCATACCCTTTGATGTTGTCTAGTCTTTGTAAACCCTATGATTTTGTCTATTCTTTGTAGACCCTATGATTTTGTCTAGTCTTTGTAGACCCTATGATGTTGTCTAGTCTTTGTAGACCCTATGATTTTGTCTAGTCTTTGTAGACCCTATGATGTTGTATAATCTTTGTAGACCCTATGATGTTGTCTAGTCTTTGTAGACTATGATTTTGTCTAATCTTTGTAGATCCTATGACTTTGTCTAGTCTTTGTAGACCCTATGATGTTGTCTAGTCTTTGCATACAATGATTTGTCTAGTCTTTGTAGACCCTATGACTTTGTCTAGTCTTTGTAGGCTATGATTTTGTCTAGTCTTTGTAGACCCTATGATTTTGTCTAGTCTTTGTAGACCCTATGATTTTGTCTAGTCTTTGTAGACCCTATGACTTTGTCTAGTCTTTGTAGACCCTCTGAATTGTCTATTCTTTGTAGACCCTATGATTTTGTCTAGTCTTTGCAGACCCTATGATTTTGTCTAGTCTTTGTAGATCCTATGACTTTGTCTACTCTTTGTAGACCCTATGATTTTGTCTAGTCTTTATAAACCCTATGATTTTGTCTAGTCTTTGTAGACTATGATTTTGTCTAGTCTTTGTAGTCCCTATGATTTTGTCTAGTCTTTGTAGACCCTATGATGTTGTCTAATCTTTGTAGGCCCTATGATGTTGTCTAGTCTTTGTAGAACCTATGATTTTGTTTAGTCTCTGCAAACCCTATGACTTTGTCTAGTCTTTGTAGATCCTATGACTTTGTATACTCTTTGTAGACCCTATGATTTTGTCTAGTCTTTGTAAACCCTATGATTTTGTCTAGTCTTTGTAGACTATGATTTTGTCTAGTCTTTTTAGACCCTATGATTTTGTCTAGTCTTTGTACACTATGGTTTTGTCTAGTCTTTGTAGACTATGATTTTGTCTAGTCTTTGTAGACCCTATGATTTTGTCTAGTCTTTGTAGACCCTATGATGTTGTCTAATCTTTGTAGACCATATGATGTTGTCTAGTCTTTGTAGAACCTATGATTTTGTCTAGTCTTTGCAAACCCTATGATTTTGTCTAGTCTTTGTAGACTATGACTTTGTCTAGTCTTTGTAGACCTTATGATTTTGTCTAGTCTTTGTAGACCCTATGATTTTGTCTAGTCTTTGTAGATCCTATGATGTTGTCTAGTCTTTGTAGACCCTATGGTTTTGTCTAGTCTTTGTAGACCCTATGATTTTATCTAATCTTTGTAGACTATGATTTTGTCTAGTCTTTGTAGACTATGATTTTGTCTAGTCTTTGTAGACTATGATTTTGTGTAGTCTTTGTAGACTATGATTTTGTCTAGTCTTTGTAGACCCTATGATTTTGTCTAGTCTTTGTAAACCCTATGATTTTGTCTAGTCTTTGTAGACTATGATTTTGTCTAGTCTTTTTAGACCCTATGATTTTGTCTAGTCTTTGTACACTATGGTTTTGTCTAGTATTTGTAAACTATGATTTTGTCTAGTCTTTGTAGACCCTATGATTTTGTCTAGTCTTTGCAAACCCTATGATTTTGTCTAGTCTTTGTAGACTATGACTTTGTCTAGTCTTTGTAGAACCTATGATTTTGTCTAGTCTTTGCAAACCCTATGATTTTGTCTAGTCTTTGTAGACTATGACTTTGTCTAGTCTTTGTAGACCCTATGATTTTGTCTAGTCTTTGTAGACCCTATGATTTTGTCTAGTCTTTGTAGACCCTATGATGTTGTCTAGTCTTTGTAGACCCTATGATTTAGTCTAGTCTTTGTAGACCCTATGATGTTGTCTAATCTTTGTAGACCCTATGATGTTGCCTAGTCTTTGTAGACTATGATTTTGTCTAATCTTTGTATATCCTATGACTTTGTCTATTCTTTGTAGACCCTATGATGTTGTCTAGTCTTTGTAGACCCTATGATTTTGTCTAGTCTTTGTAGACCCTATGATGTTGTCTAGTCTTTGTAGACCCTATGATTTTGTCTAGTGTTTGTAGACCCTTTGATGTTGTCTAGTCTTTGTAGACCCTATGATTTTGTCTAGTCTTTGTAGACCCTATGATTTTGTCTAGTCTTTGTAGACCCTATGATATTGTCTAGTCTTTGTAGACCCTATGACTTTGTCTAGTCTTTGTAGACTATGATTTTAACTATTCTTTGTAGACCCTATGATTTTGTGTAGTCTTTGTAGACTATGATTTTGTCTAGTCTTTGTTGACCCTATGATTTTGTCTAGTCTTTGTAGACCCTATGATTTTGTCTAGTCTTTGTAAACCCTATGATTTTCTCTAGTCTTTGTAGACTATGATGTTGTCTAGTCTTTGTAGACCCTATGATTTTATCTAGTCTTTGTAGACCCTATGATTTTGTCTAATCTTTGTAAACCCTATGATTTTGTCTAGTCTTTGTAGACTATGATTTTGTCTAGTCTTTGTAGACCCTATGGATTTGTCTAGCTTTTGTAGACTATGATTTTGTCTAGTCTTTTTAGACCCTATGATTTTGTCTAGTCTTTGTACACTATGGTTTTGTCTAGTCTTTGTAGACTATGATTTTGTCTAGTCTTTGTAGACCCTATGATTTTGTCTAGTCTTTGTAGACCCTATGATGTTGTCTAATCTTTGTAGACCCTATGATGTTGTCTAGTCTTTGTAGAACCTATGATTTTGCTTAGTCTCTACAAACCCTATGACTTTGTCTAGTCTTTGTAGGCTATGATTTTGTCTAGTGTTTGCATACCCTTTGATGTTGTCTAGTCTTTGTAAACCCTATGATTTTGTCTATTCTTTGTAGACCCTATGATTTTGTCTAGTCTTTGTAGACCCTATGATGTTGTCTAGTCTTTGTAGACCCTATGATTTTGTCTAGTCTTTGTAGACCCTATGATGTTGTATAATCTTTGTAGACCCTATGATGTTGTCTAGTCTTTGTAGACTATGATTTTGTCTAATCTTTGTAGATCCTATGACTTTGTCTAGTCTTTGTAGACCCTATGATGTTGTCTAGTCTTTGCATACAATGATTTGTCTAGTCTTTGTAGACCCTATGACTTTGTCTAGTCTTTGTAGGCTATGATTTTGTCTAGTCTTTGTAGACCCTATGATTTTGTCTAGTCTTTGTAGACCCTATGATTTTGTCTAGTCTTTGTAGAACCTATGACTTTGTCTAGTCTTTGTAGACCCTCTGAATTGTCTATTCTTTGTAGACCCTATGATTTTGTCTAGTCTTTGCAGACCCTATGATTTTGTCTAGTCTTTGTAGATCCTATGACTTTGTCTACTCTTTGTAGACCCTATGATTTTGTCTAGTCTTTGTAAACCCTATGATTTTGTCTAGTCTTTGTAGACTATGATTTTGTCTAGTCTTTTTAGACCCTATGATTTTGTCTAGTCTTTGTACACTATGGTTTTGTCTAGTATTTGTAGACTATGATTTTGTCTAGTCTTTGTAGACCCTATGATTTTGTCTAGTCTTTGTAGACCCTATGATGTTGTCTAATCTTTGCAGATCCTATGATGTTGTCTAGTCTTTGTAGAACCTATGATTTTGTCTAGTGTTTGCAAACCCTATGATTTTGTCTAGTCTTTGTAGACTATGACTTTGTCTAGTCTTTGTAGACCTTATGATTTTGTCTAGTCTTTGTAGACCCTATGATTTTGTCTAGTCTTTGTAGACCCTATGATGTTGTCTAGTCTTTGTAGACCCTATGATTTTGTCTAGTGTTTGTATACCCTTTGATGTTGTCTAGTCTTTGTAGACCCTATGATTTTGTCTAGTCTTTGTAGACCCTATGATTTTGTCTAGTCTTTGTAGACCCTATGATGTTGTCTAGTCTTTGTAGACCCTATGATTTAGTCTAGTCTTTGTAGACCCTATGATGTTGTCTAATCTTTGTAGACCCTATGATGTTGCCTAGTCTTTGTAGACTATGATTTTGTCTAATCTTTGTAGATCCTATGACTTTGTCTAGTCTTTGTAGACCCTATGATGTTGTCTAGTCTTTGTAGACCCTATGATTTTGTCTAGTCTTTGTAGACCCTATGATGTTGTCTAGTCTTTGTAGACCCTATGATTTTGTCTAGTGTTTGTAGACCCTTTGATGTTGTCTAGTTTTTGAAGACCCTATGATTTTGTCTAGTCTTTGTAGACCCTATGATTTTGTCTAGTCTTTGTAGACCCTATGATATTGTCTAGTCTTTGTAGACCCTATGACTTTGTCTAGTCTTTGTAGACTATGATTTTAACTATTCTTTGTAGACCCTATGATTTTGTGTAGTCTTTGTAGACTATGATTTTGTCTAGTCTTTGTTGACCCTATGATTTTGTCTAGTCTTTGTAGACCCTATGATTTTGTCTAGTCTTTGTAAACCCTATGATTTTCTCTAGTCTTTGTAGACTATGATTTTGTCTAGTCTTTGTAGACCCTATGATTTTATCTAGTCTTTGTAGACCCTATGATTTTGTCTAATCTTTGTAAACCCTATGATTTTGTCTAGTCTTTGTAGACTATGATTTTGTCTAGTCTTTGTAGACCCTATGGATTTGTCTAGCTTTTGTAGACTATGATTTTGTCTAGTCTTTTTAGACCCTATGATTTTGTCTAGTCTTTGTACACTATGGTTTTGTCTAGTCTTTGTAGACTATGATTTTGTCTAGTCTTTGTAGACCCTATGATTTTGTCTAGTCTTTGTAGACCCTATGATGTTGTCTAATCTTTGTAGACCCTATGATGTTGTCTAGTCTTTGTAGAACCTATGATTTTGTTTTGTCTCTGCAAACCCTATGACTTTGTCTAGTCTTTGTAGGCTATGATTTTGTCTAGTCTTTGTAGACCCTATGATTTTGTCTAGTCTTTGCAGACCCTATGATTTTGTCTAGTCTTTGTAGATCCTATGACTTTGTCTACTCTTTGTAGACCCTATGATTTTGTCTAGTCTTTGTAAACCCTATGATTTTGTCTAGTCTTTGTAGACTATGATTTTGTCTAGTCTTTTTAGACCCTATGATTTTGTCTAGTCTTTGTACACTATGGTTTTGTCTAGTCTTTGTAGACTATGATTTTGTCTAGTCTTTGTAGACCCTATGATTTTGTCTAGTCTTTGTAGACCCTATGATGTTGTCTAATCTTTGTAGACCATATGATGTTGTCTAGTCTTTGTAGAACCTATGATTTTGTCTAGTCTTTGCAAACCCTATGATTTTGTCTAGTCTTTGTAGACTATGACTTTGTCTAGTCTTTGTAGACCTTATGATTTTGTCTAGTCTTTGTAGACCCTATGATTTTGTCTAGTCTTTGTAGATCCTATGATGTTGTCTAGTCTTTGTAGACCCTATGGTTTTGTCTAGTCTTTGTAGACCCTATGATTTTATCTAATCTTTGTAGACTATGATTTTGTCTAGTCTTTGTAGACTATGATTTTGTCTAGTCTTTGTAGACTATGATTTTGTGTAGTCTTTGTAGACTATGATTTTGTCTAGTCTTTGTAGACCCTATGATTTTGTCTAGTCTTTGTAAACCCTATGATTTTGTCTAGTCTTTGTAGACTATGATTTTGTCTAGTCTTTTTAGACCCTATGATTTTGTCTAGTCTTTGTACACTATGGTTTTGTCTAGTATTTGTAAACTATGATTTTGTCTAGTCTTTGTAGACCCTATGATTTTGTCTAGTCTTTGCAAACCCTATGATTTTGTCTAGTCTTTGTAGACTATGACTTTGTCTAGTCTTTGTAGAACCTATGATTTTGTCTAGTCTTTGCAAACCCTATGATTTTGTCTAGTCTTTGTAGACTATGACTTTGTCTAGTCTTTGTAGACCCTATGATTTTGTCTAGTCTTTGTAGACCCTATGATTTTGTCTAGTCTTTGTAGACCCTATGATGTTGTCTAGTCTTTGTAGACCCTATGATTTAGTCTAGTCTTTGTAGACCCTATGATGTTGTCTAATCTTTGTAGACCCTATGATGTTGCCTAGTCTTTGTAGACTATGATTTTGTCTAATCTTTGTATATCCTATGACTTTGTCTATTCTTTGTAGACCCTATGATGTTGTCTAGTCTTTGTAGACCCTATGATTTTGTCTAGTCTTTGTAGACCCTATGATGTTGTCTAGTCTTTGTAGACCCTATGATTTTGTCTAGTGTTTGTAGACCCTTTGATGTTGTCTAGTCTTTGTAGACCCTATGATTTTGTCTAGTCTTTGTAGACCCTATGATTTTGTCTAGTCTTTGTAGACCCTATGATATTGTCTAGTCTTTGTAGACCCTATGACTTTGTCTAGTCTTTGTAGACTATGATTTTAACTATTCTTTGTAGACCCTATGATTTTGTGTAGTCTTTGTAGACTATGATTTTGTCTAGTCTTTGTTGACCCTATGATTTTGTCTAGTCTTTGTAGACCCTATGATTTTGTCTAGTCTTTGTAAACCCTATGATTTTCTCTAGTCTTTGTAGACTATGATTTTGTCTAGTCTTTGTAGACCCTATGATTTTATCTAGTCTTTGTAGACCCTATGATTTTGTCTAATCTTTGTAAACCCTATGATTTTGTCTAGTCTTTGTAGACTATGATTTTGTCTAGTCTTTGTAGACCCTATGGATTTGTCTAGCTTTTGTAGACTATGATTTTGTCTAGTCTTTTTAGACCCTATGATTTTGTCTAGTCTTTGTACACTATGGTTTTGTCTAGTCTTTGTAGACTATGATTTTGTCTAGTCTTTGTAGACCCTATGATTTTGTCTAGTCTTTGTAGACCCTATGATGTTGTCTAATCTTTGTAGACCCTATGATGTTGTCTAGTCTTTGTAGAACCTATGATTTTGTTTAGTCTCTACAAACCCTATGACTTTGTCTAGTCTTTGTAGGCTATGATTTTGTCTAGTGTTTGCATACCCTTTGATGTTGTCTAGTCTTTGTAAACCCTATGATTTTGTCTATTCTTTGTAGACCCTATGATTTTGTCTAGTCTTTGTAGACCCTATGATGTTGTCTAGTCTTTGTAGACCCTATGATTTTGTCTAGTCTTTGTAGACCCTATGATGTTGTATAATCTTTGTAGACCCTATGATGTTGTCTAGTCTTTGTAGACTATGATTTTGTCTAATCTTTGTAGATCCTATGACTTTGTCTAGTCTTTGTAGACCCTATGATGTTGTCTAGTCTTTGCATACAATGATTTGTCTAGTCTTTGTAGACCCTATGACTTTGTCTAGTCTTTGTAGGCTATGATTTTGTCTAGTCTTTGTAGACCCTATGATTTTGTCTAGTCTTTGTAGACCCTATGATTTTGTCTAGTCTTTGTAGACCCTATGACTTTGTCTAGTCTTTGTAGACCCTCTGAATTGTCTATTCTTTGTAGACCCTATGATTTTGTCTAGTCTTTGCAGACCCTATGATTTTGTCTAGTCTTTGTAGATCCTATGACTTTGTCTACTCTTTGTAGACCCTATGATTTTGTCTAGTCTTTGTAAACCCTATGATTTTGTCTAGTCTTTGTAGACTATGATTTTGTCTAGTCTTTTTAGACCCTATGATTTTGTCTAGTCTTTGTACACTATGGTTTTGTCTAGTATTTGTAGACTATGATTTTGTCTAGTCTTTGTAGACCCTATGATTTTGTCTAGTCTTTGTAGACCCTATGATGTTGTCTAATCTTTGCAGATCCTATGATGTTGTCTAGTCTTTGTAGAACCTATGATTTTGTCTAGTGTTTGCAAACCCTATGATTTTGTCTAGTCTTTGTAGACTATGACTTTGTCTAGTCTTTGTAGACCTTATGATTTTGTCTAGTCTTTGTAGACGCTATGATTTTGTCTAGTCTTTGTAGACCCTATGATGTTGTCTAGTCTTTGTAGACCCTATGATTTTGTCTAGTGTTTGTATACCCTTTGATGTTGTCTAGTCTTTGTAGACCCTATGATTTTGTCTAGTCTTTGTAGACCCTATGATTTTGTCTAGTCTTTGTAGACCCTATGATGTTGTCTAGTCTTTGTAGACCCTATGATTTAGTCTAGTCTTTGTAGACCCTATGAAGTTGTCTAATCTTTGTAGACCCTATGATGTTGCCTAGTCTTTGTAGACTATGATTTTGTCTAATCTTTGTAGATCCTATGACTTTGTCTAGTCTTTGTAGACCCTATGATTTTGTCTAATCTTTGTAAACCCTATGATTTTGTCTAGTCTTTGTAGACTATGATTTTGTCTAGTCTTTGTAGACCCTATGGATTTGTCTAGCTTTTGTAGACTATGATTTTGTCTAGTCTTTTTAGACCCTATGATTTTGTCTAGTCTTTGTACACTATGGTTTTGTCTAGTCTTTGTAGACTATGATTTTGTCTAGTCTTTGTAGACCCTATGATTTTGTCTAGTCTTTGTAGACCCTATGATGTTGTCTAATCTTTGTAGACCCTATGATGTTGTCTAGTCTTTGTAGAACCTATGATTTTGTTTAGTCTCTACAAACCCTATGACTTTGTCTAGTCTTTGTAGGCTATGATTTTGTCTAGTGTTTGCATACCCTTTGATGTTGTCTAGTCTTTGTAAACCCTATGATTTTGTCTATTCTTTGTAGACCCTATGATTTTGTCTAGTCTTTGTAGACCCTATGATGTTGTCTAGTCTTTGTAGACCCTATGATTTTGTCTAGTCTTTGTAGACCCTATGATGTTGTATAATCTTTGTAGACCCTATGATGTTGTCTAGTCTTTGTAGACTATGATTTTGTCTAATCTTTGTAGATCCTATGACTTTGTCTAGTCTTTGTAGACCCTATGATGTTGTCTAGTCTTTGCATACAATGATTTGTCTAGTCTTTGTAGACCCTATGACTTTGTCTAGTCTTTGTAGGCTATGATTTTGTCTAGTCTTTGTAGACCCTATGATTTTGTCTAGTCTTTGTAGACCCTATGATTTTGTCTAGTCTTTGTAGACCCTATGACTTTGTCTAGTCTTTGTAGGCCCTCTGAATTGTCTATTCTTTGTAGACCCTATGATTTTGTCTAGTCTTTGCAGACCCTATGATTTTGTCTAGTCTTTGTAGATCCTATGACTTTGTCTACTCTTTGTAGACCCTATGATTTTGTCTAGTCTTTGTAAACCCTATGATTTTGTCTAGTCTTTGTAGACTATGATTTTGTCTAGTCTTTTTAGACCCTATGATTTTGTCTAGTCTTTGTACACTATGGTTTTGTCTAGTATTTGTAGACTATGATTTTGTCTAGTCTTTGTAGACCCTATGATTTTGTCTAGTCTTTGTAGACCCTATGATGTTGTCTAATCTTTGCAGATCCTATGATGTTGTCTAGTCTTTGTAGAACCTATGATTTTGTCTAGTGTTTGCAAACCCTATGATTTTGTCTAGTCTTTGTAGACTATGACTTTGTCTAGTCTTTGTAGACCTTATGATTTTGTCTAGTCTTTGTAGACCCTATGATGTTGTCTAATCTTTGTAGACCCTATGATGTTGCCTAGTCTTTGTAGACTATGATTTTGTCTAATCTTTGTAGATCCTATGACTTTGTCTAGTCTTTGTAGACCCTATGATGTTGTCTAGTCTTTGTAGACCCTATGATTTTGTCTAGTCTTTGTAGACCCTATGATGTTGTCTAGTCTTTGTAGACCCTATGATTTTGTCTAGTGTTTGTAGACCCTTTGATGTTGTCTAGTTTTTGAAGACCCTATGATTTTGTCTAGTCTTTGTAGACCCTATGATTTTGTCTAGTCTTTGTAGACCCTATGATATTGTCTAGTCTTTGTAGACCCTATGACTTTGTCTAGTCTTTGTAGACTATGATTTTAACTATTCTTTGTAGACCCTATGATTTTGTGTAGTCTTTGTAGACTATGATTTTGTCTAGTCTTTGTTGACCCTATGATTTTGTCTAGTCTTTGTAGACCCTATGATTTTGTCTAGTCTTTGTAAACCCTATGATTTTCTCTAGTCTTTGTAGACTATGATTTTGTCTAGTCTTTGTAGACCCTATGATTTTATCTAGTCTTTGTAGACCCTATGATTTTGTCTAATCTTTGTAAACCCTATGATTTTGTCTAGTCTTTGTAGACTATGATTTTGTCTAGTCTTTGTAGACCCTATGGATTTGTCTAGCTTTTGTAGACTATGATTTTGTCTAGTCTTTTTAGACCCTATGATTTTGTCTAGTCTTTGTACACTATGGTTTTGTCTAGTCTTTGTAGACTATGATTTTGTCTAGTCTTTGTAGACCCTATGATTTTGTCTAGTCTTTGTAGACCCTATGATGTTGTCTAATCTTTGTAGACCCTATGATGTTGTCTAGTCTTTGTAGAACCTATGATTTTGTTTTGTCTCTGCAAACCCTATGACTTTGTCTAGTCTTTGTAGGCTATGATTTTGTCTAGTCTTTGTAGACCCTATGATTTTGTCTAGTCTTTGCAGACCCTATGATTTTGTCTAGTCTTTGTAGATCCTATGACTTTGTCTACTCTTTGTAGACCCTATGATTTTGTCTAGTCTTTGTAAACCCTATGATTTTGTCTAGTCTTTGTAGACTATGATTTTGTCTAGTCTTTTTAGACCCTATGATTTTGTGTAGTCTTTGTACACTATGGTTTTGTCTAGTCTTTGTAGACTATGATTTTGTCTAGTCTTTGTAGACCCTATGATTTTGTCTAGTCTTTGTAGACCCTATGATGTTGTCTAATCTTTGTAGACCCTATGATGTTGTCTAGTCTTTGTAGAACCTATGATTTTGTCTAGTCTTTGCAAACCCTATGATTTTGTCTAGTCTTTGTAGACTATGACTTTGTCTAGTCTTTGTAGACCTTATGATTTTGTCTAGTCTTTGTAGACCCTATGATTTTGTCTAGTCTTTGTAGATCCTATGATGTTGTCTAGTCTTTGTAGACCCTATGATTTTGTCTAGTCTTTGTAGACCCTATGATTTTGTCTAGTCTTTGTAGACCCTATGACTTTGTCTAGTCTTTGTAGGCCCTCTGAATTGTCTATTCTTTGTAGACCCTATGATTTTGTCTAGTCTTTGCAGACCCTATGATTTTGTCTAGTCTTTGTAGATCCTATGACTTTGTCTACTCTTTGTAGACCCTATGATTTTGTCTAGTCTTTGTAAACCCTATGATTTTGTCTAGTCTTTGTAGACTATGATTTTGTCTAGTCTTTTTAGACCCTATGATTTTGTCTAGTCTTTGTACACTATGGTTTTGTCTAGTATTTGTAGACTATGATTTTGTCTAGTCTTTGTAGACCCTATGATGTTGTCTAATCTTTGCAGATCCTATGATGTTGTCTAGTCTTTGTAGAACCTATGATTTTGTCTAGTGTTTGCAAACCCTATGATTTTGTCTAGTCTTTGTAGACTATGACTTTGTCTAGTCTTTGTAGACCTTATGATTTTGTCTAGTCTTTGTAGACCCTATGATTTTGTCTAGTCTTTGTAGACCCTATGATGTTGTCTAGTCTTTGTAGACCCTATGATTTTGTCTAGTGTTTGTATACCCTTTGATGTTGTCTAGTCTTTGTAGACCCTATGATTTTGTCTAGTCTTTGTAGACCCTATGATTTTGTCTAGTCTTTGTAGACCCTATGATGTTGTCTAGTCTTTGTAGACCCTATGATTTAGTCTAGTCTTTGTAGACCCTATGATGTTGTCTAATCTTTGTAGACCCTATGATGTTGCCTAGTCTTTGTAGACTATGATTTTGTCTAATCTTTGTAGATCCTATGACTTTGTCTAGTCTTTGTAGACCCTATGATGTTGTCTAGTCTTTGTAGACCCTATGATTTTGTCTAGTCTTTGTAGACCCTATGATGTTGTCTAGTCTTTGTAGACCCTATGATTTTGTCTAGTGTTTGTAGACCCTTTGATGTTGTCTAGTTTTTGAAGACCCTATGATTTTGTCTAGTCTTTGTAGACCCTATGATTTTGTCTAGTCTTTGTAGACCCTATGATATTGTCTAGTCTTTGTAGACCCTATGACTTTGTCTAGTCTTTGTAGACTATGATTTTAACTATTCTTTGTAGACCCTATGATTTTGTGTAGTCTTTGTAGACTATGATTTTGTCTAGTCTTTGTTGACCCTATGATTTTGTCTAGTCTTTGTAGACCCTATGATTTTGTCTAGTCTTTGTAAACCCTATGATTTTCTCTAGTCTTTGTAGACTATGATTTTGTCTAGTCTTTGTAGACCCTATGATTTTATCTAGTCTTTGTAGACCCTATGATTTTGTCTAATCTTTGTAAACCCTATGATTTTGTCTAGTCTTTGTAGACTATGATTTTGTCTAGTCTTTGTAGACCCTATGGATTTGTCTAGCTTTTGTAGACTATGATTTTGTCTAGTCTTTTTAGACCCTATGATTTTGTCTAGTCTTTGTACACTATGGTTTTGTCTAGTCTTTGTAGACTATGATTTTGTCTAGTCTTTGTAGACCCTATGATTTTGTCTAGTCTTTGTAGACCCTATGATGTTGTCTAATCTTTGTAGACCCTATGATGTTGTCTAGTCTTTGTAGAACCTATGATTTTGTTTTGTCTCTGCAAACCCTATGACTTTGTCTAGTCTTTGTAGGCTATGATTTTGTCTAGTCTTTGTAGACCCTATGATTTTGTCTAGTCTTTGCAGACCCTATGATTTTGTCTAGTCTTTGTAGATCCTATGACTTTGTCTACTCTTTGTAGACCCTATGATTTTGTCTAGTCTTTGTAAACCCTATGATTTTGTCTAGTCTTTGTAGACTATGATTTTGTCTAGTCTTTTTAGACCCTATGATTTTGTGTAGTCTTTGTACACTATGGTTTTGTCTAGTCTTTGTAGACTATGATTTTGTCTAGTCTTTGTAGACCCTATGATTTTGTCTAGTCTTTGTAGACCCTATGATGTTGTCTAATCTTTGTAGACCCTATGATGTTGTCTAGTCTTTGTAGAACCTATGATTTTGTCTAGTCTTTGCAAACCCTATGATTTTGTCTAGTCTTTGTAGACTATGACTTTGTCTAGTCTTTGTAGACCTTATGATTTTGTCTAGTCTTTGTAGACCCTATGATTTTGTCTAGTCTTTGTAGATCCTATGATGTTGTCTAGTCTTTGTAGACCCTATGGTTTTGTCTAGTCTTTGTAGACCCTATGATTTTATCTAATCTTTGTAGACTATGATTTTGTCTAGTCTTTGTAGACTATGATTTTGTCTAGTCTTTGTAGACTATGATATTGTCTAGTCTTTGTAGACTATGATTTTGTCTAGTCTTTGTAGACCCTATGATTTTGTCTAGTCTTTGTAAACCCTATGATTTTGTCTAGTCTTTGTAGACTATGATTTTGTCTAGTCTTTTTAGACCCTATGATTTTGTCTAGTCTTTGTACACTATGGTTTTGTCTAGTATTTGTAAACTATGATTTTGTCTAGTCTTTGTAGACCCTATGATTTTGTCTAGTCTTTGTAGACCCTATGATGTTGTCTAATCTTTGTAGACCCTATGATGTTGTCTAGTCTTTGTAGAACCTATGATTTTGTCTAGTCTTTGCAAACCCTATGATTTTGTCTAGTCTTTGTAGACTATGACTTTGTCTAGTCTTTGTAGACCTTATGATGTTGTCTAGTCTCTATAGACCCTATGATTTTGTCTAGTGTTTGTAGACCCTTTGATGTTGTCTAGTCTTTGTAGACCCTATGATTTTGTCTAGACTTTGTAGACCCTATGATTTTGTCTAGTCTTTGTAGACCCTATGTTGTTGTCTAGTCTTTGTAGACCCTATGATTTTGTCTAGTCTTTGTAGACCCTATGATGTTGTCTAATCTTTGTAGACCCTATGATGTTGTCTAGTCTTTGTAGAACCTATGATTTTGTCTAGTCTTTGCAAACCCTCTGATTTTGTCTAGTCTTTGTAGACTATGACTTTGTCTAGTCTTTGTAGACCTTATGATTTTGTCTAGTCTTTGTAGACCCTATGATTTTGTCTAGTCTTTGTAGACCCTATGATTTTGTATAGTGTTTGTATACCATTTGATGTTGTCTAGTCTTTGTAAACCCTATGATTTTGTCTATTCTTTGTAGACCCTATGATTTTGTCTAGTCTTTGTAGACCCTATGATGTTGTCTAGTCTTTGTAGACCCTATGATTTTGTCTAGTCTTTGTAGACCCTATGATGTTGTCTAATCTTTTTAGACCCTATGATGTTGTCTAGTCTTTGTAGACTATGATTTTGTCTAATCTTTGTAGATCCTATGACTTTGTCTAGTCTTTGTAGACCCTATGATGTTGTCTAGTCTTTGCATACTATGATTTGTCTAGTCTTTGTAGACCCTATGACTTTGTCTAGTCGATGTAGGCTATGATTTTGTCTAGTCTTTGTAGACCCTATGATTTTGTCTAGTCTTTGTAGACCCTATGATTTTGTCTAGTCTTTGTAGACCCTATGACTTTGTCTAGTCTTTGTAGACCCTCTGAATTGTCTATTCTTTGTAGACCCTATGATTTTGTCTAGTCTTTGCAGACCCTATGATTTTGTCTAGTCTTTGTAGATCCTATGACTTTGTCTACTCTTTGTAGACCCTATGATTTTGTGTAGTCTTTGTAAACCCTATGATTTTGTCTAGTCTTTGTAGACTATGATTTTGTCTAGTCTTTTTAGACCCTATGATTTTGTCTAGTCTTTGTACACTATGGTTTTGTCTAGTATTTGTAGACTATGATTTTGTCTAGTCTTTGTAGACCCTATGATTTTGTCTAGTCTTTGTAGACCCTATGATGTTGTCTAATCTTTGTAGACCCTATGATGTTGTCTAGTCTTTGTAGAACCTATGATTTTGTCTAGTCTTTGCAAACCCTTTGATTTTGTCTAGTCTTTGTAGACTATGACTTTGTCTAGTCTTTGTAGACCTTATGATTTTGTCTAGTCTTTGTAGACCCTATGATTTTGTCTTGTCTTTGTAGACCCAATGATGATGTCTAGTCTTTGTAGACCCTATGATTTTGTCTAGTGTTTGTATACCCTTTGATGTTGTCTAGTCTTTGTAGACCCTATGATTTTGTCTAGTCTTTGTAGACCCTATGATTTTGTCTAGTCTTTGTAGACCCTATGATGTTGTCTAGTCTTTGTGGACCCTATGATTTAGTCTAGTCTTTGTAGACCCTATGATGTTGTCTAGTCTTTGTAGACTATGATTTTGTCTAATCTTTGTAGATCCTATGACTTTGTCTAGTCTTTGTAGACCCTATGATGTTGTCTAGTCTTTGTAGACCCTATGATTTTGTCTAGTCTTTGTAGACCATATGATGTTGTCTAGTCTTTGTAGACCCTATGATTTTGTCTAGTGTTTGTAGACCCTTTGATGTTGTCTAGTCTTTGTAGACCCTATGATTTTGTCTAGTCTTTGTAGACCCTATGATTTTGTCTAATCTTTGTAGACCCTATGATATTGTCTAGTCTTTGTAGACCCTATGACTTTGTCTAGTCTTTGTAGACTATGATTTTAACTATTCTTTGTAGACCCTATGATTTTGTGTAGTCTTTGTAGACCCTATGATTTTGTCTAGTCTTTGTAGACCCTATGATATTGTCTAGTCTTTGTAGACCCTATGACTTTGTCTAGTCTTTGTAGACTATGATTTTAACTATTCTTTGTAGACCCTATGCTTTTGTCTAGTCTTTGTTGACCCTATGATTTTGTCTAGTCTTTGTAGACCCTATGATTTTGTCTAGTCTTTGTAAACCCTATGATTTTCTCTAGTCTTTGTAGACTATGATTTTGTCTAGTCTTTGTAGACCCTATGATTTTATCTAGTCTTTGTAGACCCTATGATTTTGTCTAATCTTTGTAAACCCTATGATTTTGTCTAGTCTTTGTAGACTATGATTTTGTCTAGTCTTTGTAGACCCTATGGATTTGTCTAGCTGTTGTAGAATATGATTTTGTCTAGTCTTTTTAGACCCTATGATTTTGTCTAGTCTTTGTACACTATGGTTTTGTCTAGTCTTTGTAGACTATGATTTTGTCTAGTCTTTGTAGACCCTATGATTTTGTCTAGTCTTTGTAGACCCTATGATGTTGTCTAATCTTTGTAGACCCTATGATGTTGTCTAGTCTTTGTAGAACCTATGATTTTGTTTAGTCTCTGCAAACCCTATGACTTTGTCTAGTCTTTGTAGGCTA
Source organism: Bathymodiolus brooksi (assembly GCA_963680875.1). Taxonomy (NCBI): domain Eukaryota; kingdom Metazoa; phylum Mollusca; class Bivalvia; order Mytilida; family Modiolidae; genus Bathymodiolus; species Bathymodiolus brooksi. The sequence goes on along the minus strand of OY804585.1, from coordinate 80,726,928 downwards.
TGATTTTGTCTAGTCTTTGTAGACCCTATGATTTTGTCTAGTCTTTGCAGACCCTATGATTTTGTCTAGTCTTTGTAGATCCTATGACTTTGTCTACTCTTTGTAGACCCTATGATTTTGTCTAGTCTTTGTAGACCCTATGATTTTGTCTTGTCTTTGTAGACCCTATGATGATGTCTAGTCTTTGTAGACCCTATGATTTTGTCTAGTGTTTGTATACCCTTTGATGTTGTCTAGTCTTTGTAGACCCTATGATTTTGTCTAGTCTTTGTAGACCCTATGATTTTGTCTAGTCTTTGTAGACCCTATGATGTTGTCTAGTCTTTGTGGACCCTATGATTTAGTCTAGTCTTTGTAGACCCTATGATGTTGTCTAATCTTTGTAGACCCTATGATGTTGCCTAGTCTTTGTAGACTATGATTTTGTCTAATCTTTGTAGATCCTATGACTTTGTCTAGTCTTTGTAGACCCTATGATGTTGTCTAGTCTTTGTAGACCCTATGATTTTGTCTAGTCTTTGTAGACCATATGATGTTGTCTAGTCTTTGTAGACCCTATGATTTTGTCTAGTGTTTGTAGACCCTTTGATGTTGTCTAGTCTTTGTAGACCCTATGATTTTGTCTAGTCTTTGTAGACCCTATGATTTTGTCTAATCTTTGTAGACCCTATGATATTGTCTAGTCTTTGTAGACCCTATGACTTTGTCTAGTCTTTGTAGACTATGATTTTAACTATTCTTTGTAGACCCTATGATTTTGTGTAGTCTTTGTAGACCCTATGATTTTGTCTAGTCTTTGTAGACCCTATGATATTGTCTAGTCTTTGTAGACCCTATGACTTTGTCTAGTCTTTGTAGACTATGATTTTAACTATTCTTTGTAGACCCTATGATTTTGTCTAGTCTTTGTTGACCCTATGATTTTGTCTAGTCTTTGTAGACCCTATGATTTTGTCTAGTCTTTGTAAACCCTATGATTTTCTCTAGTCTTTGTAGACTATGATTTTGTCTAGTCTTTGTAGACCCTATGATTTTATCTAGTCTTTGTAGACCCTATGATTTTGTCTAATATCTGTAAACCCTATGATTTTGTCTAGTCTTTGTAGACTATGATTTTGTCTAGTCTTTGTAGACCCTATGGATTTGTCTAGCTGTTGTAGACTATGATTTTGTCTAGTCTTTTTAGACCCTATGATTTTGTCTAGTCTTTGTACACTATGGTTTTGTCTAGTCTTTGTAGACTATGATTTTGTCTAGTCTTTGTAGACCCTATGATTTTGTCTAGTCTTTGTAGACCCTATGATGTTGTCTAATCTTTGTAGACCCTATGATGTTGTCTAGTCTTTGTAGAACCTATGATTTTGTTTAGTCTCTGCAAACCCTATGCCTTTGTCTAGTCTTTGTAGGCTATGATTTTGTCTAGTCTTTGTAGACCCTATGATTTTGTCTAGTCTTTGCAGACCCTATGATTTTGTCTAGTCTTTGTAGATCCTATGACTTTGTCTACTCTTTGTAGACCCTATGATTTTGTCTACTCTTTGTAAACCCTATGATTTTGTCTAGTCTTTGTAGACTATGATTTTGTCTAGTCTTTTTAGACCCTATGATTTTGTCTAGTCTTTGTACACTATGGTTTTGTCTAGTCTTAGTAGACTATGATTTTGTCTAGTCTTTGTAGACCCTATGATTTTGTCTAGTCTTTGTAGACCCTATGATGTTGTCTAATCTTTGTAGACCCTATGATGTTGTCTAGTCTTTGTAGAACCTATGATTTTGTCTAGTCTTTGCAAACCCTATGATTTTGTCTAGTCTTTGTAGACTATGACTTTGTCTAGTCTTTGTAGACCTTATGATTTTGTCTAGTCTTTGTAGACCCTATGATTTGTCTAGTCTTTGTAGATCCTATGATGTTGTCTAGTCTTTGTAGACCCTATGGTTTTGTCTAGTCTTTGTAGACCCTATGATTTTATCTAATCTTTGTAGACTATGATTTTGTCAAGTCTTTGTAGACTATGATTTTGTCTAGTCTTTGTAGACTATGATTTTGTGTAGTCTTTGTAGACCCTATGATTTTGTCTAGTCTTTGTAAACCCTATGATTTTGTCTAGTCTTTGTAGACTATGATTTTGTCTAGTCTTTTTAGACCCTATGATTTTGTCTAGTCTTTGTACACTATGGTTTTGTCTAGTATTTGTAAACTATGATTTTGTCTAGTCTTTGTAGACCCTATGATTTTGTCTAGTCTTTGTAGACCCTATGATGTTGTCTAATCTTTGTAGACCCTATGATGTTGTCTAGTCTTTGTAGAACCTATGATTTTGTCTAGTCTTTGCAAACCCTATGATTTGTCTAGTCTTTGTAGACTATGACTTTGTCTAGTCTTTGTAGACCTTATGATTTTGTCTAGTCTTTGTAGACCCTATGATTTTGTCTTGTCTTTGTAGACCCAATGATGATGTCTAGTCTTTGTAGACCCTATGATTTTGTCTAGTGTTTGTATACCCTTTGATGTTGTCTAGTCTTTGTAGACCCTATGATTTTGTCTAGTCTTTGTAGACCCTATGATTTTGTCTAGTCTTTGTAGACCCTATGATGTTGTCTAGTCTTTGTGGACCCTATGATTTAGTCTAGTCTTTGTAGACCCTATGATGTTGTCTAGTCTTTGTAGACTATGATTTTGTCTAATCTTTGTAGATCCTATGACTTTGTCTAGTCTTTGTAGACCCTATGATGTTGTCTAGTCTTTGTAGACCCTATGATTTTGTCTAGTCTTTGTAGACCATATGATGTTGTCTAGTCTTTGTAGACCCTATGATTTTGTCTAGTGTTTGTAGACCCTTTGATGTTGTCTAGTCTTTGTAGACCCTATGATTTTGTCTAGTCTTTGTAGACCCTATGATTTTGTCTAATCTTTGTAGACCCTATGATATTGTCTAGTCTTTGTAGACCCTATGACTTTGTCTAGTCTTTGTAGACTATGATTTTAACTATTCTTTGTAGACCCTATGATTTTGTGTAGTCTTTGTAGACCCTATGATTTTGTCTAGTCTTTGTAGACCCTATGATATTGTCTAGTCTTTGTAGACCCTATGACTTTGTCTAGTCTTTGTAGACTATGATTTTAACTATTCTTTGTAGACCCTATGCTTTTGTCTAGTCTTTGTTGACCCTATGATTTTGTCTAGTCTTTGTAGACCCTATGATTTTGTCTAGTCTTTGTAAACCCTATGATTTTCTCTAGTCTTTGTAGACTATGATTTTGTCTAGTCTTTGTAGACCCTATGATTTTATCTAGTCTTTGTAGACCCTATGATTTTGTCTAATCTTTGTAAACCCTATGATTTTGTCTAGTCTTTGTAGACTATGATTTTGTCTAGTCTTTGTAGACCCTATGGATTTGTCTAGCTGTTGTAGAATATGATTTTGTCTAGTCTTTTTAGACCCTATGATTTTGTCTAGTCTTTGTACACTATGGTTTTGTCTAGTCTTTGTAGACTATGATTTTGTCTAGTCTTTGTAGACCCTATGATTTTGTCTAGTCTTTGTAGACCCTATGATGTTGTCTAATCTTTGTAGACCCTATGATGTTGTCTAGTCTTTGTAGAACCTATGATTTTGTTTAGTCTCTGCAAACCCTATGACTTTGTCTAGTCTTTGTAGGCTATGATTTTGTCTAGTCTTTGTAGACCCTATGATTTTGTCTAGTATTTGCAGACCCTATGATTTTGTCTAGTCTTTGTAGATCCTATGACTTTGTCTACTCTTTGTAGACCCTATGATTTTGTCTAGTCTTTGTAGACCCTATGATTTTGTCTTGTCTTTGTAGACCCTATGATGATGTCTAGTCTTTGTAGACCCTATGATTTTGTCTAGTGTTTGTATACCCTTTGATGTTGTCTAGTCTTTGTAGACCCTATGATTTTGTCTAGTCTTTGTAGACCCTATGATTTTGTCTAGTCTTTGTAGACCCTATGATGTTGTCTAGTCTTTGTGGACCCTATGATTTAGTCTAGTCTTTGTAGACCCTATGATGTTGTCTAATCTTTGTAGACCCTATGATGTTGCCTAGTCTTTGTAGACTATGATTTTGTCTAATCTTTGTAGATCCTATGACTTTGTCTAGTCTTTGTAGACCCTATGATGTTGTCTAGTCTTTGTAGACCCTATGATTTTGTCTAGTCTTTGTAGACCATATGATGTTGTCTAGTCTTTGTAGACCCTATGATTTTGTCTAGTGTTTGTAGACCCTTTGATGTTGTCTAGTCTTTGTAGACCCTATGATTTTGTCTAGTCTTTGTAGACCCTATGATTTTGTCTAATCTTTGTAGACCCTATGATATTGTCTAGTCTTTGTAGACCCTATGACTTTGTCTAGTCTTTGTAGACTATGATTTTAACTATTCTTTGTAGACCCTATGATTTTGTGTAGTCTTTGTAGACCCTATGATTTTGTCTAGTCTTTGTAGACCCTATGATATTGTCTAGTCTTTGTAGACCCTATGACTTTGTCTAGTCTTTGTAGACTATGATTTTAACTATTCTTTGTAGACCCTATGATTTTGTCTAGTCTTTGTTGACCCTATGATTTTGTCTAGTCTTTGTAGACCCTATGATTTTGTCTAGTCTTTGTAAACCCTATGATTTTCTCTAGTCTTTGTAGACTATGATTTTGTCTAGTCTTTGTAGACCCTATGATTTTATCTAGTCTTTGTAGACCCTATGATTTTGTCTAATATCTGTAAACCCTATGATTTTGTCTAGTCTTTGTAGACTATGATTTTGTCTAGTCTTTGTAGACCCTATGGATTTGTCTAGCTGTTGTAGACTATGATTTTGTCTAGTCTTTTTAGACCCTATGATTTTGTCTAGTCTTTGTACACTATGGTTTTGTCTAGTCTTTGTAGACTATGATTTTGTCTAGTCTTTGTAGACCCTATGATTTTGTCTAGTCTTTGTAGACCCTATGATGTTGTCTAATCTTTGTAGACCCTATGATGTTGTCTAGTCTTTGTAGAACCTATGATTTTGTTTAGTCTCTGCAAACCCTATGCCTTTGTCTAGTCTTTGTAGGCTATGATTTTGTCTAGTCTTTGTAGACCCTATGATTTTGTCTAGTCTTTGCAGACCCTATGATTTTGTCTAGTCTTTGTAGATCCTATGACTTTGTCTACTCTTTGTAGACCCTATGATTTTGTCTACTCTTTGTAAACCCTATGATTTTGTCTAGTCTTTGTAGACTATGATTTTGTCTAGTCTTTTTAGACCCTATGATTTTGTCTAGTCTTTGTACACTATGGTTTTGTCTAGTCTTAGTAGACTATGATTTTGTCTAGTCTTTGTAGACCCTATGATTTTGTCTAGTCTTTGTAGACCCTATGATGTTGTCTAATCTTTGTAGACCCTATGATGTTGTCTAGTCTTTGTAGAACCTATGATTTTGTCTAGTCTTTGCAAACCCTATGATTTTGTCTAGTCTTTGTAGACTATGACTTTGTCTAGTCTTTGTAGACCTTATGATTTTGTCTAGTCTTTGTAGACCCTATGATTTGTCTAGTCTTTGTAGATCCTATGATGTTGTCTAGTCTTTGTAGACCCTATGGTTTTGTCTAGTCTTTGTAGACCCTATGATTTTATCTAATCTTTGTAGACTATGATTTTGTCAAGTCTTTGTAGACTATGATTTTGTCTAGTCTTTGTAGACTATGATTTTGTGTAGTCTTTGTAGACCCTATGATTTTGTCTAGTCTTTGTAAACCCTATGATTTTGTCTAGTCTTTGTAGACTATGATTTTGTCTAGTCTTTTTAGACCCTATGATTTTGTCTAGTCTTTGTACACTATGGTTTTGTCTAGTATTTGTAAACTATGATTTTGTCTAGTCTTTGTAGACCCTATGATTTTGTCTAGTCTTTGTAGACCCTATGATGTTGTCTAATCTTTGTAGACCCTATGATGTTGTCTAGTCTTTGTAGAACCTATGATTTTGTCTAGTCTTTGCAAACCCTATGATTTGTCTAGTCTTTGTAGACTATGACTTTGTCTAGTCTTTGTAGACCTTATGATGTTGTCTAGTGTTTGTAGACCTTTTGATGTTGTCTAGTCTTTGTAGACCCTATGATTTTGATTAGACTTTGTAGACCCTATGATTTTGTCTAGTCTTTGTAGACCCTATGTTGTTGTCTAGTCTTTTTAGACCCTATGATTTTGTCTAGTCTTTGTACACTATGGTTTTGTCTAGTCTTAGTAGACTATGATTTTGTCTAGTCTTTGTAGACCCTATGATTTTGTCTAGTCTTTGTAGACCCTATGATGTTGTCTAATCTTTGTAGACCCTATGATGTTGTCTAGTCTTTGTAGAACCTATGATTTTGTCTAGTCTTTGCAAACCCTATGATTTTGTCTAGTCTTTGTAGACTATGACTTTGTCTAGTCTTTGTAGACCTTATGATTTTGTCTAGTCTTTGTAGACCCTATGATTTGTCTAGTCTTTGTAGATCCTATGATGTTGTCTAGTCTTTGTAGACCCTATGGTTTTGTCTAGTCTTTGTAGACCCTATGATTTTATCTAATCTTTGTAGACTATGATTTTGTCAAGTCTTTGTAGACTATGATTTTGTCTAGTCTTTGTAGACTATGATTTTGTGTAGTCTTTGTAGACCCTATGATTTTGTCTAGTCTTTGTAAACCCTATGATTTTGTCTAGTCTTTGTAGACTATGATTTTGTCTAGTCTTTTTAGACCCTATGATTTTGTCTAGTCTTTGTACACTATGGTTTTGTCTAGTATTTGTAAACTATGATTTTGTCTAGTCTTTGTAGACCCTATGATTTTGTCTAGTCTTTGTAGACCCTATGATGTTGTCTAATCTTTGTAGACCCTATGATGTTGTCTAGTCTTTGTAGAACCTATGATTTTGTCTAGTCTTTGCAAACCCTATGATTTGTCTAGTCTTTGTAGACTATGACTTTGTCTAGTCTCTATAGACCCTATGATTTTGTCTAGTGTTTGTAGACCTTTTGATGTTGTCTAGTCTTTGTAGACCCTATGATTTTGATTAGACTTTGTAGACCCTATGATTTTGTCTAGTCTTTGTAGACCCTATGTTGTTGTCTAGTCTTTGTAGACCCTATGATTTTGTCTAGTCTTTGTAGACCCTATGATGTTGTCTAATCTTTGTAGACCCTATGATGTTGTCTAGTCTTTGTAGAACCTATGATTTTGTCTAGTCTTTGCAAACCCTCTGATTTTGTCTAGTCTTTGTAGACTATGACTTTGTCTAGTCTTTGTAGACCTTATGAATTTGTCTAGGCTTTGTAGACCCTATGATTTTGTCTAGTCTTTGTAGACCCTATGATTTTGTATAGTGTTTGTATACCCTTTGATGTTGTCTAGTCTTTGTAAACCCTATGATTTTGTCTATTCTTTGTAGACCCTATGATGTTGTCTAGTCTTTGTAGACCCTATGATGTTGTCTAGTCTTTGTAGACCCTATGATTTTGTCTAGTCTTTGTAGACCCTATGATGTTGTCTAATCTTTTTAGACCCTATGATGTTGTCTAGTCTTTGTAGACTATGATTTTGTCTAATCTTTGTAGATCCTATGACTTTGTCTAGTCTTTGTAGACCCTATGATGTTGTCTAGTCTTTGCATACTATGATTTGTCTAGTCTTTGTAGACCCTATGACTTTGTCTAGTCGTTGTAGGCTATGATTTTGTCTAGTCTTTGTAGACCCTATGATTTTGTCTAGTCTTTGTAGACCCTATGACTTTGTCTAGTCTTTGTAGACCCTCTGAATTGTCTATTCTTTGTAGACCCTATGATTTTGTCTAGTCTTTGCAGACCCTATGATTTTGTCTAGTCTTTGTAGATCCTATGACTTTGTCTACTCTTTGTAGACCCTATGATTTTGTGTAGTCTTTGTAAACCCTATGATTTTGTCTAGTCTTTGTAGACTATGATTTTGTCTAGTCTTTTTAGACCCTATGATTTTGTCTAGTCTTTGTACACTATGGTTTTGTCTAGTATTTGTAGACTATGATTTTGTCTAGTCTTTGTAGACCCTATGATTTTGTCTAGTCTTTGTAGACCCTATGATGTTGTCTAATCTTTGTAGACCCTATGATGTTGTCTAGTCTTTGTAGAACCTATGATTTTGTCTAGTCTTTGCAAACCCTTTGATTTTGTCTAGTCTTTGTTGACTATGACTTTGTCTAGTCTTTGTAGACCTTATGATTTTGTCTAGTCTTTGTAGACCCTATGATTTTGTCTTGTCTTTGTAGACCCTATGATTTTGTCTAGTGTTTGTATACCCTTTGATGTTGTCTAGTCTTTGTAGACCCTATGATTTTGTCTAGTCTTTGTAGACCCTATGATTTTGTCCAGTCTTTGTAGACCCTATGATGTTGTCTAGTCTTTGTAGACCCTATGATTTTATCTAGTCATTGTAGACCCTATGATTTTGTCTAATCTTTGTAAACCCTATGATTTTGTCTAGTCTTTGTAGACTATGATTTTGTCTAATCTTTGTAGATCCTATGACTTTGTCTAGTCTTTGTAGACCCTATGATGTTGTCTAGTCTTTGTAGACCCTATGATTTTGTCTAGTCTTTGTAGACCATATGATGTTGTCTAGTCTTTGTAGACCCTATGATTTTGTCTAGTGTTTGTAGACCCTTTGATTTTGTCTAGTCTTTGTAGACCCTATGATTTTGTCTAGTCTTTGTAGACCCTATGATATTGTCTAGTCTTTGTAGACCCTATGACTTTGTCTAGTCTTTGTAGACTATGATTTTAACTATTCTTTGTAGACCCTATGATTTTGTGTAGTCTTTGTAGACTATGATTTTGTCTAGTCTTTGTTGACCCTATGATTTTGTCTAGTCTTTGTAGACCCTATGATTTTGTCTAGTCTTTGTAGACTATGATTTTGTCTAGTCTTTGTAGACCCTATGATTTTATCTAGTCATTGTAGACCCTATGATTTTGTCTAATCTTTGTAAACCCTATGATTTTGTCTAGTCTTTGTAGACTATGATTTTGTCTAGTCTTTGTAGACCCTATGGATTTGTCTAGCTTTTGTAGACTATGATTTTGTCTAGTCTTTTTAGACCCTATGATTTTGTCTAGTCTTTGTACACTATGGTTTTGTCTAGTCTCTGTAGACTATGATTTTGTCTAGTCTTTGTAGACCCTATGATTTTGTCTAGTCTTTGTAGACCCTATGATGTTGTCTAATCTTTGTAGACCCTATGATGTTGTCTAGTCTTTGTAGAACCTATGATTTTGTCTAGTCTCTGCAAACCCTATGACTTTGTCTAGTCTTTGTAGGCTATGATTTTGTCTAGTCTTTGTAGACCCTATGATTTTGTCTAGTCTTTGTAGACCCTATGATTTTGTCTAGTCTTTGTAGACCCTATGACTTTGTCTAGTCTTTGTAGACCCTCTGAATTGTCTATTCTTTGTAGACCCTATGATTTTGTCTAGTCTTTGCAGACCCTTTGATTTGTCTAGTCTTTGTAGATCCTATGACTTTGTCTACTCTTTATAGACCCTATGATTTTGTCTAGTCTTTGTAAACCCTATGATTTTGTCTAGTCTTTGTAGACTATGATTTTGGCTAGTCTTTTTAGACCCTATGATTTTGTCTAGTCTTTGTACACTATGGTTTTGTCTAGTCTTTGTAGACTATGATTTTGTCTAGTCTTTGTAGACCCTATGATTTTGTCTAGTCTTTGTAGACCCTATGATGTTGTCTAATCTTTGTAGACCCTATGATGTTGTCTAGTCTTTGTAGAACCTATGATTTTGTCTAGTCTTTGCAAACCCTATGATTTTGTCTAGTCTTTGTAGACTATGACTTTGTCTAGTCTTTGTAGACCTTATGATTTTGTCTAGTCTTTGTAGACCCTATGATTTTGTCTAGTCTTTGTAGATCCTATGATGTTGTCTAGTCTTTGTAGACCCTATGGTTTTGTCTAGTCTTTGTAGACCCTATGATTTTATCTAATCTTTGTAGACTATGATTTTGTCTAGTCTTTGTAGACTATGATTTTGTCTAGTCTTTGTAGGCTATGATTTTGTGTAGTCTTTGTAGACTATGATTTTGTCTAGTCTTTGTAGACCCTATGATTTTGTCTAGTCTTTGTAAACCCTATGATTTTCTCTAGTCTTTGTAGACTATGATTTTGTCTAGTCTTTGTAGACCCTATGATTTTATCTAGTCTTTGTAGACCCTATGATTTTGTCTAGTCTTTGTAGACTATGATTTTGTCTAGTCTTTGTAGACCCTATGAATTTGTCTAGTTTTTGTAGACTATGATTTTGTCTAGTCTTTTTAGACCCTATGATTTTGTCTAGTCTTTGTGCACTATGGTTTTGTCTAGTCTTTGTAGACTATGATTTTGTCTAGTCTTTGTAGACCCTTTGATTTTGTCTAGTCTTTGTAGACCCTATGATGTTGTCTAATCTTTGTAGACCCTATGATGTTGTCTAGTCTTTGTAGAACCTATGATTTTGTCTAGTCTTTGCAAACCCTATGATTTTATCTATTCTTTGTAGACTATGATTTTGTCTAGTCTTTGTAGACCCTATGATTTTGTCTAGTCTTTGTAGACCCTATGATTTTGTCTAGTCTTTGTAGACCCTATGATGTTGTCTAGTCTTTGTAGACCCTATGATTTTGTCTAGTGTTTGTAGACCCTTTGATGTTGTCTAGTCTTTGTAGACCCTATGATTTTGTCTAGTCTTTGTAGACCCTATGATTTTGTCTAGTCTTTGTAGACCCTATGATTTTGTCTAGTCTTTGTAAACCCTATGATTTTCTCTAGTCTTTGTAGACTATGATTTTGTCTAGTCTTTGTAGACCCTATGATTTTATCTAGTCTTTGTAGACCCTATGATTTTGTCTAATCTTTGTAAACCCTATGATTTTGTCTAGTCTTTGTAGACTATGATTTTGTCTAGTCTTTGTAGACCCTATGAATTTGTCTAGCTTTTGTAGACTATGATTTTGTCTAGTCTTTTTAGACCCTATGATTTTGTCTAGTCTTTGTACACTATGGTTTTGTCTAGTCTTTGTAGACTATGATTTTGTCTAGTCTTTGTAGACCCTATGATTTTGTCTAGTCTTTGTAGACCCTATGATGTTGTCTAATCTTTGTAGACCCTATGATGTTGTCTAGTCTTTGTAGAACCTATGATTTTGTCTAGTCTTTGCAAACCCTATGATTTTGTCTAGTCTTTGTAGACTATGACTTTGTCTAGTCTTTGTAGACCTTATGATTTTGTCTAGTCTTTGTAGACCCTATGATTTTGTCTAGTCTTTGTAGACCCTATGATGTTGTCTAGTCTTTGTAGACCCTATGATTTTGTCTAGTGTTTGTATACCCTTTGATGTTGTCTAGTCTTTGTAAACCCTATGATTTTGTCTAGTCTTTGTAGACCCTATGATTTTGTCTAGTCTTTGTAGACCCTATGATGTTGTCTAATCTTTGTAGACCCTATGATGTTGTCTAGTCTTTGTAGACTATGATTTTGTCTAATCTTTGTAGATCCTATGACTTTGTCTAGTCTTTGTAGACCCTATGATGTTGTCTAGTCTTTGCATACTATGATTTGTCTAGTCTTTGTAGACCCTATGACTTTGTCTAGTCTTTGTAGGCTATGATTTTGTCTAGTCTTTGTAGACCCTATGATTTTGTCTAGTCTTTGTAGACCCTATGATTTGTCTAGTCTTTGTAGACCCTATGACTTTGTCTACTCTTTGTAGACCCTCTGAATTGTCTATTCTTTGTAGATCCTATGACTTTGTCTACTCTTTGTAGACCCTATGATTTTGTCTAGTCTTTGTAAACCCCATGATTTTGTCTAGTCTTTGTAGACTATGATTTTGTCTAGTCTTTTTAGACCCTATGATTTTGTCTAGTCTTTGTACACTATGGTTTTGTCTAGTATTTGTAGACTATGATTTTGTCTAGTCTTTGTAGACCCTATGATTTTGTCTAGTCTTTGTAGACCCTATGATGTTGTCTAATCTTTGTAGACCCTATGATGTTGTCTAGTCTTTGTAGAACCTATGATTTTGTCTAGTCTTTGCAAACCCTATGATTTTGTCTAGTCTTTGTAGACTATGACTTTGTCTAGTCTTTGTAGACCTTATGATTTTGTCTAGTCTTTGTAGACCCTATGATGTTGTCTAGTCTTTGTAGACCCTATGATGTTGCCTAGTCTTTGTAGACTATGATTTTGTCTAATCTTTGTAGATCCTATGACTTTGTCTAGTCTTTGTAGACCCTATGATGTTGTCTAGTCTTTGTAGAACCTATGATTTTGTCTAGTCGTTGTAGACTCTATGATGTTGTCTAGTCTTTGTAGACCCTATGATTTTGTCTAGTGTTTGTAGACCCTTTGATGTTGTCTAGTCTTTGTAGACCCTATGATTTTGTCTAGTCTTTGTAGACCCTATGATTTTGTCTAGTCTTTGTAGACCCTATGATATTGTCTAGTCTTTGTAGACCCTATGACTTTGTCTAGTCTTTGTAGACTATGATTTTAACTATTCTTTGTAGACCCTATGATTTTGTGTAGTCTTTGTAGACTATGATTTTGTCTAGTCTTTGTTGACCCTATGATTTTGTCTAGTCTTTGTAGACCCTATGATTTTGTCTAGTCTTTGTAAACCCTATGATTTTCTCTAGTCTTTGTAGACTATGATTTTGTCTAGTCTTTGTAGACCCTATGATTTTATCTAGTCTTTGTAGACCCTATGATTTTGTCTAATCTTTGTAAACCCTATGATTTTGTCTAGTCTTTGTAGACTATTATTTTGTCTAGTCTTTGTAGACCCTATGGATTTGTCTAGCTTTTGTAGACTATGATTTTGTCTAGTCTTTTTAGACCCTATGATTTTGTCTAGTCTTTGTACACTATGGTTTTGTCTAGTCTTTGTAGACTATGATTTTGTCTAGTCTTTGTAGACCCTATGATGTTGTCTAATCTTTGTAGACCCTATGATGTTGTCTAGTCTTTGTAGAACCTATGATTTTGTCTAGTCTTTGCAAACCCTATGATTTGTCTAGTCTTTGTAGACTATGACTTTGTCTAGTCTTTGTAGACCTTATGATGTTGTCTAGTCTCTATAGACCCTATGATTTTGTCTAGTGTTTGTAGACCCTTTGATGTTGTCTAGTCTTTGTAGACCCTATGATTTTGTCTAGACTTTGTAGACCCTATGATTTTGTCTAGTCTTTGTAGACCCTATGTTGTTGTCTAGTCTTTGTAGACCCTATGATTTTGTCTAGTCTTTGTAGACCCTATGATGTTGTCTAATCTTTGTAGACCCTATGATGTTGTCTAGTCTTTGTAGAACCTATGATGTTGTCTAGTCTTTGCAAACCCTCTGATTTTGTCTAGTCTTTGTAGACTATGACTTTGTCTAGTCTTTGTAGACCTTATGATTTTGTCTAGGCTTTGTAGACCCTATGATTTTGTCTAGTCTTTGTAGACCCTATGATTTTGTATAGTGTTTGTATACCCTTTGATGTTGTCTAGTCTTTGTAAACCCTATGATTTTGTCTATTCTTTGTAGACCCTATGATTTTGTCTAGTCTTTGTAGACCCTATGATGTTGTCTAGTCTTTGTAGACCCTATGATTTTGTCTAGTCTTTGTAGACCCTATGATGTTGTCTAATCTTTTTAGACCCTATGATGTTGTCTAGTCTTTGTAGACTATGATTTTGTCTTATCTTTGTAGATCCTATGACTTTGTCTAGTCTTTGTAGACCCTATGATGTTGTCTAGTCTTTGCATACTATGATTTGTCTAGTCTTTGTAGACCCTATGACTTTGTCTAGTCGTTGTAGTCTATGATTTTGTCTAGTCTTTGTAGACCCTATGATTTTGTCTAGTCTTTGTAGACCCTATGACTTTGTCTAGTCTTTGTAGACCCTCTGAATTGTCTATTCTTTGTAGACCCTATGATTTTGTCTAGTCTTTGCAGACCCTATGATTTTGTCTAGTCTTTGTAGATCCTATGACTTTGTCTACTCTTTGTAGACCCTATGATTTTGTGTAGTCTTTGTAAACCCTATGATTTTGTCTAGTCTTTGTAGACTATGATTTTGTCTAGTCTTTTTAGACCCTATGATTTTGTCTAGTCTTTGTACACTATGGTTTTGTCTAGTATTTGTAGACTATGATTTTGTCTAGTCTTTGTAGACCCTATGATTTTGTCTAGTCTTTGTAGACCCTATGATGTTGTCTAATCTTTGTAGACCCTATGATGTTGTCTAGTCTTTGTAGAACCTATGATTTTGTCTAGTCTTTGCAAACCCTTTGATTTTGTCTAGTCTTTGTTGACTATGACTTTGTCTAGTCTTTGTAGACCTTATGATTTTGTCTAGTCTTTGTAGACCCTATGCTTTTGTCTTGTCTTTGTAGACCCTATGATGTTGTCTAGTCTTTGTAGACCCTATGATTTTGTCTAGTGTTTGTATACCCTTTGATGTTGTCTAGTCTTTGTAGACCCTATGATTTTGTCTAGTCTTTGTAGACCCTATGATTTTGTCTAGTCTTTGTAGACCCTATGATGTTGTCTAGTCTTTGTAGACCCTATGATTTTATCTAGTCATTGTAGACCCTATGATTTTGTCTAATCTTTGTAAACCCTATGATTTTGTCTAGTCTTTGTAGACCATATGATGTTGTCTAGTCTTTGTAGACCCTATGATTTTGTCTAGTGTTTGTAGACCCTTTGATTTTGTCTAGTCTTTGTAGACCCTATGATTTTGTCTAGTCTTTGTAGACCCTATGATATTGTCTAGTCTTTGTAGACCCTATGACTTTGTCTAGTCTTTGTAGACTATGATTTTAACTATTCTTTGTAGACCCTATGATTTTGTGTAGTCTTTGTAGACAATGATTTTGTCTAGTCTTTGTTGACCCTATGATTTTGTCTAGTCTTTGTAGACCCTATGATTTTGTCTAGTCTTTGTAGACTATGATTTTGTCTAGTCTTTGTAGACCCTATGATTTTATCTAGTCATTGTAGACCCTATGATTTTGTCTAATCTTTGTAAACCCTATGATTTTGTCTAGTCTTTGTAGACTATGATTTTGTCTAGTCTTTGTAGACCCTATGGATTTGTCTAGCTTTTGTAGACTATGATTTTGTCTAGTCTTTTTAGACCCTATGATTTTGTCTAGTCTTTGTACACTATGGTTTTGTCTAGTCTCTGTAGACTATGATTTTGTCTAGTCTTTATAGACCCTATGATGTTGTCTAATCTTTGTAGACCCTATGATGTTGTCTAATCTTTGTAGACCCTATGATGTTGTCTAGTCTTTGTAGAACCTATGATTTTGTCTAGTCTCTGCAAACCCTATGACTTTGTCTAGTCTTTGTAGGCTATGATTTTGTCTAGTCTTTGTAGACCCTATGATTTTGTCTAGTCTTTGTAGACCCTATGATTTTGTCTAGTCTTTGTAGACCCTATGACTTTGTCTAGTCTTTGTAGACCCTCTGAATTGTCTATTCTTTGTAGACCCTATGATTTTGTCTAGTCTTTGCAGACCCTATGATTTGTCTAGTCTTTGTAGATCCTATGACTTTGTCTACTCTTTGTAGACCCTATGATTTTGTCTAGTCTTTGTAAACCCTATGATTTTGTCTAGTCTTTGTAGACTATGATTTTGGCTAGTCTTTTTAGACCATATGATTTTGTCTAGTCTTTGTACACTATGGTTTTGTCTAGTCTTTGTAGACTATGATTTTGTCTAGTCTTTGTAGACCCTATGATTTTGTCTAGTCTTTGTAGACCCTATGATGTTGTCTAATCTTTGTAGACCCTATGATGTTGTCTAGTCTTTGTAGAACCTATGATTTTGTCTAGTCTTTGTAAACCCTATGATTTTGTCTAGTCTTTGTAGACTATGACTTTGTCTAGTCTTTGTAGACCTTATGATTTTGTCTAGTCTTTGTAGACCCTATGATTTTGTCTAATCTTTGTAGATCCTATGATGTTGTCTAGTCTTTGTAGACCCTATGGTTTTGTCTAGTCTTTATAGACCCTATGATTTTATCTAATCTTTGTAGACTATGATTTTGTCTAGTCTTTGTAGACTATGATTTTGTCTAGTCTTTGTAGACTATGATTTTGTGTAGTCTTTGTAGACTATGATTTTGTCTAGTCTTTGTAGACCCTATGATTTTGTCTAGTCTTTGTAAACCCTATGATTTTCTCTAGTCTTTGTAGACTATGATTTTGTCTAGTCTTTGTAGACCCTATGATTTTATCTAGTCTTTGTAGACCCTATGATTTTGTCAAGTCTTTGTAGACTATGATTTTGTCTAGTCTTTGTAGACCCTATGAATTTGTCTAGTTTTTGTAGACTATGATTTTGTCTAGTCTTTTTAGACCCTATGATTTTGTCTAGTCTTTGTGCACTATGGTTTTGTCTAGTCTTTGTAGACTATGATTTTGTCTAGTCTTTGTAGACCCTATGATTTTGTCTAGTCTTTGTAGACCCTATGATGTTGTCTAATCTTTGTAGACCCTATGATGTTGTCTAGTCTTTGTAGAACCTATGAATTTGTCTAGTCTTTGCAAACCGTATGATTTTATCTATTCTTTGTAGACTATGATTTTGTCTAGTCTTTGTAGACCCTATGATTTTGTCTAGTCTTTGTAGACCCTATGATTTTGTCTAGTCTTTGTAGACCCTATGATGTTGTCTAGTGTTTGTAGACCCTATGATTTTGTCTAGTGTTTGTAGACCCTTTGATGTTGTCTAGTCTTTGTAGACCCTATGATTTTGTCTAGTCTTTGTAGACCCTATGATTTTGTCTAGTCTTTGTAGACCCTATGATGTTTTCTAGTCTTTGTAGACCCTATGACTTTGTCTAGTCTTTGTAGACTATGATTTTAACTATTCTTTGTAGAACCTATGATTTTGTGTAGTCTTTGTAGACTATGATTTTGTCTAGTCTTTGTTGACCCTATGATTTTGTCTAGTCTTTGTAGACCCTATGATTTTCTCTAGTCTTTGTAAACCCTATGATTTTCTCTAGTCTTTGTAGACTATGAATTTGTCTAGTCTTTGTAGACCCTATGATTTTATCTAGTCTTTGTAGACCCTATGATTTTGTCTAATCTTTGTAAACCCTATGATTTTGTCTAGTCTTTGTAGACTATGATTTTGTCTAGTCTTTGTAGACCCTATGAATTTGTCTAGCTTTTGTAGACTATGATTTTGTCTAGTCTTTTTAGACCCTATGATTTTGTCTAGTCTTTGTACACTATGATTTTGTCTAGTCTTTGTAGACCCTATGATTTTGTCTAGTCTTTGTAGACCCTATGATATTGTCTAGTCTTTGTAGACCCTATGACTTTGTCTAGTCTTTGTAGACTATGATTTTAACTATTCTTTGTAGACCCTATGATTTTGTGTAGTCTTTGTAGACAATGATTTTGTCTAGTCTTTGTTGACCCTATGATTTTGTCTAGTCTTTGTAGACCCTATGATTTTGTCTAGTCTTTGTAGACTATGATTTTGTCTAGTCTTTGTAGACCCTATGATTTTATCTAGTCATTGTAGACCCTATGATTTTGTCTAATCTTTGTAAACCCTATGATTTTGTCTAGTCTTTGTAGACTATGATTTTGTCTAGTCTTTGTAGACCCTATGGATTTGTCTAGCTTTTGTAGACTATGATTTTGTCTAGTCTTTTTAGACCCTATGATTTTGTCTAGTCTTTGTACACTATGGTTTTGTCTAGTCTCTGTAGACTATGATTTTGTCTAGTCTTTATAGACCCTATGATGTTGTCTAATCTTTGTAGACCCTATGATGTTGTCTAATCTTTGTAGACCCTATGTTGTTGTCTAGTCTTTGTAGAACCTATGATTTTGTCTAGTCTCTGCAAACCCTATGACTTTGTCTAGTCTTTGTAGGCTATGATTTTGTCTAGTCTTTGTAGACCCTATGATTTTGTCTAGTCTTTGTAGACCCTATGATTTTGTCTAGTCTTTGTAGACCCTATGACTTTGTCTAGTCTTTGTAGACCCTCTGAATTGTCTATTCTTTGTAGACCCTATGATTTTGTCTAGTCTTTGCAGACCCTATGATTTGTCTAGTCTTTGTAGATCCTATGACTTTGTCTACTCTTTGTAGACCCTATGATTTTGTCTAGTCTTTGTAAACCCTATGATTTTGTCTAGTCTTTGTAGACTATGATTTTGGCTAGTCTTTTTAGACCATATGATTTTGTCTAGTCTTTGTACACTATGGTTTTGTCTAGTCTTTGTAGACTATGATTTTGTCTAGTCTTTGTAGACCCTATGATTTTGTCTAGTCTTTGTAGACCCTATGATGTTGTCTAATCTTTGTAGACCCTATGATGTTGTCTAGTCTTTGTAGAACCTATGATTTTGTCTAGTCTTTGTAAACCCTATGATTTTGTCTAGTCTTTGTAGACTATGACTTTGTCTAGTCTTTGTAGACCTTATGATTTTGTCTAGTCTTTGTAGACCCTATGATTTTGTCTAGTCTTTGTAGATCCTATGATGTTGTCTAGTCTTTGTAGACCCTATGGTTTTGTCTAGTCTTTATAGACCCTATGATTTTATCTAATCTTTGTAGACTATGATTTTGTCTAGTCTTTGTAGACTATGATTTTGTCTAGTCTTTGTAGACTATGATTTTGTGTAGTCTTTGTAGACTATGATTTTGTCTAGTCTTTGTAGACCCTATGATTTTGTCTAGTCTTTGTAAACCCTATGATTTTCTCTAGTCTTTGTAGACTATGATTTTGTCTAGTCTTTGTAGACCCTATGATTTTATCTAGTCTTTGTAGACCCTATGATTTTGTCAAGTCTTTGTAGACTATGATTTTGTCTAGTCTTTGTAGACCCTATGAATTTGTCTAGTTTTTGTAGACTATGATTTTGTCTAGTCTTTTTAGACCCTATGATTTTGTCTAGTCTTTGTGCACTATGGTTTTGTCTAGTCTTTGTAGACTATGATTTTGTCTAGTCTTTGTAGACCCTATGATTTTGTCTAGTCTTTGTAGACCCTATGATGTTGTCTAATCTTTGTAGACCCTATGATGTTGTCTAGTCTTTGTAGAACCTATGAATTTGTCTAGTCTTTGCAAACCGTATGATTTTATCTATTCTTTGTAGACTATGATTTTGTCTAGTCTTTGTAGACCCTATGATTTTGTCTAGTCTTTGTAGACCCTATGATTTTGTCTAGTCTTTGTAGAACCTATGATGTTGTCTAGTGTTTGTAGACCCTATGATTTTGTCTAGTGTTTGTAGACCCTTTGATGTTGTCTAGTCTTTGTAGACCCTATGATTTTGTCTAGTCTTTGTAGACCCTATGATTTTGTCTAGTCTTTGTAGACCCTATGATGTTTTCTAGTCTTTGTAGACCCTATGACTTTGTCTAGTCTTTGTAGACTATGATTTTAACTATTCTTTGTAGAACCTATGATTTTGTGTAGTCTTTGTAGACTATGATTTTGTCTAGTCTTTGTTGACCCTATGATTTTGTCTAGTCTTTGTAAACCCTATGATTTTCTCTAGTCTTTGTAGACTATGATTTTGTCTAGTCTTTGTAGACCCTATGATTTTATCTAGTCTTTGTAGACCCTATGATTTTGTCTAATCTTTGTAAACCCTATGATTTTGTCTAGTCTTTGTAGACTATGATTTTGTCTAGTCTTTGTAGACCCTATGAATTTGTCTAGCTTTTGTAGACTATGATTTTGTCTAGTCTTTTTAGACCCTATGATTTTGTCTAGTCTTTGTACACTATGATTTTGTCTAGTCTTTGTAGACCCTATGATTTTATCTAGTCTTTGTAGACCCTATGATTTTGTCAAGTCTTTGTAGACTATGATTTTGTCTAGTCTTTGTAGACCCTATGAATTTGTCTAGTTTTTGTAGACTATGATTTTGTCTAGTCTTTTTAGACCCTATGATTTTGTCTAGTCTTTGTGCACTATGGTTTTGTCTAGTCTTTGTAGACTATGATTTTGTCTAGTCTTTGTAGACCCTATGATTTTGTCTAGTCTTTGTAGACCCTATGATGTTGTCTAATCTTTGTAGACCCTATGATGTTGTCTAGTCTTTGTAGAACCTATGAATTTGTCTAGTCTTTGCAAACCGTATGATTTTATCTATTCTTTGTAGACTATGATTTTGTCTAGTCTTTGTAGACCCTATGATTTTGTCTAGTCTTTGTAGACCCTATGATTTTGTCTAGTCTTTGTAGACCCTATGATGTTGTCTAGTGTTTGTAGACCCTATGATTTTGTCTAGTGTTTGTAGACCCTTTGATGTTGTCTAGTCTTTGTAGACCCTATGATTTTGTCTATTCTTTGTAGACCCTATGATTTTGTCTAGTCTTTGTAGACCCTATGATGTTTTCTAGTCTTTGTAGACCCTATGACTTTGTCTAGTCTTTGTAGACTATGATTTTAACTATTCTTTGTAGAACCTATGATTTTGTGTAGTCTTTGTAGACTATGATTTTGTCTAGTCTTTGTTGACCCTATGATTTTGTCTAGTCTTTGTAGACCCTATGATTTTGTCTAGTCTTTGTAAACCCTATGATTTTCTCTAGTCTTTGTAGACTATGATTTTGTCTAGTCTTTGTAGACCCTATGATTTTATCTAGTCTTTGTAGACCCTATGATTTTGTCTAATCTTTGTAAACCCTATGATTTTGTCTAGTCTTTGTAGACTATGATTTTGTCTAGTCTTTGTAGACCCTATGAATTTGTCTAGCTTTTGTAGACTATGATTTTGTCTAGTCTTTTTAGACCCTATGATTTTGTCTAGTCTTTGTACACTATGGTTTTGTCTAGTCTTTGTAGACTATGATTTTGTCTAGTCTTTGTAGACCCTATGATTTTGTCTAGTCTTTGTAGACCCTATGATGTTGTCTAATCTTTGTAGACCCTATGATGTTGTCTAGTCTTTGTAGAACCTATGATTTTGTCTAGTCTTTGCAAACCCTATGATTTTGTCTAGTCTTTGTAGACTATGACTTTGTCTAGTCTTTGTAGACCTTATGATTTTGTCTAGTCTTTGTAGACCCTATGATTTTGTCTAGTCTTTGTAGACCCTATGATTTTGTCTAGTGTTTGTATACCCTTTGATGTTGTCTAGTCTTTGTAAACCCTATGATCTTGTCTAGTCTTTGTAGACCCTATGATTTTGTCTAGTCTTTGTAGACCCTATGATGTTGTCTAATCTTTGTAGACCCTATGATGTTGTCTAGTCTTTGTAGACTATGATTTTGTCTAATCTTTTTAGATCCTATGACTTTGTCTAGTCTTTGTAGACCCTATGATGTTGTCTAGTCTTTGCATACTATGATTTGTCTAGTCTTTGTAGACCCTATGACTTTGTCTAGTCTTTGTAGGCTATGATTTTGTCTAGTCTTTGTAGACCCTATGATTTTGTCTAGTCTTTGCAGACCCTATGATTTGTCTAGTCTTTGTAGACCCTATGACTTTGTCTACTCTTTGTAGACCCTCTGAATAGTCTATTCTTTGTAGACCCTATGATTTTGTCTAGTCTTTGTAGACCCTATGATGTTGTCTAGTCTTTGTAGACCCTATGATTTAGTCTAGTCTTTGTAGACCCTATGATGTTGTCTAATCTTTGTAGACCCTATGATGTTGCCTAGTCTTTGTAGACTATGATTTTGTCTAATCTTTGTAGATCCTATGACTTTGTCTAGTCTTTGTAGACCCTATGATGTTGTCTAGTCTTTGTAGAACCTATGATTTTGTCTAGTCTTTGTAGACTCTATGATGTTGTCTAGTCTTTGTAGACCCTATGATTTTGTCTAGTGTTTGTAGACCCTTTGATGTTGTCTAGTCTTTGTAGACCCTATGATTTTGTCAAGTCTTTGTAGACTATGATTTTGTCTAGTCTTTGTAGACCCTATGAATTTGTCTAGTTTTTGTAGACTATGATTTTGTCTAGTCTTTTTAGACCCTATGATTTTGTCTAGTCTTTGTGCACTATGGTTTTGTCTAGTCTTTGTAGACTATGATTTTGTCTAGTCTTTGTAGACCCTATGATTTTGTCTAGTCTTTGTAGACCCTATGATGTTGTCTAATCTTTGTAGACCCTATGATGTTGTCTAGTCTTTGTAGAACCTATGAATTTGTCTAGTCTTTGCAAACCGTATGATTTTATCTATTCTTTGTAGACTATGATTTTGTCTAGTCTTTGTAGACCCTATGATTTTGTCTAGTCTTTGTAGACCCTATGATTTTGTCTAGTCTTTGTAGACCCTATGATGTTGTCTAGTGTTTGTAGACCCTATGATTTTGTCTAGTGTTTGTAGACCCTTTGATGTTGTCTAGTCTTTGTAGACCCTATGATTTTGTCTAGTCTTTGTAGACCCTATGATTTCGTCTAGTCTTTGTAGACCCTATGATGTTTTCTAGTCTTTGTAGACCCTATGACTTTGTCTAGTCTTTGTAGACTATGATTTTAACTATTCTTTGTAGAACCTATGATTTTGTGTAGTCTTTGTAGACTATGATTTTGTCTAGTCTTTGTTGACCCTATGATTTTGTCTAGTCTTTGTAGACCCTATGATTTTGTCTAGTCTTTGTAAACCCTATGATTTTCTCTAGTCTTTGTAGACTATGATTTTGTCTAGTCTTTGTAGACCCTATGATTTTATCTAGTCTTTGTAGACCCTATGATTTTGTCTAATCTTTGTAAACCCTATGATTTTGTCTAGTCTTTGTAGACTATGATTTTGTCTAGTCTTTGTAGACCCTATGAATTTGTCTAGCTTTTGTAGACTATGATTTTGTCTAGTCTTTTTAGACCCTATGATTTTGTCTAGTCTTTGTACACTATGATTTTGTCTAGTCTTTGTAGACCCTATGATTTTATCTAGTCTTTGTAGACCCTATGATTTTGTCAAGTCTTTGTAGACTATGATTTTGTCTAGTCTTTGTAGACCCTATGAATTTGTCTAGTTTTTGTAGACTATGATTTTGTCTAGTCTTTTTAGACCCTATGATTTTGTCTAGTCTTTGTGCACTATGGTTTTGTCTAGTCTTTGTAGACTATGATTTTGTCTAGTCTTTGTAGACCCTATGATTTTGTCTAGTCTTTGTAGACCCTATGATGTTGTCTAATCTTTGTAGACCCTATGATGTTGTCTAGTCTTTGTAGAACCTATGAATTTGTCTAGTCTTTGCAAACCGTATGATTTTATCTATTCTTTGTAGACTATGATTTTGTCTAGTCTTTGTAGACCCTATGATTTTGTCTAGTCTTTGTAGACCCTATGATTTTGTCTAGTCTTTGTAGACCCTATGATGTTGTCTAGTGTTTGTAAACCCTATGATTTTGTCTAGTGTTTGTAGACCCTTTGATGTTGTCTAGTCTTTGTAGACCCTATGATTTTGTCTAGTCTTTGTAGACCCTATGATTTTGTCTAGTCTTTGTAGACCCTATGATGTTTTCTAGTCTTTGTAGACCCTATGACTTTGTCTAGTCTTTGTAGACTATGATTTTAACTATTCTTTGTAGAACCTATGATTTTGTGTAGTCTTTGTAGACTATGATTTTGTCTAGTCTTTGTTGACCCTATGATTTTGTCTAGTCTTTGTAGACCCTATGATTTTGTCTAGTCTTTGTAAACCCTATGATTTTCTCTAGTCTTTGTAGACTATGATTTTGTCTAGTCTTTGTAGACCCTATAATTTTATCTAGTCTTTGTAGACCCTATGATTTTGTCTAATCTTTGTAAACCCTATGATTTTGTCTAGTCTTTGTAGACTATGATTTTGTCTAGTCTTTGTAGACCCTATGAATTTGTCTAGCTTTTGTAGACTATGATTTTGTCTAGTCTTTTTAGACCCTATGATTTTGTCTAGTCTTTGTACACTATGGTTTTGTCTAGTCTTTGTAGACTATGATTTTGTCTAGTCTTTGTAGACCCTATGATTTTGTCTAGTCTTTGTAGACCCTATGATGTTGTCTAATCTTTGTAGACCCTATGATGTTGTCTAGTCTTTGTAGAACCTATGATTTTGTCTAGTCTTTGCAAACCCTATGATTTTGTCTAGTCTTTGTAGACTATGACTTTGTCTAGTCTTTGTAGACCTTATGATTTTGTCTAGTCTTTGTAGACCCTATGATTTTGTCTAGTCTTTGTAGACCCTATGATTTTGTCTAGTGTTTGTATACCCTTTGATGTTGTCTAGTCTTTGTAAACCCTATGATCTTGTCTAGTCTTTGTAGACCCTATGATTTTGTCTAGTCTTTGTAGACCCTATGATGTTGTCTAATCTTTGTAGACCCTATGATGTTGTCTAGTCTTTGTAGACTATGATTTTGTCTAATCTTTTTAGATCCTATGACTTTGTCTAGTCTTTGTAGACCCTATGATGTTGTCTAGTCTTTGCATACTATGATTTGTCTAGTCTTTGTAGACCCTATGACTTTGTCTAGTCTTTGTAGGCTATGATTTTGTCTAGTCTTTGTAGACCCTATGATTTTGTCTAGTCTTTGTAGACCCTATGATTTGTCTAGTCTTTGTAGACCCTATGACTTTGTCTACTCTTTGTAGACCCTCTGAATTGTCTATTCTTTGTAGACCCTATGATTTTGTCTAGTCTTTGTAGACCCTATGATGTTGTCTAGTCTTTGTAGACCCTATGATTTAGTCTAGTCTTTGTAGACCCTATGATGTTGTCTAATCTTTGTAGACCCTATGATGTTGCCTAGTCTTTGTAGACTATGATTTTGTCTAATCTTTGTAGATCCTATGACTTTGTCTAGTCTTTGTAGACCCTATGATGTTGTCTAGTCTTTGTAGAACCTATGATTTTGTCTAGTCTTTGTAGACTCTATGATGTTGTCTAGTCTTTGTAGACCCTATGATTTTGTCTAGTGTTTGTAGACCCTTTGATGTTGTCTAGTCTTTGTAGACCCTATGATTTTGTCTAGTCTTTGTAGACCCTATGATTTTGTCTAGTCTTTGTAGACCCTATGATATTGTCTAGTCTTTGTAGACCCTATGACTTTGTCTAGTCTTTGTAGACTATGATTTTAACTATTCTTTGTAGACCCTATGATTTTGTGTAGTCTTTGTAGACTATGATTTTGTCTAGTCTTTGTTGACCCTATGATTTTGTCTAGTCTTTGTAGACCTTATTATTTTGTCTAGTCTTTGTAAACCCTATGATTTTCTCTAGTCTTTGTAGACTATGATTTTGTCTAGTCTTTGTAGACCTTATGATTTTATCTAGTCTTTGTAGACCCTATGATTTTGTCTAATCTTTGTAAACCCTATGATTTTGTCTAGTCTTTGTAGACTATGATTTTGTCTAGTCTTTGTAGACCCTATGGATTTGTCTAGCTTTTGTAGACTATGATTTTGTCTAGTCTTTTTAGACCCTATGATTTTGTCTAGTCTTTGTACACTATGGTTTTGTCTAGTCTTTGTAGACTATGATTTTGTCTAGTCTTTGTAGACCCTTTGATTTTGTCTAGTCTTTTTAGACCCTATGATGTTGTCTAATCTTTGTAGACCCTATGATGTTGTCTAGTCTTTGTAGAACCTATGATTTTGTCTAGTCTCTGCAAACCCTATGACTTTGTCTAGTCTTTGTAGGCTATGATTTTGTCTAGTCTTTGTAGACCCTATGATGTTGTCTAGTCTTTGTAGACCCTATGATTTTGTCTAGTCTTTGTAGACCCTATGACTTTGTCTAGTCTTTGTAGACCTTCTGAATTGTCTATTCTTTGTAGACCCTATGATTTTGTCTAGTCTTTGTAAACCCTATGATTTTGTCTAGTCTTTGTAGACTATGATTTTGTCTAGTCTTTTTAGACCCTATGATTTTGTCTAGTCTTTGTACACTATGGTTTTGTCTAGTCTTTGTAGACTATGATTTTGTCTAGTCTTTGTAGACCTTATGATTTTGTCTAGTCTTTGTAGACCCTATGATTTTGTCTAGTCTTTGTAGATCCTATGATGTTGTCTAGTCTTTGTAGACCCTATGGTTTTGTCTAGTCTTTGTAGACCCTATGATTTTATCTAATCTTTGTAGACTATGATTTTGTCTAGTCTTTGTAGACTATGATTTTGTCTAGTCTTTGTAGACTATGATTTTGTGTAGTCTTTGTAGACTATGATTTTGTCTAGTCTTTGTAGACCCTATGATTTTGTCTAGTCTTTGTAAACCCTATGATTTTGTCTAGTCTTTGTAGACTATGATTTTGTCTAGTCTTTTTAGACCCTATGATTTTGTCTAGTCTTTGTACACTATAGTTTTGTCTAGTATTTGTAGACTATGATTTTGTCTAGTCTTTGTAGACCCTATGATTTTGTCTAGTCTTTGTAGACCCTATGATGTTGTCTAATCTTTGTAGACCCTATGATGTTGTCTAGTCTTTGTAGAACCTTTGATTTTGTCTAGTCTTTGCAAACCCTATGATTTTGTCTAGTCTTTGTAGACTATGACTTTGTCTAGTCTTTGTAGACCTTATGATTTTGTCTAGTCTTTGTAGACCCTATGATTTTGTCTAGTCTTTGTAGACCCTATGATGTTGTCTAGTCTTTGTAGACCCTATGATTTTGTCTAGTGTTTGCATACCCTTTGATGTTGTCTAGTCTTTGTAGACCCTATGATGTTGTCTAGTCTTTGTAGACCCTATGATTTAGTCTAGTCTTTGTAGACCCTATGATGTTGTCTAATCTTTGTAGACCCTATGATGTTGCCTAGTCATTGTAGACTATGATTTTGTCTAATCTTTGTAGATCCTATGACTTTGTCTAGTCTTTGTATACCCTAAGATGTTGTCTAGTCTTTGTAGACCCTATGATTTTGTCTAGTCTTTGTAGACCCTATGATGTTGTCTAGTCTTTGTAGACCTTATGATTTTGTCTAGTGTTTGTAGACCCTTTGATGTTGTCTAGTCTTTGTAGACCCTATGATTTTGTCTAGTCTTTGTAGACCCTATGATTTTGTCTAGTCTTTGTAGACCCTATGATATTGTCTAGTCTTTGTAAACCCTATGACTTTGTCTAGTCTTTGTAGACTATGATTTTAACTATTCTTTGTAGACCCTATGATTTTGTGTAGTCTTTGTAGACTATGATTTTCTCTAGTCTTTGTTGACCCTATGATTTTGTCTAGTCTTTGTAGACCCTATGATTTTGTCTAGTCTTTGTAAACCCTATGATTTTCTCTAGTCTTTGTAGGCTATGATTTTGTCTAGTCTTTGTAGACCCTATGATTTTATCTAGTCTTTGTAGACCCTATGATTTTGTCTAATCTTTGTAAACCCTATGATTTTGTCTAGTCTTTGTAGACTATGATTTTGTCTAGTCTTTGTAGACCCTATGGATTTGTCTAGCTTTTGTAGACTATGATTTTGTCTAGTCTTTTTAGACCCTATGATTTTGTCTAGTCTTTGTACACTATGGTTTTGTCTAGTCTTTGTAGACCCTATGATTTTGTCTAGTCTTTGTAGACCCTATGATTTTGTCTAGTCTCTGCAAACCCTATGACTTTGTCTAGTCTTTGTAGGCTATGATTTTATCTAGTCTCTGTAGACCCTATGATTTTGTCTAGTCTTTGTAGACCCTATGATTTTGTCTAGTCTTTGTAGACCCTATGACTTTGTCTAGTCTTTGTAGACCCTCTGAATTGTCTATTCTTTGTAGACCTATGATTTTGTCTAGTCTTTGTAGACCCTATGATTTGTCTAGTCTTTGTAGATCCTATGACTTTGTCTACTCTTTGTAGACCCTATGATTTTGTCTAGTCTTTGTAAACCCTATGATTTTGTCTAGTCTTTGTAGACTATGATTTTGGCTAGTCTTTTTAGACCCTATGATTTTGTCTAGTCTTTGTACACTATGGTTTTGTCTAGTCTTTGTAGACTATGATTTTGTCTAGTCTTTGTAGACCCTATGATTTTGTCTAGTCTTTGTAGACCCTATGATGTTGTCTAATCTTTGTAGACCCTATGAAGTTGTCTAGTCTTTGTAGAACCTATGATTTTGTCTAGTCTTTGCAAACCCTATGATTTTGTCTAGTCTTTGTAGACTATGACTTTGTCTAGTCTTTGTAGACCTTATGATTTTGTCTAGTCTTTGTAGACTATGATTTTCTCTAGTCTTTGTAGACTATGATTTTGTCTAGTCTTTGTAGACCCTATGATTTTATCTAGTCTTTGTAGACCCTATGATTTTGTCTAGTCTTTGTAGACTATGATTTTGTCTAGTCTTTGTAGACCCTATGAATTTGTCTAGTTTTTGTAGACTATGATTTTGTCTAGTCTTTTTAGACCCTATGATTTTGTCTAGTCTTTGTACACTATGGTTTTGTCTAGTCTTTGTAGACTATGATTTTGTCTAGTCTTTGTAGACCCTATGATTTTGTCTAGTCTTTGTAGACATTATGATGTTGTCTAATCTTTGTAGACCCTATGATGTTGTCTAGTCTTTGTAGAACCTATGATTTTGTCTAGTCTTTGCAAACCCTATGATTTTATCTATTCTTTGTAGACTATGATTTTGTCTAGTATTTGTAGACCCTATGATTTTTTCTAGTCTTTGTAGACCCTATGATTTTGTCTAGTCTTTGTAGACCCTATGATGTTGTCTAGTCTTTGTAGACCCTATGATTTTGTCTAGTGTTTGTATACCCTTTGATGTTG
Source organism: Bathymodiolus brooksi (assembly GCA_963680875.1). Lineage (NCBI taxonomy): Eukaryota > Metazoa > Mollusca > Bivalvia > Mytilida > Modiolidae > Bathymodiolus > Bathymodiolus brooksi. The sequence continues at coordinate 80,698,208 of OY804585.1, read as the reverse complement.
TCTAGTCTTTGTAGACCCTATGATTTTGTCTAGTCTTTGTAGACCCTATGATTTTGTCTAGTCTTTGTAGACCCTATGATGTTTTCTAGTCTTTGTAGACCCTATGACTTTGTCTAGTCTTTGTAGACTATGATTTTAACTATTCTTTGTAGAACCTATGATTTTGTGTAGTCTTTGTAGACTATGATTTTGTCTAGTCTTTGTTGACCCTATGATTTTGTCTAGTCTTTGTAGACCCTATGATTTTGTCTAGTCTTTGTAAACCCTATGATTTTCTCTAGTCTTTGTAGACTATGATTTTTTCTAGTCTTTGTAGACCCTATGATTTTGTCTAGTCTTTGTAGACCCTATGATGTTGTCTAATCTTTGTAGACCCTATGATGTTGTCTAGTCTTTGTAGAATCTATGATTTTGTCTAGTCTTTGCAAAACCTATGATTTTGTCTAGACTTTGTAGACTATGACTTTGTCTAGTCTTTGTAGACCTTATGATTTTGTCTAGTCTTTGTAGACCCTATGATTTTGTCTAGTCTTTGTAGATCATATGATGTTGTCTAGTCTTTGTAGACCCTATGGTTTTGTCTAGTCTTTGTAGACCCTATGATTTTATCTAATCTTTGTAGACTATGATTTTGTCTAGTCTTTGTAGACTATGATTTTGTCTAGTCTTTGTAGACTATGATTTTGTGTAGTCTTTGTAGACTATGATTTTGTCTAGTCTTTGTAGACCCTATGATTTTGTCTAGTCTTTGTAAACCCTATGATTTTCTCTAGTCTTTGTAGACTATGATTTTGTCTAGTCTTTGTAGACCCTATGAATTTGTCTAGTTTTTGTAGACTATGATTTTGTCTAGTCTTTTTAGACCCTATGATTTTGTCTAGTCTTTGTAGACTATGATTTTGTCTAGTCTTTGTAGACCCTATGATTTTGTCTAGTCTTTGTAGACCCTATGATGTTGTCTAATCTTTGTAGACCCTATGATGTTGTCTAGTCTTTGTAGAACCTATGATTTTGTCTAGTCTTTGCAAACCCTATGATTTTATCTATTCTTTGTAGACTATGATTTTGTCTAGTATTTGTAGACCCTATGATTTTGTCTAGTCTTTGTAGACCCTATGATTTTGTCTAGTCTTTGTAGACCCTATGATGTTGTCTAGTCTTTGTAGACCCTATGATTTTGTCTAGTGTTTGTAGACCCTTTGATGTTGTCTAGTCTTTGTAGACCCTATGATTTTGTCTAGTCTTTGTAGACCCTATGATTTTGTCTAGTCTTTGTAGACCCTATGATTTTGTCTAGTCTTTGTAGACCCTATGACTTTGTCTAGTCTTTGTAGACTATGATTTTAACTATTCTTTGTAGAACCTATGATTTTGTGTAGTCTTTGTAGACTATGATTTTGTCTAGTCTTTGTTGACCCTATGATTTTGTCTAGTCTTTGTAGACTATGATTTTTTCTAGTCTTTGTAGACCCTATGATTTTGTCTAGTCTTTGTAGACCCTATGATGTTGTCTAATCTTTGTAGACCCTATGATGTTGTCTAGTCTTTGTAGAATCTATGATTTTGTCTAGTCTTTGCAAAACCTATGATTTTGTCTAGACTTTGTAGACTATGACTTTGTCTAGTCTTTGTAGACCTTATGATTTTGTCTAGTCTTTGTAGACCCTATGATTTTGTCTAGTCTTTGTAGATCATATGATGTTGTCTAGTCTTTGTAGACCCTATGGTTTTGTCTAGTCTTTGTAGACCCTATGATTTTATCTAATCTTTGTAGACTATGATTTTGTCTAGTCTTTGTAGACTATGATTTTGTCTAGTCTTTGTAGACTATGATTTTGTGTAGTCTTTGTAGACTATGATTTTGTCTAGTCTTTGTAGACCCTATGATTTTGTCTAGTCTTTGTAAACCCTATGATTTTCTCTAGTCTTTGTAGACTATGATTTTGTCTAGTCTTTGTAGACCCTATGAATTTGTCTAGTTTTTGTAGACTATGATTTTGTCTAGTCTTTTTAGACCCTATGATTTTGTCTAGTCTTTGTACACTATGGTTTTGTCTAGTCTTTGTAGACTATGATTTTGTCTAGTCTTTGTAGACCCTATGATTTTGTCTAGTCTTTGTAGACCCTATGATGTTGTCTAATCTTTGTAGACCCTATGATGTTGTCTAGTCTTTGTAGAACCTATGATTTTGTCTAGTCTTTGCAAACCCTATGATTTTATCTATTCTTTGTAGACTATGATTTTGTCTAGTATTTGTAGACCCTATGATTTTGTCTAGTCTTTGTAGACCCTATGATTTTGTCTAGTCTTTGTAGACCCTATGATGTTGTCTAGTCTTTGTAGACCCTATGATTTTGTCTAGTGTTTGTAGACCCTTTGATGTTGTCTAGTCTTTGTAGACCCTATGATTTTGTCTAGTCTTTGTAGACCCTATGATTTTGTCTAGTCTTTGTAGACCCTATGATTTTGTCTAGTCTTTGTAGACCCTATGACTTTGTCTAGTCTTTGTAGACTATGATTTTAACTATTCTTTGTAGAACCTATGATTTTGTGTAGTCTTTGTAGACTATGATTTTGTCTAGTCTTTGTTGACCCTATGATTTTGTCTAGTCTTTGTAGACTATGACTTTGTCTAGTCTTTGTAGACCTTATGATTTTGTCTAGTCTTTGTAGACCCTATGATTTTGTCTAGTCTTTGTAGACCCTATGATGTTGTCTAGTCTTTGTAGACCCTATGATTTTGTCTAGTGTTTGTATACCCTTTGATGTTGTCTAGTCTTTGTAAACCCTATGATTTTGTCTAGTCTTTGTAAACCCTATGATTTTGTCTAGTGTTTGTAGACCCTTTGATGTTGTCTAGTCTTTGTAGACCCTATGATTTTGTCTAGTCTTTGTAGACCCTATGATTTTGTCTAGTCTTTGTAGACCCTATGATATTGTCTAGTCTTTGTAAACCCTATGACTTTGTCTAGTCTTTGTAGACTATGATTTTAACTATTCTTTGTAGACCCTATGATTTTGTGTAGTCTTTGTAGACTATGATTTTCTCTATTCTTTGTAGACTATGATTTTAACTATTCTTTGTAGACCCTATGATTTTGTGTAGTCTTTGTAGACTATGATTTTCTCTAGTCTTTGTAAACCCTATGATTTTCTCTAGTCTTTGTAGACTATGATTTTGTCTAGTCTTTGTAGACCCTATGATTTTATCTAGTCTTTGTAGACCCTATGATTTTGTCTAATCTTTGTAAACCCTATTATTTTGTCTAGTCTTTGTAGACTATGATTTTGTCTAGTCTTTGTAGACCCTATGGATTTGTCTAGCTTTTGTAGACTATGATTTTGTCTAGTCTTTTTAGACCCTATGATTTTGTCTAGTCTTTGTACACTATGGTTTTGTCTAGTCTTTGTAGACTATGATTTTGTCTAGTCTTTGTAGACCCTATGATTTTGTCTAGTCTCTGCAAACCCTATGACTTTGTCTAGTCTTTGTAGGCTATGATTTTGTCTAGTCTCTGTAGACCCTATGATTTTGTCTAGTCTTTGTAGACCCTATGATTTTGTCTAGTCTTTGTAGACCCTATGACTTTGTCTAGTCTTTGTAGACCCTCTGAATTGTCTATTCTTTGTAGACCCTATGATTTTGTCTAGTCTTTGTAGACCCTATGATTTGTCTAGTCTTTGTAGATCCTATGACTTTGTCTACTCTTTGTAGACCCTATGATTTTGTCTAGTCTTTGTAAACCCTATGATTTTGTCTAGTCTTTGTAGACTATGATTTTGGCTAGTCTTTTTAGACCCTATGATTTTGTCTAGTCTTTGTAGACCCTATGATGTTGTCTAATCTTTGTAGACCCTATGAAGTTGTCTAGTCTTTGTAGAACCTATGATTTTGTCTAGTCTTTGCAAACCCTATGATTTTGTCTAGTCTTTGTAGACTATGACTTTGTCTAGTCTTTGTAGACCTTATGATTTTGTCTAGTCTTTGTAGACCCTATGATTTTGTCTAGTCTTTGTAGGTCATATGATGTTGTCTAGTCTTTGTAGACCCAATGGTTTTGTCTAGTCTTTGTAGACCCTATGATTTTATCTAATCTTTGTAGACTATGATTTTGTCTAGTCTTTGTAGACTATGATTTTGTCTAGTCTTTGTAGACTATGATTTTGTGTAGTCTTTGTAGACTATGATTTTGTCTAGTCTTTGTAGACCCTATGATTTTGTCTAGTCTTTGTAAACCCTATGATTTTCTCTAGTCTTTGTAGACTATGATTTTGTCTAGTCTTTGTAGACCCTATGATTTTATCTAGTCTTTGTAGACCCTATGATTTTGTCTAGTCTTTGTAGACTATGATTTTGTCTAGTCTTTGTAGACCCTATGAATTTGTCTAGTTTTTGTAGACTATGATTTTGTCTAGTCTTTTTAGACCCTATGATTTTGTCTAGTCTTTGTACACTATGGTTTTGGCTAGTCTTTGTAGACTATGATTTTGTCTAGTATTTGTAGACCCTATGATTTTGTCTAGTCTTTGTAGACCCTATGATGTTGTCTAATCTTTGTAGACCCTATGATGTTGTCTAGTCTTTGTAGAACCTATGATTTTGTCTAGTCTTTGCAAACCCTATGATTTTATCTATTCTTTGTAGACTATGATTTTGTCTAGTATTTGTAGACCCTATGATTTTGTCTAGTCTTTGTAGACCCTATGATTTTGTCTAGTCTTTGTAGACCCTATGATGTTGTCTAGTCTTTGTAGACCCTATGATTTTGTCTAGTGTTTGTAGACCCTTTGATGTTGTCTAGTCTTTGTAGACCCTATGATTTTGTCTAGTCTTTGTAGACCCTATGATTTTGTCTAGTCTTTGTAGACACTATGATGTTTTCTAGTCTTTGTAGACCCTATGACTTTGTCTAGTCTTTGTAGACTATGATTTTAACTATTCTTTGTAGAACCTATGATTTTGTGTAGTCTTTGTAGACTATGATTTTGTCTAGTCTTTGTTGACCCTATGATTTTGTCTAGTCTTTGTAGACCCTATGATTTTGTCTAGTCTTTGTAAACCCTATGATTTTCTCTAGTCTTTGTAGACTATGATTTTGTCTAGTCTTTGTAGACCCTATGATTTTGTCTAGTCTTTGTAGACCCTATGATGTTGTCTAATCTTTGTAGACCCTATGATGTTGTCTAGTCTTTGTAGAATCTATGATTTTGTCTAGTCTTTGCAAACCCTATGATTTTGTCTAGTCTTTGTAGACTATGACTTTGTCTAGTCCTTGTAGACCTTATGATTTTGTCTAGTCTTTGTAGACCCAATGATTTTGTCTAGTCTTTGTAGACCCTATGTTGTTGTCTAGTCTTTGTAGACCCTATGATTTTGTCTAGTGTTTGTATACCCTTTGATGTTGTCTAGTCTTTGTAAACCCTATGATTTTGTCTAGTCTTTGTAGACCCTATGATTTTGTCTAGTCTTTGTAGACCCTATGATGTTGTCTAATCTTTGTAGACCCTATGATGTTGTCTAGTCTTTGTAGACTATGATTTTGTCTAATCTTTGTAGATCCTATGACTTTGTCTAGTCTTTGTAGACCCTATGATGTTGACTAGTCTTTGCATACTATGATTTGTCTATTCTTTGTAGACCCTATGACTTTGTCTAGTCTTTGTAGGCCTTATGATTTTGTCTAGTCTTTGTAGACCCTATGATTTTGTCTAGTCTTTGTAGACCCTATGATTTTGTCTAGTCTTTGTAGACTATGATTTTGTCTAGTCTTTGTAGACTATGATTTTGTGTAGTCTTTGTAGACTATGATTTTGTCTAGTCTTTGTAGACCCTATGATTTTGTCTAGTCTTTGTAAACCCTATGATTTTCTCTAGTCTTTGTAGACTATGATTTTGTCTAGTCTTTGTAGACCCTATGATTTTATCTAGTCTTTGTAGACCCTATGATTTTGTCTAGTCTTTGTAGACTATGATTTTGTCTAGTCTTTGTAGACCCTATGAATTTGTCTAGTTTTTGTAGACTATGATTTTGTCTAGTCTTTTTAGACCCTATGATTTTGTCTAGTCTTTGTACACTATGGTTTTGGCTAGTCTTTGTAGACTATGATTTTGTCTAGTATTTGTAGACCCTATGATTTTGTCTAGTCTTTGTAGACCCTATGATGTTGTCTAATCTTTGTAGACCCTATGATGTTGTCTAGTCTTTGTAGAACCTATGATTTTGTCTAGTCTTTGCAAACCCTATGATTTTATCTATTCTTTGTAGACTATGATTTTGTCTAGTATTTGTAGACCCTATGATTTTGTCTAGTCTTTGTAGACCCTATGATTTTGTCTAGTCTTTGTAGACCCTATGATGTTGTCTAGTCTTTGTAGACCCTATGATTTTGTCTAGTGTTTGTAGACCCTTTGATGTTGTCTAGTCTTTGTAGACCCTATGATTTTGTCTAGTCTTTGTAGACCCTATGATTTTGTCTAGTCTTTGTAGACACTATGATGTTTTCTAGTCTTTGTAGACCCTATGACTTTGTCTAGTCTTTGTAGACTATGATTTTAACTATTCTTTGTAGAACCTATGATTTTGTGTAGTCTTTGTAGACTATGATTTTGTCTAGTCTTTGTTGACCCTATGATTTTGTCTAGTCTTTGTAGACCCTATGATTTTGTCTAGTCTTTGTAAACCCTATGATTTTCTCTAGTCTTTGTAGACTATGATTTTGTCTAGTCTTTGTAGACCCTATGATTTTGTCTAGTCTTTGTAGACCCTATGATGTTGTCTAATCTTTGTAGACCCTATGATGTTGTCTAGTCTTTGTAGAATCTATGATTTTGTCTAGTCTTTGCAAACCCTATGATTTTGTCTAGTCTTTGTAGACTATGACTTTGTCTAGTCCTTGTAGACCTTATGATTTTGTCTAGTCTTTGTAGACCCAATGATTTTGTCTAGTCTTTGTAGACCCTATGTTGTTGTCTAGTCTTTGTAGACCCTATGATTTTGTCTAGTGTTTGTATACCCTTTGATGTTGTCTAGTCTTTGTAAACCCTATGATTTTGTCTAGTCTTTGTAGACCCTATGATTTTGTCTAGTCTTTGTAGACCCTATGATGTTGTCTAATCTTTGTAGACCCTATGATGTTGTCTAGTCTTTGTAGACTATGATTTTGTCTAATCTTTGTAGATCCTATGACTTTGTCTAGTCTTTGTAGACCCTATGATGTTGACTAGTCTTTGCATACTATGATTTGTCTATTCTTTGTAGACCCTATGACTTTGTCTAGTCTTTGTAGGCCTTATGATTTTGTCTAGTCTTTGTAGACCCTATGATTTTGTCTAGTCTTTGTAGACCCTATGATTTTGTCTAGTCTTTGTAGACCCTATGACTTTGTCTAGTCTTTGTAGACCCTCTGAATTGTCTATTCTTTGTAGACCCTATGATTTTGTCTAGTCTTTGCAGACCCTATGATTTTGTCTAGTCTTTGTAGATCCTATGACTTTGTCTACTCTTTGTAGACCCTATGATTTTGTCTAGTCTTTGTAAACCCTATGAATTTGTCTAGTCTTTGTAGACTATGATTTTGTCTAGTCTTTTTAGACCCTATGATTTTGTCTAGTCTTTGTACACTATGGTTTTGTCTAGTATTTGTAGACTATGACTTTGTCTAGTCTTTGTAGACCTTATGATTTTGTCTAGTCTTTGTAGACCCTATGATTTTGTCTAGTCTTTGCAGACCCTATGATTTTGTCTAGTCTTTGTAGATCCTATGACTTTGTCTACTCTTTGTAGACCCTATGATTGTGTCTAGTCTTTGTAGACCCTATGATGTTGTCTAATCTTTGTAGACCCTATGATGTTGTCTAGTCTTTGTAGAACCTATGATTTTTTCTAGTCTTTGCAAACCCTATGATTTTGTCTAGTCTTTGTAGACTATGACTTTGTCTAGTCTTTGTAGACCTTATGATTTTGTCTAGTCTTTGTAGACCCTATGATTTTGTCTAGTCTTTGTAGACCCTATGATGTTGTCTAGTCTTTGTAGACCATATGATTTTGTCTAGTGTTTGTATACCCTTTGATGTTGTCTAGTCTTTGTAGACCCTATGATTTGTCTAGTCTTTGTAGACCCTATGATTTTGTCTAGTCTTTGTAGACCCTATGATGTTGTCTAGTCTTTGTAGACCCTATGATTTAGTCTAGTCTTTGTAGACCCTATGATGTTGTCTAATCTTTGTAGACCCTATGATGTTGCCTAGTCTTTGTAGACTATGATTTTGTCTAATCTTTGTAGATCCTATGACTTTGTCTAGTCTTTGTAGACCCTATGATGTTGTCTAGTCTTTGTAAACCCTATGATTTTGTCTAGTCTTTGTAGACTCTATGATGTTGTCTAGTCTTTGTAGACCCTATGATTTTGTCTAGTGTTTGTAGACCCTTTGATGTTGTCTAGTCTTTGTAGACCCTATGATTTTGTCTAGTCTTTGTAGACCCTATGATTTTGTCTAGTCTTTGTAGACCCTATGATATTGTCTAGTCTTTGTAGACCCTATGACTTTGTCTAGTCTTTGTAGACTATGATTTTAACTATTCTTTGTAGACCCTATGATTTTGTGTATTCTTTGTAGACTATGATTTTGTCTAGTCTTTGTTGACCCTATGATTTTGTCTAGTCTTTGTAGACCCTATGATTTTGTCTAGTCTTTGTAAACCCTATGATTTTCTCTAGTCTTTGTAGACTATGATTTTGTCTAGTCTTTGTAGACCCTATGATTTTATCTAGTCTTTGTAGACCCTATGATTTTGTCTAATCTTTGTAAACCCTATGATTTTGTGTAGTCTTTGTAGACTATGATTTTGTCTAGTCTTTGTAGACCCTATGGATTTGTCTAGCTTTTGTAGACTATGATTTTGTCTACTCTTTTTAGACCCTATGATATTGTCTAGTCTTTGTACACTATGGTTTTGTCTAGTCTTTGTAGACTATGATTTTGTCTAGTCTTTGTAGACCCTATGATTTTGTCTAGTCTTTGTAGACCCTATGATGTTGTCTAATCTTTGTAGACCCTATGATGTTGTCTAGTCTTTGTAGAACCTATGATTTTGTCTAGTCTCTGCAAACCCTATGACTTTGTCTAGTCTTTGTAGGCTATGATTTTGTCTAGTCTTTGTAGACCCTATGATTTTGTCTAGTCTTTGTAGACCCTATGACTTTGTCTAGTCTTTGTAGACTATGATTTTAACTATTCTTTGTAGAACCTATGATTTTGTGTAGTCTTTGTAGACTATGATTTTGTCTAGTCTTTGTTGACCCTATGATTTTGTCTAGTCTTTGTAGACCCTATGATTTTGTCTAGTCTTTGTAAACCCTATGATTTTCTCTAGTCTTTGTAGACTATGATTTTGTCTAGTCTTTGTAGACCCTATGATTTTGTCTAGTCTTTGTAGACCCTATGATGTTGTCTAATCTTTGTAGACCCTATGATGTTGTCTAGTCTTTGTAGAATCTATGATTTTGTCTAGTCTTTGCAAACCCTATGATTTTGTCTAGTCTTTGTAGACTATGACTTTGTCTAGTCCTTGTAGACCTTATGATTTTGTCTAGTCTTTGTAGACCCAATGATTTTGTCTAGTCTTTGTAGACCCTATGTTGTTGTCTAGTCTTTGTAGACCCTATGATTTTGTCTAGTGTTTGTATACCCTTTGATGTTGTCTAGTCTTTGTAAACCCTATGATTTTGTCTAGTCTTTGTAGACCCTATGATTTTGTCTAGTCTTTGTAGACCCTATGATGTTGTCTAATCTTTGTAGACCCTATGATGTTGTCTAGTCTTTGTAGACTATGATTTTGTCTAATCTTTGTAGATCCTATGACTTTGTCTAGTCTTTGTAGACCCTATGATGTTGACTAGTCTTTGCATACTATGATTTGTCTATTCTTTGTAGACCCTATGACTTTGTCTAGTCTTTGTAGGCCTTATGATTTTGTCTAGTCTTTGTAGACCCTATGATTTTGTCTAGTCTTTGTAGACCCTATGATTTTGTCTAGTCTTTGTAGACCCTATGACTTTGTCTAGTCTTTGTAGACCCTCTGAATTGTCTATTCTTTGTAGACCCTATGATTTTGTCTAGTCTTTGCAGACCCTATGATTTTGTCTAGTCTTTGTAGATCCTATGACTTTGTCTACTCTTTGTAGACCCTATGATTTTGTCTAGTCTTTGTAAACCCTATGATTTTGTCTAGTCTTTGTAGACTATGATTTTGTCTAGTCTTTTTAGACCCTATGATTTTGTCTAGTCTTTGTACACTATGGTTTTGTCTAGTATTTGTAGACTATGACTTTGTCTAGTCTTTGTAGACCTTATGATTTTGTCTAGTCTTTGTAGACCCTATGATTTTGTCTAGTCTTTGCAGACCCTATGATTTTGTCTAGTCTTTGTAGATCCTATGACTTTGTCTACTCTTTGTAGACCCTATGATTGTGTCTAGTCTTTGTAGACCCTATGATGTTGTCTAATCTTTGTAGACCCTATGATGTTGTCTAGTCTTTGTAGAACCTATGATTTTTTCTAGTCTTTGCAAACCCTATGATTTTGTCTAGTCTTTGTAGACTATGACTTTGTCTAGTCTTTGTAGACCTTATGATTTTGTCTAGTCTTTGTAGACCCTATGATTTTGTCTAGTCTTTGTAGACCCTATGATGTTGTCTAGTCTTTGTAGACCATATGATTTTGTCTAGTGTTTGTATACCCTTTGATGTTGTCTAGTCTTTGTAGACCCTATGATTTGTCTAGTCTTTGTAGACCCTATGATTTTGTCTAGTCTTTGTAGACCCTATGATGTTGTCTAGTCTTTGTAGACCCTATGATTTAGTCTAGTCTTTGTAGACCCTATGATGTTGTCTAATCTTTGTAGACCCTATGATGTTGCCTAGTCTTTGTAGACTATGATTTTGTCTAATCTTTGTAGATCCTATGACTTTGTCTAGTCTTTGTAGACCCTATGATGTTGTCTAGTCTTTGTAAACCCTATGATTTTGTCTAGTCTTTGTAGACTCTATGATGTTGTCTAGTCTTTGTAGACCCTATGATTTTGTCTAGTGTTTGTAGACCCTTTGATGTTGTCTAGTCTTTGTAGACCCTATGATTTTGTCTAGTCTTTGTAGACCCTATGATTTTGTCTAGTCTTTGTAGACCCTATGATATTGTCTAGTCTTTGTAGACCCTATGACTTTGTCTAGTCTTTGTAGACTATGATTTTAACTATTCTTTGTAGACCCTATGATTTTGTGTATTCTTTGTAGACTATGATTTTGTCTAGTCTTTGTTGACCCTATGATTTTGTCTAGTCTTTGTAGACCCTATGATTTTGTCTAGTCTTTGTAAACCCTATGATTTTCTCTAGTCTTTGTAGACTATGATTTTGTCTAGTCTTTGTAGACCCTATGATTTTATCTAGTCTTTGTAGACCCTATGATTTTGTCTAATCTTTGTAAACCCTATGATTTTGTGTAGTCTTTGTAGACTATGATTTTGTCTAGTCTTTGTAGACCCTATGGATTTGTCTAGCTTTTGTAGACTATGATTTTGTCTACTCTTTTTAGACCCTATGATATTGTCTAGTCTTTGTACACTATGGTTTTGTCTAGTCTTTGTAGACTATGATTTTGTCTAGTCTTTGTAGACCCTATGATTTTGTCTAGTCTTTGTAGACCCTATGATGTTGTCTAATCTTTGTAGACCCTATGATGTTGTCTAGTCTTTGTAGAACCTATGATTTTGTCTAGTCTCTGCAAACCCTATGACTTTGTCTAGTCTTTGTAGGCTATGATTTTGTCTAGTCTTTGTAGACCCTATGATTTTGTCTAGTCTTTGTAGACCCTATGACTTTGTCTAGTCTTTGTAGACCCTCTGAATTGTCTATTCTTTGTAGACCCTATGATTTTGTCTAGTCTTTGTAAACCCTATGATTTTGTCTAGTCTTTGTAGACTATGATTTTGTCTAGTCTTTTTAGACCCTATGATTTTGTCTAGTCTTTGTACACTATGGTTTTGTCTAGTCTTTGTAGACTATGATTTTGTCTAGTCTTTGTAGACCCTATGATTTTGTCTAGTCTTTGTAGACCCTATGATGTTGTCTAATCTTTGTAGACCCTATGATGTTGTCTAGTCTTTGTAGAACCTATGATTTTGTCTAGTCTTTGCAAACCCTATGATTTTGTCTAGTCTTTGTAGACTATGACTTTGTCTAGTCTTTGTAGACCTTATGATTTTGTCTAGTCTTTGTAGACCCTATGATTTTGTCTAGCCTTTGTAGATCCTATGATGTTGTCTAGTCTTTGTAGACCCTATGATTTTATCTAATCTTTGTAGACTATGATTTTGTCTAGTCTTTGTAGACTATGATTTTGTCTAGTCTTTGTAGACTATGATTTTGTGTAGTCTTTGTAGACTATGATTTTGTCTAGTCTTTGTAGACCCTATGATTTTGTCTAGTCTTTGTAAACCCTATGATTTTGTCTAGTCTTTGTAGACTATGATTTTGTCTAGTCTTTTTAGACCCTATGATTTTGTCTAGTCTTTGTACACTATGGTTTTGTCTAGTATTTGTAGACTATGATTTTGTCTAGTCTTTGTAGACCCTATGATTTTGTCTAGTCTTTGTAGACCCTATGATGTTTTCTAATCTTTGTAGACCCTATGATGTTGTCTAGTCTTTGTAGAACCTATGATTTTGTCTAGTCTTTGCAAACCCTATGATTTTGTCTAGTCTTTGTAGACTATGACTTTGTCTAGTCTTTGTAGACCTTATGATTTTGTCTAGTCTTTGTAGACCCTATGATTTTGTCTAGTCTTTGTAGACCCTATGATGTTGTCTAGTCTTTGTAGACCCTATGATATTGTCTAGTCTTTGTAGACCCTATGATTTTCTCTAGTCTTTGTAGACTATGATTTTGTCTAGTCTTTGTAGACCCTATGATTTTATCTAGTCTTTGTAGACCCTATGATTTTGTCTAATCTTTGTAAACCCTATGATTTTGTGTAGTCTTTGTAGACTATGATTTTGTCTAGTCTTTGTAGACCCTATGGATTTGTCTAGCTTTTGTAGACTATGATTTTGTCTACTCTTTTTAGACCCTATGATATTGTCTAGTCTTTGTACACTATGGTTTTGTCTAGTCTTTGTAGACTATGATTTTGTCTAGTCTTTGTAGACCCTATGATTTTGTCTAGTCTTTGTAGACCCTATGATGTTGTCTAATCTTTGTAGACCCTATGATGTTGTCTAGTCTTTGTAGAACCTATGATTTTGTCTAGTCTCTGCAAACCCTATGACTTTGTCTAGTCTTTGTAGGCTATGATTTTGTCTAGTCTTTGTAGACCCTATGATTTTGTCTAGTCTTTGTAGACCCTATGACTTTGTCTAGTCTTTGTAGACCCTCTGAATTGTCTATTCTTTGTAGACCCTATGATTTTGTCTAGTCTTTGTAAACCCTATGATTTTGTCTAGTCTTTGTAGACTATGATTTTGTCTAGTCTTTTTAGACCCTATGATTTTGTCTAGTCTTTGTACACTATGGTTTTGTCTAGTCTTTGTAGACTATGATTTTGTCTAGTCTTTGTAGACCCTATGATTTTGTCTAGTCTTTGTAGACCCTATGATGTTGTCTAATCTTTGTAGACCCTATGATGTTGTCTAGTCTTTGTAGAACCTATGATTTTGTCTAGTCTTTGCAAACCCTATGATTTTGTCTAGTCTTTGTAGACTATGACTTTGTCTAGTCTTTGTAGACCTTATGATTTTGTCTAGTCTTTGTAGACCCTATGATTTTGTCTAGCCTTTGTAGATCCTATGATGTTGTCTAGTCTTTGTAGACCCTATGATTTTATCTAATCTTTGTAGACTATGATTTTGTCTAGTCTTTGTAGACTATGATTTTGTCTAGTCTTTGTAGACTATGATTTTGTGTAGTCTTTGTAGACTATGATTTTGTCTAGTCTTTGTAGACCCTATGATTTTGTCTAGTCTTTGTAAACCCTATGATTTTGTCTAGTCTTTGTAGACTATGATTTTGTCTAGTCTTTTTAGACCCTATGATTTTGTCTAGTCTTTGTACACTATGGTTTTGTCTAGTATTTGTAGACTATGATTTTGTCTAGTCTTTGTAGACCCTATGATTTTGTCTAGTCTTTGTAGACCCTATGATGTTTTCTAATCTTTGTAGACCCTATGATGTTGTCTAGTCTTTGTAGAACCTATGATTTTGTCTAGTCTTTGCAAACCCTATGATTTTGTCTAGTCTTTGTAGACTATGACTTTGTCTAGTCTTTGTAGACCTTATGATTTTGTCTAGTCTTTGTAGACCCTATGATTTTGTCTAGTCTTTGTAGACCCTATGATGTTGTCTAGTCTTTGTAGACCCTATGATATTGTCTAGTCTTTGTAGACCCTATGACTTTGTCTAGTCTTTGTAGACTATGATTTTAACTATTCTTTGTAGACCCTATGATTTTGTGTAGTCTTTGTAGACTATGATTTTGTCTAGTCTTTGTTGACCCTATGATTTTGTCTAGTCTTTGTAGACCCTATGACTTTGTCTAGTCTTTGTAGACCCTCTGAATTGTCTATTGTTTGTAGACCCTATGATTTTGTCTAGTCTTTGTAAACCCTATGATTTTGTCTAGTCTTTGTAGACTATGATTTTGTCTAGTCTTTTTAGACCCTATGATTTTGTCTAGTCTTTGTACACTATGGTTTTGTCTAGTCTTTGTAGACTATGATTTTGTCTAGTCTTTGTAGACCCTATGATTTTGTCTAGTCTTTGTAGACCCTATGATGTTGTCTAATCTTTGTAGACCCTATGATGTTGTCTAGTCTTTGTAGAACCTATGATTTTGTCTAGTCTTTGCAAACCCTATGATTTTGTCTAGTCTATGTAGACTATGACTTTGTCTAGTCTTTGTAGACCTTATGATTTTGTCTAGTCTTTGTAGACCCTATGATTTTGTCTAGTCTTTGTAGATCCTATGATGTTGTCTAGTCTTTGTAGACCCTATGATTTTATCTAATCTTTGTAGACTATGATTTTGTCTAGTCTTTGTAGACTATGATTTTGTCTAGTCTTTGTAGACTATGATTTTGTGTAGTCTTTGTAGACTATGATTTTGTCTAGTCTTTTTAGACCCTATGATTTTGTCTAGTCTTTGTACACTATGGTTTTGTCTAGTATTTGTAGACTATGATTTTGTCTAGTCTTTGTAGACCCTATGATTTTGTCTAGTCTTTGTAGACCCTATGATGTTTTCTAATCTTTGTAGACCCTATGATGTTGTCTAGTCTTTGTAGAACCTATGATTTTGTCTAGTCTTTGCAAACCCTATGATTTTGTCTAGTCTTTGTAGATTATGACTTTGTCTAGTCTTTGTAGACCTTATGATTTTGTCTAGTCTTTGTAGACCCTATGATTTTGCCTAGTCTTTGTAGACCCTATGATGTTGTCTAGTCTTTGTAGACCCTATGATTTTGTCTAGTGTTTGTATACCCTTTGATGTTGTCTAGTCTTTGTAGACCCTATGATTTTGTCTAGTCTTTGTAGACCCTATGATTTTGTCTAGTCTTTGTAGACCCTATAATGTTGTCTAGTCTTTGTAGACCCTATGATTTAGTCTGGTCTTTGTACACCCTATGATTTTGTCTAGTCTTTGTAGACCCTATGATTTTGTCTAGTCTTTGTAAACCCTATGATTTTCTCTAGTCTTTGTAGACTATGATTTTGTCTAGTCTTTGTAGACCCTATGATTTTGTCTAGTCTTTGTAGACCCTATGATGTTGTCTAATCTTTGTAGACCCTATGATGTTGTCTAGTCTTTGTAGAATCTATGATTTTGTCTAGTCTTTGCAAACCCTATGATTTTGTCTAGTCTTTGTAGACTATGACTTTGTCTAGTCTTTGTAGACCTTATGATTTTGTCTAGTCTTTGTAGACCCTATGATTTTGTCTAGTCTTTGTAGATCATATGATGTTGTCTAGTCTTTGTAGACCCTATGGTTTTGTCTAGTCTTTGTAGACCCTATGATTTTATCTAATCTTTGTAGACTATGATTTTGTCTAGTCTTTGTAAACTATGATTTTGTCTAGTCTTTGTAGACTATGATTTTGTGTAGTCTTTGTAGACTATGATTTTGTCTAGTCTTTGTAGACCCTATGATTTTGTCTAGTCTTTGTAAACCCTATGATTTTCTCTAGTCTTTGTAGACTATGATTTTGTCTAGTCTTTGTAGACCCTATGATTGTATCTAGTC
Organism: Bathymodiolus brooksi; assembly: GCA_963680875.1. NCBI lineage: Eukaryota > Metazoa > Mollusca > Bivalvia > Mytilida > Modiolidae > Bathymodiolus > Bathymodiolus brooksi. Next base: position 80,681,915 of record OY804585.1, on the reverse strand, counting down.
TTTGTAAACCCTATGATTTTGTCTAGTCTTTGTAGACTATGATTTTGTCTAGTCTTTGTAGACCCTATGAATTTGTCTAGTTTTTGTAGACTATGATTTTGTCTAGTCTTTTTAGACCCTATGATTTTGTCTAGTCTTTGTACACTATGGTTTTGTCTGGTCTTTGTAGACTACGATTTTGTCTAGTCTTTGTAGACCCTATGATTTTGTCTAGTCTTTGTAGACCCTATGATGTTGTCTAATCTTTGTAGACCCTATGATGTTGTCTAGTCTTTGTAGAACCTATGATTTTGTCTAGTCTTTGCAAACCCTATGATTTTATCTATTCTTTGTAGACTATGATTTTGTCTAGTATTTGTAGACCCTATGATTTTGTCTAGTCTTTGTAGACCCTATGATTTTGTCTAGTCTTTGTAGACCCTATGATTTTGTCTAGTGTTTGTAGACCCTTTGATGTTGTCAAGTCTTTGTAGACCCTATGATTTTGTCTAGTCTTTGTAGACCCTATGATTTTGTCTAGTCTTTGTAGACCCTATGATGTTGTCTAATCTTTGTAGACCCTATGATGTTGTCTAGTCTTTGTAGAACCTATGATTTTGTCTAGTCTTTGCAAACCCTATGATTTTATCTATTCTTTGTAGACTATGATTTTGTCTAGTATTTGTAGACCCTATGATTTTGTCTAGTCTTTGTAGACCCTATGATTTTGTCTAGTCTTTGTAGACCCTATGATTTTGTCTAGTGTTTGTAGACCCTTTGATGTTGTCAAGTCTTTGTAGACCCTATGATTTTGTCTAGTCTTTGTAGACCCTATGATTTTGTCTAGTCTTTGTAGACCCTATGATTTTGTCTAGTCTTTGTAGACCCTATGACTTTGTCTAGTCTTTGTAGACTATGATTTTAACTATTCTTTGTAGAACCTATGATTTTGTGTAGTCTTTGTAGACTATGATTTTGTCTAGTCTTTGTTGACCCTATGATTTTGTCTAGTCTTTGTAGACCCTATGATTTTGTCTAGTCTTTGTAAACCCTATGATTTTGTCTAGTCTTTGTAGACTATGATTTTGTCTAGTCTTTGTAGACCCTATGATTTTGTCTAGTCTTTGTAGACCCTATGATGTTGTCTAATCTTTGTAGACCCTATGATGTTGTCTAGTCTTTGTAGAATCTATGATTTTGTCTAGTCTTTGCAAACCCTATGATTTTGTCTAGTCTTTGTAGACTATGACTTTGTCTAGTCTTTGTAGACCTTATGATTTTGTCTAGTCTTTGTAGACCCTATGATTTTGTCTAGTCTTTGTAGACCCTATGATGTTGTCTAGTCTTTGTAGACCCTATGATTTTGTCTAGTGTTTGTATACCCTTTGATGTTGTCTAGTCTTTGTAAACCCTATGATTTTGTCTAGTCTTTGTAAACCCTATGATTTTGTCTAGTGTTTGTAGACCCTTTGATGTTGTCTAGTCTTTGTAGACCCTATGATTTTGTCTATTCTTTGTAGACTATGATTTTGTCTAGTATTTGTAGACCCTATGATTTTGTCTAGTCTTTGTAGACCCTATGATTTTGTCTAGTCTTTGTAGACCCTATGATTTTGTCTAGTGTTTGTAGACCCTTTGATGTTGTCTAGTCTTTGTAGACCCTATGATTTTGTCTAGTCTTTGTAGACCCTATGATTTTGTCTAGTCTTTGTAGACCCTATGATTTTGTCTAGTCTTTGTAGACCCTATGACTTTGTCTAGTCTTTGTAGACTATGATTTTAACTATTCTTTGTAGAACCTATGATTTTGTGTAGTCTTTGTAGACTATGATTTTGTCTAGTCTTTGTTGACCCTATGATTTTGTCTAGTCTTTGTAGACCCTTTGATTTTGTCTAGTCTTTGAAAACCCTATGATTTTGTCTAGTCTTTGTAGACTATGATTTTGTCTAGTCTTTGTAGACCCTATGATTTTGTCTAGTCTTTGTAGACCCTATGATGTTGTCTAATCTTTGTAGACCCTATGATGTTGTCTAGTCTTTGTAGAATCTATGATTTTGTCTAGTCTTTGCAAACCCTATGATTTTGTCTAGTCTTTGTAGACTATGACTTTGTCTAGTCTTTGTAGACCTTATGATTTTGTCTAGTCTTTGTAGACCCTATGATTTTGTCTAGTCTTTGTAGACCCTATGATGTTGTCTAGTCTTTGTAGACCCTATGATTTTGTCTAGTGTTTGTATACCCTTTGATGTTGTCTAGTCTTTGTAAACCCTATGATTTTGTCTAGTCTTTGTAAACCCTATGATTTTGTCTAGTGTTTGTAGACCCTTTGATGTTGTCTAGTCTTTGTAGACCCTATGATTTTGTCTAGTCTTTGTAGACCCTATGATTTTGTCTAGTCTTTGTAGACCCTATGATATTGTCTAGTCTTTGTAAACCCTATGACTTTGTCTAGTCTTTGTAGACTATGATTTTAACTATTCTTTGTAGACCCTATGATTTTGTGTAGTCTTTGTAGACTATGATTTTCTCTATTCTTTGTAGACTATGATTTTAACTATTCTTTGTAGACCCTATGATTTTGTGTAGTCTTTGTAGACTATGATTTTCTCTAGTCTTTGTAAACCCTATGATTTTCTCTAGTCTTTGTAGACTATGATTTTGTCTAGTCTTTGTAGACCCTATGATTTTATCTAGTCTTTGTAGACCCTATGATTTTGTCTAATCTTTGTAAACCCTATTATTTTGTCTAGTCTTTGTAGACTATGATTTTGTCTAGTCTTTGTAGACCCTATGGATTTGTCTAGCTTTTGTAGACTATGATTTTGTCTAGTCTTTTTAGACCCTATGATTTTGTCTAGTCTTTGTACACTATGGTTTTGTCTAGTCTTTGTAGACTATGATTTTGTCTAGTCTTTGTAGACCCTATGATTTTGTCTAGTCTCTGCAAACCCTATGACTTTGTCTAGTCTTTGTAGGCTATGATTTTGTCTAGTCTCTGTAGACCCTATGATTTTGTCTAGTCTTTGTAGACCCTATGATTTTGTCTAGTCTTTGTAGACCCTATGACTTTGTCTAGTCTTTGTAGACCCTCTGAATTGTCTATTCTTTGTAGACCCTATGATTTTGTCTAGTCTTTGTAGACCCTATGATTTGTCTAGTCTTTGTAGATCCTATGACTTTGTCTACTCTTTGTAGACCCTATGATTTTGTCTAGTCTTTGTAAACCCTATGCTTTTGTCTAGTCTTTGTAGACTATGATTTTGGCTAGTCTTTTTAGACCCTATGATTTTGTCTAGTCTTTGTAGACCCTATGATGTTGTCTAATCTTTGTAGACCCTATGAAGTTGTCTAGTCTTTGTAGAACCTATGATTTTGTCTAGTCTTTGCAAACCTTATGATTTTGTCTAGTCTTTGTAGACTATGACTTTGTCTAGTCTTTGTAGACCTTATGATTTTGTCTAGTCTTTGTAAACCCTATGATTTTGTCTAGTCTTTGTAGATCATATGATGTTGTCTAGTCTTTGTAGACCCAATGGTTTTGTCTAGTCTTTGTAGACCCTATGATTTTATCTAATCTTTGTAGACTATGATTTTGTCTAGTCTTTGTAGACTATGATTTTGTCTAGTCTTTGTAGACTATGATTTTGTGTAGTCTTTGTAGACTATGATTTTGTCTAGTCTTTGTAGACCCTATGATTTTGTCTAGTCTTTGTAAACCCTATGATTTTCTCTAGTCTTTGTAGACTATGATTTTGTCTAGTCTTTGTAGACCCTATGATTTTATCTAGTCTTTGTAGACCCTATGATTTTGTCTAGTCTTTGTAGACTATGATTTTGTCTAGTCTTTGTAGACCCTATGAATTTGTCTAGTTTTTGTAGACTATGATTTTGTCTAGTCTTTTTAGACCCTATGATTTTGTCTAGTCTTTGTACACTATGGTTTTGTCTAGTCTTTGTAGACTATGATTTTGTCTAGTATTTGTAGACCCTATGATTTTGTCTAGTCTTTGTAGACCCTATGCTGTTGTCTAATCTTTGTAGACCCTATGATGTTGTCTAGTCTTTGTAGAACCTATGATTTTGTCTAGTCTTTGCAAACCCTATGATTTTATCTATTCTTTGTAGACTATGATTTTGTCTAGTATTTGTAGACCCTATGATTTTGTCTAGTCTTTGTAGACCCTATGATTTTGTCTAGTCTTTGTAGACCCTATGATGTTGTCTAGTCTTTGTAGACCCTATGATTTTGTCTAGTGTTTGTAGACCCTTTGATGTTGTCTAGTCTTTGTAGACCCTATGATTTTGTCTAGTCTTTGTAGACCCTATGATTTTGTCTAGTCTTTGTAGACCCTATGATGTTTTCTAGTCTTTGTAGACCCTATGACTTTGTCTAGTCTTTGTAGACTATGATTTTAACTATTCTTTGTAGAACCTATGATTTTGTCTAGTCTTTGTTGACCCTATGATTTTGTCTAGTCTTTGTAGACCCTATGATTTTGTCTAGTCTTTGTAAACCCTATGATTTTCTCTAGTCTTTGTAGACTATGATTTTGTCTAGTCTTTGTAGACCCTATGATTTTGTCTAGTCTTTGTAGACCCTATGATGTTGTCTAATCTTTGTAGACCCTATGATGTTGTCTAGTCTTTGTAGAATCTATGATTTTGTCTAGTCTTTGCAAACCCTATGATTTTGTCTAGTCTTTGTAGACTATGACTTTGTCTAGTCCTTGTAGACCTTATGATTTTGTCTAGTCTTTGTAGACCCTATGATTTTGTCTAGTCTTTGTAGACCCTATGTTGTTGTCTAGTCTTTGTAGACCCTATGATTTTGTCTAGTGTTTGTATACCCTTTGATGTTGTCTAGTCTTTGTAAACCCTATGATTTTGTCTAGTCTTTGTAGACCCTATGATTTTGTCTAGTCTTTGTAGACCCTATGATGTTGTCTAATCTTTGTAGACCCTATGATGTTGTCTAGTCTTTGTAGACTATGATTTTGTCTAATCTTTGTAGATCCTATGACTTTGTCTAGTCTTTGTAGACCCTATGATGTTGACTAGTCTTTGCATACTATGATTTGTCTAGTCTTTGTAGACCCTATGACTTTGTCTAGTCTTTGTAGGCTATGATTTTGTCTAGTCTTTGTAGACCCTATGATTTTGTCTAGTCTTTGTAGACCCTATGATTTTGTCTAGTCTTTGTAGACCCTATGACTTTGTCTAGTCTTTGTAGACCCTCTGAATTGTCTATTCTTTGTAGACCATATGATTTTGTCTAGTCTTTGCAGACCCTATGATTTTGTCTAGTCTTTGTAGATCCAATGACTTTGTCTACTCTTTGTAGACCCTATGATTTTGTCTAGTCTTTGTAAACCCTATGATTTTGTCTAGTCTTTGTAGACTATGATTTTGTCTAGTCTTTTTAGACCCTATGATTTTGTCTAGTCTTTGTACACTATGGTTTTGTCTAGTATTTGTAGACTATGACTTTGTCTAGTCTTTGTAGACCTTATGATTTTGTCTAGTCTTTGTAGACCCTATGATTTTGTCTAGTCTTTGTCCACCCTATGATTTTGTCTAGTCTTTGTAGATCCTATGACTTTGTCTACTCTTTGCAGACCCTATGATTTTGTCTAGTCTTTGTAGACCCTATGATGTTGTCTAATCTTTGTAGACCCTATGATGTTGTCTAGTCTTTGTAGAACCTATGATTTTTTCTAGTCTTTGCAAACCCTATGATTTTGTCTAGTCTTTGTAGACTATGACTTTGTCTAGTCTTTGTAGACCTTATGATTTTGTCTAGTCTTTGTAGACCCTATGATTTTGTCTAGTCTTTGTAGACCCTATGATGTTGTCTAGTCTTTGTAGACCATATGATTTTGTCTAGTGTTTGTATACCCTTTGATGTTGTCTAGTCTTTGTAGACCCTATGATTTGTCTAGTCTTTGTAGACCCTATGATTTTGTCTAGTCTTTGTAGACCCTATGATGTTGTCTAGTCTTTGTAGACCCTATGATTTAGTCTAGTCTTTGTAGACCCTATGATGTTGTCTAATCTTTGTAGACCCTATGATGTTGCCTAGTCTTTGTAGACTATGATTTTGTCTAATCTTTGTAGATCCTATGACTTTGTCTAGTCTTTGTAGACCCTATGATGTTGTCTAGTCTTTGTAGACCCTATGATTTTGTCTAGTCTTTGTAGACTCTATGATGTTGTCTAGTCTTTGTAGACCCTATGATTTTGTCTAGTGTTTGTAGACCTTTTGATGTTGTCTAGTCTTTGTAGACCCTATGATTTTGTCTAGTCTTTGTAGACCCTATGATTTTGTCTAGTCTTTGTAGACCCTATGATATTGTCTAGTCTTTGTAGACCCTATGGCTTTGTCTAGTCTTTGTAGACTATGATTTTAACTATTCTTTGTAGACCCTATGATTTTGTGTATTCTGTGTAGACTATGATTTTGTCTAGTCTTTGTTGACCCTATGATTTTGTCTAGTCTTTGTAGACCCTATGATTTTGTCTAGTCTTTGTAAACCCTATGATTTTCTCTAGTCTTTGTAGACTATGATTTTGTCTAGTCTTTGTAGACCCTATGATTTTATCTAGTCTTTGTAGACCCTATGATTTTGTCTAATCTTTGTAAACCCTATGATTTTGTGTAGTCTTTGTAGACTATGATTTTGTCTAGTCTTTGTAGACCCTATGGATTTGTCTAGCTTTTGTAGACTATGATTTTGTCTACTCTTTTTAGACCCTATGATATTGTCTAGTCTTTGTACACTATGGTTTTGTCTAGTCTTTGTAGACTATGATTTTGTCTAGTCTTTGTAGACCCTATGATTTTGTCTAGTCTTTGTAGACCCTATGATGTTGTCTAATCTTTGTAGACCCTATGATGTTGTCTAGTCTTTGTAGAACCTATGATTTTGTCTAGTCTCTGCAAACCCTATGACTTTGTCTAGTCTTTGTAGGCTATGATTTTGTCTAGTCTTTGTAGACCCTATGATTTTGTCTAGTCTTTGTAGACCCTATGACTTTGTCTAGTCTTTGTAGACCCTCTGAATTGTCTATTCTTTGTAGACCCTATGATTTTGTCTAGTCTTTGTAAACCCTATGATTTTGTCTAGTCTTTGTAGACTATGATTTTGTCTAGTCTTTTTAGACCCTATGATTTTGTCTAGTCTTTGTACACTATGGTTTGGTCTAGTCTTTGTAGACTATGATTTTGTCTAGTCTTTGTAGACCCTATGACTTTGTCTAGTCTTTGTGGACCTTATGATTTTGTCTAGTCTTTGTAGACCCTATGATTTTGTCTAGTCTTTGTAGATCCTATGATGTTGTCTAGTCTTTGTAGACCCTATGATTTTATCTAATCTTTGTAGACTATGATTTTGTCTAGTCTTTGTAGACTATGATTTTGTCTAGTCTTTGTAGACTATGATTTTGTGTAGTCTTTGTAGACTATGATTTTGTCTAGTCTTTGTAGACCCTATGATTTTGTCTAGTCTTTGTAAACCCTATGATTTTGTCTAGTCTTTGTAGACTATGATTTTGTCTAGTCTTTTTAGACCCTATGATTTTGTCTAGTCTTTGTACACTATGGTTTTGTCTAGTATTTGTAGACTATGATTTTGTCTAGTCTTTGTAGACCCTATGATTTTGTCTAGTCTTTGTAGACCCTATGATGTTTTCTAATCTTTGTAGACCCTATGATGTTGTCTAGTCTTTGTAGAACCTATGATTTTGTCTAGTCTTTGCAAACCCTATGATTTTGTCTAGTCTTTGTAGACTATGACTTTGTCTAGTCTTTGTAGACCTTATGATTTTGTCTAGTCTTTGTAGACCCTATGATTTTGTCTAGTCTTTGTAGACCCTATGATGTTGTCTAGTCTTTGTAGACCCTATGATATTGTCTAGTCTTTGTAGACCCTATGACTTTGTCTAGTCTTTGTAGACTATGATTTTAACTATTCTTTGTAGACCCTATGATTTTGTGTAGTCTTTGTAGACTATGATTTTGTCTAGTCTTTGTTGACCCTATGATTTTGTCTAGTCTTTGTAGACCCTATGACTTTGTCTAGTCTTTGTAGACCCTCTGAATTGTCTATTGTTTGTAGACCCTATGATTTTGTCTAGTCTTTGTAAACCCTATGATTTTGTCTAGTCTTTGTAGACTATGATTTTGTCTAGTCTTTGTAGACCCTATGATTTTGTCTAGTCTTTGTAGACCCTATGATGTTGTCTAATCTTTGTAGACCCTATGATGTTGTCTAGTCTTTGTAGAACCTATGATTTTGTCTAGTCTTTGCAAACCCTATGATTTTGTCTAGTCTTTGTAGACTATGACTTTGTCTAGTCTTTGTAGACCTTATGATTTTGTCTAGTCTTTGTAGACCCTATGATTTTGTCTAGTCTTTGTAGATCCTATGATGTTGTCTAGTCTTTGTAGACCCTATGATTTTATCTAATCTTTGTAGACTATGATTTTGTCTAGTCTTTGTAGACTATGATTTTGTCTAGTCTTTGTAGACTATGATTTTGTGTAGTCTTTGTAGACTATGATTTTGTCTAGTCTTTTTAGACCCTATGATTTTGTCTAGTCTTTGTACACTATGGTTTTGTCTAGTATTTGTAGACTATGATTTTGTCTAGTCTTTGTAGACCCTATGATTTTGTCTAGTCTTTGTAGACCCTATGATGTTTTCTAATCTTTGTAGACCCTATGATGTTGTCTAGTCTTTGTAGAACCTATGATTTTGTCTAGTCTTTGCAAACCCTATGATTTTGTCTAGTCTTTGTAGATTATGACTTTGTCTAGTCTTTGTAGACCTTATGATTTTGTCTAGTCTTTGTAGACCCTATGATTTTGTCTAGTCTTTGTAGACCCTATGATGTTGTCTAGTCTTTGTAGACCCTATGATTTTGTCTAGTGTTTGTATACCCTTTGATGTTGTCTTGTCTTTGTAGACCCTATGATTTTGTCTAGTCTTTGTAGACCCTATGATTTTGTCTAGTCTTTGTAGACCCTATGATGTTGTCTAGTCTTTGTAGTCCCTATGATTTAGTCTGGTCTTTGTAGACCCTATGATGTTGTCTAATCTTTGTAGACCCTATGATGTTGCCTAGTCTTTGTAGACTATGATTTTGTCTAATCTTTGTAGATCCTATGACTTTGTCTAGTCTTTGTAGACCCTATGATGTTGTCTAGTCTTTGTAGACCCTATGATTTTGTCTAGTCTTTGTAGAACCTATGATGTTGTCTAGTCTTTGTAGACCCTATGATTTTGTCTAGTGTTTGTAGACCCTTTGATGTTGTCTAGTCTTTGTAGACCCTATGATTTTGTCTAGTCTTTGTAGACCCTTTGATTTTGTCTAGTCTTTGTAGACCCTATGATATTGTCTAGTCTTTGTAGACCCTATGACTTTGTCTAGTCTTTGTAGACTATGATTTTAACTATTCTTTGTAGACCCTATGATTTTGTGTAGTCTTTGTAGACTATGATTTTGTCTAGTCTTTGTTGACCCTATGATTTTGTCTAGTCTTTGTAGACCCTATGGTTTTGTCTAGGCTTTGTAAACCCTATGATTTTCTCTAGTCTTTGTAGACTATGATTTTGTCTAGTCTTTGTAGACCCTATGATTTTATCTAGTCTTTGTAGACCCTATGATTTTGTCTAATCTTTGTAAACCCTATGATTTTGTCTAGTCTTTGTAGACTATGATTTTGTCTAGTCTTTGTAGACCCTATGGATTTGTCTAGCTTTTGTAGACTATGATTTTGTCTAGTCTTTTTAGACCCTATGATTTTGTCTAGTCTTTGTACACTATGGTTTTGTCTAGTCTTTGTAGACTATGATTTTGTCTAGTCTTTGTAGACCCTATGATTTTGTCTAGTCTTTGTAGACCCTATGATGTTGTCTAATCTTTGTAGACCCTATGATGTTGTCTAGTCTTTGTAGAACCTATGATTTGTCTAGTCTCTGCAAACCCTATGACTTTGTCTAGTCTTTGTAGGCTATGATTTTCTCTAGTCTTTGTAGACCCTATGATTTTGTCTAGTCTTTGTAGACCCTATGATTTTGTCTAGTCTTTGTAGACCCTATGACTTTGTCTAGTCTTTGTAGACCCTCTGAATTGTCTATTCTTTGTAGACCCTATGATTTTGTCTAGTCTTTGCAGACCCTATGATTTTGTCTAGTCTTTGTAGATCCTATGACTTTGTCTACTCTTAGTAGACCCTATGATTTTGTCTAGTCTTTGTAAACCCTATGATTTTGTCTAGTCTTTGTAGACTATGATTTTGTCTAGTCTTTTTAGACCCTATGATTTTGTCTAGTCTTTGTACACTATGGTTTTGTCTAGTCTTTGTAGACTATGATTTTGTCTAGTCTTTGTAGACCCTATGATTTTGTCTAGTCTTTGTAGACCCTATGATGTTGTCTAATCTTTGTACACCCTATGATGTTGTCTAGTCTTTGTAGAACCTATGATTTTGTCTAGTCTTTGCAAACCCTATGATTTTGTCTAGTCTTTGTAGACTATGACTTTGTCTAGTCTTTTTAGACCTTATGATTTTGTCTAGTCTTTGTAGACCCTATGATTTTGTCTAGTCTTTGTAGATCCTATGATGTTGTCTAGTCTTTGTAGACCCTATGGTTTTGTCTAGTCTTTGTAGACCCTATGATTTTATCTAATCTTTGTAGACTATGATTTTGTCTAGTCTTTGTAGACTATGATTTTGTCTAGTCTTTGTAGACTATGATTTTGTGTAGTCTTTGTAGACTATGATTTTTCTAGTCTTTGTAGACCCTATGATTTTGTCTAGTCTTTGTAAACCCTATGATTTTCTCTAGTCTTTGTAGACTATGCTTTTGTCTAGTCTTTGTAGACCCTATGATTTTATCTAGTCTTTGTAGACCCTATGATTTTGTCTAGTCTTTGTAGACCCTATGATGTTGTCTAGTCTTTGTAGACCCTATGACTTTGTCTAGTCTTTGTAGACTATGATTTTAACTATTCTTTGTAGAACCTATGATTTTGTGTAGTCTTTGTAGACCCTATGATTTTGTCTAGTCTTTGTTGACCCTATGATTTTGTCTAGTCTTTGTAGACCCTATGATTTTGTCTAGTCTTTGTAAACCCTATGATTTTCTCTAGTCTTTGTAGACTATGATTTTGTCTAGTCTTTGTAGACCCTATGAATTTGTCTAGCTTTTGTAGACTATGATTTTGTCTAGTCTTTTTAGACCCTATGATTTTGTCTAGTCTTTGTACACTATGGTTTTGTCTAGTCTTTGTAGACTATGATTTTGTCTAGTCTTTGTAGACCCTATGATATTGTCTAGTCTTTGTAGACCCTATGATGTTGTCTAATCTTTGTAGACCCTATGATGTTGTCTAGTCTTTGTAGAACCTATGATTTTGTCTAGTCTTTTCAAACCCTATGATTTTGTCTAGTCTTTGTAGACTATGACTTTGTCTAATCTTTGTAGACCTTATGATTTTGTCTAGTCTTGTAGACCCTATGATTTTGTCTAGTCTTTGTAGACCCTATGATGTTGTCTATTCTTTGTAGACCCTATGATTTTGTCTAGTCTTTGTAGACTATGATTTTGTCTAATCTTTGTAGATCCTATGACTTTGTCCAGTCTTTGTAGACCCTATGATGTTGTCTAGTCTTTGCATACTATGATTTTGTCTAGTCTTTGTAGACCCTATGACTTTGTCTAGTCTTTGTAGGCTATGATTTTGTCTAGTGTTTGTAGACCCTATGATTTTGTCTAGTCTTTGTAGACCCTATGATTTTCTCTAGTCTTTGTAGACCCTATGACTTTGTCTAGTCTTTGTAGACCCTCTGAATTGTCTATTCTTTGTAGACCCTATGATTTTGTCTAGTCTTTGCAGACCCTATGATTTTGTCTAGTCTTTGTAGATCCTATGACTTTGTCTACTCTTTGTAGACCCTATGATTTTGTCTAATCTTTGTAAACCCTATGATTTTGTCTAGTCTTTGTAGACTATGATTTTGTCTAGTCTTTTTAGACCCTATGATTTTGTCTAGTCTTTGTACACTATGGTTTTGTCTAGTATTTGTAGACTATGATTTTGTCTAGTCTTTGTAGACCCTATGATTTTGTCTAGTCTTTGTAGACCATATGATTTTGTCTAGTCTTTGTAGACCCTATGATTTTGTCTAGTCTTTGTAGACCCTATGATGTTGTCTAGTCTTTGTAGACTATGATTTTGTCTAGTGTTTGTATACCCTTTAATGTTGTCTAGTCTTTGTAGACCCTATGATTTTGTCTAGTCTTTGTAGACCCTATGATTTTGTCTAGTCTTTGTAGACCCTATGATTTTGTCTAGTCTTTGTAGACCCTATGATTTAGTCTAGTCTTTGTAGACCCTATGATGTTGTCTAATCTTTGTAGACCCTATGATGTTGCCTAGTCTTTGTAGACTATGATTTTGTCTAATCTTTGTAGATCCTATGACTTTGTCTAGTCTTTGTAGACCCTATGATGTTGTCTAGTCTTTGTAGACCCTATGATTTTGTCTAGTCTTTGTAGACCCTATGATGTTGTCTAGTCTTTGTAGACCCTATGATTTTGTCTAGTGTTTGTAGACCCTTTGATGTTGTCTAGTCTTTGTAGACCCTATGATTTTGTCTAGTCTTTGTAGACCCTATGATTTTGTCTAGTCTTTGTAGACCCTATGATATTGTCTAGTCTTTGTAGACCCTATGACTTTGTCTAGTCTTTGTAGACTATAATTTTGTCTAGTCTTTGTAGACCCTATGACTTTGTCTAGTCTTTGTAGGCTATGATTTTGTCTAGTGTTTGTAGACCCTATGATTTTGTCTAGTCTTTGTAGACCCTATGATTTTGTCTAGTCTTTGTAAACCCTATGATTTTCTCTAGTCTTTGTAGACTATGATTTTGTCTAATCTTTGTAGACCCTATGATTTTGTCTAGTCTTTGTAGACCCTATGATTTTGTCTAGTCTTTGTAAACCCTATGATTTTCTCTAGTCTTTGAAGACTATGATTTTGTCTAGTCTTTGTAGACCCTATGATTTTGTCTAGTCTTTGTAGACCCTATGGATTTGTCTAGCTTTTGTAGACTATGATTTTGTCTAGTCTTTTTAGACCCTATGATTTTGTCTAGTCTTTGTACACTATGGTTTTGTCTAGTCTTTGTAGACTATGATTTTGTCTAGTCTTTGTAGACCCTATGATTTTGTCTAGTCTTTGTAGACCCTATGATGTTGTCTAATCTTTGTAGACCCTATGATGTTGTCTAGTCTTTGTAGAACCTATGATTTTGTCTGGTCTCTGCAAACCCTATGACTTTGTCTAGTCTTTGTATGCTATGATTTTGTCTAGTCTTTGTAGACCCTATGATTTTGTCTAGTCTTTGTAGACCCTATGATTTTGTCTAGTCTTTGTAGACCCTATGACTTTGTCTAGTCTTTGTAGACCCTCTGAATTGTCTATTCTTTGTAGAACCTATGATTTTGTCTAGTCTTTGCAGACCCTATGATTTTGTCTAGTCTTTGTAGATCCTATGACTTTGTCTACTCTTTGTAGACCCTATGATTTTGTCTAGTCTTTGTAAACCCTATGATTTTGTCTAGTCTTTGTAGACTATGATTTTGTCTAGTCTTTTTAGACCCTATGATTTGTCTAGTCTTTATACACTATGGTTTTGTCTAGTCTTTGTAGACTATGATTTTGTCTAGTCTTTGTAGACTATGACTTTGTCTAGTCTTTGTAGACCTTATGATTTTGTCTAGTCTTTGTAGACCCTATGATTTTGTCTAGTCTTTGTAGATCCTATGATGTTGTCTAGTCTTTGTAGACCCTATGGTTTTGTCTAGTCTTTGTAGACCCTATGATTTTATCTAATCTTTGTAGACTATGATTTTGTCTAGTCTTTGTAGACCTTATGATTTTGTCTAGTCTTTGTAGACCCTATGATTTTGTCTAGTCTTTGTAGACCCTATGATGTTGTCTATTCTTTGTAGACCCTATGATTTTGTCTAGTCTTTGTAGACCCTATGATGTTGTCTAGTCTTTGTAGACCCTATGATTTTGTCTAGTCTTTGTAGACCCTATGATGTTGTCTAATCTTTATAGACCCTATGATGTTGTCTAGTCTTTGTAGACTATGATTTTGTCTACTCTTTGTAGATCCTATGACTTTGTCCAGTCTTTGTAGACCCTATGATGTTGTCTAGTCTTTGCATACTATGATTTTGTCTAGTCTTTGTAGACCCTATGACTTTGTCTAGTCTTTGTAGGCTATGATTTTGTCTAGTCTTTGTAGACCCTATGATTTTCTCTAGTCTTTGTAGACCCTATGACTTTGTCTAGTCTTTGTAGACCCTCTGAATTGTCTATTCTTTGTAAACCCTATGATTTTGTCTAGTCTTTGCAGACCATATGATTTTGTCTAGTCTTTGTAGATCCTATGACTTTGTCTACTCTTTGTAGACCCTATGATTTTGTCTAATCTTTGTAAACCCTATGATTTTGTCTAGTCTTTGTAGACTATGATTTTGTCTAGTCTTTTTAGACCCTATGATTTTGTCTAGTCTTTGTACACTATGGTTTTGTCTAGTATTTGTAGACTATGATTTTGTCTAGTCTTTGTAGACCCTATGATTTTGTCTAGTCTTTGTAGACCCTATGATTTTGTCTAGTCTTTGTAGACCCTATGATTTTGTCTAGTCTTTCTAGACCCTATAATGTTGTCTAGTCTTTGTAGACCCTATGATTTTGTCTAGTGTTTGTATACCCTTTGATGTTGTCTAGTCTTTGTAGACCCTATGATTTTGTCTAGTCTTTGTAGACCCTATGATTTTGTCTAGTCTTTGTAGACCCTATGATTTTGTCTAGTCTTTGTAGACCCTATGATTTAGTCTAGTCTTTGTAGACCCTATGATGTTGTCTAATCTTTGTAGACCCTATGATGTTGCCTAGTCTTTGTAGACTATGATTTTGTCTAATCTTTGTAGATCCTATGACTTTGTCTAGTCTTTGTAGACCCTATGATGTTGTCTAGTCTTTGTAGACCCTATGATTTTGTCTAGTCTTTGTAGACCCTATGATGTTGTCTAGTCTTTGTAGACCCTATGATTTTGTCTAGTGTTTGTAGACCCTTTGATGTTGTCTAGTCTTTGTAGACCCTATGATTTTGTCTAGTCTTTGTAGACCCTATGATATTGTCTAGTCTTTGTAGACCCTATGACTTTGTCTAGTCTTTGTAGACTATGATTTTAACTATTCTTTGTAGACCATATGATTTTGTGTAGTCTTTGTAGACTATGATTTTGTCTAGTCTTTGTTGACCCTATGATTTTGTCTAGTCTTTGTAGACCCTATGATTTTGTCTAGTCTTTGTAAACCCTATGATTTTCTCTAGTCTTTGTAGACTATGATTTTGTCTAGTCTTTGTAGACCCTATGATTTTGTCTAGTCTTTGTAGACCCTATGATTTTGTCTAGTCTTTGTAAACCCTATGATTTTCTCTAGTCTTTGTAGACTATGATTTTGTCTAGTCTTTGTAGACCCTATGATTTTGTCTAGTCTTTGTAGACCCTATGGATTTGTCTAGCTTTTGTAGACTATGATTTTGTCTAGTCTTTTTAGACCCTATGATTTTGTCTAGTCTTTGTACACTATGGTTTTGTCTAGTCTTTGTAGAATATGATTTTGTCTAGTCTTTGTAGACCCTATGATGTTGTCTAATCTTTGTAGACCCTATGATGTTGTCTAGTCTTTGTAGAACGTATGATTTTGTCTGGTCTCTGCAAACCCTATGACTTTGTCTTGTCTTTGTAGGCTATGCTTTTGTCTAGTCTTTGTAGACCCTATGATTTTGTCTAGTCTTTGTAGACCCTATGATTTTGTCTAGTCTTTGTAGACCCTATGACTTTGTCTAGTCTTTGTAGACCCTCTGAATTGTCTATTCTTTGTATAACCTATGATTTTGTCTAGTCTTTGCAGACCCTATGATTTTGTCTAGTCTTTGTAGATCCTATGACTTTGTCTACTCTTTGTAGACCCTATGATTTTGTCTAGTCTTTGTAAACCCTATGATTTTGTCTAGTCTTTGTAGACTATGATTTTGTCTAGTCTTTTTAGACCCTATGATTTTGTCTAGTCTTTGTACACTATGGTTTTGTGTAGTCTTTGTAGACTATGATTTTGTCTAGTCTTTGTAGACTATGACTTTGTCTAGTCTTTGTAGACCTTATGATTTTGTCTAGTCTTAGTAGACCCTATGATTTTGTCTAGTCTTTGTAGATCCTATGATGTTGTCTAGTCTTTGTAGACCCTATGGTTTTGTCTAGTCTTTGTAGACCCTATGATTTTATCTAATCTTTGTAGACTATGATTTTGTCTAGTCTTTGTAGACCTTATGATTTTGTCTAGTCTTTGTAGACCCTATGATTTTGTCTAGTCTTTGTAGACCCTATGATGTTGTCTATTCTTTGTAGACCCTATGATTTTGTCTAGTCTTTGTAGACCCTATGATGTTGTCTAGTCTTTGTAGACCCTATGATTTTGTCTAGTCTTTGTAGACCCTATGATGTTGTCTAATCTTTGTAGACCCTATGATGTTGTCTAGTCTTTGTAGACTATGATTTTGTCTAATCTTTGTAGATCCTATGACTTTGTCCAGTCTTTGTAGACCCTATGATGTTGTCTAGTCTTTGCATACTATGATTTTGTCTGGTCTTTGTAGACCCTATGACTTTGTCTAGTCTTTGTAGGCTATGATTTTGTCTAGTCTTTGTAGACCCTATGATTTTGTCTAGTCTTTGTAGACCCTATGATTTTCTCTAGTCTTTGTAGACCCTATGACTTTGTCTAGTCTTTGTAGACCCTCTGAATTGTCTATTCTTTGTAGACCCTATGATTTTGTCTAGTCTTTGCAGACCCTATGATTTTGTCTAGTCTTTGTAGATCCTATGACTTTGTCTACTCTTTGTAGACCCTATGATTTTGTCTAATCTTTGTAAACCCTATGATTTTGTCTAGTCTTTGTAGACTATGATTTTGTCTAGTCTTTTTAGACCCTATGATTTTGTCTAGTCTTTGTACACTATGGTTTTGTCTAGTATTTGTAGACTATGATTTTGTCTAGTCTTTGTAGACCCTATGATTTTGTCTAGTCTTTGTAGACCCTATGATTTTGTCTAGTCTTTGTAGACCCTATGATTTTGTCTAGTCTTTGTAGACCCTATAATGTTGTCTAGTCTTTGTAGACCCTATGATTTTGTCTAGTGTTTGTATACCCTTTGATGTTGTCTAGTCTTTGTAGACCCTATGATTTTGTCTAGTCTTTGTAGACCCTATGATTTTGTCTAGTCTTTGTAGACCCTATGATTTTGTCTAGTCTTTGTAGACCCTATGATTTAGTCTAGTCTTTGTAGACCCTATGATGTTGTCTAATCTTTGTAGACCATATGATGTTGCCTAGTCTTTGTAGACTATGATTTTGTCTAATCTTTGTAGATCCTATGATGTTGCCTAGTCTTTGTAGACTATGATTTTGTCTAATCTTTGTAGATCCTATGACTTTGTCTAGTCTTTGTAGACCCTATGATGTTGTCTAGTCTTTGTAGACCCTATGATTTTGTCTAGTCTTTGTAGACCCTATGATGTTGTTTAGTCTTTGTAGACCCTATGATTTTGTCTAGTGTTTGTAGACCCTTTGATGTTGTCTAGTCTTTGTAGACCCTATGATTTTGTCTAGTCTTTGTAGACCCTATGATTTTGTCTAGTCTTTGTAGACCCTATGACATTGTCTAGTCTTTGTAGACCCTATGACTTTGTCTAGTCTTTGTAGACTATGATTTTAACTATTCTTTGTAGACCATATGATTTTGTGTAGTCTTTGTAGACTATGATTTTGTCTAGTCTTTGTTGACCCTATGATTTTGTCTAGTCTTTGTAGACCCTATGATTTTGTCTAGTCTTTGTAAACCCTATGATTTTCTCTAGTCTTTGTAGACTATGATTTTGTCTAGTCTTTGTAGACCCTATGATTTTGTCTAGTCTTTGTAGACCCTATGATTTTGTCTAGTCTTTGTAAACCATATGATTTTCTCTAGTCTTTGTAGACTATGATTTTGTCTAGTCTTTGTAGACCCTATGATTTTGTCTAGTCTTTGTAGACCCTATGGATTTGTCTATCTTTTGTAGACTATGATTTTGTCTAGTCTTTTTAGACCCTATGATTTTGTCTAGTCTTTGTACACTATGGTTTTGTCTAGTCTTTGTAGACTATGATTTTGTCTAGTCTTTGTAGACCCTATGATGTTGTCTAATCTTTGTAGACCCTATGATGTTGTCTAGTCTTTGTAGAACCTATGATTTTGTCTCGTCTCTGCAAACCCTATGACTTCGTCTAGTCTTTGTAGGCTATGATTTTGTCTAGTCCTTGTAGACCCTATGATTTTGTCTAGTCTTTGTAGACCCTATGATTTTGTCTAGTCTTTGTAGACCCTATGACTTTGTCTAGTCTTTGTAGACCCTCTGAATTGTCTATTCTTTGTAGAACCTATGATTTTGTCTAGTCTTTGCAGACCCTATGATTTTGTCTAGTCTTTGTAGATCCTATGACTTTGTCTACTCTTTGTAGACCCTATGATTTTGTCTAGTCTTTTTAGACCCTATGATTTTGTGTAGTCTTTGTACACTATGGTTTTGTCTAGTCTTTGTAGACTATGATTTTGTCTAGTCTTTGTAGACTATGATTTTGTCTAATCTTTGTAGATCCTATGACTTTGTCCAGTCTTTGTAGACCCTATGATGTTGTCTAGTCTTTGCATACTATGATTTTGTCTAGTCTTTGTAGACCCTATGATTTTGTCTAGTCTTTGTAGACCCTATGATTTTCTCTAGTCTTTGTAGACCCTATGACTTTGTCTAGTCTTTGTAGACCCTCTGAATTGTCTATTCTTTGTAGACCCTATGATTTTGTCTAGTCTTTGCAGACCCTATGATTTTGTCTAGTCTTTGTAGATCCTATGACTTTGTCTACTCTTTGTAGACCCTATGATTTTGTCTAATCTTTGTAAACCCTATGATTTTGTCTAGTCTTTGTAGATTATGATTTTGTCTAGTCTTTTTAGACCCTATGATTTTGTGTAGTCTTTGTACACTATGGTTTTGTCTAGTATTTGTAGACTATGATTTTGTCTAGTCTTTGTAGACCCTATGATGTTGTCTATTCTTTGTAGACCCTATGATTTTGTCTAGTCTTTGTAGACCCTATGATGTTGTCTAGTCTTTGTAGACCCTATGATTTTGTCTAGTCTTTGTAGACCCTATGATGTTGTCTAATCTTTGTAGACCCTATGATGTTGTCTAGTCTTTGTAGACTATGATTTTGTCTAATCTTTGTAGATCCTATGACTTTGTCCAGTCTTTGTAGACCCTATGATGTTGTCTAGTCTTTGCATACTATGATTTTGTCTAGTCTTTGTAGGCTATGATTTTGTCTAGTCTTTGTAGACCCTATGATTTTGTCTAGTCTTTGTAGACCCTATGATTTTCTCTAGTCTTTGTAGACCCTATGACTTTGTCTAGTCTTTGTAGACCCTCTGAATTGTCTATTCTTTGTAGACCCTATGATTTTGTCTAGTCTTTGCAGACCCTATGATTTTGTCTAGTCTTTGTAGATCCTATGAATTTGTCTACTCTTTGTAGACCCTATGATTTTGTCTAATCTTTGTAAACCCTATGATTTTGTCTAGTCTTTGTAGACTATGATTTTGTCTAGTCTTTTTAGACCCTATGATTTTGTCTAGTCTTTGTACACTATGGTTTTGTCTAGTATTTGTAGACTATGATTTTGTCTAGTCTTTGTAGACCCTATGATTTTGTCTAGTCTTTGTAGACCCTATGATTTTGTCTAGTCTTTGTAGACCCTATGATTTTGTCTAGTCTTTGTAGACCCTATAATGTTGTCTAGTCTTTGTAGACCCTATGATTTTGTCTAGTGTTTGAATACCCTTTGATGTTGTCTAGTCTTTGTAGACCCTATGATTTTGTCTAGTCTTTGTAGACCCTATGATTTTGTCTAGTCTTTGTAGACCCTATGATTTTGTCTAGTCTTTGTAGACCCTATGATTTAGTCTAGTCTTTGTAGACCCTATGATGTTGTCTAATCTTTGTAGACCCTATGATGTTGCCTAGTCTTTGTAGACTATGATTTTGTCTAATCTTTGTAGATTCTATGACTTTGTCTAGTCTTTGTAGACCCTATGATGTTGTCTAGTCTTTGTAGACCCTATGATTTTGTCTAGTCTTTGTAGACCCTATGATGTTGTCTAGTCTTTGTAGACCCTATGATTTTGTCTAGTGTTTGTAGACCCTTTGATGTTGTCTAGTCTTTGTATACCCTATGATTTTGTCTAGTCTTTGTAGACCCTATGATTTTGTCTAGTCTTTGTAGACCCTTTGATATTGTCTAGTCTTTGTAGACCCTATGACTTTGTCTAGTCTTTGTAGACTATGATTTTAACTATTCTTTGTAGACCATATGATTTTGTGTAGTCTTTGTAGACTATGATTTTGTCTAGTCTTTGTTGACCCTATGATTTTGTCTAGTCTTTGTAGACCCTATGATTTTGTCTAGTCTTTGTAAACCCTATGATTTTCTCTAGTCTTTGTAGACTATGATTTTGTCTAGTCTTTGTAGACCCTATGATTTTGTCTAGTCTTTGTAGACCCTATGATTTTGTCTAGTCTTTGTAAACCCTATGATTTTCTCTATTCTTTGTAGACTATGATTTTGTCTAGTCTTTGTAGACCCTATGATTTTGTCTAGTCTTTGTAGACCCTATGGATTTGTCTAGCTTTTGTAGACTATGATTTTGTCTAGTCTTTTTAGACCCTATGATTTTGTCTAGTCTTTGTACACTATGGTTTTGTCTAGTCTTTGTAGACTATGATTTTGTCTAGTCTTTGTAGACCCTATGATTTTGTCTAGTCTTTGTAGACCCTATGATGTTGTCTAATCTTTGTAGACCCTATGATGTTGTCTAGTCTTTGTAGAACCTATGATTTTGTCTGGTCTCTGCAAACCCTATGACTTTGTCTAGTCTTTGTAAGCTATGATTTTGTCTAGTCTTTGTAGACCCTATGATTTTGTCTAGTCTTTGTAGACCCTATGATTTTGTCTAGTCTTTGTAGACCCTATGACTTTGTCTAGTCTTTGTAGACCCTCTGAATTGTCTATTCTTTGTAGACCCTATGATTTTGTCTAGTCTTTGCAGACCCTATGATTTTGTCTAGTCTTTGTAGATCCTATGATTTTGTCTAGTCTTTGTAAACCCTATGATTTTGTCTAGTCTTTGTAGACTATGATTTTGTCTAGTCTTTTTAGACCCTATGATTTTGTCTAGTCTTTGTACACTATGGTTTTGTCTAGTCTTTGTAGACTATGATTTTGTCTAGTCTTTGTAGACCCTCTGATTTTGTCTAGTCTTTGTAGACCCTATGATGTTGTCTAATCTTTGTAGACCCTATGATGTTGTCTAGTCTTTGTAGAACCTATGATTTTGTCTAGTCTTTGCAAACCCTATGATTTTGTCTAGTCTTTGTAGACTATGACTTTGTCTAGTCTTTGTAGACCTTATGATTTTGTCTAGTCTTTGTAGACCCTATGATTTTGTCTAGTCTTTGTAGATCCTATGATGTTGTCTAGTCTTTGTACACCCTATGGTTTTGTCTAGTCTTTGTAGACCCTATGATTTTATCTAATCTTTGTAGACTATGATTTTGTCTAGTCTTTGTAGACTATGATTTTGTCTAGTCTTTGTAGACTATGATTTTGTGTAGTCTTTGTAGACTATGATTTTGTCTAGTCTTTGTAGACCCTATGATTTTGTCTAGTCTTTGTAAACCCTATGATTTTCTCTAGTCTTTGTAGACTATGATTTTGTCTAGTGTTTGTAGACCCTATGATTTTGTCTAGTCTTTGTAAACCCTATGATTTTCTCTAGTCTTTGTAGACTATGATTTTGTCTAGTCTTTGTAGACCCTATGATTTTATCTAGTCTTTGTAGACCCTATGATTTTGTCTAATCTTTGTAAACCCTATGATTTTGTCTAGTCTTTGTAGACTATGATTTTGTCTAGTCTTTGTAGACCCTCTGAATTGTCTATTCTTTGTAGATCCTATGATTTTGTCTAGTCTTTGTAGACCCTATAATTTTGTCTAGTCTTTGTAGATCCTATGACTTTGTCTACTCTTTGTAGACCCTATGATTTTGTCTAGTCTTTGTAAACCCTATGATTTTGTCTAGTCTTTGTAGACTATGATTTTGTCTAGTCTTTTTATACCCTATGAATTTGTCTAGTCTTTGTACACTATGGTTTTGTCTAGTCTTTGTAGACTATGATTTTGTCTAGTCTTTGTAGACCCTCTGATTTTGTCTAGTCTTTGTAGACCCTATGATTTTGTCTAGTCTTTGTAGACTATGATTTTGTCTAGTCTTTTTATACCCTATGAATTTGTCTAGTCTTTGTACACTATGATTTTGTCTAATCTTTGTAAACCCTATGATTTTGTTTAGTCTTTGTAGACTATGATTTTGTCTAGTCTTTGTAGACTCTATGGATTTGTCTAGCTTTTGTAGACTATGATTTTGTCTAGTCTTTTTAGACCCTATGATTTTGTCTAGTCTTTGTACACTATGGTTTTGTCTAGTCTTTGTAGACTATGATTTTGTCTAGTCTTTGTAGACCCTATGATTTTGTCTAGTCTTTGTAGACCCTATGATGTTGTCTAATCTTTGTAGACCCTATGATGTTGTCTAGTCTTTGTAGAACCTATGATTTTGTCTAGTCTCTGCAAACCCTATGACTTTGTCTAGTCTTTGTAGGCTATGATTTTGTCTAGTCTTTGTAGACCCTATGATTTTGTCTAATCTTTGTAGACCCTATGATTTTGTTTAGTCTTTGTAGACCCTATGACTTTGTCTAGTCTTTGTAGACCCTTTGAATTGTCTATTCTTTGTAGACCCTATGATTTTGTCTAGTCTTTGCAGACCCTATGATTTTGTGTAGTCTTTGTAGATCCTATGACTTTGTCTACTCTTTGTAGACCCTATGATTTTGTGTAGTCTTTGTAAACCCTATGATTTTGTCTAGTCTTTGTAGACTATGATTTTGTCTAGTCTTTTTAGACCCTATGATTTTGTCTAGTCTTTGTACACTATGGTTTTGTCTAGTCTTTGTAGACTATGATTCTGTCTAGTCTTTGTAGACCCTATGATTTTGTCTAGTCTTTGTAGACCC
The DNA here is from genome assembly GCA_963680875.1 of Bathymodiolus brooksi. Lineage (NCBI taxonomy): Eukaryota > Metazoa > Mollusca > Bivalvia > Mytilida > Modiolidae > Bathymodiolus > Bathymodiolus brooksi. Next base: position 80,658,621 of record OY804585.1, on the reverse strand, counting down.
TATGATGTTGTCTAATCTTTGTAGACCCTATGATGTTGTCTAGTCTTTGTAGAACCTATGATTTTGTCTAGTCTTTGCAAACCCTATGATTTTGTCTAGTCTTTGTAGACTATGACTTTGTCTAGTCTTTGTAGACCTTATGATTTTGTCTAGTCTTTGTAGACCCTATGATTTTGTCTAGTCTTTGTAGATCCTATGATGTTGTCTAGTCTTTGTAGACCCTATGGTTTTGTCTAGTCTTTGTAGACCCTATGATTTTATCTAATCTTTGTAGACTATGATTTTGTCTAGTCTTTGTAGACTATGATTTTGTCTAGTCTTTGTAGACTATGATTTTGTGTAGTCTTTGTAGACTATGATTTTGTCTAGTCTTTGTAGACCCTATGATTTTGTCTAGTCTTTGTAAACCCTATGATTTTCTCTAGTCTTTGTAGACTATGATTTTCTCTAGTCTTTGTAGACCCTATGATTTTATCTAGTCTTTGTAGACCCTATGATTTTGTCTAGTCTTTGTAGACTATGATTTTGTCTAGTCTTTGTAGACCCTATGAATTTGTCTAGTTTTTGTAGACTATGATTTTGTCTAGTCTTTTTAGACCCTATGATTTTGTCTAGTCTTTGTACACTATGGTTTTGTCTAGTCTTTGTAGACTATGATTTTGTCTAGTCTTTGTAGACCCTATGATTTTGTCTAGTCTTTGTAGACCCTATGATGTTGTCTAATCTTTGTAGACCCTATGATGTTGTCTAGTCTTTGTAGAACCTATGATTTTGTCTAGTCTTTGCAAACCCTATGATTTTGTCTAGTCTTTGTAGACTATGACTTTGTCTAGTCTTTGTAGACCTTATGATTTTGTCTAGTCTTTGTAGACCCTATGATTTTGTCTAATCTTTGTAGACCCTATGATGTTGTCTAGTCTTTGTAGACCCTATGACTTTGTCAAGTGTTTGTATACCCTTTGATGTTGTCTAGTCTTTGTAAACCCTATGATTTTGTCTATTCTTTGTAGACCCTATGATTTTGTCTAGTCTTTGTAGACCCTATGATGTTGTCTAGTCTTTGTAGACCCTATGATTTTGTCTAGTCTTTGTAGACCCTATGATGTTGTCTAATCTTTGTATACCCTATGATGTTGTCTAGTCTTTGTAGACTATGATTTTGTCTAATCTTTGTAGATCCTATGACTTTGTCTAGTCTTTGTAGACCCTATGATGTTGTCTAGTCTTTGCATACTATGATTTTGTCTAGTCTTTGTAGACCCTATGACTTTGTCTAGTCTTTGTAGGCTATGATTTTGTCTAGTCTTTGTAGACCCTATGATTTTGTCTAGTCTTTGTAGACCCTATGATTTTCTCTAGTCTTTGTAGACCCTATGACTTTGTCTAGTCTTTGTAGACCCTCTGAATTGTCTATTCTTTGTAGACCCTATGACTTTGTCTAGTCTTTGCAGACCCTATGATTTTGTCTAGTCTTTGTAGACCCTATGATGTTGTCTAGTCTTTGTAGACCCTATGACTTTGTCTAGTCTTTGTAGACTATGATTTTAACTATTCTTTGTAGAACCTATGATTTTGTGTAGTCTTTGTAGACCCTATGTTTTTGTCTAGTCTTTGTTGACCCTATGATTTTGTCTAGTCTTTGTAGACCCTATGATTTTGTCTAGTCTTTGTAAACCCTATGATTTTCTCTAGTCTTTGTAGACTATGATTTTGTCTAGTCTTTGTAGACCCTATGATGTTGTCTAATCTTTGTAGACTATATGATGTTGTCTAGACTTTGTAGAACCTATGATTTTGTCTAGTCTTTGCAAACCCTATGATTTTGTCTAGTCTTTGTAGACTATGACTTTGTCTAGTCTTTGTAGACCTTATGATTTTGTCTAGTCTTTGTAGACCCTATGATTTTGTCTAATCTTTGTAGACCCTATGATGTTGTCTAGTCTTTGTAGACCCTATGATTTTCTCTAGTCTTTGTAGACCCTATGACTTTGTCTAGTCTTTGTAGACCCTCTGAATTGTCTATTCTTTGTAGACCCTATGACTTTGTCTAGTCTTTGCAGACCCTATGATTTTGTCTAGTCTTTGTAGACCCTATGATGTTGTCTAGTCTTTGTAGACCCTATGACTTTGTCTAGTCTTTGTAGACTATGATTTTAACTATTCTTTGTAGAACCTATGATTTTGTGTAGTCTTTGTAGACCCTATGTTTTTGTCTAGTCTTTGTTGACCCTATGATTTTGTCTAGTCTTTGTAGACCCTATGATTTTGTCTAGTCTTTGTAAACCCTATGATTTTCTCTAGTCTTTGTAGACTATGATTTTGTCTAGTCTTTGTAGACCCTATGATGTTGTCTAATCTTTGTAGACTATATGATGTTGTCTAGACTTTGTAGAACCTATGATTTTGTCTAGTCTTTGCAAACCCTATGATTTTGTCTAGTCTTTGTAGACTATGACTTTGTCTAGTCTTTGTAGACCTTATGATTTTGTCTAGTCTTTGTAGACCCTATGATTTTGTCTAATCTTTGTAGACCCTATGATGTTGTCTAGTCTTTGTAGACCCTATGATTTTGTCTAGTGTTTGTATACCCTTTGATGTTGTCTAGTCTTTGTAAATCCTATGATTTTGTCTATTCTTTGTAGACCCTATGATTTTGTCTAGTCTTTGTAGACCCTATGATGTTGTCTAGTCTTTGTAGACCCTATGATTTTGTCTAGTCTTTGTAGACCCTATGATGTTGTCTAATCTTTGTAGACCCTATGATGTTGTCTAGTCTTTGTAGACTATGATTTTGTCTAATCTTTGTAGATCCTATGACTTTGTCTAGTCTTTGTAGACCCTATGATGTTGTCTAGTCTTTGCACACTATGATTTTGTCTAGTCTTTGTAGACCCTATGACTTTGTCTAGTCTTTGTAGGCTATGATTTTGTCTAGTCTTTGTAGACCCTATGATTTTGTCTAGTCTTTGTAGACCCTATGATTTTCTCTAGTCTTTGTAGACCCTATGACTTTGTCTAGTCTTTTTAGACCCTCTGAATTGTCTATTCTTTGTAGACCCTATGATTTTGTCTAGTCTTTGCAGACCCTATGATTTTGTCTAGTCTTTGTAGATCCTATGACTTTGTCTACTCTTTGTAGACCCTATGATTTTGTCTAGTCTTTGTAAACCCTATGATTTTGTCTAGTCTTTGTAGACTATGATTTTGTCTAGTCTTTTTAGACCCTATGATTTTGTCTAGTCTTTGTACACTATGGTTTTGTCTAGTTTTTGTAGACTATGATTTTGTCTAGTCTTTGTAGACCCTATGATTTTGTCTAGTCTTTGTAGACCTTATGATGTTGTCTAATCTTTGTAGACCCTATGATGTTGTCTAGTCTTTGTAGAACCTATGATTTTGTCTAGTCTTTGCAAACCCTATGATGTTGTCTAGTCTTTGTAGACCTTATGATTTTGTCTAGTCTTTGTAGACCCTATGATTTTGTCTAGTCTTTGTAGACCCTATGATGTTGTCTAGTCTTTGTAGACCCTATGATTTTGTCTAGTGTTTGTATACCCTTTGATGTTGTCTAGTCTTTGTAGACCCTATGATTTTGTCTAGTCTTTGTAGACCCTATGATTTTGTCTAGTCTTTGTAGACCCTATGATTTTGTCTAGTCTTTGTAGACCCTCTGATTTAGTCTAGTCTTTGTAGACCCTATGATGTTGTCTAATCTTTGTAGACCCTATGATGTTGCCTAGTCTTTGTAGACTATGATTTTGTCTAATCTTTGTAGATCCTATGACTTTGTCTAGTCTTTGTAGACCCTATGATGTTGTCTAGTCTTTGTAGACCCTATGATTTTGTCTAGTCTTTGTAGACCCTATGATGTTGTCTAGTCTTTGTAGACCCTATGATTTTGTCTAGTGTTTGTAGACCCTTTGATGTTGTCTAGTCTTTGTAGACCCTATGATTTTGTCTAGTCTTTGTAGACCCTATGATTTTGTCTAGTCTTTGTAGACCCTTTGATATTGTCTAGTCTTTGTAGACCCTATGACTTTGTCTAGTCTTTGTAGACTATGATTTTAACTATTCTTTGTAGACCCTATGATTTTGTGTAGTCTTTGTAGACTATGATTTTGTCTAGTCTTTGTTGACCCTATGATTTTGTCTAGTCTTTGTAGACCCTATGATTTTGTCTAGTCTTTGTAGACCCTATGATTTTATCTAGTCTTTGTAGACCCTATGATTTTGTCTAGTCTTTGTAGACTATGATTTTGTCTAGTCTTTGTAGACCCTATGAATTTGTCTAGTTTTTGTAGACTATGATTTTGTCTAGTCTTTTTAGACCCTATGATTTGTCTAGTCTTTGTACACTATGGTTTTGTCTAGTCTTTGTAGACCCTATGATTTTGTCTAGTCTTTGTAGACCCTATGATGTTGTCTAATCTTTGTAGACCCTATGATGTTGTCTAGTCTTTGTAGAACCTATGATTTTGTCTAGTCTTTGCAAACCCTATGATTTTGTCTAGTCTTTGTAGACTATGATTTTGTCTAGTCTTTGTAGACCCTATGATTTTGTCTAGTTTTTGCAGACCCTATGATTTTGTCTAGTCTTTGTAGTCCCTATGATGTTGTCTAGTCTTTGTAGACCCTTTGATTTTGTCTTGTGTTTGTAGACCCTTTGATGTTGTCTAGTCTTTGTAGACCCTATGATTTTGTCTAGTCTTTGTAGACCCTATGATTTTGTCTAGTCTTTGTAGACCCTATGATGTTGTCTAGTCTTTGTAGACCCTATGACTTTGTCTAGTCTTTGTAGACTATGATTTTAACTATTCTTTGTAGAACCTATGATTTTGTGTAGTCTTTGTAGACCCTATGATTTTGTCTAGTCTTTGTTGACCCTATGATTTTGTCTAGTCTTTGTAGACCCTATGATTTTGTCTAGTCTTTGTAAACCCTATGATTTTGTCTAGTCTTTGTAGACTATGATTTTGTCTAGTCTTTTTAGACCCTATGATTTTGTCTAGTCTTTGTACACTATGGTTTTGTCTAGTATTTGTAGACTATGATTTTGTCTAGTCTTTGTAGACCCTATGATTTTGTCTAGTCTTTGTAGACCTTATGATGTTGTCTAATCTTTGTAGACCCTATGATGTTGTCTAGTCTTTGTAGAACCTATGATTTTGTCTAGTCTTTGCAAACCCTATGATTTTGTCTAGTCTTTGTAGACTATGACTTTGTCTAGTCTTTGTAGACCTTATGATTTTGTCTAGTCTTTGTAGACCCTATGATTTTGTCTAGTCTTTGTAGACCCTATGATGTTGTCTAGTCTTTGTAGACCCTATGATTTTGTCTAGTGTTTGTATACCCTTTGATGTTGTCTAGTCTTTGTAGACCCTATGATTTTGTCTAGTCTTTGTAGACCCTATGATTTTGTCTAGTCTTTGTAGACCCTATGATTTTGTCTAGTCTTTGTAGACCCTCTGATTTAGTCTAGTCTTTGTAGACCCTATGATGTTGTCTAGTCTTTGTAGACCCTATGACTTTTTCTAGTCTTTGTAGACTATGATTTTAACTATTCTTTGTAGAACCTATGATTTTGTGTAGTCTTTGTAGAACCTATGATTTTGTCTAGTCTTTGTTGACCCTATGATTTTGTCTAGTCTTTGTAGACCCTATGATTTTGTCTAGTCTTTGTAAACCCTATGATTTTCTCTAGTCTTTGTAGACTATGATTTTGTCTAGTCTTTGTAGACCCTATGATTTTATCTAGTCTTTGTAGACCCTACAATTTTGTCTAATCTTTGTAAACCCTATGATTTTGTCTAGTCTTTGTAGACTATGATTTTGTCTAGTCTTTGTAGACCCTATGAATTTGTCTAGCTTTTGTAGACTATGATTTTGTCTAGTCTTTTTAGACCCTATGATTTTGTCTAGTCTTTGTACAATATGGTTTTGTCTAGTCTTAGTAGACTATGATTTTGTCTAGTCTTTGTAGACCCTATGATTTTGTCTAGTCTTTGTAGACCCTATGATGTTGTCTAATCTTTGTAGATCCTATGATGTTGTCTAGTCTTTGTAGAACCTATGATTTTGTCTAGTCTTTGCAAACCCTATGATTTTGTCTAGTCTTTGTAGACTATGACTTTGTCTAGTCTTTGTAGACCTTATGATTTTGTCTAGTCTTTGTAGACCCTATGATTTTGTCTAATCTTTGTAGACCCTATGATGTTGTCTAGTCTTTGTAGACCCTATGATTTTGTCTAGTGTTTGTATACCCTTTGATGTTGTCTAGTCTTTGTAAACCCTATGATTTTGTCTATTCTTTGTAGACCCTATGATTTTGTCTAGTCTTTGTAGACCCTATGATGTTGTCTAGTCTTTGTAGACCCTATGATTTTGTATAGTCTTTGTAGACCCGATGATGTTGTCTAATCTTTGTAGACCCTATGATGTTGTATAGTCTTTGTAGACTATGATTTTGTCTAATCTTTGTAGATCCTATGACTTTGTCTAGTCTTTGTAGACCCTATGATGTTGTCTAGTCTTTGCATACTATGATTTTGTCTAGTCTTTGTAGACCCTATGACTTTGTCTAGTCTTTGTAGGCTATGATTTTGTCTAGTCTTTGTAGACCCTATGATTTTGTCTAGTCTTTGTAGACCCTATGATTTTCTCTAGTCTTTGTAGACCCTATGACTTTGTCTAGTCTTTGTAGACTCTCTGAATTGTCTATTCTTTGTAGACCCTATGATTTTGTCTAGTCTTTGCAGACCCTATGATTTTGTCTAGTCTTTGTAGATCCTATGACTTTGTCTACTCTTTGTAGACCCTATGATTTTGTCTAGTCTTTGTAAACCCTATGATTTTGTCTAGTCTTTGTAGACTATGATTTTGTCTAGTCTTTTTAGACCCTATGATTTTGTCTAGTCTTTGTACACTATGGTTTTGTCTAGTATTTGTAGACTATGATTTTGTCTAGTCTTTGTAGACCCTATGATTTTGTCTAGTCTTTGTACACTATGGTTTTGTCTAGTCTTTGTAGACTATGATTTTGTCTAGTCTTTGTAGACCCTATGATTTTGTCTAGTCTTTGTAGACCCTATGATGTTGTCTAATCTTTGTAGACCCTATGATGTTGTCTAGTCTTTGTAGAACCTATGATTTTGTCTAGTCTCTGCAAACCCTATGACTTTGTCTAGTCTTTGTAGGCTATGATTTTGTCTAGTCTTTGTAGACCCTATGATTTTGTCTAATCTTTGTAGACCCTATGATTTTGTTTAGTCTTTGTAGACCCTATGACTTTGTCTAGTCTTTGTAGACCCTTTGAATTGTCTATTCTTTGTAGACCCTATGATTTTGTCTAGTCTTTGCAGACCCTATGATTTTGTGTAGTCTTTGTAGATCCTATGACTTTGTCTACTCTTTGTAGACCCTATGATTTTGTGTAGTCTTTGTAAACCCTATGATTTTGTCTAGTCTTTGTAGACTATGATTTTGTCTAGTCTTTTTAGACCCTATGATTTTGTCTAGTCTTTGTACACTATGGTTTTGTCTAGTCTTTGTAGACTATGATTCTGTCTAGTCTTTGTAGACCCTATGATTTTGTCTAGTCTTTGTAGACCCTATGATGTTGTCTAATCTTTGTAGACCCTATGATGTTGTCTAGTCTTTGTAGAACCTATGATTTTGTCTAGTCTTTGCAAACCCTATGATTTTGTCTAGTCTTTGTAGACTATGACTTTGTCTAGTCTTTGTAGACCTTATGATTTTGTCTAGTCTTTGTAGACCCTATGATTTTGTCTAGTCTTTGTAGATCCTATGATGTTGTCTAGTCTTTGTAGACCCTATGGTTTTGTCTAGTCTTTGTAGACCCTATGATTTTATCTAATCTTTGTAGACTATGATTTTGTCTAGTCTTTGTAGACTATGATTTTGTCTAGTCTTTGTAGACTATGATTTTGTGTAGTCTTTGTAGACTATGATTTTGTCTAGTCTTTGTAGACCCTATGATTTTGTCTAGTCTTTGTAAACCCTATGATTTTCTCTAGTCTTTGTAGACTATGATTTTCTCTAGTCTTTGTAGACCCTATGATTTTATCTAGTCTTTGTAGACCCTATGATTTTGTCTAGTCTTTGTAGACTATGATTTTGTCTAGTCTTTGTAGACCCTATGAATTTGTCTAGTTTTTGTAGACTATGATTTTGTCTAGTCTTTTTAGACCCTATGATTTTGTCTAGTCTTTGTACACTATGGTTTTGTCTAGTCTTTGTAGACTATGATTTTGTCTAGTCTTTGTAGACCCTATGATTTTGTCTAGTCTTTGTAGACCCTATGATGTTGTCTAATCTTTGTAGACCCTATGATGTTGTCTAGTCTTTGTAGAACCTATGATTTTGTCTAGTCTTTGCAAACCCTATGATTTTGTCTAGTCTTTGTAGACTATGACTTTGTCTAGTCTTTGTAGACCTTATGATTTTGTCTAGTCTTTGTAGACCCTATGATTTTGTCTAATCTTTGTAGACCCTATGATGTTGTCTAGTCTTTGTAGACCCTATGACTTTGTCAAGTGTTTGTATACCCTTTGATGTTGTCTAGTCTTTGTAAACCCTATGATTTTGTCTATTCTTTGTAGACCCTATGATTTTGTCTAGTCTTTGTAGACCCTATGATGTTGTCTAGTCTTTGTAGACCCTATGATTTTGTCTAGTCTTTGTAGACCCTATGATGTTGTCTAATCTTTGTATACCCTATGATGTTGTCTAGTCTTTGTAGACTATGATTTTGTCTAATCTTTGTAGATCCTATGACTTTGTCTAGTCTTTGTAGACCCTATGATGTTGTCTAGTCTTTGCATACTATGATTTTGTCTAGTCTTTGTAGACCCTATGACTTTGTCTAGTCTTTGTAGGCTATGATTTTGTCTAGTCTTTGTAGACCCTATGATTTTGTCTAGTCTTTGTAGACCCTATGATTTTCTCTAGTCTTTGTAGACCCTATGACTTTGTCTAGTCTTTGTAGACCCTCTGAATTGTCTATTCTTTGTAGACCCTATGACTTTGTCTAGTCTTTGCAGACCCTATGATTTTGTCTAGTCTTTGTAGACCCTATGATGTTGTCTAGTCTTTGTAGACCCTATGACTTTGTCTAGTCTTTGTAGACTATGATTTTAACTATTCTTTGTAGAACCTATGATTTTGTGTAGTCTTTGTAGACCCTATGTTTTTGTCTAGTCTTTGTTGACCCTATGATTTTGTCTAGTCTTTGTAGACCCTATGATTTTGTCTAGTCTTTGTAAACCCTATGATTTTCTCTAGTCTTTGTAGACTATGATTTTGTCTAGTCTTTGTAGACCCTATGATGTTGTCTAATCTTTGTAGACTATATGATGTTGTCTAGACTTTGTAGAACCTATGATTTTGTCTAGTCTTTGCAAACCCTATGATTTTGTCTAGTCTTTGTAGACTATGACTTTGTCTAGTCTTTGTAGACCTTATGATTTTGTCTAGTCTTTGTAGACCCTATGATTTTGTCTAATCTTTGTAGACCCTATGATGTTGTCTAGTCTTTGTAGACCCTATGATTTTCTCTAGTCTTTGTAGACCCTATGACTTTGTCTAGTCTTTGTAGACCCTCTGAATTGTCTATTCTTTGTAGACCCTATGACTTTGTCTAGTCTTTGCAGACCCTATGATTTTGTCTAGTCTTTGTAGACCCTATGATGTTGTCTAGTCTTTGTAGACCCTATGACTTTGTCTAGTCTTTGTAGACTATGATTTTAACTATTCTTTGTAGAACCTATGATTTTGTGTAGTCTTTGTAGACCCTATGTTTTTGTCTAGTCTTTGTTGACCCTATGATTTTGTCTAGTCTTTGTAGACCCTATGATTTTGTCTAGTCTTTGTAAACCCTATGATTTTCTCTAGTCTTTGTAGACTATGATTTTGTCTAGTCTTTGTAGACCCTATGATGTTGTCTAATCTTTGTAGACTATATGATGTTGTCTAGACTTTGTAGAACCTATGATTTTGTCTAGTCTTTGCAAACCCTATGATTTTGTCTAGTCTTTGTAGACTATGACTTTGTCTAGTCTTTGTAGACCTTATGATTTTGTCTAGTCTTTGTAGACCCTATGATTTTGTCTAATCTTTGTAGACCCTATGATGTTGTCTAGTCTTTGTAGACCCTATGATTTTGTCTAGTGTTTGTATACCCTTTGATGTTGTCTAGTCTTTGTAAATCCTATGATTTTGTCTATTCTTTGTAGACCCTATGATTTTGTCTAGTCTTTGTAGACCCTATGATGTTGTCTAGTCTTTGTAGACCCTATGATTTTGTCTAGTCTTTGTAGACCCTATGATGTTGTCTAATCTTTGTAGACCCTATGATGTTGTCTAGTCTTTGTAGACTATGATTTTGTCTAATCTTTGTAGATCCTATGACTTTGTCTAGTCTTTGTAGACCCTATGATGTTGTCTAGTCTTTGCACACTATGATTTTGTCTAGTCTTTGTAGACCCTATGACTTTGTCTAGTCTTTGTAGGCTATGATTTTGTCTAGTCTTTGTAGACCCTATGATTTTGTCTAGTCTTTGTAGACCCTATGATTTTCTCTAGTCTTTGTAGACCCTATGACTTTGTCTAGTCTTTTTAGACCCTCTGAATTGTCTATTCTTTGTAGACCCTATGATTTTGTCTAGTCTTTGCAGACCCTATGATTTTGTCTAGTCTTTGTAGATCCTATGACTTTGTCTACTCTTTGTAGACCCTATGATTTTGTCTAGTCTTTGTAAACCCTATGATTTTGTCTAGTCTTTGTAGACTATGATTTTGTCTAGTCTTTTTAGACCCTATGATTTTGTCTAGTCTTTGTACACTATGGTTTTGTCTAGTTTTTGTAGACTATGATTTTGTCTAGTCTTTGTAGACCCTATGATTTTGTCTAGTCTTTGTAGACCTTATGATGTTGTCTAATCTTTGTAGACCCTATGATGTTGTCTAGTCTTTGTAGAACCTATGATTTTGTCTAGTCTTTGCAAACCCTATGATGTTGTCTAGTCTTTGTAGACCTTATGATTTTGTCTAGTCTTTGTAGACCCTATGATTTTGTCTAGTCTTTGTAGACCCTATGATGTTGTCTAGTCTTTGTAGACCCTATGATTTTGTCTAGTGTTTGTATACCCTTTGATGTTGTCTAGTCTTTGTAGACCCTATGATTTTGTCTAGTCTTTGTAGACCCTATGATTTTGTCTAGTCTTTGTAGACCCTATGATTTTGTCTAGTCTTTGTAGACCCTCTGATTTAGTCTAGTCTTTGTAGACCCTATGATGTTGTCTAATCTTTGTAGACCCTATGATGTTGCCTAGTCTTTGTAGACTATGATTTTGTCTAATCTTTGTAGATCCTATGACTTTGTCTAGTCTTTGTAGACCCTATGATGTTGTCTAGTCTTTGTAGACCCTATGATTTTGTCTAGTCTTTGTAGACCCTATGATGTTGTCTAGTCTTTGTAGACCCTATGATTTTGTCTAGTGTTTGTAGACCCTTTGATGTTGTCTAGTCTTTGTAGACCCTATGATTTTGTCTAGTCTTTGTAGACCCTATGATTTTGTCTAGTCTTTGTAGACCCTTTGATATTGTCTAGTCTTTGTAGACCCTATGACTTTGTCTAGTCTTTGTAGACTATGATTTTAACTATTCTTTGTAGACCCTATGATTTTGTGTAGTCTTTGTAGACTATGATTTTGTCTAGTCTTTGTTGACCCTATGATTTTGTCTAGTCTTTGTAGACCCTATGATTTTGTCTAGTCTTTGTAGACCCTATGATTTTATCTAGTCTTTGTAGACCCTATGATTTTGTCTAGTCTTTGTAGACTATGATTTTGTCTAGTCTTTGTAGACCCTATGAATTTGTCTAGTTTTTGTAGACTATGATTTTGTCTAGTCTTTTTAGACCCTATGATTTGTCTAGTCTTTGTACACTATGGTTTTGTCTAGTCTTTGTAGACCCTATGATTTTGTCTAGTCTTTGTAGACCCTATGATGTTGTCTAATCTTTGTAGACCCTATGATGTTGTCTAGTCTTTGTAGAACCTATGATTTTGTCTAGTCTTTGCAAACCCTATGATTTTGTCTAGTCTTTGTAGACTATGATTTTGTCTAGTCTTTGTAGACCCTATGATTTTGTCTAGTTTTTGCAGACCCTATGATTTTGTCTAGTCTTTGTAGTCCCTATGATGTTGTCTAGTCTTTGTAGACCCTTTGATTTTGTCTTGTGTTTGTAGACCCTTTGATGTTGTCTAGTCTTTGTAGACCCTATGATTTTGTCTAGTCTTTGTAGACCCTATGATTTTGTCTAGTCTTTGTAGACCCTATGATGTTGTCTAGTCTTTGTAGACCCTATGACTTTGTCTAGTCTTTGTAGACTATGATTTTAACTATTCTTTGTAGAACCTATGATTTTGTGTAGTCTTTGTAGACCCTATGATTTTGTCTAGTCTTTGTTGACCCTATGATTTTGTCTAGTCTTTGTAGACCCTATGATTTTGTCTAGTCTTTGTAAACCCTATGATTTTGTCTAGTCTTTGTAGACTATGATTTTGTCTAGTCTTTTTAGACCCTATGATTTTGTCTAGTCTTTGTACACTATGGTTTTGTCTAGTATTTGTAGACTATGATTTTGTCTAGTCTTTGTAGACCCTATGATTTTGTCTAGTCTTTGTAGACCTTATGATGTTGTCTAATCTTTGTAGACCCTATGATGTTGTCTAGTCTTTGTAGAACCTATGATTTTGTCTAGTCTTTGCAAACCCTATGATTTTGTCTAGTCTTTGTAGACTATGACTTTGTCTAGTCTTTGTAGACCTTATGATTTTGTCTAGTCTTTGTAGACCCTATGATTTTGTCTAGTCTTTGTAGACCCTATGATGTTGTCTAGTCTTTGTAGACCCTATGATTTTGTCTAGTGTTTGTATACCCTTTGATGTTGTCTAGTCTTTGTAGACCCTATGATTTTGTCTAGTCTTTGTAGACCCTATGATTTTGTCTAGTCTTTGTAGACCCTATGATTTTGTCTAGTCTTTGTAGACCCTCTGATTTAGTCTAGTCTTTGTAGACCCTATTATGTTGTCTAGTCTTTGTAGACCCTATGACTTTTTCTAGTCTTTGTAGACTATGATTTTAACTATTCTTTGTAGAACCTATGATTTTGTGTAGTCTTTGTAGAACCTATGATTTTGTCTAGTCTTTGTTGACCCTATGATTTTGTCTAGTCTTTGTAGACCCTATGATTTTGTCTAGTCTTTGTAAACCCTATGATTTTCTCTAGTCTTTGTAGACTATGATTTTGTCTAGTCTTTGTAGACCCTATGATTTTATCTAGTCTTTGTAGACCCTACAATTTTGTCTAATCTTTGTAAACCCTATGATTTTGTCTAGTCTTTGTAGACTATGATTTTGTCTAGTCTTTGTAGACCCTATGAATTTGTCTAGCTTTTGTAGACTATGATTTTGTCTAGTCTTTTTAGACCCTATGATTTTGTCTAGTCTTTGTACAATATGGTTTTGTCTAGTCTTAGTAGACTATGATTTTGTCTAGTCTTTGTAGACCCTATGATTTTGTCTAGTCTTTGTAGACCCTATGATGTTGTCTAATCTTTGTAGATCCTATGATGTTGTCTAGTCTTTGTAGAACCTATGATTTTGTCTAGTCTTTGCAAACCCTATGATTTTGTCTAGTCTTTGTAGACTATGACTTTGTCTAGTCTTTGTAGACCTTATGATTTTGTCTAGTCTTTGTAGACCCTATGATTTTGTCTAATCTTTGTAGACCCTATGATGTTGTCTAGTCTTTGTAGACCCTATGATTTTGTCTAGTGTTTGTATACCCTTTGATGTTGTCTAGTCTTTGTAAACCCTATGATTTTGTCTATTCTTTGTAGACCCTATGATTTTGTCTAGTCTTTGTAGACCCTATGATGTTGTCTAGTCTTTGTAGACCCTATGATTTTGTATAGTCTTTGTAGACCCGATGATGTTGTCTAATCTTTGTAGACCCTATGATGTTGTATAGTCTTTGTAGACTATGATTTTGTCTAATCTTTGTAGATCCTATGACTTTGTCTAGTCTTTGTAGACCCTATGATGTTGTCTAGTCTTTGCATACTATGATTTTGTCTAGTCTTTGTAGACCCTATGACTTTGTCTAGTCTTTGTAGGCTATGATTTTGTCTAGTCTTTGTAGACCCTATGATTTTGTCTAGTCTTTGTAGACCCTATGATTTTCTCTAGTCTTTGTAGACCCTATGACTTTGTCTAGTCTTTGTAGACTCTCTGAATTGTCTATTCTTTGTAGACCCTATGATTTTGTCTAGTCTTTGCAGACCCTATGATTTTGTCTAGTCTTTGTAGATCCTATGACTTTGTCTACTCTTTGTAGACCCTATGATTTTGTCTAGTCTTTGTAAACCCTATGATTTTGTCTAGTCTTTGTAGACTATGATTTTGTCTAGTCTTTTTAGACCCTATGATTTTGTCTAGTCTTTGTACACTATGGTTTTGTCTAGTATTTGTAGATTATGATTTTGTCTAGTCTTTGTAGACCCTATGATTTTGTCTAGTCTTTGTAGACCTTATGATGTTGTCTAATCTTTGTAGACCCTATGATGTTGTCTAGTCTTTGTAGAACCTATGATTTTGTCTAGTCTTTGCAAACCCTATGATTTTGTCTAGTCTTTGTAGACTATGACTTTGTCTAGTCTTTGTAGACCTTATGATTTTGTCTAGTCTTTGTAGACCCTATGATGTTGTCTAATCTTTGTAGACCCTATGATGTTGCCTAGTCTTTGTAGACTATGATTTTGTCTAATCTTTGTAGATCCTATGACTTTGTCTAGTCTTTGTAGACCCTATGATGTTGTCTAGTCTTTGTAGACCCTATGATTTTGTCTAGTCTTTGTAGACCCTATGATGTTGTCTAGTCTTTGTAGACCCTATGATTTTGTCTAGTGTTTGTAGACCCTTTGATGTTGTCTAGTCTTTGTAGACCCTATGATTTTGTCTAGTCTTTGTAGACCCTATGATTTTGTCTAGTCTTTGTAGACCCTTTGATATTGTCTAGTCTTTGTAGACCCTATGACTTTGTCTAGTCTTTGTAGACTATGACTTTGTCTAGTCTTTGTAGACTATGATTTTAACTATTCTTTGTAGACCCTATGATTTTGTGTAGTCTTTGTAGACTATGATTTTGTCTAGTCTTTGTTGACCCTATGATTTTGTCTAGTCTTTGTAGACCCTATGATTTTGTCTAGTCTTTTTAGACCCTATGATTTTGTCTAGTCTTTGTACACTATGGTTTTGTCTAGTCTTTGTAGACTATGATTTTATCTAGTCTTTGTAGACCCTATGATTTTGTCTAGTCTTTGTAGACCCTATGATGTTGTCTAATCTTTGTAGACCCTATGATGTTGTCTAGTCTTTGTAGAACCTATGATTTTGTTTAGTCTCTGCAAACCCTATGACTTTGTCTAGTATTTGTAGGCTATGATTTTGTCTAGTCTTTGTAGACCCTATGATTTTGTCTAGTCTTTGTAGACCCTATGACTTTGTCTAGTCTTTGTAGACCCTCTGAATTGTCTATTCTTTGTAGACCCTATGATTTTGTCTAGTCTTTGCAGACCCTATGATTTTGTCTAGTCTTTGTAGATCCTATGACTTTGTCTACTCTTTGTAGACCCTATGATTTTGTCTAGTCTTTGTAAACCCTATGATTTTGTCTAGTCTTTGTAGACTATGATTTTGTCTAGTCTTTTTAGACCCTATGATTTTGTCTAGTCTTTGTACACTATGGGTTTGTCTAGTCTTTGTAGACTATGATTTTGTCTAGTCTTTGTAGACCCTCTGATTTTGTCTAGTCTTTGTAGACCCTATGATGTTGTCTAATCTTTGTAGACCCTATGATGTTGTCTAGTCTTTGTAGAACCTATGATTTTGTCTAGTCTTTGCAAACCCTATGATTTTGTCTAGTCTTTGTAGACTATGACTTTGTCTAGTCTTTGTAGACCTTATGATTTTGTCTAGTCTTTGTAGACCCTATGATTTTGTCTAGTCTTTGTAGACCCTATGATGTTGTCTAGTCTTTGTAGACCCTATGATTTTGTCTAGTGTTTGTATACCCTTTGATGTTGTCTAGTCTTTGTAGACCCTATGATTTTGTCTAGTCTTTGTAGACCCTATGATTTTGTCTAGTCTTTGTAGACCCTATGATTTTGTCTAGTCTTTGTAGACCCTCTGATTTAGTCTAGTCTTTGTAGACCCTATGATGTTGTCTAGTCTTTGTAGACCCTATGACTTTGTCTAGTCTTTGTAGACTATGATTTTAACTATTCTTTGTAGAACCTATGATTTTGTGTAGTCTTTGTAGAACCTATGATTTTGTCTAGTCTTTGTTGACCCTATGATTTTCTTCTAGTCTTTGTAGACCCTATGATTTTGTCTAGTCTTTGTAAACCCTATGATTTTCTCTAGTCTTTGTAGACTATGATTTTGTCTAGTCTTTGTAGACCCTATGATTTTATCTAGTCTTTGTAGACCCTACAATTTTGTCTAATCTTTGTAAACCCTATGATTTTGTCTAGTCTTTGTAGACTATGATTTTGTCTAGTCTTTGTAGACCCTATGAATTTGTCTAGCTTTTGTAGACTATGATTTTGTCTAGTCTTTTTAGACCCTATGATTTTGTCTAGTCTTTGTACAATATGGTTTTGTCTAGTCTTTGTAGACTATGATTTTGTCTAGTCTTTGTAGACCCTATGATTTTGTCTAGTCTTTGTAGACCCTATGATATTGTCTAATCTTTGTAGACCCTATGATGTTGTCTAGTCTTTGTAGAACCTATGATTTTGTCTAGTCTTTGCAAACCCTATGATTTTGTCTAGTCTTTGTAGACTATGACTTTGTCTAGTCTTTGTAGACCTTATGATTTTGTCTAGTCTTTGTAGACCCTATGATTTTGTCTAATCTTTGTAGACCCTATGATGTTGTCTAGTCTTTGTAGACCCTATGATTTTGTCTAGTGTTTGTATACCCTTTGATGTTGTCTAGTCTTTGTAAACCCTATGATTTTGTCTATTCTTTGTAGACCCTATGATTTTGTCTAGTCTTTGTAGACCCTATGATGTTGTCTAGTCTTTGTAGACCCTATGATTTTGTATAGTCTTTGTAGACCCGATGATGTTGTCTAATCTTTGTAGACCCTATGATGTTGTATAGTCTTTGTAGACTATGATTTTGTCTAATCTTTGTAGATCCTATGACTTTGTCTAGTCTTTGTAGACCCTATGATGTTGTCTAGTCTTTGCATACTATAATTTTGTCTAGTCTTTGTAGACCCTATGACTTTGTCTAGTCTTTGTAGGCTATGATTTTGTCTAGTCTTTGTAGACCCTATGATTTTGTCTAGTCTTTGTAGACCCTATGATTTTCTCTAGTCTTTGTAGACCCTATGACTTTGTCTAGTCTTTGTAGACCCTCTGAATTGTCTATTCTTTGTAGACCCTATGATTTTGTCTAGTCTTTGCAGACCCTATGATTTTGTCTAGTCTTTGTAGATCCTATGACTTTGTCTACTCTTTGTAGACCCTATGATTTTGTCTAGTCTTTGTAAACCCTATGATTTTGTCTAGTCTTTGTAGACTATGATTTTGTCTAGTCTTTTTAGACCCTATGATTTTGTCTAGTCTTTGTACACTATGGTTTTGTCTAGTATTTGTAGACTATGATTTTGTCTAGTCTTTGTAGACCCTATGATTTTGTCTAGTCTTTGTAGACCTTATGATGTTGTCTAATCTTTGTAGACCCTATGATGTTGTCTAGTCTTTGTAGAACCTATGATTTTGTCTAGTCTTTGCAAACCCTATGATTTTGTCTAGTCTTTGTAGACTATGACTTTGTCTAGTCTTTGTAGACCTTATGATTTTGTCTAGTCTTTGTAGACCCTATGATTTTGTCTAGTCTTTGTAGACCCTATGATGTTGTCTAGTCTTTGTAGACCCTATGATTTTGTCTAGTGTTTGTATACCCTTTGATGTTGTCTAGTCTTTGTAGACCCTATGATTTTGTCTAGTCTTTGTAGACCCTTTGATTTTGTCTAGTCTTTGTAGACCCTATGATTTTGTCTAGTCTTTGTAGACCCTCTGATTTAGTCTAGTCTTTGTAGACCCTATGATGTTGTCTAATCTTTGTAGACCCTATGATGTTGCCTAATCTTTGTAGACTATGATTTTGTCTAATCTTTGTAGATCCTATGACTTTGTCTAGTCTTTGTAGACCCTATGATGTTGTCTAGTCTTTGTAGACCCTATGATTTTGTCTAGTCTTTGTAGACCCTATGATGTTGTCTAGTCTTTGTAGACCCTATGATTTTGTCTAGTGTTTGTAGACCCTTTGATGTTGTCTAGTCTTTGTAGACCCTATGATTTTGTCTAGTCTTTGTAGACCCTATGATTTTGTCTAGTCTTTGTAGACCCTTTGATATTGTCTAGTCTTTGTAGACCCTATGACTTTGTCTAGTCTTTGTAGACTATGACTTTGTCTAGTCTTTGTAGACTATGATTTTAACTATTCTTTGTAGACCCTATGATTTTGTGTAGTCTTTGTAGACTATGATTTTGTCTAGTCTTTGTTGACCCTATGATTTTGTCTAGTCTTTGTAGACCCTATGATTTTGTCTAGTCTTTTTAGACCCTATGATTTTGTCTAGTCTTTGTACACTATGGTTTTGTCTAGTCTTTGTAGACTATGATTTTATCTAGTCTTTGTAGACCCTATGATTTTGTCTAGTCTTTGTAGACCCTATGATGTTGTCTAATCTTTGTAGACCCTATGATGTTGTCTAGTCTTTGTAGAACCTATGATTTTGTTTAGTCTCTGCAAACCCTATGACTTTGTCTAGTATTTGTAGGCTATGATTTTGTCTAGTCTTTGTAGACCCTATGATTTTGTCTAGTCTTTGTAGACCCTATGATTTTGTCTAGTCTTTGTAGACCCTATGACTTTGTCTAGTCTTTGTAGACCCTCTGAATTGTCTATTCTTTGTAGACCCTATGATTTTGTCTAGTCTTTGCAGACCCTATGATTTTGTCTAGTCTTTGTAGATCCTATGACTTTGTCTACTCTTTGTAGACCCTATGATTTTGTCTAGTCTTTGTAAACCCTATGATTTTGTCTAGTCTTTGTAGACTATGATTTTGTCTAGTCTTTTTAGACCCTATGATTTTGTCTAGTCTTTGTACACTATGGGTTTGTCTAGTCTTTGTAGACTATGATTTTGTCTAGTCTTTGTAGACCCTCTGATTTTGTCTAGTCTTTGTAGACCCTATGATGTTGTCTAATCTTTGTAGACCCTATGATGTTGTCTAGTCTTTGTAGAACCTATGATTTTGTCTATTCTTTGCAAACCCTATGATTTTGTCTAGTCTTTGTAGACTATGACTTTGTCTAGTCTTTGTAGACCTTATGATTTTGTCTAGTCTTTGTAGACACTATGATTTTGTCTAGTCTTTGTAGATCCTATGATTTTGTCTAGTCTTTGTAGACCCTATGGTTTTGTCTAGTCTTTGTAGACCCTATGATTTTATCTAATCTTTGTAGACTATGATTTTGTCTAGTCTTTGTAGACTATGATTTTGTCTAGTCTTTGTAGACTATGATTTTGTGTAGTCTTTGTAGACTATGATTTTGTCTAGTCTTTGTAGACCCTTTGATTTTGTCTAGTCTTTGTAAACCCTATGATTTTCTCTAGTCTTTGTAGACTATGATTTTGTCTAGTCTTTGTAGACCCTTTGATTTTATCTAGTCTTTGTAGACCCTATGATTTTGTCTAGTCTTTGTAGACTATGATTTTGTCTAGTCTTTGTAGACCCTATGAATTTGTCTAGTTTTTGTAGACTATGATTTTGTCTAGTCTTTTTAGACCCTATGATTTTGTCTAGTCTTTGTACACTATGGTTTTGTCTAGTCTTTGTAGACTATGATTTTGTCTAGTCTTTGTAGACCCTATGATTTTGTCTAGTCTTTGTAGACCCTATGATATTGTCTAATCTTTGTAGACCCTATGATGTTGTCTAGTCTTTGTAGAACCTATGATTTTGTCTAGTCTTTGCAAACCCTATGATTTTGTCTAGTCTTTGTAGACTATGATTTTGTCTAGTCTTTGTAGACCCTATGATTTTGTCTAGTCTTTGTAGACCCTATGATTTTGTCTAGTCTTTGTAGACCCTATAATGTTGTCTAGTCTTTGTAGACCCTATGATGTTGTCTAGTGTTTGTAGACCCTTTGAAGTTGTCTAGTCTTTGTAGACCCTATGATTTTGTCTAGTCTTTGTAGACCCTATGATTTTGTCTAGTCTTTGTAGACCCTATGATGTTGTCTAGTCTTTGTAGACCCTATGACTTTGTCTAGTCTTTGTAGACTATGATTTTAACTATTCTTTGTAGACCCTATGATTTTGTCTAGTCTTTGTAAACCCTATGATTTTCTCTAGTCTTTGTAGACTATGATTTTGTCTAGTCTTTGTAGACCCTATGATTTTATCTAGTCTTTGTAGACCCTATGATTTTGTCTAGTCTTTGCAGACCCTATGATTTTGTCTAGTCTTTTTAGACCCTATGATTTTGTCTAGTCTTTGTACACTATGGTTTTGTCTAGTCTTTGTAGACTATGATTTTGTCTAGTCTTTGTAGACCCTATGATTTTGTCTAGTCTTTGTAGACCCTATGATGTTGTCTAGTCTTTGTAGAACCTATGATTTTGTCTAGTCTTTGCAAACCCTATGATTTTGTCTAGTCTTTGTAGACTATGATTTTGTCTAGTCTTTGTAGACCGTATGATTTTGTCTAGTCTTTGTAGACCCTATGATTTTGTCTAGTCTTTGTAGACCCTATGATGTTGTCTAGTCTTTGTAGACCCTATGATTTTGTCTAGTGTTTGTAGACCCTTTGATGTTGTCTAGTCTTTGTAGACCCTATGATTTTGTCTAGTCTTTGTAGACCCTATGATTTTGTCTAGTCTTTGTAGACCCTATGATGTTGTCTAGTCTTTGTAGACCCTATGACTTTGTCTAGTCTTTGTAGACTATGATTTTAACTATTCTTTGTAGAACCTATGATTTTGGGTAGTCTTTGTAGACTATGATTTTGTCTAGTCTTTGTTGACCCTATGATTTTGTCTAGTCTTTGTAGACCCTATGATTTTGTCTAGTCTTTGTAAACCCTATGATTTTCTCTAGTCTTTGTAGACTATGATTTTGTCTAGTCTTTGTAGACTATGATTTTGTCTAGTCTTTGTAGACCCTATGAATTTGTCTAGCTTTTGTAGACTATGATTTTGTCTAGTCTTTGTAGACCCTATGATTTTGTCTAGTCTTTGTAGACCCTATGATGTTGTCTAGTCTTTGTAGACCCTATGACTTTGTCTAGTCTTTGTAGACTATGATTTTAACTATTCTTTGTAGACCCTATGATTTTGTCTAGTCTTTGTAAACCCTATGATTTTATCTAGTCTTTGTAGACCCTATGATTTTGTCTAGTCTTTGCAGACCCTATGATTTTGTCTAGTCTTTTTAGACCCTATGATTTTGTCTAGTCTTTGTACACTATGGTTTTGTCTAGTCTTTGTAGACTATGATTTTGTTTACTCTTTGTAGACCCTATGATTTTGTCTAATCTTTGTAGACCCTATGATGTTGTCTAGTCTTTGTAGAACCTATGATTTTGTCTAGTCTTTGCAAACCCTATGATTTTGTCTAGTCTTTGTAGACTATGACTTTGTCTAGTCTTTGTAGACCTTATGATTTTGTCTTTGTAGACCCTATGATTTTGTCTAGTCTTTGTAGACCCTATGATGCTGTCTAGTGTTTGTAGACCCTATGATTTTGTCTAGTGTTTGTATACCCTTTGATGTTGTCTAGTCTTTGTAGACCCTATGATTTTGTGTAGTCTTTGTAGACCCTATGATTTTGTCTAGTCTTTGTAGACCCTATGATGTTGTCTAGGCTTTATAGACCCTATGCTTTTGTCTAGTCTTTGTAGACCCTATGATGTTGTCTAGTCTTTGTAGAACCTATGATTTTGTCTAGTCTCTGCAAACCCTATGACTTTGTCTAGTCTTTGTAGGCTATGATTTTGTCTAGTCTTTGTAGACCCTATGATTTTGTCTAGTCTTTGTAGACCCTATGATTTTGTCTAGTCTTTGTAGACCCTATGACTTTGTCTAGTCTTTGTAGACCCTCTGAATTGTCTATTCTTTGTAGACCCTATGATTTTGTCTAGTCTTTGCATACCCTATGATTTTGTCTAGTCTTTGTAGATCCTATGACTTTGTCTACTCTTTGTAGACCCTATGATTTTGTCTAGTCTTTGTAAACCCTATGATTTTGTCTAGTCTTTGTAGACTATGATTTTGTCTAGTCTTTTTAGACCCTATGATTTTGTCTAGTCTTTGTACACTATGGTTTTGTCTAGTCTTTGTAGACTATGATTTTGTCTAGTCTTTGTAGACCCTCTGATTTTGTCTAGTCTTTGTAGACCCTATGATGTTGTCTAATCTTTGTAGACCCTATGATGTTGTCTAGTCTTTGTAGAACCTATGATTTTGTCTAGTCTTTGCAAACCCTATGATTTTGTCTAGTCTTTGTAGACTATGACTTTGTCTAGTCTTTGTAGACCTTATGATTTTGTCTAGTCTTTGTAGACACTATGATTTTGTCTAGTCTTTGTAGACCCTATGATTTTGTCTAGACTTTGCAGACCCTATGATTTTGTCTAGTCTTTTTAGACCCTATGATTTTGTCTAGTCTTTGTACACTATGGTTTTGTCTAGTCTTTGTAGACTATGATTTTGTCTAGTCTTTGTAGACCCTTTGATTTTATCTAGTCTTTGTAGACCCTATGATTTTGTCTAGTCTTTGTAGACTATGATTTTGTCTAGTCTTTGTAGACCCTATGAATTTGTCTAGTTTTTGTAGACTATGATTTTGTCTAGTCTTTTTAGACCCTATGATTTTGTCTAGTCTTTGTACACTATGGTTTTGTCTAGTCTTTGTAGACTATGATTTTGTCTAGTCTTTGTAGACCCTATGATTTTGTCTAGTCTTTGTAGACCCTATGATATTGTCTAATCTTTGTAGACCCTATGATGTTGTCTAGTCTTTGTAGAACCTATGATTTTGTCTAGTCTTTGCAAACCCTATGATTTTGTCTAGTCTTTGTAGACTATGATTTTGTCTAGTCTTTGTAGACCCTATGATTTTGTCTAGTCTTTGTAGACCCTATGATTTTGTCTAGTCTTTGTAGACCCTATGATGTTGTCTAGTCTTTGTAGACCCTATGATGTTGTCTAGTGTTTGTAGACCCTTTGAAGTTGTCTAGTCTTTGTAGACCCTATGATTTTGTCTAGTCTTTGTAGACCCTATGATTTTGTCTAGTCTTTGTAGACCCTATGATGTTGTCTAGTCTTTGTAGACCCTATGACTTTGTCTAGTCTTTGTAGACTATGATTTTAACTATTCTTTGTAGACCCTATGATTTTGTCTAGTCTTTGTAAACCCTATGATTTTGTCTAGTCTTTGTAGACCCTATGATTTTATCTAGTCTTTGTAGACCCTATGATTTTGTCTAGTCTTTGCAGACCCTATGATTTTGTCTAGTCTTTTTAAACCCTATGATTTTGTCTAGTCTTTGTACACTATGGTTTTGTCTAGTCTTTGTAGACTATGATTTTGTCTAGTCTTTGTAGACCCTATGATTTTGTCTAGTCTTTGTAGACCCTATGATGTTGTCTAGTCTTTGTAGAACCTATGATTTTGTCTAGTCTTTGCAAACCCTATGATTTTGTCTAGTCTTTGTAGACTATGATTTTGTCTAGTCTTTGTAGACCGTATGATTTTGTCTAGTCTTTGTAGACCCTATGATTTTGTCTAGTCTTTGTAGACCCTATGATGTTGTCTAGTCTTTGTAGACCCTATGATTTTGTCTAGTGTTTGTAGACCCTTTGATGTTGTCTAGTCTTTGTAGACCCTATGATTTTGTCTAGTCTTTGTAGACCCTATGATTTTGTCTAGTCTTTGTAGACCCTATGATGTTGTCTAGTCTTTGTAGACCCTATGACTTTGTCTAGTCTTTGTAGACTATGATTTTAACTATTCTTTGTAGAACCTATGATTTTGGGTAGTCTTTGTAGACTATGATTTTGTCTAGTCTTTGTTGACCCTATGATTTTGTCTAGTCTTTGTAGACCCTATGATTTTGTCTAGTCTTTGTAAACCCTATGATTTTCTCTAGTCTTTGTAGACTATGATTTTGTCTAGTCTTTGTAGACTATGATTTTGTCTAGTCTTTGTAGACCCTATGAATTTGTCTAGCTTTTGTAGACTATGATTTTGTCTAGTCTTTTTAGACCCTATGATTTTGTCTAGTCTTTGTACACTATGGTTTTGTCTAGTCTTTGTAGACTATGATTTTGCTTACTCTTTGTAGACCCTATGATTTTGTCTAATCTTTGTAGACCCTATGATGTTGTCTAGTCTTTGTAGAACCTATGATTTTGTCTAGTCTTTGCAAACCCTCTGATTTTGTCTAGTCTTTGTAGACTATGACTTTGTCTAGTCTTTGTAGACCTTATGATTTTGTCTAGTCTTTGTAGACCCTATGATTTTGTCTAGTCTTTGTAGACCCTATGATGTTGTCTAGTGTTTGTAGACCCTATGATTTTGTCTAGTGTTTGTATACCCTTTGATGTTGTCTAGTCTTTGTAGACCCTATGATTTTGTGTAGTCTTTGTAGACCCTATGATTTTGTCTAGTCTTTGTAGACCCTATGATGTTGTCTAGGCTTTGTAGACCCTATGCTTTTGTCTAGTCTTTGTAGACCCTATGATGTTGTCTAGTCTTTGTAGAACCTATGATTTTGTCTAGTCTCTGCAAACCCTATGACTTTGTCTAGTCTTTGTAGGCTATGATTTTGTCTAGTCTTTGTAGACCCTATGATTTTGTCTGGTCTTTGTAGACCCTATGATTTTGTCTAGTCTTTGTAGACCCTATGACTTTGTCTAGTCTTTGTAGACCCTCTGAATTGTCTATTCTTTGTAGACCCTATGATTTTGTCTAGTCTTTGCAGACCCTATGATTTTGTCTAGTCTTTGTAGATCCTATGACTTTGTCTACTCTTTGTAGACCCTATGATTTTGTCTAGTCTTTGTAAACCCTATGATTTTGTCTAGTCTTTGTAGACTATGATTTTGTCTAGTCTTTTTAGACCCTATGATTTTGTCTAGTCTTTGTACACTATGGTTTTGTCTAGTCTTTGTAGACTATGATTTTGTCTAGTCTTTGTAGACCCTCTGATTTTGTCTAGTCTTTGTAGACCCTATGATGTTGTCTAATCTTTGTAGACCCTATGATGTTGTCTAGTCTTTGTAGAACCTATGATTTTGTCTAGTCTTTGCAAACCCTATGATTTTGTCTAGTCTTTGTAGACTATGACTTTGTCTAGTCTTTGTAGACCTTATGATTTTGTCTAGTCTTTGTAGACACTATGATTTTGTCTAGTCTTTGTAGACCCTATGATTTTGTCTAGACTTTGCAGACCCTATGATTTTGTCTAGTCTTTTTAGACCCTATGATTTTGTCAAGTCTTTGTACACTATGGTTTTGTCTAGTCTTTGTAGACTATGATTTTGTCTAGTCTTTGTAGACCCTATGATGTTGTCTAGTCTTTGTAGAACCTATGATTTTGTCTAGTCTTTGCAAACCCTATGATTTTGTCTAGTCTTTGTAAACCCTATGATTTTCTCTAGTCTTTGTAGACTATGATTTTGTCTAGTCTTTGTAGACCCTATGATTTTATCTAGTCTTTGTAGACCCTATGATTTTGTCTAGTCTTTGTAGACTATGATTTTGTCTAGTCTTTGTAGACCCTATGAATTTATCTAGTTTTTGTAGACTATGATTTTGTTTAGTCTTTTTAGACCCTATGATTTTGTCTAGTCTTTGTACACTATGGTTTTGTCTAGTCTTTGTAGACTATGATTTTGTCTAGTCTTTGTAGACCCTATGATTTTGTCTAGTCTTTGTAGACCCTATGATATTGTCTAATCTTTGTAGACCCTATGATGTTGTCTAGTCTTTGTAGAACCTATGATGTTGTCTAGTCTTTGCAAACCCTATGATTTTGTCTAGTCTTTGTAGACTATGATTTTGTCTAGTCTTTGTAGACCCTATGATTTTGTCTAGTCTTTGTAGACCCTATGATTTTGTCTAGTTTTTGTAGACCCTATGATGTTGTCTAGTCTTTGTAGACCCTATGATGTTGTCTAGTGTTTGTAGACCCTTTGAAGTTGTCTAGTCTTTGTAGACCCTATGATTTTGTCTAGTCTTTGTAGACCCTATGATTTTGTCTAGTCTTTGTAGACCCTATGATGTTGTCTAGTCTTTGTAGACCCTATGACTTTTTCTAGTCTTTGTAGACTATGATTTTAACTATTCTTTGTAGACCCTATGATTTTGTCTAGTCTTTGTAAACCCTATGATTTTCTCTAGTCTTTGTAGACTATGATTTTGTCTAGTCTTTGTAGACCCTATGATTTTATCTAGTCTTTGTAGACCCTATGATTTTGTCTAGTCTTTGCAGACCCTATGATTTTGTCTAGTCTTTTTAGACCCTATGATTTTGTCTAGTCTTTGTACACTATGGTTTTGTCTAGTCTTTGTAGACTATGATTTTGTCTAGTCTTTGTAGACCCTATGATGTTGTCTAGTCTTTGTAGAACCTATGATTTTGTCTAGTCTTTGCAAACCCTATGATTTTGTCTAGTCTTTGTAAACTATGATTTTGTCTAGTCTTTGTAGACCGTATGATTTTCTCTAGTCTTTGTAGACCCTATGATCTTGTCTAGTCTTTGTAGACCCTATGATGTTGTCTAGTCTTTGTAGACCCTATGATTTTGTCTAGTGTTTGTAGACCCTTTGATGTTGTCTAGTCTTTGTAGACCCTATGATTTTGTCTAGTCTTTGTAGACCCTATGATTTTGTCTAGTCTTTGTAGACCCTATGATGTTGTCTAGTCTTTGTAGACCCTATGACTTTATCTAGTCTTTGTAGACTATGATTTTAACTATTCTTTGTAGAACCTATGATTTTGGGTAGTCTTTGTAGACTATGATTTTGGGTAGTCTTTGTAGACTATGATTTTGTCTAGTCTTTGTTGACCCTATGATTTTCTCTAGTCTTTGTAGACCCTATGATTTTGTCTAATCTTTGTAAACCCTATGATTTTCTCTAGTCTTTGTAGACTATGATTTTGTCTAGTCTTTGTAGACTATGATTTTGTCTAGTCTTTGTAGACCCTATGAATTTGTCTAACTTTTGTAGACTATGATTTTGTCTAGTCTTTTTAGACCCTATGATTTTGTCTAGTCTTTGTAGACTATGATTTTGTCTAGTCTTTGTAGACCCTATGATTTTGTCTAATCTTTGTAGACCCTATGATGTTGTCTAGTCTTTGTAGAACCTATGATTTTGTCTAGTCTTTGCAAACCCTATGATTTTGTCTAGTCTTTGTAGACTATGACTTTGTCTAGTCTTTGTAGACCTTATGATTTTGTCTAGTCTTTGTAGACCCTATGATTTTGTCTAGTCTTTGTAGACCCTATGATGTTGTCTAGTCTTTGTAGACCCTATGATTTTGTCTAGTGTTTGTATACCCTTTGATGTTGTCTAGTCTTTGTAGACCCTATGATTTTGTGTAGTCTTTGTAGACCCTATGATTTTGTATAGTCTTTGTAGACCCTATGATGTTGTCTAGTCTTTGTAGACCCTATGCTTTTGTCTAGTCTTTGTAGACTATGATTTGTCTAATCTTTGTAGATCCTATGACTTTGTCTAGTCTTTGTAGACCCTATGATGTTGTCTAGTCTTTGCATACTATGATTTTGTCTAGTCTTTGTAGACCCTATGACTTTGTCTAATCTTTGTAGGCTATGATTTTGTCTAGTCTTTGTAGACCCTATAATTTTGTCTAGTCTTTGTAGACCCTATGATTTTGTCTAGTCTTTGTAGATCCTATGACTTTGTCTACTCTTTGTAAACCCTATGATTATGTCTAGTCTTTGTAGACTATGATTTTGTCTAGTCTTTTTAGACCCTATGATTTTGTCTAGTCTTTGTACACTATGGTTTTGTCTAGTCTTTGTAGACTATGATTTTGTCTAGTCTTTGTAGACCCTATGATTTTGTCTAGTCTTTGTAGACACTATGATGTTGTCTAATCTTTGTAGACCCTATGATGTTGTCTAGTCTTTGTAGAACCTATGATTTTGTCTATTCTTTGCAAACCCTATGATTTTGTCTAGTCTTTGTAGACTATGACTTTGTCTAGTCTTTGTAGACCTTATGATTTTGTCTAGTCTTTGTAGACCCTATGATTTTGTCTAGTCTTTGTAGACCCTATGATGTTGTCTAGTCTTTGTAGACCCTATGATTTTGTCTAGTGTTTGTATACCCTTTGATGTTGTCTAGTCTTTGTAGACCCTATGATTTTGTCTAGTCTTTGTAGACCCTATGATTTTGTCTAGTCTTTGTAGACCCTATGATGTTGTCTAGTCTTTGTAGACCCTATGATTTTGTCTAGTCTTTGTAGACCCTATGATGTTGTCTAATCTTTGTAGACCCTATGATGTTGCCTAGTCTTTGTAGACTATGATTTTGTCTAATCTTTGTAGATCCTATGACTTTGTCTAGTCTTTGTAGACCCTATGATGTTGTCTAGTCTTTGTAGACCCTATGATTTTGTCTAGTCTTTGTAGACCCTATTATTTTGTCTAGTCTTTGTAGACCCTATGATGTTGTCTAGTCTTTGTAGACCCTATGACTTTGTCTAGTCTTTGTAGACTATGATTTTAACTATTCTTTGTAGACCCTATGATTTTGTGTAGTCTTTGTAGACTATGATTTGTCTAGTCTTTGTTCACCCTATGATTTTGTCTAGTCTTTGTAGACCCTATGATTTTGTCTAGTCTTTGTAGACCCTATGATTTTGTCTAGTCTTTGCATACCCTATGAATTTGTCTAGCTTTGTAGACTATGATTTTGTCTAGTCTTTTTAGACCCTATGATTTTGTCTAGTCTTTGTACACTATGGTTTTGTCTAGTCTTTGTAGACTATGATTTTGTCTAGTCTTTGTAGACCCTATGATTTTGTCTAGTCTTTGTAGACCCTATGATGTTGTCTAATCTGTGTAGACCCTATGATGTTGTCTAGTCTTTGTAGAACCTATGATTTTGTCTAGTCTTTGCAAACCCTATGATTTTGTCTAGTCTTTGTAGACTATGACTTTGTGTAGTCTTTGTAGACCTTATGATTTTGTCTAGTCTTTGTAGACCCTATGATTGTGTCTAGTCTTTGTAGACCCTATGATGTTGTCTAATCTTTGTAGACCCTATGATTTTGTCTAGTGTTTGTATACCCTTTGATGTTGTCTAGTCTTTGTAAACCCTATGATTTTGTCTAGTCTTTGTAGACCCTATGATTTTATCTAATCTTTGCAGACCCTATGATTTTGTCTAGTCTTTGTAGATCCTATGACTTTGTCTACTCTTTGTAGACCCTATGATTTTGTCTAGTCTTTGTAAACCCTATGATTTTGTCTAGTCTTTGTAGACTATGATTTTGTCTAGTCTTTTTAGACCCTATGATTTTGTCTAGTCTTTGTACACTATGGTTTTGTCTAGTATTTGTAGACTATGATTTTGTCTAGTCTTTGTAGACCCTATGATTTTGTCTAGTCTTTGTAGACCTTATGATGTTGTCTAATCTTTGTAGACCCTATGATGTTGTCTAGTCTTTGTAGAACCTATGATTTGTCTAGTCTTTGCAAACCCTATGATTTTGTCTAGTCTTTGTAGACTATGACTTTGTCTAGTCTTTGTAGACCTTATGATTTTGTCTAGTCTTTGTAGACCCTATGATTTTGTCTAGTCTTTGTAGACCCTATGATGTTGTCTAGTCTTTGTAGACCCTATGATTTTGTCTAGTGTTTGTATACCCTTTGATGTTGTCTAGTCTTTGTAGACCCTATGATTTTGTCTAGTCTTTGTAGACCCTATGATTTTGTCTAGTCTTTGTAGACCCTATGATTTTGTCTAGTCTTTGTAGACCCTCTGATTTAGTCTAGTCTTTGTAGACCCTATGATGTTGTCTAATCTTTGTAGACCCTATGATGTTGCCTAGTCTTTGTAGACTATGATTTTGTCTAATCTTTGTAGATCCTATGACTTTGTCTAGTCTTTGTAGACCCTATGATGTTGTCTAGTCTTTGTAGACCCTATGATTTTGTCTAGTCTTTGTAGACCCTATGATGTTGTCTAGTCTTTGTAGACCCTATGATTTTGTCTAGTGTTTGTAGACCCTTTGATGTTGTCTAGTCTTTGTAGACCCTATGATTTTGTCTAGTCTTTGTAGACCCTATGATTTTGTCTAGTCTTTGTAGACCCTTTGATATTGTCTAGTCTTTGTAGACCCTATGACTTTGTCTAGTCTTTGTAGACTATGACTTTGTCTAGTCTTTGTAGACTATGATTTTAACTATTCTTTGTAGACCCTATGATTTTGTGTAGTCTTTGTAGACTATGATTTTGTCTAGTCTCTGTTGACCCTATGATTTTGTCTAGTCTTTGTAGACCCTATGATTTTGTGTAGTCTTTTTAGACCCTATGATTTTGTCTAGTCTTTGTACACTATGGTTTTGTCTAGTCTTTGTAGACTATGATTTTATCTAGTCTTTGTAGACCCTATGATTTTGTCTAGTCTTTGTAGACCCTATGATGTTGTCTAATCTTTGTAGACCCTATGATGTTGTCTAGTCTTTGTAGAACCTATGATTTTGTTTAGTCTCTGCAAACCCTATGACTTTGTCTAGTATTTGTAGGCTATGATTTTGTCTAGTCTTTGTAGACCCTATGATTTTGTCTAGTCTTTGTAGACCCTATGATTTTGTCTAGTCTTTGTAGACCCTATGACTTTGTCTAGTCTTTGTAGACCCTCTGAATTGTCTATTCTTTGTAGACCCTATGATTTTGTCTAGTCTTTGCAGACCCTATGATTTTGTCTAGTCTTTGTAGATCCTATGACTTTGTCTACTCTTTGTAGACCCTATGATTTTGTCTAGTCTTTGTAAACCCTATGATTTTGTCTAGTCTTTGTAGACTATGATTTTGTCTAGTCTTTTTAGACCCTATGATTTTGTCTAGTCTTTGTACACTATGGGTTTGTCTAGTCTTTGTAGACTATGATTTTGTCTAGTCTTTGTAGACCCTCTGATTTTGTCTAGTCTTTGTAGACCCTATGATGTTGTCTAATCTTTGTAGACCCTATGATGTTGTCTAGTCTTTGTAGAACCTATGATTTTGTCTAGTCTTTGCAAACCCTATGATTTTGTCTAGTCTTTGTAGACTATGACTTTGTCTAGTCTTTGTAGACCTTATGATTTTGTCTAGTCTTTGTAGACACTATGATTTTGTCTAGTCTTTGTAGATCCTATGATTTTGTCTAGTCTTTGTAGACCCTATGGTTTTGTCTAGTCTTTGTAGACCCTATGATTTTATCTAATCTTTGTAGACTATGATTTTGTCTAGTCTTTGTAGACTATGATTTTGTCTAGTCTTTGTAGACTATGATTTTGTGTAGTCTTTGTAGACTATGATTTTGTCTAGTCTTTGTAGACCCTATGATTTTGTCTAGTCTTTGTAAACCCTATGATTTTCTCTAGTCTTTGTAGACTATGATTTTGTCTAGTCTTTGTAGACCCTTTGATTTTATCTAGTCTTTGTAGACCCTATGATTTTGTCTAGTCTTTGTAGACTATGATTTTGTCTAGTCTTTGTAGACCCTATGAATTTGTCTAGTTTTTGTAGACTATGATTTTGTCTAGTCTTTTTAGACCCTATGATTTTGTCTAGTCTTTGTACACTATGGTTTTGTCTAGTCTTTGTAGACTATGATTTTGTCTAGTCTTTGTAGACCCTATGATTTTGTCTAGTCTTTGTAGACCCTATGATATTGTCTAATCTTTGTAGACCCTATGATGTTGTCTAGTCTTTGTAGAACCTATGATTTTGTCTAGTCTTTGCAAACCCTATGATTTTGTCTAGTCTTTGTAGACTATGATTTTGTCTAGTCTTTGTAGACCCTATGATTTTGTCTAGTCTTTGTAGACCCTATGATTTTGTCTAGTCTTTGTAGACCCTATAATGTTGTCTAGTCTTTGTAGACCCTATGATGTTGTCTAGTGTTTGTAGACCCTTTGAAGTTGTCTAGTCTTTGTAGACCCTATGATTTTGTCTAGTCTTTGTAGACCCTATGATTTTGTCTAGTCTTTGTAGACCCTATGATGTTGTCTAGTCTTTGTAGACCCTATGACTTTGTCTAGTCTTTGTAGACTATGATTTTAACTATTCTTTGTAGACCCTATGATTTTGTCTAGTCTTTGTAAACCCTATGATTTTCTCTAGTCTTTGTAGACTATGATTTTGTCTAGTCTTTGTAGACCCTATGATTTTATCTAGTCTTTGTAGACCCTATGATTTTGTCTAGTCTTTGCAGACCCTATGATTTTGTCTAGTCTTTTTAGACCCTATGATTTTGTCTAGTCTTTGTACACTATGGTTTTGTCTAGTCTTTGTAGACTATGATTTTGTCTAGTCTTTGTAGACCCTATGATTTTGTCTAGTCTTTGTAGACCCTATGATGTTGTCTAGTCTTTGTAGAACCTATGATTTTGTCTAGTCTTTGCAAACCCTATGATTTTGTCTAGTCTTTGTAGACTATGATTTTGTCTAGTCTTTGTAGACCGTATGATTTTGTCTAGTCTTTGTAGACCCTATGATTTTGTCTAGTCTTTGTAGACCCTATGATGTTGTCTAGTCTTTGTAGACCCTATGATTTTGTCTAGTGTTTGTAGACCCTTTGATGTTGTCTAGTCTTTGTAGACCCTATGATTTTGTCTAGTCTTTGTAGACCCTATGATTTTGTCTAGTCTTTGTAGACCCTATGATGTTGTCTAGTCTTTGTAGACCCTATGACTTTGTCTAGTCTTTGTAGACTATGGTTTTAACTATTCTTTGTAGAACCTATGATTTTGGGTAGTCTTTGTAGACTATGATTTTGTCTAGTCTTTGTTGACCCTATGATTTTGTCTAGTCTTTGTAGACCCTATGATTTTGTCTAGTCTTTGTAAACCCTATGATTTTCTCTAGTCTTTGTAGACTATGATTTTGTCTAGTCTTTGTAGACTATGATTTTGTCTAGTCTTTGTAGACCCTATGAATTTGTCTAGCTTTTGTAGACTATGATTGTGTCTAGTCTTTGTAGACCCTATGATTTTGTCTAGTCTTTGTAGACCCTATGATGTTGTCTAGTCTTTGTAGACCCTATGACTTTGTCTAGTCTTTGTAGACTATGATTTTAACTATTCTTTGTAGACCCTATGATTTTGTCTAGTCTTTGTAAACCCTATGATTTTCTCTAGTCTTTGTAGACTATGATTTTGTCTAGTCTTTGTAGACCCTATGATTTTATCTAGTCTTTGTAGACCCTATGATTTTGTCTAGTCTTTGCAGACCCTATGATTTTGTCTAGTCTTTTTAGACCCTATGATTTTGTCTAGTCTTTGTACACTATGGTTTTGTCTAGTCTTTGTAGACTATGATTTTGTTTACTCTTTGTAGACCCTATGATTTTGTCTAATCTTTGTAGACCCTATGATGTTGTCTAGTCTTTGTAGAACCTATGATTTTGTCTAGTCTTTGCAAACCCTATGATTTTGTCTAGTCTTTGTAGACTATGACTTTGTCTAGTCTTTGTAGACCTTATGATTTTGTCTTTGTAGACCCTATGATTTTGTCTAGTCTTTGTAGACCCTATGATGCTGTCTAGTGTTTGTAGACCCTATGATTTTGTCTAGTGTTTGTATACCCTTTGATGTTGTCTAGTCTTTGTAGACCCTATGATTTTGTGTAGTCTTTGTAGACCCTATGATTTTGTCTAGTCTTTGTAGACCCTATGATGTTGTCTAGGCTTTGTAGACCCTATGCTTTTGTCTAGTCTTTGTAGACCCTATGATGTTGTCTAGTCTTTGTAGAACCTATGATTTTGTCTAGTCTCTGCAAACCCTATGACTTTGTCTAGTCTTTGTAGGCTATGATTTTGTCTAGTCTTTGTAGACCCTATGATTTTGTCTAGTCTTTGTAGACCCTATGATTTTGTCTAGTCTTTGTAGACCCTATGACTTTGTCTAGTCTTTGTAGACCCTCTGAATTGTCTATTCTTTGTAGACCCTATGATTTTGTCTAGTCTTTGCACACCCTATGATTTTGTCTAGTCTTTGTAGATCCTATGACTTTGTCTACTCTTTGTAGACCCTATGATTTTGTCTAGTCTTTGTAAACCCTATGATTTTGTCTAGTCTTTGTAGACTATGATTTTGTCTAGTCTTTTTAGACCCTATGATTTTGTCTAGTCTTTGTACACTATGGTTTTGTCTAGTCTTTGTAGACTATGATTTTGTCTAGTCTTTGTAGACCCTCTGATTTTGTCTAGTCTTTGTAGACCCTATGATGTTGTCTAATCTTTGTAGACCCTATGATGTTGTCTAGTCTTTGTAGAACCTATGATTTTGTCTAGTCTTTGCAAACCCTATGATTTTGTCTAGTCTTTGTAGACTATGACTTTGTCTAGTCTTTGTAGACCTTATGATTTTGTCTAGTCTTTGTAGACACTATGATTTTGTCTAGTCTTTGTAGACCCTATGATTTTGTCTAGACTTTGCAGACCCTATGATTTTGTCTAGTCTTTTTAGACCCTATGATTTTGTCTAGTCTTTGTACACTATGGTTTTGTCTAGTCTTTGTAGACTATGATTTTGTCTAGTCTTTGTAGACCCTTTGATTTTATCTAGTCTTTGTAGACCCTATGATTTTGTCTAGTCTTTGTAGACTATGATTTTGTCTAGTCTTTGTAGACCCTATGAATTTGTCTAGTTTTTGTAGACTATGATTTTGTCTAGTCTTTTTAGACCCTATGATTTTGTCTAGTCTTTGTACACTATGGTTTTGTCTAGTCTTTGTAGACTATGATTTTGTCTAGTCTTTGTAGACCCTATGATTTTGTCTAGTCTTTGTAGACCCTATGATATTGTCTAATCTTTGTAGACCCTATGATGTTGTCTAGTCTTTGTAGAACCTATGATTTTGTCTAGTCTTTGCAAACCCTATGATTTTGTCTAGTCTTTGTAGACTATGATTTTGTCTAGTCTTTGTAGACCCTATGATTTTGTCTAGTCTTTGTAGACCCTATGATTTTGTCTAGTCTTTGTAGACCCTATGATGTTGTCTAGTCTTTGTAGACCCTATGATGTTGTCTAGTGTTTGTAGACCCTTTGAAGTTGTCTAGTCTTTGTAGACCCTATGATTTTGTCTAGTCTTTGTAGACCCTATGATTTTGTCTAGTCTTTGTAGACCCTATGATGTTGTCTAGTCTTTGTAGACCCTATGACTTTGTCTAGTCTTTGTAGACTATGATTTTAACTATTCTTTGTAGACCCTATGATTTTGTCTAGTCTTTGTAAACCCTATGATTTTCTCTAGTCTTTGTAGACTATGATTTTGTCTAGTCTTTGTAGACCCTATGATTTTATCTAGTCTTTGTAGACCCTATGATTTTGTCTAGTCTTTGCAGACCCTATGATTTTGTCTAGTCTTTTTAAACCCTATGATTTTGTCTAGTCTTTGTACACTATGGTTTTGTCTAGTCTTTGTAGACTATGATTTTGTCTAGTCTTTGTAGACCCTATGATTTTGTCTAGTCTTTGTAGACCCTATGATGTTGTCTAGTCTTTGTAGAACCTATGATTTTGTCTAGTCTTTGCAAACCCTATGATTTTGTCTAGTCTTTGTAGACTATGATTTTGTCTAGTCTTTGTAGACCGTATGATTTTGTCTAGTCTTTGTAGACCCTATGATTTTGTCTAGTCTGTGTAGACCCTATGATGTTGTCTAGTCTTTGTAGACCCTATGATTTTGTCTAGTGTTTGTAGACCCTTTGATGTTGTCTAGTCTTTGTAGACCCTATGATTTTGTCTAGTCTTTGTAGACCCTATGATTTTGTCTAGTCTTTGTAGACCCTATGATGTTGTCTAGTCTTTGTAGACCCTATGACTTTGTCTAGTCTTTGTAGACTATGATTTTAACTATTCTTTGTAGAACCTATGATTTTGGGTAGTCTTTGTAGACTATGATTTTGTCTAGTCTTTGTTGACCCTATGATTTTGTCTAGTCTTTGTAGACCCTATGATTTTGTCTAGTCTTTGTAAACCCTATGATTTTCTCTAGTCTTTGTAGACTATGATTTTGTCTAGTCTTTGTAGACTATGATTTTGTCTAGTCTTTGTAGACCCTATGAATTTGTCTAGCTTTTGTAGACTATGATTTTGTCTAGTCTTTGTAGACCCTATGATTTTGTCTAGTCTTTGTAGACCCTATGATGTTGTCTAGTCTTTGTAGACCCTATGACTTTGTCTAGTCTTTGTAGACTATGATTTTAACTATTCTTTGTAGACCCTATGATTTTGTCTAGTCTTTGTAAACCCTATGATTTTCTCTAGTCTTTGTAGACTATGATTTTGTCTAGTCTTTGTAGA
Organism: Bathymodiolus brooksi; assembly: GCA_963680875.1. Taxonomy (NCBI): domain Eukaryota; kingdom Metazoa; phylum Mollusca; class Bivalvia; order Mytilida; family Modiolidae; genus Bathymodiolus; species Bathymodiolus brooksi. The sequence continues at coordinate 80,621,897 of OY804585.1, read as the reverse complement.
CCCTATGATTTTATCTAGTCTTTGTAGACCCTATGATTTTGTCTAGTCTTTGCAGACCCTATGATTTTGTCTAGTCTTTTTAGACCCTATGATTTTGTCTAGTCTTTGTACACTATGGTTTTGTCTAGTCTTTGTAGACTATGATTTTGTTTACTCTTTGTAGACCCTATGATTTTGTCTAATCTTTGTAGACCCTATGATGTTGTCTAGTCTTTGTAGAACCTATGATTTTGTCTAGTCTTTGCAAACCCTATGATTTTGTCTAGTCTTTGTAGACTATGACTTTGTCTAGTCTTTGTAGACCTTATGATTTTGTCTTTGTAGACCCTATGATTTTGTCTAGTCTTTGTAGACCCTATGATGCTGTCTAGTGTTTGTAGACCCTATGATTTTGTCTAGTGTTTGTATACCCTTTGATGTTGTCTAGTCTTTGTAGACCCTATGATTTTGTGTAGTCTTTGTAGACCCTATGATTTTGTCTAGTCTTTGTAGACCCTATGATGTTGTCTAGGCTTTGTAGACCCTATGCTTTTGTCTAGTCTTTGTAGACCCTATGATGTTGTCTAGTCTTTGTAGAACCTATGATTTTGTCTAGTCTCTGCAAACCCTATGACTTTGTCTAGTCTTTGTAGGCTATGGTTTTGTCTAGTCTTTGTAGACCCTATGATTTTGTCTAGTCTTTGTAGACCCTATGATTTTGTCTAGTCTTTGTAGACCCTATGACTTTGTCTAGTCTTTGTAGACCCTCTGAATTGTCTATTCTTTGTAGACCCTATGATTTTGTCTAGTCTTTGCACACCCTATGATTTTGTCTAGTCTTTGTAGATCCTATGACTTTGTCTACTCTTTGTAGACCCTATGATTTTGTCTAGTCTTTGTAAACCCTATGATTTTGTCTAGTCTTTGTAGACTATGATTTTGTCTAGTCTTTTTAGACCCTATGACTTTGTCTAGTCTTTGTACACTATGGTTTTGTCTAGTCTTTGTAGACTATGATTTTGTCTAGTCTTTGTAGACCCTCTGATTTTGTCTAGTCTTTGTAGACCCTATGATGTTGTCTAATCTTTGTAGACCCTATGATGTTGTCTAGTCTTTGTAGAACCTATGATTTTGTCTAGTCTTTGCAAACCCTATGATTTTGTCTAGTCTTTGTAGACTATGACTTTGTCTAGTCTTTGTAGACCTTATGATTTTGTCTAGTCTTTGTAGACACTATGATTTTGTCTAGTCTTTGTAGACCCTATGATTTTGTCTAGACTTTGCAGACCCTATGATTTTGTCTAGTCTTTTTAGACCCTATGATTTTGTCTAGTCTTTGTACACTATGGTTTTGTCTAGTCTTTGTAGACTATGATTTTGTCTAGTCTTTGTAGACCCTTTGATTTTATCTAGTCTTTGTAGACCCTATGATTTTGTCTAGTCTTTGTAGACTATGATTTTGTCTAGTCTTTGTAGACCCTATGAATTTGTCTAGTTTTTGTAGACTATGATTTTGTCTAGTCTTTTTAGACCCTATGATTTTGTCTAGTCTTTGTACACTATGGTTTTGTCTAGTCTTTGTAGACTATGATTTTGTCTAGTCTTTGTAGACCCTATGATTTTGTCTAGTCTTTGTAGACCCTATGATATTGTCTAATCTTTGTAGACCCTATGATGTTGTCTAGTCTTTGTAGAACCTATGATTTTGTCTAGTCTTTGCAAACCCTATGATTTTGTCTAGTCTTTGTAGACTATGATTTTGTCTAGTCTTTGTAGACCCTATGATTTTGTCTAGTCTTTGTAGACCCTATGATTTTGTCTAGTCTTTGTAGACCCTATGATGTTGTCTAGTCTTTGTAGACCCTATGATGTTGTCTAGTGTTTGTAGACCCTTTGAAGTTGTCTAGTCTTTGTAGACCCTATGATTTTGTCTAGTCTTTGTAGACCCTATGATTTTGTCTAGTCTTTGTAGACCCTATGATGTTGTCTAGTCTTTGTAGACCCTATGACTTTGTCTAGTCTTTGTAGACTATGATTTTAACTATTCTTTGTAGACCCTATGATTTTGTCTAGTCTTTGTAAACCCTATGATTTTCTCTAGTCTTTGTAGACTATGATTTTGTCTAGTCTTTGTAGACCCTATGATTTTATCTAGTCTTTGTAGACCCTATGATTTTGTCTAGTCTTTTTAAACCCTATGATTTTGTCTAGTCTTTGTACACTATGGTTTTGTCTAGTCTTTGTAGACTATGATTTTGTCTAGTCTTTGTAGACCCTATGATTTTGTCTAGTCTTTGTAGACCCTATGATGTTGTCTAGTCTTTGTAGAACCTATGATTTTGTCTAGTCTTTGCAAACCCTATGATTTTGTCTAGTCTTTGTAGACTATGATTTTGTCTAGTCTTTGTAGACCGTATGATTTTGTCTAGTCTTTGTAGACCCTATGATTTTGTCTAGTCTGTGTAGACCCTATGATGTTGTCTAGTCTTTGTAGACCCTATGATTTTGTCTAGTGTTTGTAGACCCTTTGATGTTGTCTAGTCTTTGTAGACCCTATGATTTTGTCTAGTCTTTGTAGACCCTATGATTTTGTCTAGTCTTTGTAGACCCTATGATGTTGTCTAGTCTTTGTAGACCCTATGACTTTGTCTAGTCTTTGTAGACTATGATTTTAACTATTCTTTGTAGAACCTATGATTTTGGGTAGTCTTTGTAGACTATGATTTTGTCTAGTCTTTGTTGACCCTATGATTTTGTCTAGTCTTTGTAGACCCTATGATTTTGTCTAGTCTTTGTAAACCCTATGATTTTCTCTAGTCTTTGTAGACTATGATTTTGTCTAGTCTTTGTAGACTATGATTTTGTCTAGTCTTTGTAGACCCTATGAATTTGTCTAGCTTTTGTAGACTATGATTTTGTCTAGTCTTTTTAGACCCTATGATTTTGTCTAGTCTTTGTACACTATGGTTTTGTCTAGTCTTTGTAGACTATGATTTTGCTTACTCTTTGTAGACCCTATGATTTTGTCTAATCTTTGTAGACCCTATGATGTTGTCTAGTCTTTGTAGAACCTATGATTTTGTCTAGTCTTTGCAAACCCTCTGATTTTGTCTAGTCTTTGTAGACTATGACTTTGTCTAGTCTTTGTAGACCTTATGATTTTGTCTAGTCTTTGTAGACCCTATGATTTTGTCTAGTCTTTGTAGACCCTATGATGTTGTCTAGTGTTTGTAGACCCTATGATTTTGTCTAGTGTTTGTATACCCTTTGATGTTGTCTAGTCTTTGTAGACCCTATGATTTTGTGTAGTCTTTGTAGACCCTATGATTTTGTCTAGTCTTTGTAGACCCTATGATGTTGTCTAGGCTTTGCAGACCCTATGCTTTTGTCTAGTCTTTGTAGACCCTATGATGTTGTCTAGTCTTTGTAGAACCTATGATTTTGTCTAGTCTCTGCAAACCCTATGACTTTGTCTAGTCTTTGTAGGCTATGATTTTGTCTAGTCTTTGTAGACCCTATGATTTTGTCTAGTCTTTGTAGACCCTATGATTTTGTCTAGTCTTTGTAGACCCTATGACTTTGTCTAGTCTTTGTAGACCCTCTGAATTGTCTATTCTTTGTAGACCCTATGATTTTGTCTAGTCTTTGCAGACCCTATGATTTTGTCTAGTCTTTGTAGATCCTATGACTTTGTCTACTCTTTGTAGACCCTATGATTTTGTCTAGTCTTTGTAAACCCTATGATTTTGTCTAGTCTTTGTAGACTATGATTTTGTCTAGTCTTTTTAGACCCTATGATTTTGTCTAGTCTTTGTACACTATGGTTTTGTCTAGTCTTTGTAGACTATGATTTTGTCTAGTCTTTGTAGACCCTCTGATTTTGTCTAGTCTTTGTAGACCCTATGATGTTGTCTAATCTTTGTAGACCCTATGATGTTGTCTAGTCTTTGTAGAACCTATGATTTTGTCTAGTCTTTGCAAACCCTATGATTTTGTCTAGTCTTTGTAGACTATGACTTTGTCTAGTCTTTGTAGACCTTATGATTTTGTCTAGTCTTTGTAGATACTATGATTTTGTCTAGTCTTTGTAGACCCTATGATTTTGTCTAGACTTTGCAGACCCTATGATTTTGTCTAGTCTTTTTAGACCCTATGATTTTGTCTAGTCTTTGTACACTATGGTTTTGTCTAGTCTTTGTAGACTATGATTTTGTCTAGTCTTTGTAGACCCTATGATGTTGTCTAGTCTTTGTAGAACCTATGATTTTGTCTAGTCTTTGCAAACCCTATGATTTTGTCTAGTCTTTGTAAACCCTATGATTTTCTCTAGTCTTTGTAGACTATGATTTTGTCTAGTCTTTGTAGACCCTATGATTTTATCTAGTCTTTGTAGACCCTATGATTTTGTCTAGTCTTTGTAGACTATGATTTTGTCTAGTCTTTGTAGACCCTATGAATTTATCTAGTTTTTGTAGACTATGATTTTGTTTAGTCTTTTTAGACCCTATGATTTTGTCTAGTCTTTGTACACTATGGTTTTGTCTAGTCTTTGTAGACTATGATTTTGTCTAGTCTTTGTAGACCCTATGATTTTGTCTAGTCTTTGTAGACCCTATGATATTGTCTAATCTTTGTAGACCCTATGATGTTGTCTAGTCTTTGTAGAACCTATGATGTTGTCTAGTCTTTGCAAACCCTATGATTTTGTCTAGTCTTTGTAGACTATGATTTTGTCTAGTCTTTGTGGACCCTATGATTTTGTCTAGTCTTTGTAGACCCTATGATTTTGTCTAGTTTTTGTAGACCCTATGATGTTGTCTAGTCTTTGTAGACCCTATGATGTTGTCTAGTGTTTGTAGACCCTTTGAAGTTGTCTAGTCTTTGTAGACCCTATGATTTTGTCTAGTCTTTGTAGACCCTATGATTTTGTCTAGTCTTTGTAGACCCTATGATGTTGTCTAGTCTTTGTAGACCCTATGACTTTTTCTAGTCTTTGTAGACTATGATTTTAACTATTCTTTGTAGACCCTATGATTTTGTCTAGTCTTTGTAAACCCTATGATTTTCTCTAGTCTTTGTAGACTATGATTTTGTCTAGTCTTTGTAGACCCTATGATTTTATCTAGTCTTTGTAGACCCTATGATTTTGTCTAGTCTTTGCAGACCCTATGATTTTGTCTAGTCTTTTTAGACCCTATGATTTTGTCTAGTCTTTGTACACTATGGTTTAGTCTAGTCTTTGTAGACTATGATTTTGTCTAGTCTTTGTAGACCCTATGATGTTGTCTAGTCTTTGTAGAACCTATGATTTTGTCTAGTCTTTGCAAACCCTATGATTTTGTCTAGTCTTTGTAAACTATGATTTTGTCTAGTCTTTGTAGACCGTATGATTTTCTCTAGTCTTTGTAGACCCTATGATTTTGTCTAGTCTTTGTAGACCCTATGATGTTGTCTAGTCTTTGTAGACCCTATGATTTTGTGTAGTCTTTGTAGACCCTATGATTTTGTCTAGTCTTTGTAGACCCTATGATGTTGTCTAGGCTTTGTAGACCCTATGCTTTTGTCTAGTCTTTGTAGACCCTATGATGTTGTCTAGTCTTTGTAGAACCTATGATTTTGTCTAGTCTCTGCAAACCCTATGACTTTGTCTAGTCTTTGTAGGCTATGATTTTGTCTAGTCTTTGTAGACCCTATGATTTTGTCTAGTCTTTGTAGACCCTATGATTTTGTCTAGTCTTTGTAGACCCTATGACTTTGTCTAGTCTTTGTAGACCCTCTGAATTGTCTATTCTTTGTAGACCCTATGATTTTGTCTAGTCTTTGCAGACCCTATGATTTTGTCTAGTCTTTGTAGATCCTATGACTTTGTCTACTCTTTGTAGACCCTATGATTTTGTCTAGTCTTTGTAAACCCTATGATTTTGTCTAGTCTTTGTAGACTATGATTTTGTCTAGTCTTTTTAGACCCTATGATTTTGTCTAGTCTTTGTACACTATGGTTTTGTCTAGTCTTTGTAGACTATGATTTTGTCTAGTCTTTGTAGACCCTCTGATTTTGTCTAGTCTTTGTAGACCCTATGATGTTGTCTAATCTTTGTAGACCCTATGATGTTGTCTAGTCTTTGTAGAACCTATGATTTTGTCTAGTCTTTGCAAACCCTATGATTTTGTCTAGTCTTTGTAGACTATGACTTTGTCTAGTCTTTGTAGACCTTATGATTTTGTCTAGTCTTTGTAGACACTATGATTTTGTCTAGTCTTTGTAGACCCTATGATTTTGTCTAGACTTTGCAGACCCTATGATTTTGTCTAGTCTTTTTAGACCCTATGATTTTGTCTAGTCTTTGTACACTATGGTTTTGTCTAGTCTTTGTAGACTATGATTTTGTCTAGTCTTTGTAGACCCTATGATGTTGTCTAGTCTTTGTAGAACCTATGATTTTGTCTAGTCTTTGCAAACCCTATGATTTTGTCTAGTCTTTGTAAACCCTATGATTTTCTCTAGTCTTTGTAGACTATGATTTTGTCTAGTCTTTGTAGACCCTATGATTTTATCTAGTCTTTGTAGACCCTATGATTTTGTCTAGTCTTTGTAGGCTATGATTTTGTCTAGTCTTTGTAGACCCTATGAATTTATCTAGTTTTTGTAGACTATGATTTTGTTTAGTCTTTTTAGACCCTATGATTTTGTCTAGTCTTTGTACACTATGGTTTTGTCTAGTCTTTGTAGACTATGATTTTGTCTAGTCTTTGTAGACCCTATGATTTTGTCTAGTCTTTGTAGACCCTATGATATTGTCTAATCTTTGTAGACCCTATGATGTTGTCTAGTCTTTGTAGAACCTATGATGTTGTCTAGTCTTTGCAAACCCTATGATTTTGTCTAGTCTTTGTAGACTATGATTTTGTCTAGTCTTTGTGGACCCTATGATTTTGTCTAGTCTTTGTAGACCCTATGATTTTGTCTAGTTTTTGTAGACCCTATGATGTTGTCTAGTCTTTGTAGACCCTATGATGTTGTCTAGTGTTTGTAGACCCTTTGAAGTTGTCTAGTCTTTGTAGACCCTATGATTTTGTCTAGTCTTTGTAGACCCTATGATTTTGTCTAGTCTTTGTAGACCCTATGATGTTGTCTAGTCTTTGTAGACCCTATGACTTTTTCTAGTCTTTGTGGACTATGATTTTAACTATTCTTTGTAGACCCTATGATTTTGTCTAGTCTTTGTAAACCCTATGATTTTCTCTAGTCTTTGTAGACTATGATTTTGTCTAGTCTTTGTAGACCCTATGATTTTATCTAGTCTTTGTAGACCCTATGATTTTGTCTAGTCTTTGCAGACCCTATGATTTTGTCTAGTCTTTTTAGACCCTATGATTTTGTCTAGTCTTTGTACACTATGGTTTAGTCTAGTCTTTGTAGACTATGATTTTGTCTAGTCTTTGTAGACCCTATGATGTTGTCTAGTCTTTGTAGAACCTATGATTTTGTCTAGTCTTTGCAAACCCTATGATTTTGTCTAGTCTTTGTAAACTATGATTTTGTCTAGTCTTTGTAGACCGTATGATTTTCTCTAGTCTTTGTAGACCCTATGATTTTGTCTAGTCTTTGTAGACCCTATGATGTTGTCTAGTCTTTGTAGACCCTATGATTTTGTCTAGTGTTTGTAGACCCTTTGATGTTGTCTAGTCTTTGTAGACCCTATGATTTTGTCTAGTCTTTGTAGACCCTATGATTTTGTCTAGTCTTTGTAGACCCTATGATGTTGTCTAGTCTTTGTAGACCCTATGACTTTATCTAGTCTTTGTAGACTATGATTTTAACTATTCTTTGTAGAACCTATGATTTTGGGTAGTCTTTGTAGACTATGATTTTGGGTAGTCTTTGTAGACTATGATTTTATCTAGTCTTTGTTGACCCTATGATTTTCTCTAGTCTTTGTAGACCCTATGATTTTGTCTAATCTTTGTAAACCCTATGATTTTCTCTAGTCTTTGTAGACTATGATTTTGTCTAGTCTTTGTAGACTATGATTTTGTCTAGTCTTTGTAGACCCTATGAATTTGTCTAGCTTTTGTAGACTATGATTTTGTCTAGTCTTTTTAGACCCTATGATTTTGTCTAGTCTTTGTAGACTATGATTTTGTCTAGTCTTTGTAGACCCTATGATTTTGTCTAATCTTTGTAGACCCTATGATGTTGTCTAGTCTTTGTAGAACCTATGATTTTGTCTAGTCTTTGCAAACCCTATGATTTTGTCTAGTCTTTGTAGACTATGACTTTGTCTAGTCTTTGTAGACCTTATGATTTTGTCTAGTCTTTGTAGACCCTATGATTTTGTCTAGTCTTTGTAGACCCTATGATGTTGTCTAGTCTTTGTAGACCCTATGATTTTGTCTAGTGTTTGTATACCCTTTGATGTTGTCTAGTCTTTGTAGACCCTATGATTTTGTGTAGTCTTTGTAGACCCTATGATTTTGTATAGTCTTTGTAGACCCTATGATGTTGTCTAGTCTTTGTAGACCCTATGCTTTTGTCTAGTCTTTGTAGACTATGATTTGTCTAATCTTTGTAGATCCTATGACTTTGTCTAGTCTTTGTAGACCCTATGATGTTGTCTAGTCTTTGCATACTATGATTTTGTCTAGTCTTTGTAGACCCTATGACTTTGTCTAATCTTTGTAGGCTATGATTTTGTCTAGTCTTTGTAGACCCTATAATTTTGTCTAGTCTTTGTAGACCCTATGATTTTGTCTAGTCTTTGTAGATCCTATGACTTTGTCTACTCTTTGTAAACCCTATGATTATGTCTAGTCTTTGTAGACTATGATTTTGTCTAGTCTTTTTAGACCCTATGATTTTGTCTAGTCTTTGTACACTATGGTTTTGTCTAGTCTTTGTAGACTATGATTTTGTCTAGTCTTTGTAGACCCTATGATTTTGTCTAGTCTTTGTAGACCCTATGATGTTGTCTAATCTTTGTAGACCCTATGATGTTGTCTAGTCTTTGTAGAACCTATGATTTTGTCTATTCTTTGCAAACCCTATGATTTTGTCTAGTCTTTGTAGACTATGACTTTGTCTAGTCTTTGTAGACCTTATGATTTTGTCTAGTCTTTGTAGACCCTATGATTTTGTCTAGTCTTTGTAGACCCTATGATGTTGTCTAGTCTTTGTAGACCCTATGATTTTGTCTAGTGTTTGTATACCCTTTGATGTTGTCTAGTCTTTGTAGACCCTATGATTTTGTCTAGTCTTTGTAGACCCTATGATTTTGTCTAGTCTTTGTAGACCCTATGATGTTGTCTAGTCTTTGTAGACCCTATGATTTTGTCTAGTCTTTGTAGACCCTATGATGTTGTCTAATCTTTGTAGACCCTATGATGTTGCCTAGTCTTTGTAGACTATGATTTTGTCTAATCTTTGTAGATCCTATGACTTTGTCTAGTCTTTGTAGACCCTATGATGTTGTCTAGTCTTTGTAGACCCTATGATTTTGTCTAGTCTTTGTAGACCCTATTATTTTGTCTAGTCTTTGTAGACCCTATGATGTTGTCTAGTCTTTGTAGACCCTATGACTTTGTCTAGTCTTTGTAGACTATGATTTTAACTATTCTTTGTAGACCCTATGATTTTGTGTAGTCTTTGTAGACTATGATTTGTCTAGTCTTTGTTCACCCTATGATTTTGTCTAGTCTTTGTAGACCCTATGATTTTGTCTAGTCTTTGTAGACCCTATGATTTTGTCTAGTCTTTGCATACCCTATGAATTTGTCTAGCTTTGTAGACTATGATTTTGTCTAGTCTTTTTAGACCCTATGATTTTGTCTAGTCTTTGTACACTATGGTTTTGTCTAGTCTTTGTAGACTATGATTTTGTCTAGTCTTTGTAGACCCTATGATTTTGTCTAGTCTTTGTAGACCCTATGATGTTGTCTAATCTGTGTAGACCCTATGATGTTGTCTAGTCTTTGTAGAACCTATGATTTTGTCTAGTCTTTGCAAACCCTATGATTTTGTCTAGTCTTTGTAGACTATGACTTTGTCTAGTCTTTGTAGACCTTATGATTTTGTCTAGTCTTTGTAGACCCTATGATTGTGTCTAGTCTTTGTAGACCCTATGATGTTGTCTAATCTTTGTAGACCCTATGATTTTGTCTAGTGTTTGTATACCCTTTGATGTTGTCTAGTCTTTGTAAACCCTATGATTTTGTCTAGGCTTTGTAGACCCTATGATTTTATCTAATCTTTGTAAACCCTATGATTTTGTCTAGTCTTTGTATACCCTATGAATTTGTCTAGCTTTGTAGACTATGATTTTGTCTAGTCTTTTTAGACCCTATGATTTTGTCTAGTCTTTGTACACTATGGTTTTGTCTAGTCTTTGTAGACTATGATTTTGTCTAGTCTTTGTAGACCCTATGATTTTGTCTAGTCTTTGTATGCCCTATGATGTTGTCTAATCTGTGTAGACCCTATGATGTTGTCTAGTCTTTGTAGAACCTATGATTTTGTCTAGTCTTTGCAAACCCTATGATTTTGTCTAGTCTTTGTAGACTATGACTTTGTCTAGTCTTTGTAGACCTTATGATTTTGTCTAGTCTTTGTAGACCCTTTGATTGTGTCTAGTCTTTGTAGACCCTATGATGTTGTCTAATCTTTGTAGACCCTATGATTTTGTCTAGTGTTTGTATACCCTTTGATGTTGTCTAGTCTTTGTAAACCCTATGATTTTGTCTAGTCTTTGTAGACCCTATGATTTTGTCTAGTCTTTGTATACCCTATGATGTTGTCTAGTCTTTGTAGACCCTATGATTTTGTCTAGTCTTTGTAGACCCTATGATGTTGTCTAATCTTTGTAGACCCTATGATGTTGTCTAGTCTTTGCATACTATGATTTTGTCTAGTCTTTGTAGACCCTATGACTTTGTCTAGTCTTTGCAGGCTATGATTTTGTCTAGTCTTTGTAGACCCTATGATTTTGTCTAGTCTTTGTAGACCCTATGATTTTGTCTAGTCTTTGTAGACCCTATGACTTTGTCTAGTCTTTGTAGACCGTCTGAATTGTCTATTCTTTGTAGACCCTATGATTTTGTCTAGTCTTTGCAGACCCTATGATTTTGTCTAGTCTTTGTAGATCCTATGACTTTGTCTACTCTTTGTAGACCCTATGATTTTGTCTAGTCTTTGTAAACCCTATGATTTTGTCTAGTCTTTGTAGACTATAATTTTGTCTAGTCTTTTTAGACCCTATGATTTTGTCTAGTCTTTGTAGACTATGATTTTGTCTAATCTTTGTAGATCCTATGACTTTGTCTAGTCTTTGTAGACCCTATGATGTTGTCTAGTCTTTGTAGACCCTATGAATTTGTCTAGTCTTTGTAGACCCTATGATGTTGTCTAGTCTTTGTAGACCCTATGATTTTGTCTAGTCTTTGTAGACCCTATGATGTTGTCTAGTCTTTGTAGACCCTATGATTTTGTCTAGTCTTTGTAGACTATGATTTTAACTATTCTTTGTAGACCCTATGATTTTGTGTAGTCTTTGTAGACTATGATTTTGTCTAGTCTTTGTAGACCCTATGATTTTGTCTAGTCTTTGTAAACCCTATGATTTTCTCTAGTCTTTGTAGACTATGATTTTGTCTAGTCTTTGTAGACCCTATGATTTTATCTAATCTTTGTAAACCCTATGATTTTGTCTAGTCTTTGTAGACCTTATGAATTTGTCTAGCTTTTGTAGACTATGATTTTGTCTAGTCTTTTTAGACCCTATGATTTTGTCTAGTCTTTGTACACTATGGTTTTGTCTAGTCTTTGTAGACTATGATTTTGTCTAGTCTTTGTAGACCCTATGATTTTGTCTAGTCTTTGTAGACCCTATGATGTTGTCTAATCTTTGTAGACCCTATGATGTTGTCTAGTCTTTGTAGAACCTATGATTTGTCTAGTCTTTGCAAACCCTATGATTTTGTCTAGTCTTTGTAGACTATGACTTTGTCTAGTCTTTGTAGACCTTATGATTTTGTCTAGTCTTTGTAGACCCTATGATTTTGTCTAGTCTTTGTAGACCCTATGATGTTGTCTAGTCTTTGTAGACCCTATGATTTTGTCTAGTGTTTGTATACCCTTTGATGTTGTCTAGTCTTTGTAAACCCTATGATGTTGTCTAGTCTTTGTAGACCCTATGATTTTGTCTAGTCTTTGTAGACCCTATGATGTTGTCTAGTCTTTGTAGACCCTATGATTTTGTCTAGTCTTTGTAGACCCTATGATGTTGTCTAGTCTTTGTAAACCCTATGATGTTGTCTAGTCTTTGTAGACCCTATGATTTTGTCTAGTCTTTGTAGACTATGATTTTGTCTAATCTTTGTAGATCCTATGACTTTGTCTAGTCTTTGTAGACCCTATGATGTTGTCTAGTCTTTGCATACTATGACTTTGTCTAGTCTTTGCAGGCTATGATTTTGTCTAGTCTTTGTAGACCCTATGATTTTGTCTAGTCTCTGTAGACCCTATGATTTTGTCTAGTCTTTGTAGACCCTATGACTTTGTCTAGTCTTTGTAGACCGTCTGAATTGTCTATTCTTTGTAGACCCTATGATTTTGTCTAGTCTTTGCAGACCCTATGATTTTGTCTAGTCTTTGTAGATCCTATGACTTTGTCTACTTTTTGTAGACCCTATGATTTTGTCTAGTCTTTGTAAACCCTATGATTTTGTCTAGTCTTTGTAGACCCTATGATTTTGTCTAGTCTTTTTAGACCCTATGATTTTGTCTAGTCTTTGTACACTATGATTTTGTCTAGTATTTGTAGACTATGATTTTGTCTAGTCTTTGTAGACCCTATGATTTTGTCTAGTCTTTGTAGACCTTATGATGTTGTCTAATCTTTGTAGACCCTATGATGTTGTCTAGTCTTTGTAGAACCTATGATTTTGTCTAGTCTTTGCAAACCCTATGATTTTGTCTAGTCTTTGTAGACTATGACTTTGTCTAGTCTTTGTAGACCTTATGATTTTGTCTAGTCTTTGTAGACCCTATGATTTTGTCTAGTCTTTGTAGACACTATGATGTTGTCTAGTCTTTGTAGACCCTATGATTTTGTCTAGTGTTTGTATACCCTTTGATGTTGTCTAGTCTTTGTAGACACTATGATTTAGTCCAGTCTTTGTAGACCCTATGATGTTGTCTAATCTTTGTAGACCCTATGATGTTGCCTAGTCTTTGTAGACTATGATTTTGTCTAATCTTTGTAGATCCTGTGACTTTGTCTAGTCTTTGTAGACCCTATGATGTTGTCTAGTCTTTGTAGACCCTATGATTTTGTCTAGTCTTTGTAGACCCTATGATGTTGTCTAGTCTTTGTAGACCCTATGATTTTGTCTAGTGTTTGTAGACCCTTTGATGTTGTCTAGTCTTTGTAGACCCTATGATTTTGTCTAGTCTTTGTAGACCCTATGATATTGTCTAGTCTTTGTAGACCCTTTGACTTTGTCTAGTCTTTGTAGACTATGATTTTAACGATTCTTTGTAGACCCTATGATTTTGTGTAGTCTTTGTAGACTATGATTTTTTCTAGTCTTTGTTGACCCTATGATTTTGTCTAGTCTTTGTAGACCATATGATTTTGTCTAGTCTTTGTAAACCCTATGATTTTCTCTAGTCTTTGTAGACCCTATGATTTTATCTAGTCTTTGTAGACCCTATGATTTTGTCTAATCTTTGTAAACCCTATGATTTTGTGTAGTCTTTGTAGACTATGATTTTGTCTAGTCTTTGTAGACCCTATGAATTTGTCTAGCTTTTGTAGACTATGATTTTGTCTAGTCTTTTTAGACCCTATGATTTTGTCTAGTCTTTGTACACTATGGTTTTGTCTAGTCTTTGTAGACTATGATTTTGTCTAGTCTTTGTAGACCCTATGATTTTGTCTAGTCTTTGTAGACCCTATGATGTTGTCTAATCTTTGTAGACCCTATGATGTTGTCTAGTCTTTGTAGAACCTATGATTTTGTCTAGTCTCTGCAAACCCTATGACTTTGTCTAGTCTTTGTAGGCTATGATTTTGTCTAGTCTTTGTAGACCCTATGATTTTGTCTAGTCTTAGTAGACCCTATGACTTTGTCTAGTCTTTGTAGACCCTCTGAATTGTCTATTCTTTGTAGACCCTATGCTTTTGTCTAGTCTTTGTAGACCCTATGATGTTGTCTAATCTTTGTAGACCCTATGATGTTGTCTAGTCTTTGTAGAACCTATGATTTTGTCTAGTCTCTGCAAACCCTATGACTTTGTCTAGTCTTTGTAGGCTATGATTTTGTCTAGTCTTTGTAGACCCTATGATTTTGTCTAGTCTTAGTAGACCCTATGACTTTGTCTAGTCTTTGTAAACCCTCTGAATTGTCTATTCTTTGTAGACCCTATGATTTTGTCTAGTCTTTGTAGACCCTATGATGTTGTCTAATCTTTGTAGACCCTATGATGTTGTCTAGTCTTTGTAGAACCTATGATTTGTCTAGTCTTTGCAAACCCTATGATTTTGTCTAGTCTTTGTAGACTATGACTTTGTCTAGTCTTTGTAGACCTTATGATTTTGTCTAGTCTTTGTAGACCCTATGATTTTGTCTAGTCTTTGTAGACCCTATGATGTTGTCTAGTCTTTGTAGACCCTATGATTTTGTCTAGTGTTTGTATACCCTTTGATGTTGTCTAGTCTTTGTAAACCCTATGATGTTGTCTAGTCTTTGTAGACCCTATGATTTTGTCTAGTCTTTGTAGACCCTATGATGTTGTCTAGTCTTTGTAGACCCTATGATTTTGTCTAGTCTTTGTAGACCCTATGATGTTGTCTAATCTTTGTAGACCCTATGATGTTGCCTAGTCTTTGTAGACTATGATTTTGTCTAATCTTTGTAGATCCTATGACTTTGTCTAGTCTTTGTAGACCCTATGATGTTGTCTAGTCTTTGCATACTATGATTTTGTCTAGTCTTTGTAGACCCTATGACTTTGTCTAGTCTTTGCAGGCTATGATTTTGTCTAGTCTTTGTAGACCCTATGATTTTGTCTAGTCTTTGTAGACCCTATGATTTTGTCTAGTCTTTGTAGACCCTATGACTTTGTCTAGTCTTTGTAGACCGTCTGAATTGTCTATTCTTTGTAGACCCTATGATTTTGTCTAGTCTTTGCAGACCCTATGATTTTGTCTAGTCTTTGTAGATCCTATGACTTTGTCTACTCTTTGTAGACCCTATGATTTTGTCTAGTCTTTGTAAACCCTATGATTTTGTCTAGTCTTTGTAGACCCTATGATTTTGTCTAGTCTTTTTAGACCCTATGATTTTGTCTAGTCTTTGTACACTATGATTTTGTCTAGTATTTGTAGACTATGATTTTGTCTAGTCTTTGTAGACCCTATGATTTTGTCTAGTCTTTGTAGACCTTATGATGTTGTCTAATCTTTGTAGACCCTATGATGTTGTCTAGTCTTTGTAGAACCTATGATTTTGTCTAGTCTTTGCAAACCCTATGATTTTGTCTAGTCTTTGTAGACTATGACTTTGTCTAGTCTTTGTAGACCTTATGATTTTGTCTAGTCTTTGTAGACCCTATGATTTTGTCTAGTCTTTGTAGACACTATGATGTTGTCTAGTCTTTGTAGACCCTATGATTTTGTCTAGTGTTTGTATACCCTTTGATGTTGTCTAGTCTTTGTAGACACTATGATTTAGTCCAGTCTTTGTAGACCCTATGATGTTGTCTAATCTTTGTAGACCCTATGATGTTGCCTAGTCTTTGTAGACTATGATTTTGTCTAATCTTTGTAGATCCTGTGACTTTGTCTAGTCTTTGTAGACCCTATGATGTTGTCTAGTCTTTGTAGACCCTATGATTTTGTCTAGTCTTTGTAGACCCTATGATGTTGTCTAGTCTTTGTAGACCCTATGATTTTGTCTAGTGTTTGTAGACCCTTTGATGTTGTCTAGTCTTTGTAGACCCTATGATTTTGTCTAGTCTTTGTAGACCCTATGATATTGTCTAGTCTTTGTAGACCCTTTGACTTTGTCTAGTCTTTGTAGACTATGATTTTAACGATTCTTTGTAGACCCTATGATTTTGTGTAGTCTTTGTAGACTATGATTTTTTCTAGTCTTTGTTGACCCTATGATTTTGTCTAGTCTTTGTAGACCATATGATTTTGTCTAGTCTTTGTAAACCCTATGATTTTCTCTAGTCTTTGTAGACCCTATGATTTTATCTAGTCTTTGTAGACCCTATGATTTTGTCCAATCTTTGTAAACCCTATGATTTTGTGTAGTCTTTGTAGACTATGATTTTGTCTAGTCTTTGTAGACCCTATGAATTGGTCTAGCTTTTGTAGACTATGATTTTGTCTAGTCTTTTTAGACCCTATGATTTTGTCTAGTCTTTGTACACTATGGTTTTGTCTAGTCTTTGTAGACTATGATTTTGTCTAGTCTTTGTAGACCCTATGATTTTGTCTAGTCTTTGTAGACCCTATGATGTTGTCTAATCTTTGTAGACCCTATGATGTTGTCTAGTCTTTGTAGAACCTATGATTTTGTCTAGTCTCTGCAAACCCTATGACTTTGTCTAGTCTTTGTAGGCTATGATTTTGTCTAGTCTTTGTAGACCCTATGATTTTGTCTAGTCTTAGTAGACCCTATGACTTTGTCTAGTCTTTGTAGACCCTCTGAATTGTCTATTCTTTGTAGACCCTATGATTTTGTCTAGTCTTTGTAGACCCTATGATGTTGTCTAATCTTTGTAGACCCTATGATGTTGTCTAGTCTTTGTAGAACCTATGATTTTGTCTAGTCTTTGCAAACCCTATGATTTTGTCTAGTCTTTGTAGACTATGATTTTGTCTAGTCTTTTTAGACCCTATGATTTTGTCTAGTCTTTGTACACTATGGTTTTGTCTAGTCTTTGTAGACTATGATTTTGTCTAGTCTTTGTAGACCCCATGATTGTGTCTAGTCTTTGTAGACCCTATGATGCTGTCTAATCTTTGTAGACCCTATGATGTTGTCTAGTCTTTGTAGAACCTATGATTTTGTCTAGTCTTTGCAAACCCTTTGATTTTGTCTAGTCTTTGTAGACTATGACCTTGTCTAGTCTTTGTAGACCTTATGATTTTGTTTAGTCTTTGTAGACCCTATGATTTTGTCTAGTCTTTGTAGACCCTATGATGTTATCTAGTCTTTGTAGACCTTATGATTTTGTCTAGTCTTTGTATACCCTTTGATGTTGTCTAGTCTTTGTAGACCCTATGGTTGTTTCTAGTCTTTGTAGACCCTATGATTTTGTCTAGTCTTTGTAGACCCTATGATGTTGTCTAGTCTTTGTAGACCCTATGATGTTGTCTAGTCTTTGTAGACCCTATGATGTTGTCTAATCTTTGTAGACCCTATGATGTTGCCTAGTCTTTGTAGAATATGATTTTGTCTAATCTTTGTAGATCCTATGACTTTGTCTAGTCTGTGTAGACCCTATGATGTTGTCTAGTCTTTGTAGACCCTATGACTTTGTCTAGTCTTTGTAGACTATGATTTTAACTATTCTTTGTAGACCCTATGATTTTGTGTAGTCTTTGTAGACTATGATTTTGTCTAGTCTTTGTTGACCCTATGATTTTGTCTAGTCTTTGTAGACCCTATGATTTTGTCTAGTCTTTGTAAACCCTATGATTTTCTCTAGTCTTTGTAGACTATGATTTTGTCTAGTCTTTGTAGACCCTATGATTTTATCTAGTCTTTGTAGACCCTATGATTTTGTCTAATCTTTGTAAACCCTATGATTTTGTCTAGTCTTTGTAGACTATGATTTTGTCTAGTCTTTGTAGACCCTATGGATTTGTCTAGCTTTTGTAGACTATGATTTTGTCTAGTCTTTTTAGACCCTATGATTTTGTCTAGTCTTTGTACACTATGGTTTTGTCTAGTCTTTGTAGACTATGATTTTGTCTAGTCTTTGTAGACCCTATGATTTTGTCTAGCCTTTGTAGACCCTATGATGTTGTCTAATCTTTGTAGACCCTATGATGTTGTCTAGTCTTTGTAGACCCTATGATTTTGTCTAGTCTTTGCAAACCCTATGATTTTGTCTAGTCTTTGTAGACTATGACTTTGTCTAGTTTTTGTAGACCTTATGATTTTGTCTAGTCTTTGTAGACCCTATGATTTTGTCTAGTCTTTGTAGACCCTATGATGTTGTCTAGTCTTTGTAGACCCTATGATTTTGTCTAGTGTTTGTAGACTATGATTTTGTCTAGTCTTTGTAGACCCTATGAATTTGTCTAGCTTTTGTAGACTATGATTTTGTCTAGTCTTTGTAGACCCTATGATTGTGTCTAGTCTTTTTAGACCCTATGATTTTGTCTAGTCTTTGTAGACCCTATGATGTTGTCTAGTCTTTGTAGACCCTATGATGTTGTCTAGTCTTTGTAGACCCTATGATGTTGTCTAATCTTTGTAGACCCTATGATGTTGCCTAGTCTTTGTAGACTATGATTTTGTCTAATCTTTGTAGATCCTATGACTTTGTCTAGTCTTTGTAGACCCTATGATGTTGTCTAGTCTTTGTAGACCCTATCATTTTGTCTAGTCTTTGTAGACCCTATGATGTTGTCTAGTCTTTGTAGACCCTATGATTTTGTCTAGTGTTTGTAGACCCTTTGATGTTGTCTAGTCTTTGTAGACCCTATGACTTTGTCTAGTCTTTGTAGACTATGATTTTAACTATTCTTTGTAGACCCTATGATTTTGTGTAGTCTTTGTAGACTATGATTTTGTCTAGTCTTTGTTGACCCTATGATCTTGTCTAGTCTTTGTAGACCCTATGATTTTGTCTAGTCTTTGTAATCCTATGATTTTCTCTAGTCTTTGTAGACTATGATTTTGTCTAGTCTTTGTAGACCCTATGATTTTATCTAGTCTTTGTAGACCCTATGATTTTGTCTAATCTTTGTAAACCCTATGATTTTGTCTAGTCTTTGTAGACTATGATTTTAACTATTCTTTGTAGACCCTATGATTTTGTGTAGTCTTTGTAGACTATGATTTTGTCTAGTCTTTGTTGACCCTATGATCTTGTCTAGTCTTTGTAGACCCTATGATTTTGTCTAGTCTTTGTAAACCCTATGATTTTCTCTAGTCTTTGTAGACTATGATTTTGTCTAGTCTTTGTAGACCCTATGATTTTATCTAGTCTTTGTAGACCCTATGATTTTGTCTAATCTTTGTAAACCCTATGATTTTGTCTAGTCTTTGTAGACTATGATTTTGTCTAGTCTTTGTAGACCCTATGGATTTGTCTAGCTTTTGTAGACTATGATTTTGTCTAGTCTTTTTAGACCCTATGATTTTGTCTAGTCTTTGTACACTATGGTTTTGTCTAGTCTTTGTAGACTATGATTTTGCCTAGTCTTTGTAGACCCTATGATTTTGTCTAGTCTTTGTAGACCCTATGATGTTGTCTAATCTTTGTAGACCCTATGATGTTGTCTAGTCTTTGTAGAACCTATGATTTTGTCTAGTCTTTGCAAACCCTATGATTTTGTCTAGTGTTTGTAGACTATGACTTTGTCTAGTCTTTGTAGACCTTATGATTTTGTCTAGTCTTTGTAGACCCTATGATTTTGTCTAGTCTTTGTAGACCCTATGATGTTGTCTAGTCTTTGTAGACCCTATGATTTTGTCTAGTGTTTGTAGACTATGATTTTGTCTAGTCTTTGTAGACCCTATGAATTTGTCTAGCTTTTGTAGACTATGATTTTGTCTAGTCTTTTTAGACCCTATGATTTTGTCTAGTCTTTGTACACTATGGTTTTGTCTAGTCTTTGTAGACTATGATTTTGTCTAGTCTTTGTAGACCCTATGATTTTGTCTAGTCTTTGTAGACCCTATGATGTTGTCTAATCTTTGTAGACCCTATGATGTTGTCTAGTCTTTGTAGAACCTATGATTTTGTCTAGTCTTTGCTAACCCTATGATTTTGTCTAGTCTTTGTAGACTATGACTTTGTCTAGTCTTTGTAGACCTTATGATTTTGTCTAGTCTTTGTAGACCCTATGAATTTGTCTAGTCTTTGTAGACCCTATGATTTTGTCTAATCTTTGTAAACCCTATGATTTTGTCTAGTCTTTGTAGACTATGATTTTAACTATTCTTTGTAGACCCTATGATTTTGTGTAGTCTTTGTAGACTATGATTTTGTCTAGTCTTTGTTGACCCTATGATCTTGTCTAGTCTTTGTAGACCCTATGATTTTGTCTAGTCTTTGTAAACCCTATGATTTTCTCTAGTTTTTGTAGACTATGATTTTGTCTAGTCTTTGTAGACCCTATGATTTTATCTAGTCTTTGTAGACCCTATGATTTTGTCTAATCTTTGTAAACCCTATGATTTTGTCTAGTCTTTGTAGACTATGATTTTGTCTAGTCTTTGTAGACCCTATGGATTTGTCTAGCTTTTGTAGACTATGATTTTGTCTAGTCTTTTTAGACCCTATGATTTTGTCTAGTCTTTGTACACTATGGTTTTGTCTAGTCTTTGTAGACTATGATTTTGCCTAGTCTTTGTAGACCCTATGATTTTGTCTAGTCTTTGTAGACCCTATGATGTTGTCTAATCTTTGTAGACCCTATGATGTTGTCTAGTCTTTGTAGAACCTATGATTTTGTCTAGTCTTTGCAAACCCTATGATTTTGTCTAGTGTTTGTAGACTATGACTTTGTCTAGTCTTTGTAGACCTTATGATTTTGTCTAGTCTTTGTAGACCCTATGATTTTGTCTAGTCTTTGTAGACCCTATGATGTTGTCTAGTCTTTGTAGACCCTATGATTTTGTCTAGTGTTTGTAGACTATGATTTTGTCTAGTCTTTGTAGACCCTATGAATTTGTCTAGCTTTTGTAGACTATGATTTTGTCTAGTCTTTTTAGACCCTATGATTTTGTCTAGTCTTTGTACACTATGGTTTTGTCTAGTCTTTGTAGACTATGATTTTGTCTAGTCTTTGTAGACCCTATGATTTTGTCTAGTCTTTGTAGACCCTATGATGTTGTCTAATCTTTGTAGACCCTATGATGTTGTCTAGTCTTTGTAGAACCTATGATTTTGTCTAGTCTTTGCTAACCCTATGATTTTGTCTAGTCTTTGTAGACTATGACTTTGTCTAGTCTTTGTAGACCTTATGATTTTGTCTAGTCTTTGTAGACCCTATGAATTTGTCTAGTCTTTGTAGACCCTATGATTTTGTCTAATCTTTGTAAACCCTATGATTTTGTCTAGTCT
This sequence comes from Bathymodiolus brooksi, assembly GCA_963680875.1. NCBI lineage: Eukaryota > Metazoa > Mollusca > Bivalvia > Mytilida > Modiolidae > Bathymodiolus > Bathymodiolus brooksi. The sequence continues at coordinate 80,600,605 of OY804585.1, read as the reverse complement.
TTGTAGACTATGATTTTAACTATTCTTTGTAGACCCTATGATTTTGTGTAGTCTTTGTAGACTATGATTTTGTCTAGTCTTTGTTGACCCTATGATCTTGTCTAGTCTTTGTAGACCCTATGATTTTGTCTAGTCTTTGTAAACCCTATGATTTTCTCTAGTTTTTGTAGACTATGATTTTGTCTAGTCTTTGTAGACCCTATGATTTTATCTAGTCTTTGTAGACCCTATGATTTTGTCTAATCTTTGTAAACCCTATGATTTTGTCTAGTCTTTGTAGACTATGATTTTGTCTAGTCTTTGTAGACCCTATGGATTTGTCTAGCTTTTGTAGACTATGATTTTGTCTAGTCTTTTTAGACCCTATGATTTTGTCTAGTCTTTGTACACTATGGTTTTGTCTAGTCTTTGTAGACTATGATTTTGCCTAGTCTTTGTAGACCCTATGATTTTGTCTAGTCTTTGTAGACCCTATGATGTTGTCTAATCTTTGTAGACCCTATGATGTTGTCTAGTCTTTGTAGAACCTATGATTTTGTCTAGTCTTTGCAAACCCTATGATTTTGTCTAGTGTTTGTAGACTATGACTTTGTCTAGTCTTTGTAGACCTTATGATTTTGTCTAGTCTTTGTAGACCCTATGATTTTGTCTAGTCTTTGTAGACCCTATGATGTTGTCTAGTCTTTGTAGACCCTATGATTTTGTCTAGTGTTTGTAGACTATGATTTTGTCTAGTCTTTGTAGACCCTATGAATTTGTCTAGCTTTTGTAGACTATGATTTTGTCTAGTCTTTTTAGACCCTATGATTTTGTCTAGTCTTTGTACACTATGGTTTTGTCTAGTCTTTGTAGACTATGATTTTGTCTAGTCTTTGTAGACCCTATGATTTTGTCTAGTCTTTGTAGACCCTATGATGTTGTCTAATCTTTGTAGACCCTATGATGTTGTCTAGTCTTTGTAGAACCTATGATTTTGTCTAGTCTTTGCTAACCCTATGATTTTGTCTAGTCTTTGTAGACTATGACTTTGTCTAGTCTTTGTAGACCTTATGATTTTGTCTAGTCTTTGTAGACCCTATGAATTTGTCTAGTCTTTGTAGACCCTATGATGTTGTCTAGTCTTTGTAGACCCTATGATTTTGTCTAGTGTTTGTAGACTATGATTTTGTCTAGTCTTTGTAGACCCTATGAATTTGTCTAGCTTTTGTAGACTATGATTTTGTCTAGTCTTTTTAGACCCTATGATTTTGTCTAGTCTTTGTACACTATGGTTTTGTCTAGTCTTTGTAGACTATGATTTTGTCTAGTCTTTGTAGACCCTATGATTTTGTCTAGTCTTTGTAGACCCTATGATGTTGTCTAATCTTTGTAGACCCTATGATGTTGTCTAGTCTTTGTAGAACCTATGATTTTGTCTAGTCTTTGCAAACCCTATGATTTTGTCTAGTCTTTGTAGACTATGACTTTGTCTAGTCTTTGTAGACCTTATGATTTTGTCTAGTCTTTGTAGACCGTATGATTTTGTCTAGTCTTTGTAGACCCTATGATTTTGTCTAGTCTTTGTAGACCCTATGATGTTGTCTAGTCTTTGTAGACCCTATGATTTTGTCTAGTCTTTGTAGACTATGATTTTGTCTAATCTTTGTAGATCCTATGACTTTGTCTAGTCTTTGTAGACCCTATGATGTTGTCTAGTCTTTGCATACTATGATTTTGTCTAGTCTTTGTAGACCCTATGACTTTGTCTAGTCTTTGTAGGCTATGATTTTGTCTAGTCTTTGTAGACCCTATGATTTTGTCTAGTCTTTGTAGACCCTATGATTTTGTCTAGTCTTTGTAGACCCTATGATTTTGTCTAGTCTTTGTAGACCCTCTGAATTGTCTATTCTTTGTGGACCCTATGATTTTGTCTAGTCTTTGCAGACCCTATGATTTTGTCTAGTCTTTGTAGATCCTATGACTTTGTCTACTCTTTGTAGACCCTATGATTTTGTCTAGTCTTTGTAAACCCTATGATTTTGTCTAGTCTTTGTAGACTATGATTTTGTCTAGTCTTTGTACACTATGGTTTTGTCTAGTCTTTGTAGATTATGATTTTGTCTAGACTTTGTAGACCCTATGATTTTGTCTAGTCTTTGTAGATCCTATGATGTTGTCTAGTCTTTGTAGAACCTATGATTTTGTCTAGTCTTTGCAAACCCTATGATTTTGTCTAGTATTTGTAGATTATGACTTTGTCTAGTCTTTGTAGACCTTATGATTTTGTCTAGTCTTTGTAGACCCTATGATTTTGTCTAGTCTTTGTAGACCCTATGATGTTGTCTAGTCTTTGTAGACCTTATGATTTTGTCTAGTGTTTGTATACCTTTTAATGTTGTCTAGTCTTTGTAGACCCTATGATTTTGTCTAGTCTTTGTAGACCCTATGATTTTGTCTAGTCTTTGTAGACCCTATGATGTTGTCTAGTCTTTGTAGACCCTATGATTTTGTCTAGTCTTTGTAGACCCTATGATGTTGTCTAATCTTTGTAGATCCTATGATTTTGTCTAGTCTTTGTAGACCCTATGATGTTGTCTAGTCTTTGTAGACCCTATGATTTTGTCTAGTCTTTGTAGACCCTATGATGTTGTCTAGTCTTTGTAGACCCTATGATTTTGTCTAGTGTTTGTAGACCCTTTGATGTTGTCTAGTCTTTATAGACCCTATGATTTTGTCTAGTCTTTGTAGACCCTATGATTTTGTCTAGTCTTTGTAGACCCTATGATGTTGTCTAGTCTTTGTAGACCCTATGACTTTGTCTAGTCTTTGTAGACTATGATTTTAACTATTCTTTGTAGACCCTATGATTTTGTGTAGTCTTTGTAGACTATGATTTTGTTTAGTCTTTGTTGACCCTATGATTTTGTCTAGTCTTTGTAGACCCTATGATATTGTCTAGTCTTTGTAAACCCTATGATTTTCTCTAGTCTTTGTAGACTATGATTTTGTCTAGTCTTTGTAGACCCTATGATTTTATCTAGTCTTTGTAGACCCTATGATTTGTCTAATCTTTGTAAACCCTATGATTTTGTCTAGTCTTTGTAGACTATGATTTTGTCTAGTCTTTGTAGACCCTATGAATTTGTCTAGCTTTTGTAGACTATGATTTTGTCTAGTCTTTTTAGACCCTATGATTTTGTCTAGTCTTTGTACACTATGGTTTTGTCTAGTCTTTGTAGACTATGATTTTGTCTAGTCTTTGTAGACCCTATGATTTTGTCTAGTCTTTGTAGACCCTATGATGTTGTCTAATCTTTGTAGACCCTATGATGTTGTCTAGTCTTTGTAGAACCTATGATTTTGTCTAGTCTTTGCAAACCCTATAATTTTGTCTAGTCTTTGTAGACTATGACTTTGTCTAGTCTTTGTAGACCTTATGATTTTGTCTAGTCTTTGTAGACCCTATGATTTTGTCTAGTCTTTGTAGACCCTATGATGTTGTCTAGTCTTTGTAGACCCTATGATTTTATCTAGTGTTTGTTTACCCTTTGATGTTGTCTAGTCTTTGTAGACCCTATGATTTTGTCTAGTCTTTGTAGACCCTATGATTTTGTCTAGTCTTTGTAGACCCTATAATGTTGTCTAGTCTTTGTAGACCCTATGATTTTGTCTAGTCTTTGTAGACCCTATGATGTTGTCTAATCTTTGTAGATCCTATGATGTTTCCTAGTCTTTGTAGACTATGATTTTGTCTAATCTTTGTAGATCCTATGACTTTGTCTAGTCTTTGTAGACCCTATGATGTTGTCTAGTCTTTGCATACTATGATTTTGTCTAGTCTTTGTAGACCCTATGACTTTGTCTAGTCTTTGTAGGCTATGATATTGTCTAGTCTTTGTAGACCCTATGATTTTGTCTAGTCTTTGTAGACCCTATGATTTTGTCTAGTCTTTGTAGACCCTATGACTTTGTCTAGTCTTTGTAGACCCTCTGAATTGTCTATTCTTTGTAGACCCTATGATTTTGTCTAGTCTTTGCAGACCCTATGATTTTGTCTAGTCTTTGTAGATCCTATGACTATGTCTACTCTTTGTAGACCCTATGATTTTGTCTAGTCTTTGTAGACCCTATGATTTTGTCTAGTCTTTGTAGACCCTCTGAATTGTCTATTCTTTGTAGACCCTATGATTTTGTCTAGTCTTTGCAGACCCTATGATTTTGTCTAGTCTTTGTAGATCCTATGACTATGTCTACTCTTTGTAGACCCTATGATTTTGTCTAGTCTTTGTAGACCCTATGATTTTGTCTAGTCTTTGTAGACCCTATGATTTTGTCTAGTCTTTGTAGACCCTCTGAATTGTCTATTCTTTGTAGACCCTATGATTTTGTCTAGTCTTTGCAAACCCTATGATTTTGTCTAGTCTTTGTAGATCCTATGACTTTGTCTACTCTTTGTAGACCCTAAGATTTTGTCTAGTCTTTGTAAACCCTATGATTTTGTCTAGTCTTTGTAGACAATGATTTTGTCTAGTCTTGGTAGACCCTATGATTTTGTCAAGTCTTTGTAGACTATGACTTTTTCTAGTCTTTTTAGACCCTATGATTTTGTCTAGTCTTTGTAGACTATGATTTTGTCTAGTCTTTGTAGACTATGATTTTGTCTAGTCTGTTGACCCTATTATGTTGTCTAGTCTTTGTAGACCCAATGATGTTGTCTAGTCTTTGTAAAACCTATGATTTTGTCTAGTCTTTGCAAACTCTATGATTTTGTCTAGTCTTTGTAGACTATGATTTTGTCTAGTCTTTGTAGACCCTATGATTTTGTCTAGTCTTTGTAGACCCTATGATTTTGTCTAGTCTTTGTAGATCCTATGATGTTGTCTAGTCTTTGTAGACCCAATGATTTTGTCTAGTCTTTGTGGACCCTATGATTTTGTCTAGTCTTTGTAGACCCTATGACTTTCTCTAGTCTTTGTAGACTATGATATTGTCTAGTCTTTGTAGACCCTATGATTTTGTCTAGTCTTTGTAGACCCTATGATTTTGTCTAGTCTTTGTAGACTCTATGACTTTGTCTAGTCTTTGTAGACCCTCTGATTTTGTCTAGTCTTTGTAGACCCTATGATTTTGTCTAGTCTTTGTAGACCCTATGACTTTGTCTGGTCTTTGTAGATCCTATGACCTTGTCTAGTCTTTGTAGACCCCATGACTTTGTCTAGTCTTTGTAGACCCTATGATTTTGTCTAGTATTTGTAGACCCTATGACTTTGTCTAGTCTTTGTAGACCCTATGATTTTGTCTAGTCTTTGTAGATCCTATGACTTTGTCTAGTCTTTGTAGACCCTATGACTTTGTCTAGTCTTTGTAGACCCTATGACTTTGTCTAGTCTTTGTAGACCCTATGATTTTGTCTAGTCTGCGTAGACTATGATTTTGTCTAATCTTTGTAGAACCTATGACTTTGTCTAGGCTTTGTAGACTATTATTTTGTCTAGTCTTTGAAGACCCTATGATTTTGTCTAGTCTTTGGAGATCCTATGATGTTGTCTAGTCTTTGTAGACTCTATGGTTTTGTCTAGTCTTTGTAAACCCTATGAATTTGTCTAGTCTTTCTAGACTATGATTTTGTCTAGTCTTTGTAGACTATGATTTTGTCTAGTCTGTAGACCCTATGATGTTGTCTAGTCTTTGTAGACCCTATGAAGTTGTCTAGTCTTTGTAAAACCTAAGATTTTGTCTAGTCTTTGTAGACCCTATGATTTTGTCTAGTCTTTCTAGACCCTATGATGTTGTCTAGTCTTTGTAGACCCTATGATTTTGTCTAGTCTTTGTAGATCCTATGATGTTGTCTAGTCTTTGTAGACCCAATGATTTTGTCTAGTCTTTGTGGACCTTATGATTTTGTCTAGTCTTTGTAGACTATGATTTTGTCTACTCTTTGAAGACTGATTTTGTCTAGTCTTTGTAGACCCTATGATGTTGTCTAATCTTTGTAGACCCTATGATGTTGTCTAGTCTTTGTAGACTATGATTTTGTCTAATCTTTGTAGATCCTATGACTTTGTCTAGTCTTTGTAGACCCTATGATGTTGTCTAGTCTTTGTATACTATGATTTTGTCTAGTCTTTGTAGACCCTATGACTTTGTCTAGTCTTTGTAGACTATGATATTGTCTAGTCTTTGTAGACCCTATGATGTTGTCTAGTCTTTGTAGACTATGATTTTGTCTAATCTTTGTAGATCCTATGACTTTGTCTAGTCTTTGTAGACCCTCTGATTTTTTCTAGTCTTTGTAGACCCTATGATTTTGTCTAGTGTTTGTAAACCCTATGGCTTTGTCTAGTCTTTGTAGATCCTATGACTTTGTCTAGTCTTTGTAGACCCTATGACTTTGTCTAGTCTGTGTAGACCCTATGATTTTGTCTAGTCTTTGTAGACCCTATGATTTTGTCTAGTCTTTGTAGATCCTATGACTTTGTCTAGTCTGTGTAGACCCTATGACTTTGTCTAGTCTTTGTAGACCCTATGACTTTGTCTAGTCTTTGCAGACCCTATGATTTTGTCTAGTCTTTGTAGATCCTATGATGTTGTCTAGTCTTCGTAGACCCCATGATTTTGTCTAGTCTTTGTAGACCCTATGATTTTGTCTAGTCTTTGTAGACTATGATTTTGTCTAATCTTTGTAGAATCTATGACTTTGTCTTGTCTTTGTAGACTATTATTTTGTCTAGTCTTTGTAGACCCTATGATTTTGTCTAGTCTTTGTAGATCCTATGATGTGTCTAGTCTTTGTAGACCCTATGGTTTTGTCTAGTCTTTGTAAACCCTATGATTTTGTCTAGTCTTTGTAGACTATGATTTGTCTAGTCTTTGTAGACTATGATTTTGTCTAGTCTGTAGACCCTATGATGTTGTCTAGTCTTTGTAGACCCTATGATGTTGTCTAGTCTATATAAAACCTAAGATTTTGTCTAGTCTTTGCAAACCCTATGATTTTGTCTAGTCTTTGTAGACTATGATTTTGTCTAGTCTTTGTAGACCCTATGATTTTGTCTAGTCTTTGTAGACCCAATGATTTTGTCTAGTCTTTGTAGACCCTATGATTTTGTCTAGTCTTTGTAGATCCTATGATGTTGTCTGGTCTTTGTATACTATGATTTTGTCTAGTCTTTGTAGACCCTATGACTTTGTCTAGTCTTTGTATACTATGATTTTGTCTAGTCTTTGTAAACCCTATGATTTTGTCTAGTCTTTGCAGACCCTATGATTTTGTCTAGTCTTTGTAGACCCTATGATTTTGTCTAGTCTTTGTAGACCCTATGATGTTGTCTTGTCTTTGTAGACCCTATGACTTTGTCTAGTCTTTGTAGACCCTCTGATTTTGTGTAGTCTTTGTAGACCCTATGATTTTGTCTAGTCTTTGTAGACCCTATGATGTTGTCTAGTCTTTGTAGACCCTATGACTTTGTCTAGTCTTTGTAGACCCAATGATTTTGTCTAGTCTTTGTAGACCCTATGAATTTGTCTAGTCTTTGTAGATCCTATGATGTTGTCTAGTCTTTGTAGACCCGATGATTTTGTCTAGTCTTTGTAGACCCTATGATTTTGTCAAGTCTTTGTAGACCCTATGATGTTGTCTAGTCTTTGTAGACTCTATGACTTTGTCTAGTCTTTGTAGACCCTCTGATTTTGTCTAGTCTTTGTAGACCCTATGATTTTGTCTAATCTTTGTAGACCCTATGATTTTGTCTAGTTTTTGTAGATCCTATGACTTTGTCTAGTCTTTGTAGACCCTATGACTTTGTCTAGTCTTTGTAGACCCTATGATTTTGTCTAGTATTTGTAGATCTTATGACTTTGTCTAGTCTTTGTAGACCCTATGACTTTGTCTAGTCTTTGTAGACCCTATGACTTTGTCTAGTCTTTGTAGACCCTATGATTTTGTCTAGTCTTTGTAGATCCTATGATGTTGTCTAGTCTTTGTAGACCGTATGACTTTGTCTAATCTTTGTAGACCCTATAATTTTGTCTAGTCTTTGTAGATCCTATGATGTTGTCTAGTCTTTGTAGACCCTATGATTTTGTCTAATCTTTGTAGACCCTATGATTTTGTCTAGTCTTTGTAGACTATGATTTTGTCTAATCTTTGTAGAACCTATGACTTTGTCTAGGCTTTGTAAACTATTAGTTTGTCTAGTCTTTGTAGACCCTATGATTTTGTCTAATCTTTGTAGACTATGATTTTGTCTAGTCTTTGTAGACTATGATTTTGTCTAGTCTTTGTAGACCTTTGAATTTTTCTAGTCTTTGTAGACCCTATGATTTTGTCTAGTCTTTGTAGACTATGATGTTGTCTAGTCTCTGTAGACCCTACGATTTAGTCTAGTCTTTATAGACCCTATGATTTTTTCTAGTCTTTGTAGACCCTATGATTTTGTCTAGTCTTTGTAGACCCTATGACTTTATCTAGTCTTTGTAGACCCTATGATTTTGTCTAGTCTTTGTAGATCCTATGACTTTGTCTAGTCTTTGTAGACCCTATGACTTTGTCTAGTCTTTGTAGACCCTATGACTTTGTCTAGTCTTTGTAGACCCTATGATTTTGTCTAGTCTTTGTAGATCCTATGATGTTGTCTAGTCTTCGTAGACCCCATGATTTTGTCTAGTCTTTGTAGACCCTATGATTTTGTCTAGTCTTTGTAGACTATGATTTTGTCTAATCTTTGTAGAACCTAGTCTTTGTAGACCCTATGATTTTGTCTAATCTTTGTAGACTATGATTTTGTCTAGTCTTTGTAGACTATGATTTTGTCTAGTCTTTGTAGACCTTTGAATTTTTCTAGTCTTTGTAGACCCTATGATTTTGTCTAGTCTTTGTAGACTATGATGTTGTCTAGTCTCTGTAGACCCTACGATTTAGTCTAGTCTTTATAGACCCTATGATTTTGTCTAGTCTTTGTAGACCCTATGATTTTGTCTAGTCTTTGTAGACCCTATGACTTTATCTAGTCTTTGTAGACCCTATGATTTTGTCTAGTCTTTGTAGATCCTATGACTTTGTCTAGTCTTTGTAGACCCTATGACTTTGTCTAGTCTTTGTAGACCCTATGACTTTGTCTAGTCTTTGTAGACCCTATGATTTTGTCTAGTCTTTGTAGATCCTATGATGTTGTCTAGTCTTCGTAGACCCCATGATTTTGTCTAGTCTTTGTAGACCCTATGATTTTGTCTAGTCTTTGTAGACTATGATTTTGTCTAATCTTTGTAGAACCTATGACTTTGTCTAGTCTTTGTAGACTATTATTTTGTCTAGTCTTTGTAGACCCTATGATTTTGTCTAGTCTTTGTAGATCCTATTTTGTGTCTAGTCTCTGTAGACCCTATGGTTTTGTCTAGTCTTTGTAAACCCTATGATTTTGTCTAGTCTTTGTAGACTATGATTTTGTCTAGTCTTTGTAGACTATGATTTTGTCTAGTCTGTAGACCCTATGATGTTGTCTAGTCTTTGTAGACCCTATGATGTTGTCTAGTCTATATAAAACCTAAGATTTTGTCTAGTCTTTGCAAACCCTATGATTTTGTCTAGTCTTTGTAGACTATGATTTTGTCTAGTCTTTGTAGACCCTATGATTTTGTCTAGTCTTTGTAGACCCAATGATTTTGTCTAGTCTTTGTAGACCCTATGATGTTGTCTAGTCTTTGTAGACCCTATGATTTTGTCTAGTCTTTGTAGATCCTATGATGTTGTCTAGTCTTTGTATACTATGATTTTGTCTAGTCTTTGTAGACCCTATGACTTTGTCTAGTCTTTGTAGACTATGATTTTGTCTAGTCTTTGTAAACCCTATGATTTTGTCTAGTCTTTGTAGACCCTATGATTTTGTCTAGTCTTTGTAGACCCTATGATTTTGTCTAGTCTTTGTAGACCCTATGATGTTGTCTAGTCTTTGTAGACCCTATGACTTTGTCTAGTCTTTGTAGACCCTCTGATTTTGTGTAGTCTTTGTAGACCCTATGATTTTGTCTAGTCTTTGTAGACCCTATGATGTTGTCTAGTCTTTGTAGACCCTATGATTTTGTCTAGTATTTGTAGATCTTATGACTTTGTCTAGTCTTTGTAGACCCTATGACTTTGTCTAGTCTTTGTAGACCCTATGACTTTGTCTAGTCTTTGTAGACCCTATGATTTTGTCTAGTCTTTGTAGATCCTATGATGTTGTCTAGTCTTTGTAGACCGTATGACTTTGTCTAATCTTTGTAGACCCTATAATTTTGTCTAGTCTTTGTAGATCCTATGATGTTGTCTAGTCTTTGTAGACCCTATGATTTTGTCTAATCTTTGTAGACCCTATGATTTTGTCTAGTCTTTGTAGACTATGATTTTGTCTAATCTTTGTAGAACCTATGACTTTGTCTAGGCTTTGTAAACTATTAGTTTGTCTAGTCTTTGTAGACCCTAGTCTTTGTAGACCCTATGATTTTGTCTAATCTTTGTAGACTATGATTTTGTCTAGTCTTTGTAGACTATGATTTTGTCTAGTCTTTGTAGACCTTTGAATTTTTCTAGTCTTTGTAGACCCTATGATTTTGTCTAGTCTTTGTAGACTATGATGTTGTCTAGTCTCTGTAGACCCTACGATTTAGTCTAGTCTTTATAGACCCTATGATTTTGTCTAGTCTTTGTAGACCCTATGATTTTGTCTAGTCTTTGTAGACCCTATGACTTTATCTAGTCTTTGTAGACCCTATGATTTTGTCTAGTCTTTGTAGATCCTATGACTTTGTCTAGTCTTTGTAGACCCTATGACTTTGTCTAGTCTTTGTAGATCCTATGACTTTGTCTAGTCTTTGTAGACCCTATGATTTTGTCTAGTCTTTGTAGATCCTATGATGTTGTCTAGTCTTCGTAGACCCCATGATTTTGTCTAGTCTTTGTAGACCCTATGATTTTGTCTAGTCTTTGTAGACTATGATTTTGTCTAATCTTTGTAGAACCTATGACTTTGTCTAGTCTTTGTAGACTATTATTTTGTCTAGTCTTTGTAGACCCTATGATTTTGTCTAGTCTTTGTAGATCCTATGATGTGTCTAGTCTCTGTAGACCCTATGGTTTTGTCTAGTCTTTGTAAACCCTATGATTTTGTCTAGTCTTTGTAGACTATGATTTTGTCTAGTCTTTGTAGACTATGATTTTGTCTAGTCTGTAGACCCTATGATGTTGTCTAGTCTTTGTAGACCCTATGATGTTGTCTAGTCTATATAAAACCTAAGATTTTGTCTAGTCTTTGCAAACCATATGATTTTGTCTAGTCTTTGTAGACTATGATTTTGTCTAGTCTTTGTAGACCCTATGATTTTGTCTAGTCTTTGTAGACCCAATGATTTTGTCTAGTCTTTGTAGACCCTATGATGTTGTCTAGTCTTTGTAGACCCTATGATTTTGTCTAGTCTTTGTAGATCCTATGATGTTGTCTAGTCTTTGTATACTATGATTTTGTCTAGTCTTTGTAGACCCTATGACTTTGTCTAGTCTTTGTAGACTATGATTTTGTCTAGTCTTTGTAAACCCTATGATTTTGTTTAGTCTTTGTAGACCCTATGATTTTGTCTAGTCTTTGTAGACCCTATGATTTTGTCTAGTCTTTGTAGACCCTATGATGTTGTCTAGTCTTTGTAGACCCTATGACTTTGTCTAGTCTTTGTAGACCCTCTGATTTTGTGTAGTCTTTGTAGACCCTATGATTTTGTCTAGTCTTTGTAGACCCTATGATGTTGTCTAGTCTTTGTAGACCCTATGACTTTGTCTAGTCTTTGTAGACCCTCTGATTTTGTCAAGTCTTTGTAGACCCTATGAATTTGTCTAGTCTTTGTAGACCCTATGACCTTGTCTAGTCTTTGTAGACCCTATGATTTTGTCTAGTCTTTGTAGATCCTATGATGTTGTCTAGTCTTTGTAGACCCGATGATTTTGTCTAGTCTTTGTAGACCCTATGATTTTGTCTAGTCTTTGTAGACCCTATGATGTTGTCTAGTCTTTGTAGACCCTATGACTTTGTCTAGTCTTTGTAGACCCTCTGATTTTGTCTAGTCTTTGTAGACCCTATGATTTTGTCTAATCTTTGTAGACCTTATGATTTATCTAGTTTTTGTAGATCCTATGACTTTGTCTAGTCTTTGTAGACCCTATGACTTTGTCTAGTCTTTGTAGACCCTATGATTTTGTCTAGTGTTTGTAGATCTTATGACTTTGTCTAGTCTTTGTAGACCCTATGACTTTGTCTAGTCTTTGTAGACCCTATGACTTTGTCTAGTCTTTGTAGACCCTATGATTTTGTCTAGTCTTTGTAGATCCTATGATGTTGTCTAGTCTTTGTAGACCCTATGACTTTGTCTAATCTTTGTAGACCCTATGATTTTGTCTAGTCTTTGTAGATCCTATGATGTTGTCTAGTCTTTGTAGACCCTATGATTTTGTCTAATCTTTGTAGACCCTATGATTTTGTCTAGTCTTTGTAGACTATGATTTTGTCTAATCTTTGTAGAACCTATGACTTTGTCTAGGCTTTGTAAACTATTAGTTTGTCTAGTCTGTGTAGACCCTAGTCTTTGTAGACCCTATGATTTTGTCTAATCTTTGTAGACTATGATTTTGTCTAGTCTTTGTAGACTATGATTTTGTCTAGTCTTTGTAGACCCTTTGAATTTTTCTAGTCTTTGTAGACCCTATGATTTTGTCTAGTCTTTGTAGACTATGATGTTGTCTAGTCTCTGTAGACCCTACGATTTTGTCTAGTCTTTATAGACCCTATGATTTTGTCTAGTCTTTGTAGACCCTATGATTTTGTCTAGTCTTTGTAGATCCTATGATTTTGTCTAGTCTTCGTAGACCCTACAATTTATCTGTTCATAAAGACTTGAATTATTTGGTTTTCCAATCTTTTGTCTATGAGTGTACGTCATGAAGATTATTTAAAATAAAATACTTCATCATAAGTCATACCAGGGACGGATCCAGGGGTGGGCGCACCCGGCGCGCCCCCCTAAAATTGGAAAAAATATGATTTTTTGGCGTAAAATCGTGATTTTTCACACGAAATACCCCAAAAATTATCGCGCCTCCCACCGCTCGGCCCAATTTGTTTAAGTCCACCCCTCCCCCTATCTTGAAATCCTGGATCCGCCCTGCATACTGCAGCTTTTGTATTACCGGGAAGTGAAATTTACACCCAAATACACCTTAAAATCGTATTTATTGTATTAGTTAAATGATCAATTTTATAACTATTATATTAAAGAAAGCTCAATCATTGAAAATTAATGTTGACAAAGATTATGAGATAGTACATGAAAGAAGAATGACATAATAAAATACCCCAGCTTACCTGGAAATGGACTTTGGAAAATCATGTTATCAATACATTTTGATATAGCCCCGTGTAATTTACAAGTCGGTGTCGTTGTAGACCGTAGTCGTAGATAGTTATTGAAAATGTCTATTATTAGGTTGATGTAAGCACTGACTGCAAACATTATTACACCAAGCAATACAAAGGCTTTCTGTCTGAAGATTTGTAAACGTCATAAAACTAGTTTAACCCCGCCACTTTTTATTGAAGTGTCTGTATCAAGCCATGGAACTGAGCATTCATGTATTTGCGTGTTAGGAGTATCAATCTTTTCTTTATCTACCATTTTTCTATTGGATGTTGGAATTGTTCCGACAGTGTGGTATATTTTAATTTTTCTAGATTTTGGAATTGTTCCGACAGTGTGGTATATTTTTGTTTTTCTAGATTTCCGAATTGTTCCGACAGTGTGGTATATTTTTTGCTTTTCTAGATTTTCGAATTGTTCCGACAGCGTGGTATATTTTTGTTTTTTTAGATTTTGGAATTTTTCCGACAGTGTGGTATATTTTTTGTTTTTCTAGATTTTCGAATTGTTTCGACAGTGTGGTATATTTTTTTTTTCTAGATTTTCGAATTGTTTCGACAGTGTGGTATATTTTTGTTTTTCTAGATTTTGGAATTTTTTCGACAGTGTGGTATATTTTTTGTTCTTCTAGATTTTGGAATTGTTCCGACAGTGTGGTATATTTTTGTGCGCCCCCCTAAAATTCGCAAAGCATATGTTATACAACGTTAATTAAGCAGTTCAACCAACAACTTTTTCATGAATGGCTGACTTGTAGTAAAATATTCCTACACATTGTAAATACACGTTGGGTGTGTTCGCTGAATCATATATGGATTGCTGTCAGTAGTTCAAAGATTATTCCATTCTGATTGGTTCCGAGGTACCAGACATCAACTATTTTCTCACGTTAATTAAACATTATTTCTTCAGTCAATTTTACAACTATAAGAAAAACAAATCTTGGCAGATCAAAGCATTTAGTAAACTTAAATCCTAATACTGATGGTTTTTTTTTTTAAATATTCTGATTCCCGATGTTGCTGAAAAAATATTCTGATTTTGATGGAGGGAAAAAAAAATAATGTGATTAAGAGTTTTTGTCATATAATCTAATGTTAAATACGTGTTGTCCGAAAACAAATTTCTGAACGAAAAACAAAACCATAGTCCCCCCCTCCCCCCCCTGCAAGTTAAATGGTCGGTCCGTAACCAGATACAAATTGATGATTTACACGCAGAAGACATCTTCATGATCATATTACTGTCCGCTCGGATGAAGCTTTCCGTTTCGCCGTTGGTTCATTTACTGAAAACGTATGATTCGTTCTTGTTTATAGACAAACAAAGGCGAATATGTTAACATTAATGCTGCATGAAACGATTCTGATCACCTAATTTAGTTACGCTAGTTAATCAGAAATCAACAACAAGTTCATGTATTGACAATTTCTGCTTTTGCTAGTCTATAAACAAGAACGGTCGAATCATACGTTTTCAATGAATGAATCAAGCGACGAAAAGAAAAACTCCATCCGGACTGGCAGTATTAACTAGAACCACCCGAAAGGACAAGCACCGAAAGTACAGTGAAATGGGGAATGCGTTAAAACTAGTAAACCAATAGTTCAAAGGGTTAAACTATCGTGATCAATCAGTCATGAGTTGAACAATTCGCATCACGGTTGTTCAAAAAAGGTTTTACTTTAGGTTCTTATAATCTGACAAAAACATACGGTTAACAATTATCCGACAAAATTAAAACTCAAAGTAAAGTTTTTTTGTTCTGATAAAAATGGTGTGGTTGGTTCAAAATTGTCGTTCAAATAAATGTCTGTAATTCCTCAAACCCCCAGAGCTTCCGGGGGGAGGCTCTGCCCTGGACCCACTGGGGACCGCATGCGGTCCCCAGACCGCTCGCCTACTCACGCCCCCCTAACCACAAATCCTGGATCTTCCCCTGGTATCACATAATATTGCATGGAGTTCACCCCGCCATCAACAGGATTCGAACTCACAACTTTAGTGGTGATAGGCACTGATTACACATGTAGTTGTAAATCCAACTACAATACGATCACGATCACTACGACCCCGACCCCGACCTTTATTGAAGGAGGAAGATAGAGTACCATGAGGGGCGTGATTTTTTACCCAAATACACCCAAATAAACCATAAAATCGTATTTATTGTATTAGTTAAAGGTTCTATATGCATTATATTTCATAAAAAAAAAATCAAATTTCATAACTTTGTCACAAGAGTAATCAAAATGATCAATTTTATAACTATTATATTAAAGAAATACTTTATTTAAAAAAGCTCAATCATTGAACATTAAGGTTGACAAAGATTATGCATGAGATAGTACATGAAAGAAGAATGACATAATAAAATATCAAATAAAATTATAGGTTATAGTTTGCGTTATAGTTTGACTTTGAGCGTACGTCATGAAGGTTATCTAAAATAAAATACTTTATCACAAGTCATACCTCAGTTTTTTTATTACCGGGAAATGAAATTTAAATAACCTCAATATTGTTTTATTTAATATCGACAGTAATATGATAGGTTTATCTTACCAAGTACATTAATAAACTAATCGGAAAATACTGAGATAGTGAAACCGAAACAGATTTTCATGAAATTACAGTCCAATTTTGTGTTAAGTACTTCGTTATTATTTTATAAGAAACCATATCTTACTATGTACATATCATGTTGTAATATTACAGGCGACATAAATATAAAGAAATTAAAACAGTTGTGGTGGGTTCATGTTTCATCAATGTTATTTGTATTAATTACGTATACTGGTGTTCAGCACGATTTCAATATCACGTGATGTTCGTCTTGTTTAGAAGTCGCACGACAGGTGCCACCCGTGTGGCATGGACTGTTTACCGTTCTAGACCACATGTGTTCACCTGTGTGTGTCCGGGGGGGGGGGGGGATCATTTTGTACAGTCTTTATAGAGGACCTTACATACATGCTTTCTACCAAATTTCAGTTCATTCGGGAAAGCGGTTTCAGAGGAGAATATTTTTTAAAATCGGCCAATCAGAAAGAAGAATTGCCTATAGCGGCCATGCTTTTTAATGGATCGGGACAAAATGAACTATCTTTATAAAAGACCTTCCATAGATGCTGCCTACCAAGTTTCCGTTCATTTGGCTGAGGGGTTTCAGAGGAGAAGATTAAAATGTGAAAAGTTAACGGACGACAGACGACGTACGCCAAGTGAAGGCAACAGCTCACATTGCCTTTGGCAAGGTGAGCTAAATAAAATGCTGGGTTGGCGTTAAACAACAATCACTCATTCACTCAATCTTGCCTGTCCTCAAAGAGAGCTATGGTTCTGCAGCAGCTGTCTGAGAACTACATGACTTTAACTTATGGGGACAACAACGTGTTCAGCTCAAAATTATTTATTGATGTAAATACATTTACTATAAACAACACAGTAACATTACAGTGAACAGATATATATATAACACATCATAGGACAACACAGAAAACTAAAAAGATTAGCAACACGGACCCCACCAAAAAACAGGAGTAAATATATTTAGTATAAACAACTTTAACATTAGATCTATAAATAACGTACATCTATCTATAAGATAGTTATAATTCATCCTGTCTATAAGTCTTTGTTTACTTACTAGATCAAACAATACATCTAGAACCTCAGCAATATTGCATACTTATTTCCAAAATACTCGCACCTTTTAAGAGAATGCCCTTTCGATAGACGAAATAGAAATATTGTTTACTTAGGTTGAAGAAAATGCTTTTATGTTCAAAATTGTTTATTATTTCAACCAAGAGGAAAGGATTGGGTCCATAAAACTAGCTTTCTGCATACTTCATTTTTTTTGTTTCTTTGTTTTTTATATAAAGAATTAAGCGCCCTAAATTGAAACCATCATCTTGCAAAAAAATCACAGGTCCCTCTTTTTTAAATCGTGAATAGGTTATTATAATAAGGTATGATAATGTATTAATGACCTGCATAAGCTGTTTTCATATCTGGTATTTCGACATTCCCTCCTCTTGATCTTGCATCAAGGCAATAAGTCCTGAGGCTGAAATGGACTGCATACGATCGTTTTGTCATTCGTTGTTTTTGTTAGTTGTCGATTTACCAAACGGTAGTGACTTTCCAAAACCAGTTGGTAATACTGCCATACAATATTTTTTGTCGATGAGACATTCCAGAATTGTTCTAAGCTACAGTTCAACTCATCGATGCCAAATAGTGGTAAAATATCTGTCGAAGCGTTGTCAATCATATCGCATGGAGGCTGCCATGGTTTTTCTTACGCAACACCGAAGTCACTGAGAAAGCGGTTCTCTGATTGGTTGTTCTGCGAGGTCGATTCTATTTCTGATTGGCTAATATAAATTTCAGATAATGCATTTATGTTGACCCCTGACGCGACCCTTAATGGGGTGTTGTTAGATCCTACACACGCGGCGACCAAAAAAAACCGATAGAAAATAGGGAGCAAGTGCGTAGATCTAATTTTAATTAGATTGACTTTATTCCAAAAGCAATACAGCTTATAGGTATATAAATACAAATTACAAACAATACATGATACATTATACACAATGCATAATCATAGCGGAGCATGATATAAATTTAGGAATTACGATTTTTTTCAGCCACACATATAAATACTTTCCAAGACTGTTAAGTTCTTTAATATTTTGAACAAATAATAAATGTGTTAGTTTAAAAGCAGATCAATTGATACAATAATAGGGTTTTATATATTTTCTACGAATTTCCACATATTTACTAAAATAAAGTGATACTCATCTTCTATATCATTATTGTTACACATGTTACAAATTCTAGCATGTCTATCTATATTATTATTAAATGGTAAGGAATTTTTCTGTTCGCTGATTGGCCTAAGCAGTACTTTCTTGGTTGTACCTCAGAGTGAGTTCACCTCGCGTGAGCCTCAGTGGCTCTATTCAAGATTTCAACGTTGTCCAAGGAAAGGTCAAGATTTCAAATTTTCTAAAATTTCAAAAAAATTTCAAACAAATTTCAAATTATAAAATCAAATTTTTTCTTTTCAAATGTTCAAAATTTTCAAAATTTCAAATTTTCAAAAATGGGTGCAGGTCGTTGCGTATCCTGATCGTTTCGTACCAGGTCGATTCGTACCCTATTGAGATATAAGTAATATTGTATATATTTATGGAAATAAAGTTTATAAAAGTTACCAGAAATTGTAATGAAGAAATTTCGAGTTATTTCTTTTTTTGAATTTTTTACTGTTAAACTCTTAATGTCTATGTTTATTCTGATAATTTTGAAATAATTCTACAATAAATGGTTTTAGAGATATCATGGAGTCAAATTAAAACAATTTTGGTATTCAGAAGTTACAAATAGGGAATGATGACTTTGTGTTTAAATCACAATTTAATGTATACATGTAAATACGGCGAATTGTAGAATTATTTCAAAATTTTCAGAAGAAACTTTTCGGAGTTTACATCTTCTACACTACCTGTTTATGTAAATCCAGCTTAATGAATCAATCTGTAATTTCGAAGTAAAAATATAAAATGCATAAATAGACACTGTCATGTGATTTTCAGCTTTAAGTAAACTCAGTAAACCTTTACATGCATGAAGCATAACCCTGCTCCTTTTGCACACGGGCTTGGGACCGGCGTTGGCGGAGTTAAAGTTTTTTGTTGTTGTTTTTTTTAAATGTACATTATTTACAACACTTTTGTTCATTCTCTTTCACTCACTGGTCATAACTGGTAACTGGATGACGTGATAAAGACTGCCATATATATATACTGGCATAAACCCTGATTTTTCAAAACTCAAAAATTTCATAAGATGATCAAACAATTATTAAGTTTAAAAAATTCCATATTAATTAATAAAGCAGTTATTGACTTTTAATTTCAGTCTACTCATGACTATGCAGACCTGGTCAATGATTGATTAACTTCAGCCGTTGGCCTCGGTCAACCAATCATTGACCAGGTCCGAATAGTCATGAGTAGATCTCATTAAAAGTAAATAATTGTATATAGTTTCTACCAGTTTCAATATTTAAACTATGTGCATGTAAGCGATATCTACTAATAAGTGGCTTAAACATATAATTAACTATAAAATATATATAAATAAAGTTGCAGGTTATGGTCATCATATATGCATTTATACTTATAGAAATGACATTTTGGCGATTCTTCATAAAAAGAAATTGCCTCATTTAAAAATGTATCTATAACTCGCTGCTTAAATTCTAGCATAAATATATCTTCATTAAGAACATTTTGTGACAGCCATAAACGATAAAAACCACATTTACACAATATATCTCGTATTTTAAATCCCCCAGTTTAGTTTATCATTTGACTTGAAAACACTAGACTTAAAAGCATATCCTCATAACAATTTTAAGTATACAATTTTCTGTTTTAAAAATTTTAAACCAATATTTTAACATTCTACAGTACCTGTTTATATACAACGGGAATCTTCCAGGTTCAAAATAGACCATATAATTTGAAGTACTCTTTCTCACTTTCGATACTCTTTTCAAAAAAGATAAATGTAATGTCTCAATATTCACACCTTTATGGAAGCCCCACACTTCACATCCATAATTTACAATACTGTTTACATATGTGTCAAAAAGTGAGAGCAAAGTCTCTGTATTAAAATAATCATCCTGAATTTTACTAAATAAACTAAATACAGCTAATTTTTCCCCTTGATTTGACAACATTTTCTGAGCATTAGTAAAAACACCATTATAATTCAACAAAATACCAAGGTACATAAATGCATTACATATTTCAATGGATTCCCCATTAAGATACCATTTTTCTTCTGATTTAATATTACTTCGATTTCTAAAAATGACAACCTTTGTTTTCAACAAATTTACATGCAGATTGTATTCATTTGAACATATATTTACAACATTAATCATATTTTGAAGTTCCTGAACATTTTCACTGAACAAAACAGTATCATCAGCATACATTAGTAAATACAGATTGAGCATTTTTAATTCGTATGATGGACATCCTTGTTTAATTAATTCTATTTCAATATCATTGACATACATAGCATAAAAAAATGGGGACAAGGATTCCCCCTGCATGAGTCCAATATTACAACTAATCGTTGATGTGAATAGCTTTCCGATATGCGAGACTAACGATATGCCTCTGTAGTTTCCAGGGACATCACCTGGTCACAGCAGCTTGCAATTCTCTAAACGCTCAGTATGCCCATTGTGTATTCCATTCGTTCCTTTCAGAGGTTTTGTAACACACAGCCCTATTTTTTCCATTGGTTTCTCTTTCTGTTCCCATTCTCCTACAGTCACAACTGGGAGTACAACTAATTCACAAGCTTCCTTAGAATTTTGTGTTTCACCTGCAAAGATAATGTCTTTTTACATTATCATCAACATATTTAATCAAAGCAAAGAAACACAGCTAAAGAAAATGTGAAATTCAAAATTCAAAATTAGCATGTATAATCTTAAAGTAGTATTACACCAGTTTTGGGTGAAGAACATTTTTCCTTGAAAATTTAATTTAGAATACGGCGGTACCTTTACTAAGCTATTCATGCATGTTTCAAGTCAAAATATGTTCCTAACAACTAGAAATCTGCAAATCCGTGTACATGTTTATCGTCCTCGCCATTGTGGTGGAGACTGATTAACTTTCGGTTGTTTTATTCTGATGAATGCCGATCATGACCTCGTGAAGAAAAGATAAACAAACATGGATGCTGAGGTAAGCACTCACACATTCCTGACAATGATTATTAAGGAATCTGTCTGTTTCATGTCGTGTGAACTAAAATGTTTTCGCAATTATTCTTATGTGGTACACACGAATATATTTATATTTTTTTTTCATCAATTGAACATTGCGCATGATCGATAAACTCCCCGAAAGAGCTCAAATCTTGTGTCACCCGCATATGATTTGCATTACTGTACTGGAAAACAGAATTATCTGCTGTCAAATATTTTGCGATTTGCTCTTAAAATCTGCGTTTGAGTAGATTTTTAATGTTATGCAGTTGATTTTAGTTAAAATTAAGTGTCATATTAAGTGAAAATATTTAATCTAAAAATTTCACGAAATTTGCCTTTCATATTACTTTAAGTAATAAAAGGAATCAGGATTGAACTTTTTAAATGAAAATGTTAACTAGAATTTTTCTCTCGTTTCATTATTGAAAGTGAATACTTTTTGCCATTGTTATACATATATTAATAGTTGTAATAAATGAATAACTTAATTTGTTTATGGCCCATAAATAACCCATAAATATGATAAAGATGATTACAAAAACAACAACAACAACCAATAATACATTATAATTGGAATAAAGATCAAAAAGCTCAAATTTTGGAAATTGGATTTCTTAGTCCTTTCGGTCGAGTTGATCTCAGAAACCATATATGATAGAGGAAATCCGAAGCTTTCGGCACAATCCATTCGAAGAAAAAAAACACATCCGATTGGATGAGAAAATTAAAAAAAATCTATATGCCTTCCAAATATGTCAAATGTCCTAATTTCGGTCCCTATCAGACCTCTTTCGAAATAAAATAGCTACATTTTAAACGACCAATCAAAAAAATAATCTTGCAAAAGACTGCAATACAATTGTATGACAAATAAAAAAGTAAACATTTTGATATTCTCCATTTATTTTGTCAGAAACATAATAACGTTTGCATTTTTAAAAGGATTTTTTTAGCAGTTATGCTGTAATATTGGTTCAGTTTAAACATATTTTATTTCCATGATGAACAGCCAGTGATATTGAACATAATTATTACAACATTAGTGAAGTCCTTTCCTTTTCACAAAAATGTGAGCAAAAAATGATAGCACATAATGGCGATAATTATATAATGAGCATTACAATATTAAGAGACTATTATATGAAATAAAATAGTTTTTATGCTATGATGAATGTGTGTGGTAAATAAATGTGGAATCACATTACTGCTTACCATTGCCTGCTCGGCGCTTTCTCAACCAGAACAGGACCACACCACATACTACTAATACAACTAAAACAGCTATTGCAATGGCTTTATCAACAACACCCCGGGTGGTTTCTGTTGTCATTTCTGAAATCATATTATATTTTACTGCCTATGACGTACTTTGTAATTGTAAATGAGTGAGTGAGTGATGATTATTCAAGCCTAGTGAACATTTCTTCAGCTATGAAGAGAACAACTAACACTTGATCAAATAATAATAATGTATGCTTTTTTCCAGACCATTGCGCTTTAGATTAGACATGTCACTCCACTCGGACACATTATACGGACTCTGAACCAACCGATCTGTTTCTGCCCTTTTTCCTTAATGTTGTTTGCTTAGCTCAGTGGAGAAAAATGAAAGACGGTCCTAGCTATGTCATGAAGAGAACAACTTACACTTGATAAAATAATAATAATATATGTATTTTTCCAAACCATTGCGCTGAAGGGTAGACACTCATAGTAGCAAAATATAGCAAATAAGTTCAAGTACACATATAGCACAGACAAGGTAAGTATATACAATAGTAAAAAAGTTAATCAAGAACAGAAATAAAAGCTTATGATCTAAAAAATGAAGCTGGTGTTATGAGATAAAAGCATGGTATGCTGCTAAAAAATAAATAAATATAAATAATATAAAAATTGAAAAGACCTAGATGATATTAAAATTGTTTACAAGCATTACATTTGCATTCATTGCCAATCCATGATAGTAAAATATTTTTAAATTGGTTAAAATTGTCATTTTTTTCTAAAATCATCAGGTAGGTCATTCCATTAAACAGCAGCTGTATATTTAAAAGAGTTCTTACCATAGGTAGTAGTCTTTACTCTAGGTATCTCTACAATATTAGAATATCTAAAACTATATTTACTATTCTTTAAAACAACTAAATCATTTAAACATCGTAGAGACAGTTTATACAATATGTTAAAACATTATAATGCCATAGTGCGCATTCTCCTTATTTATAGAGATGGTACTTTTGCTATATGTAAAAGTTCTTCATATGTGCTATTGTAATCTTCATAGATAAATCGTAAAGCTCTTCCCTGTATTTTCTCGAGTTTTATAGTATTTGCGTTTGAACAAAAATGCCAGGCCAAATGACAAAAATTGAAATTAAGACAATATAAAAGAATGAACAATTATTAGCTTATTAAGCTTAGTTATAAGAAAAACAACAACCAATACGCTTTAGTACACTCAATTGCTGTAAAGCTTTACGACATTATCCCGATTCCGGGTCAACCAATCTGGCTTTGCCCTTACTCCCCAATTTGCTTAGAGGAGAAGCGTCATCATGAAATACAAATTGTATAGTCTTTGTTTTGACCCATCCGGGTCGTACCAACGAAAACAATAGAAAAAAGAAAAAAAAAATCTAAAACATTACACTATCGAGTGTATGCATGTGTGTAATTATAATATAAAGCTGTGACAAGTCATACTTTGAAAGAGTAAAAACATAATATAATTCTTAAAATAGATGAATTCACCAAACTCATTCAAAACGGAATATGAAGTTCATTTAGAGATAACCAGGACATTGTAACGTAACCATCTTACTTATTACTCAGAAGATATGTATTGATAATTAGCAAAAAATAAACTCTGTAGATACCCAGACACTGCTCCGGTTGTGTTTTCCAAATTGATAATCTTCTTTTGCCAATAAAACACTCAATTTTAGTTTCTTTTCCACAAGAGTTATCTTCCCATGTGTAATTGATGGACATGGATAGTTGGTAGAAAAGTCCATGTGGTTTTGTCTAGTCTTTGTAGACCCTATGATTTTGTCTAGTCTTTGTAGACCCTATGATGTTGTCTAGTCTTTGTAGACCCTATGATTTTGTCTAGTGTTTGTAGACCCTTTGATGTTGTCTAGTCTTTGTAGACCCTATGACTTTGTCTAGTCTTTGTAGACTATGATTTTAACGATTCTTTGTAGACCCTATGATTTTGTGTAGTCTTTGTAGACTATGATTTTTTCTAGTCTTTGTTGACCCTATGATTTTGTCTAGTCTTTGTAGACCATATGATTTTGTCTAGTCTTTGTAAACCCTATGATTTTCTCTAGTCTTTGTAGACCCTATGATTTTATCTAGTCTTTGTAGACCCTATGATTTTGTCTAATCTTTGTAAACCCTATGATTTTGTGTAGTCTTTGTAGACTATGATTTTGTCTAGTCTTTGTAGACCCTATGAATTTGTCTAGCTTTTGTAGACTATGATTTTGTCTAGTCTTTTTAGACCCTATGATTTTGTCTAGTCTTTGTACACTATGGTTTTGTCTAGTCTTTGTAGACTATGATTTTGTCTAGTCTTTGTAGACCCTATGATTTTGTCTAGTCTTTGTAGACCCTATGATGTTGTCTAATCTTTGTAGACCCTATGATGTTGTCTAGTCTTTGTAGAACCTATGATTTTGTCTAGTCTCTGCAAACCCTATGACTTTGTCTAGTCTTTGTAGGCTATGATTTTGTCTAGTCTTTGTAGACCCTATGATTTTGTCTAGTCTTAGTAGACCCTATGACTTTGTCTAGTCTTTGTAGACCCTCTGAATTGTCTATTCTTTGTAGACCCTATGCTTTTGTCTAGTCTTTGTAGACCCTATGATGTTGTCTAATCTTTGTAGACCCTATGATGTTGTCTAGTCTTTGTAGAACCTATGATTTTGTCTAGTCTCTGCAAACCCTATGACTTTGTCTAGTCTTTGTAGGCTATGATTTTGTCTAGTCTTTGTAGACCCTATGATTTTGTCTAGTCTTAGTAGACCCTATGACTTTGTCTAGTCTTTGTAAACCCTCTGAATTGTCTATTCTTTGTAGACCCTATGATTTTGTCTAGTCTTTGTAGACCCTATGATGTTGTCTAATCTTTGTAGACCCTATGATGTTGTCTAGTCTTTGTAGAACCTATGATTTGTCTAGTCTTTGCAAACCCTATGATTTTGTCTAGTCTTTGTAGACTATGACTTTGTCTAGTCTTTGTAGACCTTATGATTTTGTCTAGTCTTTGTAGACCCTATGATTTTGTCTAGTCTTTGTAGACCCTATGATGTTGTCTAGTCTTTGTAGACCCTATGATTTTGTCTAGTGTTTGTATACCCTTTGATGTTGTCTAGTCTTTGTAAACCCTATGATGTTGTCTAGTCTTTGTAGACCCTATGATTTTGTCTAGTCTTTGTAGACCCTATGATGTTGTCTAGTCTTTGTAGACCCTATGATTTTGTCTAGTCTTTGTAGACCCTATGATGTTGTCTAATCTTTGTAGACCCTATGATGTTGCCTAGTCTTTGTAGACTATGATTTTGTCTAATCTTTGTAGATCCTATGACTTTGTCTAGTCTTTGTAGACCCTATGATGTTGTCTAGTCTTTGCATACTATGATTTTGTCTAGTCTTTGTAGACCCTATGACTTTGTCTAGTCTTTGCAGGCTATGATTTTGTCTAGTCTTTGTAGACCCTATGATTTTGTCTAGTCTTTGTAGACCCTATGATTTTGTCTAGTCTTTGTAGACCCTATGACTTTGTCTAGTCTTTGTAGACCGTCTGAATTGTCTATTCTTTGTAGACCCTATGATTTTGTCTAGTCTTTGCAGACCCTATGATTTTGTCTAGTCTTTGTAGATCCTATGACTTTGTCTACTCTTTGTAGACCCTATGATTTTGTCTAGTCTTTGTAAACCCTATGATTTTGTCTAGTCTTTGTAGACCCTATGATTTTGTCTAGTCTTTTTAGACCCTATGATTTTGTCTAGTCTTTGTACACTATGATTTTGTCTAGTATTTGTAGACTATGATTTTGTCTAGTCTTTGTAGACCCTATGATTTTGTCTAGTCTTTGTAGACCTTATGATGTTGTCTAATCTTTGTAGACCCTATGATGTTGTCTAGTCTTTGTAGAACCTATGATTTTGTCTAGTCTTTGCAAACCCTATGATTTTGTCTAGTCTTTGTAGACTATGACTTTGTCTAGTCTTTGTAGACCTTATGATTTTGTCTAGTCTTTGTAGACCCTATGATTTTGTCTAGTCTTTGTAGACACTATGATGTTGTCTAGTCTTTGTAGACCCTATGATTTTGTCTAGTGTTTGTATACCCTTTGATGTTGTCTAGTCTTTGTAGACACTATGATTTAGTCCAGTCTTTGTAGACCCTATGATGTTGTCTAATCTTTGTAGACCCTATGATGTTGCCTAGTCTTTGTAGACTATGATTTTGTCTAATCTTTGTAGATCCTGTGACTTTGTCTAGTCTTTGTAGACCCTATGATGTTGTCTAGTCTTTGTAGACCCTATGATTTTGTCTAGTCTTTGTAGACCCTATGATGTTGTCTAGTCTTTGTAGACCCTATGATTTTGTCTAGTGTTTGTAGACCCTTTGATGTTGTGTAGTCTTTGTAGACCCTATGATTTTGTCTAGTCTTTGTAGACCCTATGATATTGTCTAGTCTTTGTAGACCCTTTGACTTTGTCTAGTCTTTGTAGACTATGATTTTAACGATTCTTTGTAGACCCTATGATTTTGTGTAGTCTTTGTAGACTATGATTTTTTCTAGTCTTTGTTGACCCTATGATTTTGTCTAGTCTTTGTAGACCATATGATTTTGTCTAGTCTTTGTAAACCCTATGATTTTCTCTAGTCTTTGTAGACCCTATGATTTTATCTAGTCTTTGTAGACCCTATGATTTTGTCCAATCTTTGTAAACCCTATGATTTTGTGTAGTCTTTGTAGACTATGATTTTGTCTAGTCTTTGTAGACCCTATGAATTGGTCTAGCTTTTGTAGACTATGATTTTGTCTAGTCTTTTTAGACCCTATGATTTTGTCTAGTCTTTGTACACTATGGTTTTGTCTAGTCTTTGTAGACTATGATTTTGTCTAGTCTTTGTAGACCCTATGATTTTGTCTAGTCTTTGTAGACCCTATGATGTTGTCTAATCTTTGTAGACCCTATGATGTTGTCTAGTCTTTGTAGAACCTATGATTTTGTCTAGTCTCTGCAAACCCTATGACTTTGTCTAGTCTTTGTAGGCTATGATTTTGTCTAGTCTTTGTAGACCCTATGATTTTGTCTAGTCTTAGTAGACCCTATGACTTTGTCTAGTCTTTGTAGACCCTCTGAATTGTCTATTCTTTGTAGACCCTATGATTTTGTCTAGTCTTTGTAGACCCTATGATGTTGTCTAATCTTTGTAGACCCTATGATGTTGTCTAGTCTTTGTAGAACCTATGATTTTGTCTAGTCTTTGCAAACCCTATGATTTTGTCTAGTCTTTGTAGACTATGATTTTGTCTAGTCTTTTTAGACCCTATGATTTTGTCTAGTCTTTGTACACTATGGTTTTGTCTAGTCTTTGTAGACTATGATTTTGTCTAGTCTTTGTAGACCCTATGATTGTGTCTAGTCTTTGTAGACCCTATGATGCTGTCTAATCTTTGTAGACCCTATGATGTTGTCTAGTCTTTGTAGAACCTATGATTTTGTCTAGTCTTTGCAAACCCTTTGATTTTGTCTAGTCTTTGTAGACTATGACCTTGTCTAGTCTTTGTAGACCTTATGATTTTGTTTAGTCTTTGTAGACCCTATGATTTTGTCTAGTCTTTGTAGACCCTATGATGTTATCTAGTCTTTGTAGACCTTATGATTTTGTCTAGTCTTTGTATACCCTTTGATGTTGTCTAGTCTTTGTAGACCCTATGGTTGTTTCTAGTCTTTGTAGACCCTATGATTTTGTCTAGTCTTTGTAGACCCTATGATGTTGTCTAGTCTTTGTAGACCCTATGATGTTGTCTAGTCTTTGTAGACCCTATGATGTTGTCTAATCTTTGTAGACCCTATGATGTTGCCTAGTCTTTGTAGAATATGATTTTATCTAATCTTTGTAGATCCTATGACTTTGTCTAGTCTGTGTAGACCCTATGATGTTGTCTAGTCTTTGTAGACCCTATGACTTTGTCTAGTCTTTGTAGACTATGATTTTAACTATTCTTTGTAGACCCTATGATTTTGTGTAGTCTTTGTAGACTATGATTTTGTCTAGTCTTTGTTGACCCTATGATTTTGTCTAGTCTTTGTAGACCCTATGATTTTGTCTAGTCTTTGTAAACCCTATGATTTTCTCTAGTCTTTGTAGACTATGATTTTGTCTAGTCTTTGTAGACCCTATGATTTTATCTAGTCTTTGTAGACCCTATGATTTTGTCTAATCTTTGTAAACCCTATGATTTTGTCTAGTCTTTGTAGACTATGATTTTGTCTAGTCTTTGTAGACCCTATGGATTTGTCTAGCTTTTGTAGACTATGATTTTGTCTAGTCTTTTTAGACCCTATGATTTTGTCTAGTCTTTGTACACTATGGTTTTGTCTAGTCTTTGTAGACTATGATTTTGTCTAGTCTTTGTAGACCCTATGATTTTGTCTAGCCTTTGTAGACCCTATGATGTTGTCTAATCTTTGTAGACCCTATGATGTTGTCTAGTCTTTGTAGACCCTATGATTTTGTCTAGTCTTTGCAAACCCTATGATTTTGTCTAGTCTTTGTAGACTATGACTTTGTCTAGTTTTTGTAGACCTTATGATTTTGTCTAGTCTTTGTAGACCCTATGATTTTGTCTAGTCTTTGTAGACCCTATGATGTTGTCTAGTCTTTGTAGACCCTATGATTTTGTCTAGTGTTTGTAGACTATGATTTTGTCTAGTCTTTGTAGACCCTATGAATTTGTCTAGCTTTTGTAGACTATGATTTTGTCTAGTCTTTGTAGACCCTATGATTGTGTCTAGTCTTTTTAGACCCTATGATTTTGTCTAGTCTTTGTAGACCCTATGATGTTGTCTAGTCTTTGTAGACCCTATGATGTTGTCTAGTCTTTGTAGACCCTATGATGTTGTCTAATCTTTGTAGACCCTATGATGTTGCCTAGTCTTTGTAGACTATGATTTTGTCTAATCTTTGTAGATCCTATGACTTTGTCTAGTCTTTGTAGACCCTATGATGTTGTCTAGTCTTTGTAGACCCTATCATTTTGTCTAGTCTTTGTAGACCCTATGATGTTGTCTAGTCTTTGTAGACCCTATGATTTTGTCTAGTGTTTGTAGACCCTTTGATGTTGTCTAGTCTTTGTAGACCCTATGACTTTGTCTAGTCTTTGTAGACTATGATTTTAACTATTCTTTGTAGACCCTATGATTTTGTGTAGTCTTTGTAGACTATGATTTTGTCTAGTCTTTGTTGACCCTATGATCTTGTCTAGTCTTTGTAGACCCTATGATTTTGTCTAGTCTTTGTAATCCTATGATTTTCTCTAGTCTTTGTAGACTATGATTTTGTCTAGTCTTTGTAGACCCTATGATTTTATCTAGTCTTTGTAGACCCTATGATTTTGTCTAATCTTTGTAAACCCTATGATTTTGTCTAGTCTTTGTAGACTATGATTTTAACTATTCTTTGTAGACCCTATGATTTTGTGTAGTCTTTGTAGACTATGATTTTGTCTAGTCTTTGTTGACCCTATGATCTTGTCTAGTCTTTGTAGACCCTATGATTTTGTCTAGTCTTTGTAAACCCTATGATTTTCTCTAGTCTTTGTAGACTATGATTTTGTCTAGTCTTTGTAGACCCTATGATTTTATCTAGTCTTTGTAGACCCTATGATTTTGTCTAATCTTTGTAAACCCTATGATTTTGTCTAGTCTTTGTAGACTATGATTTTGTCTAGTCTTTGTAGACCCTATGGATTTGTCTAGCTTTTGTAGACTATGATTTTGTCTAGTCTTTTTAGACCCTATGATTTTGTCTAGTCTTTGTACACTATGGTTTTGTCTAGTCTTTGTAGACTATGATTTTGCCTAGTCTTTGTAGACCCTATGATTTTGTCTAGTCTTTGTAGACCCTATGATGTTGTCTAATCTTTGTAGACCCTATGATGTTGTCTAGTCTTTGTAGAACCTATGATTTTGTCTAGTCTTTGCAAACCCTATGATTTTGTC
This sequence comes from Bathymodiolus brooksi, assembly GCA_963680875.1. Classification (NCBI taxonomy): domain Eukaryota; kingdom Metazoa; phylum Mollusca; class Bivalvia; order Mytilida; family Modiolidae; genus Bathymodiolus; species Bathymodiolus brooksi. The sequence continues at coordinate 80,570,124 of OY804585.1, read as the reverse complement.
TAGTGTTTGTAGACTATGACTTTGTCTAGTCTTTGTAGACCTTATGATTTTGTCTAGTCTTTGTAGACCCTATGATTTTGTCTAGTCTTTGTAGACCCTATGATGTTGTCTAGTCTTTGTAGACCCTATGATTTTGTCTAGTGTTTGTAGACTATGATTTTGTCTAGTCTTTGTAGACCCTATGAATTTGTCTAGCTTTTGTAGACTATGATTTTGTCTAGTCTTTTTAGACCCTATGATTTTGTCTAGTCTTTGTACACTATGGTTTTGTCTAGTCTTTGTAGACTATGATTTTGTCTAGTCTTTGTAGACCCTATGATTTTGTCTAGTCTTTGTAGACCCTATGATGTTGTCTAATCTTTGTAGACCCTATGATGTTGTCTAGTCTTTGTAGAACCTATGATTTTGTCTAGTCTTTGCTAACCCTATGATTTTGTCTAGTCTTTGTAGACTATGACTTTGTCTAGTCTTTGTAGACCTTATGATTTTGTCTAGTCTTTGTAGACCCTATGAATTTGTCTAGTCTTTGTAGACCCTATGATTTTGTCTAATCTTTGTAAACCCTATGATTTTGTCTAGTCTTTGTAGACTATGATTTTAACTATTCTTTGTAGACCCTATGATTTTGTGTAGTCTTTGTAGACTATGATTTTGTCTAGTCTTTGTTGACCCTATGATCTTGTCTAGTCTTTGTAGACCCTATGATTTTGTCTAGTCTTTGTAAACCCTATGATTTTCTCTAGTCTTTGTAGACTATGATTTTGTCTAGTCTTTGTAGACCCTATGATTTTATCTAGTCTTTGTAGACCCTATGATTTTGTCTAATCTTTGTAAACCCTATGATTTTGTCTAGTCTTTGTAGACTATGATTTTGTCTAGTCTTTGTAGACCCTATGGATTTGTCTAGCTTTTGTAGACTATGATTTTGTCTAGTCTTTTTAGACCCTATGATTTTGTCTAGTCTTTGTACACTATGGTTTTGTCTAGTCTTTGTAGACTATGATTTTGCCTAGTCTTTGTAGACCCTATGATTTTGTCTAGTCTTTGTAGACCCTATGATGTTGTCTAATCTTTGTAGACCCTATGATGTTGTCTAGTCTTTGTAGAACCTATGATTTTGTCTAGTCTTTGCAAACCCTATGATTTTGTCTAGTGTTTGTAGACTATGACTTTGTCTAGTCTTTGTAGACCTTATGATTTTGTCTAGTCTTTGTAGACCCTATGATTTTGTCTAGTCTTTGTAGACCCTATGATGTTGTCTAGTCTTTGTAGACCCTATGATTTTGTCTAGTGTTTGTAGACTATGATTTTGTCTAGTCTTTGTAGACCCTATGAATTTGTCTAGCTTTTGTAGACTATGATTTTGTCTAGTCTTTTTAGACCCTATGATTTTGTCTAGTCTTTGTACACTATGGTTTTGTCTAGTCTTTGTAGACTATGATTTTGTCTAGTCTTTGTAGACCCTATGATTTTGTCTAGTCTTTGTAGACCCTATGATGTTGTCTAATCTTTGTAGACCCTATGATGTTGTCTAGTCTTTGTAGAACCTATGATTTTGTCTAGTCTTTGCTAACCCTATGATTTTGTCTAGTCTTTGTAGACTATGACTTTGTCTAGTCTTTGTAGACCTTATGATTTTGTCTAGTCTTTGTAGACCCTATGAATTTGTCTAGTCTTTGTAGACCCTATGATGTTGTCTAGTCTTTGTAGACCCTATGATTTTGTCTAGTGTTTGTAGACTATGATTTTGTCTAGTCTTTGTAGACCCTATGAATTTGTCTAGCTTTTGTAGACTATGATTTTGTCTAGTCTTTTTAGACCCTATGATTTTGTCTAGTCTTTGTACACTATGGTTTTGTCTAGTCTTTGTAGACTATGATTTTGTCTAGTCTTTGTAGACCCTATGATTTTGTCTAGTCTTTGTAGACCCTATGATGTTGTCTAATCTTTGTAGACCCTATGATGTTGTCTAGTCTTTGTAGAACCTATGATTTTGTCTAGTCTTTGCAAACCCTATGATTTTGTCTAGTCTTTGTAGACTATGACTTTGTCTAGTCTTTGTAGACCTTATGATTTTGTCTAGTCTTTGTAGACCGTATGATTTTGTCTAGTCTTTGTAGACCCTATGATTTTGTCTAGTCTTTGTAGACCCTATGATGTTGTCTAGTCTTTGTAGACCCTATGATTTTGTCTAGTCTTTGTAGACTATGATTTTGTCTAATCTTTGTAGATCCTATGACTTTGTCTAGTCTTTGTAGACCCTATGATGTTGTCTAGTCTTTGCATACTATGATTTTGTCTAGTCTTTGTAGACCCTATGACTTTGTCTAGTCTTTGTAGGCTATGATTTTGTCTAGTCTTTGTAGACCCTATGATTTTGTCTAGTCTTTGTAGACCCTATGATTTTGTCTAGTCTTTGTAGACCCTATGATTTTGTCTAGTCTTTGTAGACCCTCTGAATTGTCTATTCTTTGTGGACCCTATGATTTTGTCTAGTCTTTGCAGACCCTATGATTTTGTCTAGTCTTTGTAGATCCTATGACTTTGTCTACTCTTTGTAGACCCTATGATTTTGTCTAGTCTTTGTAAACCCTATGATTTTGTCTAGTCTTTGTAGACTATGATTTTGTCTAGTCTTTGTACACTATGGTTTTGTCTAGTCTTTGTAGATTATGATTTTGTCTAGACTTTGTAGACCCTATGATTTTGTCTAGTCTTTGTAGATCCTATGATGTTGTCTAGTCTTTGTAGAACCTATGATTTTGTCTAGTCTTTGCAAACCCTATGATTTTGTCTAGTATTTGTAGATTATGACTTTGTCTAGTCTTTGTAGACCTTATGATTTTGTCTAGTCTTTGTAGACCCTATGATTTTGTCTAGTCTTTGTAGACCCTATGATGTTGTCTAGTCTTTGTAGACCTTATGATTTTGTCTAGTGTTTGTATACCTTTTAATGTTGTCTAGTCTTTGTAGACCCTATGATTTTGTCTAGTCTTTGTAGACCCTATGATTTTGTCTAGTCTTTGTAGACCCTATGATGTTGTCTAGTCTTTGTAGACCCTATGATTTTGTCTAGTCTTTGTAGACCCTATGATGTTGTCTAATCTTTGTAGATCCTATGATTTTGTCTAGTCTTTGTAGACCCTATGATGTTGTCTAGTCTTTGTAGACCCTATGATTTTGTCTAGTCTTTGTAGACCCTATGATGTTGTCTAGTCTTTGTAGACCCTATGATTTTGTCTAGTGTTTGTAGACCCTTTGATGTTGTCTAGTCTTTATAGACCCTATGATTTTGTCTAGTCTTTGTAGACCCTATGATTTTGTCTAGTCTTTGTAGACCCTATGATGTTGTCTAGTCTTTGTAGACCCTATGACTTTGTCTAGTCTTTGTAGACTATGATTTTAACTATTCTTTGTAGACCCTATGATTTTGTGTAGTCTTTGCAGACTATGATTTTGTTTAGTCTTTGTTGACCCTATGATTTTGTCTAGTCTTTGTAGACCCTATGATATTGTCTAGTCTTTGTAAACCCTATGATTTTCTCTAGTCTTTGTAGACTATGATTTTGTCTAGTCTTTGTAGACCCTATGATTTTATCTAGTCTTTGTAGACCCTATGATTTGTCTAATCTTTGTAAACCCTATGATTTTGTCTAGTCTTTGTAGACTATGATTTTGTCTAGTCTTTGTAGACCCTATGAATTTGTCTAGCTTTTGTAGACTATGATTTTGTCTAGTCTTTTTAGACCCTATGATTTTGTCTAGTCTTTGTACACTATGGTTTTGTCTAGTCTTTGTAGACTATGATTTTGTCTAGTCTTTGTAGACCCTATGATTTTGTCTAGTCTTTGTAGACCCTATGATGTTGTCTAATCTTTGTAGACCCTATGATGTTGTCTAGTCTTTGTAGAACCTATGATTTTGTCTAGTCTTTGCAAACCCTATAATTTTGTCTAGTCTTTGTAGACTATGACTTTGTCTAGTCTTTGTAGACCTTATGATTTTGTCTAGTCTTTGTAGACCCTATGATTTTGTCTAGTCTTTGTAGACCCTATGATGTTGTCTAGTCTTTGTAGACCCTATGATTTTATCTAGTGTTTGTATACCCTTTGATGTTGTCTAGTCTTTGTAGACCCTATGATTTTGTCTAGTCTTTGTAGACCCTATGATTTTGTCTAGTCTTTGTAGACCCTATAATGTTGTCTAGTCTTTGTAGACCCTATGATTTTGTCTAGTCTTTGTAGACCCTATGATGTTGTCTAATCTTTGTAGATCCTATGATGTTTCCTAGTCTTTGTAGACTATGATTTTGTCTAATCTTTGTAGATCCTATGACTTTGTCTAGTCTTTGTAGACCCTATGATGTTGTCTAGTCTTTGCATACTATGATTTTGTCTAGTCTTTGTAGACCCTATGACTTTGTCTAGTCTTTGTAGGCTATGATATTGTCTAGTCTTTGTAGACCCTATGATTTTGTCTAGTCTTTGTAGACCCTATGATTTTGTCTAGTCTTTGTAGACCCTATGACTTTGTCTAGTCTTTGTAGACCCTCTGAATTGTCTATTCTTTGTAGACCCTATGATTTTGTCTAGTCTTTGCAGACCCTATGATTTTGTCTAGTCTTTGTAGATCCTATGACTATGTCTACTCTTTGTAGACCCTATGATTTTGTCTAGTCTTTGTAGACCCTATGATTTTGTCTAGTCTTTGTAGACCCTCTGAATTGTCTATTCTTTGTAGACCCTATGATTTTGTCTAGTCTTTGCAGACCCTATGATTTTGTCTAGTCTTTGTAGATCCTATGACTATGTCTACTCTTTGTAGACCCTATGATTTTGTCTAGTCTTTGTAGGCTATGATTTTGTCTAGTCTTTGTAGACCCTATGATTTTGTCTAGTCTTTGTAGACCCTATGATTTTGTCTAGTCTTTGTAGACCCTCTGAATTGTCTATTCTTTGTAGACCCTATGATTTTGTCTAGTCTTTGCAAACCCTATGATTTTGTCTAGTCTTTGTAGATCCTATGACTTTGTCTACTCTTTGTAGACCCTAAGATTTTGTCTAGTCTTTGTAAACCCTATGATTTTGTCTAGTCTTTGTAGACAATGATTTTGTCTAGTCTTGGTAGACCCTATGATTTTGTCAAGTCTTTGTAGACTATGACTTTTTCTAGTCTTTTTAGACCCTATGATTTTGTCTAGTCTTTGTAGACTATGATTTTGTCTAGTCTTTGTAGACTATGATTTTGTCTAGTCTGTTGACCCTATTATGTTGTCTAGTCTTTGTAGACCCAATGATGTTGTCTAGTCTTTGTAAAACCTATGATTTTGTCTAGTCTTTGCAAACTCTATGATTTTGTCTAGTCTTTGTAGACTATGATTTTGTCTAGTCTTTGTAGACCCTATGATTTTGTCTAGTCTTTGTAGACCCTATGATTTTGTCTAGTCTTTGTAGATCCTATGATGTTGTCTAGTCTTTGTAGACCCAATGATTTTGTCTAGTCTTTGTGGACCCTATGATTTTGTCTAGTCTTTGTAGACCCTATGATTTTGTCTAATCTTTGTAGATCCTATGACTTTGTCTAGTCTTTGTAGACCCTATGATGTTGTCTAGTCTTTGTATACTATGATTTTGTCTAGTCTTTGTAGACCCTATGACTTTCTCTAGTCTTTGTAGACTATGATATTGTCTAGTCTTTGTAGACCCTATGATTTTGTCTAGTCTTTGTAGACCCTATGATTTTGTCTAGTCTTTGTAGACTCTATGACTTTGTCTAGTCTTTGTAGACCCTCTGATTTTGTCTAGTCTTTGTAGACCCTATGATTTTGTCTAGTCTTTGTAGACCCTATGACTTTGTCTGGTCTTTGTAGATCCTATGACCTTGTCTAGTCTTTGTAGACCCCATGACTTTGTCTAGTCTTTGTAGACCCTATGATTTTGTCTAGTATTTGTAGACCCTATGACTTTGTCTAGTCTTTGTAGACCCTATGATTTTGTCTAGTCTTTGTAGATCCTATGACTTTGTCTAGTCTTTGTAGACCCTATGACTTTGTCTAGTCTTTGTAGACCCTATGACTTTGTCTAGTCTTTGTAGACCCTATGATTTTGTCTAGTCTGCGTAGACTATGATTTTGTCTAATCTTTGTAGAACCTATGACTTTGTCTAGGCTTTGTAGACTATTATTTTGTCTAGTCTTTGAAGACCCTATGATTTTGTCTAGTCTTTGGAGATCCTATGATGTTGTCTAGTCTTTGTAGACTCTATGGTTTTGTCTAGTCTTTGTAAACCCTATGAATTTGTCTAGTCTTTCTAGACTATGATTTTGTCTAGTCTTTGTAGACTATGATTTTGTCTAGTCTGTAGACCCTATGATGTTGTCTAGTCTTCGTAGACCCTATGAAGTTGTCTAGTCTTTGTAAAACCTAAGATTTTGTCTAGTCTTTGTAGACCCTATGATTTTGTCTAGTCTTTCTAGACCCTATGATGTTGTCTAGTCTTTGTAGACCCTATGATTTTGTCTAGTCTTTGTAGATCCTATGATGTTGTCTAGTCTTTGTAGACCCAATGATTTTGTCTAGTCTTTGTGGACCTTATGATTTTGTCTAGTCTTTGTAGACTATGATTTTGTCTACTCTTTGAAGACTGATTTTGTCTAGTCTTTGTAGACCCTATGATGTTGTCTAATCTTTGTAGACCCTATGATGTTGTCTAGTCTTTGTAGACTATGATTTTGTCTAATCTTTGTAGATCCTATGACTTTGTCTAGTCTTTGTAGACCCTATGATGTTGTCTAGTCTTTGTATACTATGATTTTGTCTAGTCTTTGTAGACCCTATGACTTTGTCTAGTCTTTGTAGACTATGATATTGTCTAGTCTTTGTAGACCCTATGATGTTGTCTAGTCTTTGTAGACTATGATTTTGTCTAATCTTTGTAGATCCTATGACTTTGTCTAGTCTTTGTAGACCCTCTGATTTTTTCTAGTCTTTGTAGACCCTATGATTTTGTCTAGTGTTTGTAAACCCTATGGCTTTGTCTAGTCTTTGTAGATCCTATGACTTTGTCTAGTCTTTGTAGACCCTATGACTTTGTCTAGTCTGTGTAGACCCTATGATTTTGTCTAGTCTTTGTAGACCCTATGATTTTGTCTAGTCTTTGTAGATCCTATGACTTTGTCTAGTCTGTGTAGACCCTATGACTTTGTCTAGTCTTTGTAGACCCTATGACTTTGTCTAGTCTTTGCAGACCCTATGATTTTGTCTAGTCTTTGTAGATCCTATGATGTTGTCTAGTCTTCGTAGACCCCATGATTTTGTCTAGTCTTTGTAGACCCTATGATTTTGTCTAGTCTTTGTAGACTATGATTTTGTCTAATCTTTGTAGAATCTATGACTTTGTCTTGTCTTTGTAGACTATTATTTTGTCTAGTCTTTGTAGACCCTATGATTTTGTCTAGTCTTTGTAGATCCTATGATGTGTCTAGTCTTTGTAGACCCTATGGTTTTGTCTAGTCTTTGTAAACCCTATGATTTTGTCTAGTCTTTGTAGACTATGATTTGTCTAGTCTTTGTAGACTATGATTTTGTCTAGTCTGTAGACCCTATGATGTTGTCTAGTCTTTGTAGACCCTATGATGTTGTCTAGTCTATATAAAACCTAAGATTTTGTCTAGTCTTTGCAAACCCTATGATTTTGTCTAGTCTTTGTAGACTATGATTTTGTCTAGTCTTTGTAGACCCTATGATTTTGTCTAGTCTTTGTAGACCCAATGATTTTGTCTAGTCTTTGTAGACCCTATGATTTTGTCTAGTCTTTGTAGATCCTATGATGTTGTCTGGTCTTTGTATACTATGATTTTGTCTAGTCTTTGTAGACCCTATGACTTTGTCTAGTCTTTGTATACTATGATTTTGTCTAGTCTTTGTAAACCCTATGATTTTGTCTAGTCTTTGCAGACCCTATGATTTTGTCTAGTCTTTGTAGACCCTATGATTTTGTCTAGTCTTTGTAGACCCTATGATGTTGTCTTGTCTTTGTAGACCCTATGACTTTGTCTAGTCTTTGTAGACCCTCTGATTTTGTGTAGTCTTTGTAGACCCTATGATTTTGTCTAGTCTTTGTAGACCCTATGATGTTGTCTAGTCTTTGTAGACCCTATGACTTTGTCTAGTCTTTGTAGACCCAATGATTTTGTCTAGTCTTTGTAGACCCTATGAATTTGTCTAGTCTTTGTAGATCCTATGATGTTGTCTAGTCTTTGTAGACCCGATGATTTTGTCTAGTCTTTGTAGACCCTATGATTTTGTCAAGTCTTTGTAGACCCTATGATGTTGTCTAGTCTTTGTAGACTCTATGACTTTGTCTAGTCTTTGTAGACCCTCTGATTTTGTCTAGTCTTTGTAGACCCTATGATTTTGTCTAATCTTTGTAGACCCTATGATTTTGTCTAGTTTTTGTAGATCCTATGACTTTGTCTAGTCTTTGTAGACCCTATGATTTTGTCTAGTATTTGTAGATCTTATGACTTTGTCTAGTCTTTGTAGACCCTATGACTTTGTCTAGTCTTTGTAGACCCTATGACTTTGTCTAGTCTTTGTAGACCCTATGATTTTGTCTAGTCTTTGTATATCCTATGATGTTGTCTAGTCTTTGTAGACCGTATGACTTTGTCTAATCTTTGTAGACCCTATAATTTTGTCTAGTCTTTGTAGATCCTATGATGTTGTCTAGTCTTTGTAGACCCTATGATTTTGTCTAATCTTTGTAGACCCTATGATTTTGTCTAGTCTTTGTAGACTATGATTTTGTCTAATCTTTGTAGAACCTATGACTTTGTCTAGGCTTTGTAAACTATTAGTTTGTCTAGTCTTTGTAGACCCTAGTCTTTGTAGACCCTATGATTTTGTCTAATCTTTGTAGACTATGATTTTGTCTAGTCTTTGTAGACTATGATTTTGTCTAGTCTTTGTAGACCTTTGAATTTTTCTAGTCTTTGTAGACCCTATGATTTTGTCTAGTCTTTGTAGACTATGATGTTGTCTAGTCTCTGTAGACCCTACGATTTAGTCTAGTCTTTATAGACCCTATGATTTTGTCTAGTCTTTGTAGACCCTATGATTTTGTCTAGTCTTTGTAGACCCTATGACTTTATCTAGTCTTTGTAGACCCTATGATTTTGTCTAGTCTTTGTAGATCCTATGACTTTGTCTAGTCTTTGTAGACCCTATGACTTTGTCTAGTCTTTGTAGACCCTATGACTTTGTCTAGTCTTTGTAGACCCTATGATTTTGTCTAGTCTTTGTAGATCCTATGATGTTGTCTAGTCTTCGTAGACCCCATGATTTTGTCTAGTCTTTGTAGACCCTATGATTTTGTCTAGTCTTTGTAGACTATGATTTTGTCTAATCTTTGTAGAACCTATGACTTTGTCTAGTCTTTGTAGACTATTATTTTGTCTAGTCTTTGTAGACCCTATGATTTTGTCTAGTCTTTGTAGATCCTATTTTGTGTCTAGTCTCTGTAGACCCTATGGTTTTGTCTAGTCTTTGTAAACCCTATGATTTTGTCTAGTCTTTGTAGACTATGATTTTGTCTAGTCTTTGTAGACTATGATTTTGTCTAGTCTGTAGACCCTATGATGTTGTCTAGTCTTTGTAGACCCTATGATGTTGTCTAGTCTATATAAAACCTAAGATTTTGTCTAGTCTTTGCAAACCCTATGATTTTGTCTAGTCTTTGTAGACTATGATTTTGTCTAGTCTTTGTAGACCCTATGATTTTGTCTAGTCTTTGTAGACCCAATGATTTTGTCTAGTCTTTGTAGACCCTATGATGTTGTCTAGTCTTTGTAGACCCTATGATTTTGTCTAGTCTTTGTAGATCCTATGATGTTGTCTAGTCTTTGTATACTATGATTTTGTCTAGTCTTTGTAGACCCTATGACTTTGTCTAGTCTTTGTAGACTATGATTTTGTCTAGTCTTTGTAAACCCTATGATTTTGTCTAGTCTTTGTAGACCCTATGATTTTGTCTAGTCTTTGTAGACCCTATGATTTTGTCTAGTCTTTGTAGACCCTATGATGTTGTCTAGTCTTTGTAGACCCTATGACTTTGTCTAGTCTTTGTAGACCCTCTGATTTTGTGTAGTCTTTGTAGACCCTATGATTTTGTCTAGTCTTTGTAGACCCTATGATGTTCTCTAGTCTTTGTAGACCCTATGATTTTGTCTAGTATTTGTAGATCTTATGACTTTGTCTAGTCTTTGTAGACCCTATGACTTTGTCTAGTCTTTGTAGACCCTATGACTTTGTCTAGTCTTTGTAGACCCTATGATTTTGTCTAGTCTTTGTAGATCCTATGATGTTGTCTAGTCTTTGTAGACCGTATGACTTTGTCTAATCTTTGTAGACCCTATAATTTTGTCTAGTCTTTGTAGATCCTATGATGTTGTCTAGTCTTTGTAGACCCTATGATTTTGTCTAATCTTTGTAGACCCTATGATTTTGTCTAGTCTTTGTAGACTATGATTTTGTCTAATCTTTGTAGAACCTATGACTTTGTCTAGGCTTTGTAAACTATTAGTTTGTCTAGTCTTTGTAGACCCTAGTCTTTGTAGACCCTATGATTTTGTCTAATCTTTGTAGACTATGATTTTGTCTAGTCTTTGTAGACTATGATTTTGTCTAGTCTTTGTAGACCTTTGAATTTTTCTAGTCTTTGTAGACCCTATGATTTTGTCTAGTCTTTGTAGACTATGATGTTGTCTAGTCTCTGTAGACCCTACGATTTAGTCTAGTCTTTATAGACCCTATGATTTTGTCTAGTCTTTGTAGACCCTATGATTTTGTCTAGTCTTTGTAGACCCTATGACTTTATCTAGTCTTTGTAGACCCTATGATTTTGTCTAGTCTTTGTAGATCCTATGACTTTGTCTAGTCTTTGTAGACCCTATGACTTTGTCTAGTCTTTGTAGATCCTATGACTTTGTCTAGTCTTTGTAGACCCTATGATTTTGTCTAGTCTTTGTAGATCCTATGATGTTGTCTAGTCTTCGTAGACCCCATGATTTTGTCTAGTCTTTGTAGACCCTATGATTTTGTCTAGTCTTTGTAGACTATGATTTTGTCTAATCTTTGTAGAACCTATGACTTTGTCTAGTCTTTGTAGACTATTATTTTGTCTAGTCTTTGTAGACCCTATGATTTTGTCTAGTCTTTGTAGATCCTATGATGTGTCTAGTCTCTGTAGACCCTATGGTTTTGTCTAGTCTTTGTAAACCCTATGATTTTGTCTAGTCTTTGTAGACTATGATTTTGTCTAGTCTTTGTAGACTATGATTTTGTCTAGTCTGTAGACCCTATGATGTTGTCTAGTCTTTGTAGACCCTATGATGTTGTCTAGTCTATATAAAACCTAAGATTTTGTCTAGTCTTTGCAAACCATATGATTTTGTCTAGTCTTTGTAGACTATGATTTTGTCTAGTCTTTGTAGACCCTATGATTTTGTCTAGTCTTTGTAGACCCAATGATTTTGTCTAGTCTTTGTAGACCCTATGATGTTGTCTAGTCTTTGTAGACCCTATGATTTTGTCTAGTCTTTGTAGATCCTATGATGTTGTCTAGTCTTTGTATACTATGATTTTGTCTAGTCTTTGTAGACCCTATGACTTTGTCTAGTCTTTGTAGACTATGATTTTGTCTAGTCTTTGTAAACCCTATGATTTTGTTTAGTCTTTGTAGACCCTATGATTTTGTCTAGTCTTTGTAGACCCTATGATTTTGTCTAGTCTTTGTAGACCCTATGATGTTGTCTAGTCTTTGTAGACCCTATGACTTTGTCTAGTCTTTGTAGACCCTCTGATTTTGTGTAGTCTTTGTAGACCCTATGATTTTGTCTAGTCTTTGTAGACCCTATGATGTTGTCTAGTCTTTGTAGACCCTATGACTTTGTCTAGTCTTTGTAGACCCTCTGATTTTGTCAAGTCTTTGTAGACCCTATGAATTTGTCTAGTCTTTGTAGACCCTATGACCTTGTCTAGTCTTTGTAGACCCTATGATTTTGTCTAGTCTTTGTAGATCCTATGATGTTGTCTAGTCTTTGTAGACCCGATGATTTTGTCTAGTCTTTGTAGACCCTATGATTTTGTCTAGTCTTTGTAGACCCTATGATGTTGTCTAGTCTTTGTAGACCCTATGACTTTGTCTAGTCTTTGTAGACCCTCTGATTTTGTCTAGTCTTTGTAGACCCTATGATTTTGTCTAATCTTTGTAGACCTTATGATTTATCTAGTTTTTGTAGATCCTATGACTTTGTCTAGTCTTTGTAGACCCTATGACTTTGTCTAGTCTTTGTAGACCCTATGATTTTGTCTAGTGTTTGTAGATCTTATGACTTTGTCTAGTCTTTGTAGACCCTATGACTTTGTCTAGTCTTTGTAGACCCTATGACTTTGTCTAGTCTTTGTAGACCCTATGATTTTGTCTAGTCTTTGTAGATCCTATGATGTTGTCTAGTCTTTGTAGACCCTATGACTTTGTCTAATCTTTGTAGACCCTATGATTTTGTCTAGTCTTTGTAGATCCTATGATGTTGTCTAGTCTTTGTAGACCCTATGATTTTGTCTAATCTTTGTAGACCCTATGATTTTGTCTAGTCTTTGTAGACTATGATTTTGTCTAATCTTTGTAGAACCTATGACTTTGTCTAGGCTTTGTAAACTATTAGTTTGTCTAGTCTGTGTAGACCCTAGTCTTTGTAGACCCTATGATTTTGTCTAATCTTTGTAGACTATGATTTTGTCTAGTCTTTGTAGACTATGATTTTGTCTAGTCTTTGTAGACCCTTTGAATTTTTCTAGTCTTTGTAGACCCTATGATTTTGTCTAGTCTTTGTAGACTATGATGTTGTCTAGTCTCTGTAGACCCTACGATTTTGTCTAGTCTTTATAGACCCTATGATTTTGTCTAGTCTTTGTAGACCCTATGATTTTGTCTAGTCTTTGTAGATCCTATGATTTTGTCTAGTCTTCGTAGACCCTACAATTTATCTGTTCATAAAGACTTGAATTATTTGGTTTTCCAATCTTTTGTCTATGAGTGTACGTCATGAAGATTATTTAAAATAAAATACTTCATCATAAGTCATACCAGGGACGGATCCAGGGGTGGGCGCACCCGGCGCGCCCCCCTAAAATTGGAAAAAATATGATTTTTTGGCGTAAAATCGTGATTTTTCACACGAAATACCCCAAAAATTATCGCGCCTCCCACCGCTCGGCCCAATTTGTTTAAGTCCACCCCTCCCCCTATCTTGAAATCCTGGATCCGCCCTGCATACTGCAGCTTTTGTATTACCGGGAAGTGAAATTTACACCCAAATACACCTTAAAATCGTATTTATTGTATTAGTTAAATGATCAATTTTATAACTATTATATTAAAGAAAGCTCAATCATTGAAAATTAATGTTGACAAAGATTATGAGATAGTACATGAAAGAAGAATGACATAATAAAATACCCCAGCTTACCTGGAAATGGACTTTGGAAAATCATGTTATCAATACATTTTGATATAGCCCCGTGTAATTTACAAGTCGGTGTCGTTGTAGACCGTAGTCGTAGATAGTTATTGAAAATGTCTATTATTAGGTTGATGTAAGCACTGACTGCAAACATTATTACACCAAGCAATACAAAGGCTTTCTGTCTGAAGATTTGTAAACGTCATAAAACTAGTTTAACCCCGCCACTTTTTATTGAAGTGTCTGTATCAAGCCATGGAACTGAGCATTCATGTATTTGCGTGTTAGGAGTATCAATCTTTTCTTTATCTACCATTTTTCTATTGGATGTTGGAATTGTTCCGACAGTGTGGTATATTTTAATTTTTCTAGATTTTGGAATTGTTCCGACAGTGTGGTATATTTTTGTTTTTCTAGATTTCCGAATTGTTCCGACAGTGTGGTATATTTTTTGCTTTTCTAGATTTTCGAATTGTTCCGACAGCGTGGTATATTTTTGTTTTTTTAGATTTTGGAATTTTTCCGACAGTGTGGTATATTTTTTGTTTTTCTAGATTTTCGAATTGTTTCGACAGTGTGGTATATTTTTTTTTTCTAGATTTTCGAATTGTTTCGACAGTGTGGTATATTTTTGTTTTTCTAGATTTTGGAATTTTTTCGACAGTGTGGTATATTTTTTGTTCTTCTAGATTTTGGAATTGTTCCGACAGTGTGGTATATTTTTGTGCGCCCCCCTAAAATTCGCAAAGCATATGTTATACAACGTTAATTAAGCAGTTCAACCAACAACTTTTTCATGAATGGCTGACTTGTAGTAAAATATTCCTACACATTGTAAATACACGTTGGGTGTGTTCGCTGAATCATATATGGATTGCTGTCAGTAGTTCAAAGATTATTCCATTCTGATTGGTTCCGAGGTACCAGACATCAACTATTTTCTCACGTTAATTAAACATTATTTCTTCAGTCAATTTTACAACTATAAGAAAAACAAATCTTGGCAGATCAAAGCATTTAGTAAACTTAAATCCTAATACTGATGGGTTTTTTTTTTAAATATTCTGATTCCCGATGTTGCTGAAAAAATATTCTGATTTTGATGGAGGGAAAAAAAAATAATGTGATTAAGAGTTTTTGTCATATAATCTAATGTTAAATACGTGTTGTCCGAAAACAAATTTCTGAACGAAAAACAAAACCATAGTCCCCCCCTCCCCCCCCTGCAAGTTAAATGGTCGGTCCGTAACCAGATACAAATTGATGATTTACACGCAGAAGACATCTTCATGATCATATTACTGTCCGCTCGGATGAAGCTTTCCGTTTCGCCGTTGGTTCATTTACTGAAAACGTATGATTCGTTCTTGTTTATAGACAAACAAAGGCGAATATGTTAACATTAATGCTGCATGAAACGATTCTGATCACCTAATTTAGTTACGCTAGTTAATCAGAAATCAACAACAAGTTCATGTATTGACAATTTCTGCTTTTGCTAGTCTATAAACAAGAACGGTCGAATCATACGTTTTCAATGAATGAATCAAGCGACGAAAAGAAAAACTCCATCCGGACTGGCAGTATTAACTAGAACCACCCGAAAGGACAAGCACCGAAAGTACAGTGAAATGGGGAATGCGTTAAAACTAGTAAACCAATAGTTCAAAGGGTTAAACTATCGTGATCAATCAGTCATGAGTTGAACAATTCGCATCACGGTTGTTCAAAAAAGGTTTTACTTTAGGTTCTTATAATCTGACAAAAACATACGGTTAACAATTATCCGACAAAATTAAAACTCAAAGTAAAGTTTTTTTGTTCTGATAAAAATGGTGTGGTTGGTTCAAAATTGTCGTTCAAATAAATGTCTGTAATTCCTCAAACCCCCAGAGCTTCCGGGGGGAGGCTCTGCCCTGGACCCACTGGGGACCGCATGCGGTCCCCAGACCGCTCGCCTACTCACGCCCCCCTAACCACAAATCCTGGATCTTCCCCTGGTATCACATAATATTGCATGGAGTTCACCCCGCCATCAACAGGATTCGAACTCACAACTTTAGTGGTGATAGGCACTGATTACACATGTAGTTGTAAATCCAACTACAATACGATCACGATCACTACGACCCCGACCCCGACCTTTATTGAAGGAGGAAGATAGAGTACCATGAGGGGCGTGATTTTTTACCCAAATACACCCAAATAAACCATAAAATCGTATTTATTGTATTAGTTAAAGGTTCTATATGCATTATATTTCATAAAAAAAAAATCAAATTTCATAACTTTGTCACAAGAGTAATCAAAATGATCAATTTTATAACTATTATATTAAAGAAATACTTTATTTAAAAAAGCTCAATCATTGAACATTAAGGTTGACAAAGATTATGCATGAGATAGTACATGAAAGAAGAATGACATAATAAAATATCAAATAAAATTATAGGTTATAGTTTGCGTTATAGTTTGACTTTGAGCGTACGTCATGAAGGTTATCTAAAATAAAATACTTTATCACAAGTCATACCTCAGTTTTTTTATTACCGGGAAATGAAATTTAAATAACCTCAATATTGTTTTATTTAATATCGACAGTAATATGATAGGTTTATCTTACCAAGTACATTAATAAACTAATCGGAAAATACTGAGATAGTGAAACCGAAACAGATTTTCATGAAATTACAGTCCAATTTTGTGTTAAGTACTTCGTTATTATTTTATAAGAAACCATATCTTACTATGTACATATCATGTTGTAATATTACAGGCGACATAAATATAAAGAAATTAAAACAGTTGTGGTGGGTTCATGTTTCATCAATGTTATTTGTATTAATTACGTATACTGGTGTTCAGCACGATTTCAATATCACGTGATGTTCGTCTTGTTTAGAAGTCGCACGACAGGTGCCACCCGTGTGGCATGGACTGTTTACCGTTCTAGACCACATGTGTTCACCTGTGTGTGTCCGGGGGGGGGGGGGGGGGGGATCATTTTGTACAGTCTTTATAGAGGACCTTACATACATGCTTTCTACCAAATTTCAGTTCATTCGGGAAAGCGGTTTCAGAGGAGAATATTTTTTAAAATCGGCCAATCAGAAAGAAGAATTGCCTATAGCGGCCATGCTTTTTAATGGATCGGGACAAAATGAACTATCTTTATAAAAGACCTTCCATAGATGCTGCCTACCAAGTTTCCGTTCATTTGGCTGAGGGGTTTCAGAGGAGAAGATTAAAATGTGAAAAGTTAACGGACGACAGACGACGTACGCCAAGTGAAGGCAACAGCTCACATTGCCTTTGGCAAGGTGAGCTAAATAAAATGCTGGGTTGGCGTTAAACAACAATCACTCATTCACTCAATCTTGCCTGTCCTCAAAGAGAGCTATGGTTCTGCAGCAGCTGTCTGAGAACTACATGACTTTAACTTATGGGGACAACAACGTGTTCAGCTCAAAATTATTTATTGATGTAAATACATTTACTATAAACAACACAGTAACATTACAGTGAACAGATATATATATAACACATCATAGGACAACACAGAAAACTAAAAAGATTAGCAACACGGACCCCACCAAAAAACAGGAGTAAATATATTTAGTATAAACAACTTTAACATTAGATCTATAAATAACGTACATCTATCTATAAGATAGTTATAATTCATCCTGTCTATAAGTCTTTGTTTACTTACTAGATCAAACAATACATCTAGAACCTCAGCAATATTGCATACTTATTTCCAAAATACTCGCACCTTTTAAGAGAATGCCCTTTCGATAGACGAAATAGAAATATTGTTTACTTAGGTTGAAGAAAATGCTTTTATGTTCAAAATTGTTTATTATTTCAACCAAGAGGAAAGGATTGGGTCCATAAAACTAGCTTTCTGCATACTTCATTTTTTTTGTTTCTTTGTTTTTTATATAAAGAATTAAGCGCCCTAAATTGAAACCATCATCTTGCAAAAAAATCACAGGTCCCTCTTTTTTAAATCGTGAATAGGTTATTATAATAAGGTATGATAATGTATTAATGACCTGCATAAGCTGTTTTCATATCTGGTATTTCGACATTCCCTCCTCTTGATCTTGCATCAAGGCAATAAGTCCTGAGGCTGAAATGGACTGCATACGATCGTTTTGTCATTCGTTGTTTTTGTTAGTTGTCGATTTACCAAACGGTAGTGACTTTCCAAAACCAGTTGGTAATACTGCCATACAATATTTTTTGTCGATGAGACATTCCAGAATTGTTCTAAGCTACAGTTCAACTCATCGATGCCAAATAGTGGTAAAATATCTGTCGAAGCGTTGTCAATCATATCGCATGGAGGCTGCCATGGTTTTTCTTACGCAACACCGAAGTCACTGAGAAAGCGGTTCTCTGATTGGTTGTTCTGCGAGGTCGATTCTATTTCTGATTGGCTAATATAAATTTCAGATAATGCATTTATGTTGACCCCTGACGCGACCCTTAATGGGGTGTTGTTAGATCCTACACACGCGGCGACCAAAAAAAACCGATAGAAAATAGGGAGCAAGTGCGTAGATCTAATTTTAATTAGATTGACTTTATTCCAAAAGCAATACAGCTTATAGGTATATAAATACAAATTACAAACAATACATGATACATTATACACAATGCATAATCATAGCGGAGCATGATATAAATTTAGGAATTACGATTTTTTTCAGCCACACATATAAATACTTTCCAAGACTGTTAAGTTCTTTAATATTTTGAACAAATAATAAATGTGTTAGTTTAAAAGCAGATCAATTGATACAATAATAGGGTTTTATATATTTTCTACGAATTTCCACATATTTACTAAAATAAAGTGATACTCATCTTCTATATCATTATTGTTACACATGTTACAAATTCTAGCATGTCTATCTATATTATTATTAAATGGTAAGGAATTTTTCTGTTCGCTGATTGGCCTAAGCAGTACTTTCTTGGTTGTACCTCAGAGTGAGTTCACCTCGCGTGAGCCTCAGTGGCTCTATTCAAGATTTCAACGTTGTCCAAGGAAAGGTCAAGATTTCAAATTTTCTAAAATTTCAAAAAAATTTCAAACAAATTTCAAATTATAAAATCAAATTTTTTCTTTTCAAATGTTCAAAATTTTCAAAATTTCAAATTTTCAAAAATGGGTGCAGGTCGTTGCGTATCCTGATCGTTTCGTACCAGGTCGATTCGTACCCTATTGAGATATAAGTAATATTGTATATATTTATGGAAATAAAGTTTATAAAAGTTACCAGAAATTGTAATGAAGAAATTTCGAGTTATTTCTTTTTTTGAATTTTTTACTGTTAAACTCTTAATGTCTATGTTTATTCTGATAATTTTGAAATAATTCTACAATAAATGGTTTTAGAGATATCATGGAGTCAAATTAAAACAATTTTGGTATTCAGAAGTTACAAATAGGGAATGATGACTTTGTGTTTAAATCACAATTTAATGTATACATGTAAATACGGCGAATTGTAGAATTATTTCAAAATTTTCAGAAGAAACTTTTCGGAGTTTACATCTTCTACACTACCTGTTTATGTAAATCCAGCTTAATGAATCAATCTGTAATTTCGAAGTAAAAATATAAAATGCATAAATAGACACTGTCATGTGATTTTCAGCTTTAAGTAAACTCAGTAAACCTTTACATGCATGAAGCATAACCCTGCTCCTTTTGCACACGGGCTTGGGACCGGCGTTGGCGGAGTTAAAGTTTTTTGTTGTTGTTTTTTTTAAATGTACATTATTTACAACACTTTTGTTCATTCTCTTTCACTCACTGGTCATAACTGGTAACTGGATGACGTGATAAAGACTGCCATATATATATACTGGCATAAACCCTGATTTTTCAAAACTCAAAAATTTCATAAGATGATCAAACAATTATTAAGTTTAAAAAATTCCATATTAATTAATAAAGCAGTTATTGACTTTTAATTTCAGTCTACTCATGACTATGCAGACCTGGTCAATGATTGATTAACTTCAGCCGTTGGCCTCGGTCAACCAATCATTGACCAGGTCCGAATAGTCATGAGTAGATCTCATTAAAAGTAAATAATTGTATATAGTTTCTACCAGTTTCAATATTTAAACTATGTGCATGTAAGCGATATCTACTAATAAGTGGCTTAAACATATAATTAACTATAAAATATATATAAATAAAGTTGCAGGTTATGGTCATCATATATGCATTTATACTTATAGAAATGACATTTTGGCGATTCTTCATAAAAAGAAATTGCCTCATTTAAAAATGTATCTATAACTCGCTGCTTAAATTCTAGCATAAATATATCTTCATTAAGAACATTTTGTGACAGCCATAAACGATAAAAACCACATTTACACAATATATCTCGTATTTTAAATCCCCCAGTTTAGTTTATCATTTGACTTGAAAACACTAGACTTAAAAGCATATCCTCATAACAATTTTAAGTATACAATTTTCTGTTTTAAAAATTTTAAACCAATATTTTAACATTCTACAGTACCTGTTTATATACAACGGGAATCTTCCAGGTTCAAAATAGACCATATAATTTGAAGTACTCTTTCTCACTTTCGATACTCTTTTCAAAAAAGATAAATGTAATGTCTCAATATTCACACCTTTATGGAAGCCCCACACTTCACATCCATAATTTACAATACTGTTTACATATGTGTCAAAAAGTGAGAGCAAAGTCTCTGTATTAAAATAATCATCCTGAATTTTACTAAATAAACTAAATACAGCTAATTTTTCCCCTTGATTTGACAACATTTTCTGAGCATTAGTAAAAACACCATTATAATTCAACAAAATACCAAGGTACATAAATGCATTACATATTTCAATGGATTCCCCATTAAGATACCATTTTTCTTCTGATTTAATATTACTTCGATTTCTAAAAATGACAACCTTTGTTTTCAACAAATTTACATGCAGATTGTATTCATTTGAACATATATTTACAACATTAATCATATTTTGAAGTTCCTGAACATTTTCACTGAACAAAACAGTATCATCAGCATACATTAGTAAATACAGATTGAGCATTTTTAATTCGTATGATGGACATCCTTGTTTAATTAATTCTATTTCAATATCATTGACATACATAGCATAAAAAAATGGGGACAAGGATTCCCCCTGCATGAGTCCAATATTACAACTAATCGTTGATGTGAATAGCTTTCCGATATGCGAGACTAACGATATGCCTCTGTAGTTTCCAGGGACATCACCTGGTCACAGCAGCTTGCAATTCTCTAAACGCTCAGTATGCCCATTGTGTATTCCATTCGTTCCTTTCAGAGGTTTTGTAACACACAGCCCTATTTTTTCCATTGGTTTCTCTTTCTGTTCCCATTCTCCTACAGTCACAACTGGGAGTACAACTAATTCACAAGCTTCCTTAGAATTTTGTGTTTCACCTGCAAAGATAATGTCTTTTTACATTATCATCAACATATTTAATCAAAGCAAAGAAACACAGCTAAAGAAAATGTGAAATTCAAAATTCAAAATTAGCATGTATAATCTTAAAGTAGTATTACACCAGTTTTGGGTGAAGAACATTTTTCCTTGAAAATTTAATTTAGAATACGGCGGTACCTTTACTAAGCTATTCATGCATGTTTCAAGTCAAAATATGTTCCTAACAACTAGAAATCTGCAAATCCGTGTACATGTTTATCGTCCTCGCCATTGTGGTGGAGACTGATTAACTTTCGGTTGTTTTATTCTGATGAATGCCGATCATGACCTCGTGAAGAAAAGATAAACAAACATGGATGCTGAGGTAAGCACTCACACATTCCTGACAATGATTATTAAGGAATCTGTCTGTTTCATGTCGTGTGAACTAAAATGTTTTCGCAATTATTCTTATGTGGTACACACGAATATATTTATATTTTTTTTTCATCAATTGAACATTGCGCATGATCGATAAACTCCCCGAAAGAGCTCAAATCTTGTGTCACCCGCATATGATTTGCATTACTGTACTGGAAAACAGAATTATCTGCTGTCAAATATTTTGCGATTTGCTCTTAAAATCTGCGTTTGAGTAGATTTTTAATGTTATGCAGTTGATTTTAGTTAAAATTAAGTGTCATATTAAGTGAAAATATTTAATCTAAAAATTTCACGAAATTTGCCTTTCATATTACTTTAAGTAATAAAAGGAATCAGGATTGAACTTTTTAAATGAAAATGTTAACTAGAATTTTTCTCTCGTTTCATTATTGAAAGTGAATACTTTTTGCCATTGTTATACATATATTAATAGTTGTAATAAATGAATAACTTAATTTGTTTATGGCCCATAAATAACCCATAAATATGATAAAGATGATTACAAAAACAACAACAACAACCAATAATACATTATAATTGGAATAAAGATCAAAAAGCTCAAATTTTGGAAATTGGATTTCTTAGTCCTTTCGGTCGAGTTGATCTCAGAAACCATATATGATAGAGGAAATCCGAAGTTTCGGCACAATCCATTCGAAGAAAAAAAACACATCCGATTGGATGAGAAAATTAAAAAAAATCTATATGCCTTCCAAATATGTCAAATGTCCTAATTTCGGTCCCTATCAGACCTCTTTCGAAATAAAATAGCTACATTTTAAACGACCAATCAAAAAAATAATCTTGCAAAAGACTGCAATACAATTGTATGACAAATAAAAAAGTAAACATTTTGATATTCTCCATTTATTTTGTCAGAAACATAATAACGTTTGCATTTTTAAAAGGATTTTTTAGCAGTTATGCTGTAATATTGGTTCAGTTTAAACATATTTTATTTCCATGATGAACAGCCAGTGATATTGAACATAATTATTACAACATTAGTGAAGTCCTTTCCTTTTCACAAAAATGTGAGCAAAAAATGATAGCACATAATGGCGATAATTATATAATGAGCATTACAATATTAAGAGACTATTATATGAAATAAAATAGTTTTTATGCTATGATGAATGTGTGTGGTAAATAAATGTGGAATCACATTACTGCTTACCATTGCCTGCTCGGCGCTTTCTCAACCAGAACAGTACCACACCACATACTACTAATACAACTAAAACAGCTATTGCAATGGCTTTATCAACAACACCCCGGGTGGTTTCTGTTGTCATTTCTGAAATCATATTATATTTTACTGCCTATGACGTACTTTGTAATTGTAAATGAGTGAGTGAGTGATGATTATTCAAGCCTAGTGAACATTTCTTCAGCTATGAAGAGAACAACTAACACTTGATCAAATAATAATAATGTATGCTTTTTTCCAGACCATTGCGCTTTAGATTAGACATGTCACTCCACTCGGACACATTATACGGACTCTGAACCAACCGATCTGTTTCTGCCCTTTTTCCTTAATGTTGTTTGCTTAGCTCAGTGGAGAAAAATGAAAGACGGTCCTAGCTATGTCATGAAGAGAACAACTTACACTTGATAAAATAATAATAATATATGTATTTTTCCAAACCATTGCGCTGAAGGGTAGACACTCATAGTAGCAAAATATAGCAAATAAGTTCAAGTACACATATAGCACAGACAAGGTAAGTATATACAATAGTAAAAAAGTTAATCAAGAACAGAAATAAAAGCTTATGATCTAAAAAATGAAGCTGGTGTTATGAGATAAAAGCATGGTATGCTGCTAAAAAATAAATAAATATAAATAATATAAAAATTGAAAAGACCTAGATGATATTAAAATTGTTTACAAGCATTACATTTGCATTCATTGCCAATCCATGATAGTAAAATATTTTTAAATTGGTTAAAATTGTCATTTTTTTCTAAAATCATCAGGTAGGTCATTCCATTAAACAGCAGCTGTATATTTAAAAGAGTTCTTACCATAGGTAGTAGTCTTTACTCTAGGTATCTCTACAATATTAGAATATCTAAAACTATATTTACTATTCTTTAAAACAACTAAATCATTTAAACATCGTAGAGACAGTTTATACAATATGTTAAAACATTATAATGCCATAGTGCGCATTCTCCTTATTTATAGAGATGGTACTTTTGCTATATGTAAAAGTTCTTCATATGTGCTATTGTAATCTTCATAGATAAATCGTAAAGCTCTTCCCTGTATTTTCTCGAGTTTTATAGTATTTGCGTTTGAACAAAAATGCCAGGCCAAATGACAAAAATTGAAATTAAGACAATATAAAAGAATGAACAATTATTAGCTTATTAAGCTTAGTTATAAGAAAAACAACAACCAATACGCTTTAGTACACTCAATTGCTGTAAAGCTTTACGACATTATCCCGATTCCGGGTCAACCAATCTGGCTTTGCCCTTACTCCCCAATTTGCTTAGAGGAGAAGCGTCATCATGAAATACAAATTGTATAGTCTTTGTTTTGACCCATCCGGGTCGTACCAACGAAAACAATAGAAAAAAGAAAAAAAAAATCTAAAACATTACACTATCGAGTGTATGCATGTGTGTAATTATAATATAAAGCTGTGACAAGTCATACTTTGAAAGAGTAAAAACATAATATAATTCTTAAAATAGATGAATTCACCAAACTCATTCAAAACGGAATATGAAGTTCATTTAGAGATAACCAGGACATTGTAACGTAACCATCTTACTTATTACTCAGAAGATATGTATTGATAATTAGCAAAAAATAAACTCTGTAGATACCCAGACACTGCTCCGGTTGTGTTTTCCAAATTGATAATCTTCTTTTGCCAATAAAACACTCAATTTTAGTTTCTTTTCCACAAGAGTTATCTTCCCATGTGTAATTGATGGACATGGATAGTTGGTAGAAAAGTCCATGTGGTGCTTTACGTGAAACAAACATATTCAACTTTGACCCCTGTAATTAATTAACATAATAGTTGATGTGATATCAAATACCAAAGTCTACTCAGAAACTACTCTATATATAAACTAAATATTGATCAACACGAACCCCTAATAAAAATAGATTTGACCTTAGGTGCTCCGGAAGGGTAAGCAGTTCCTGTTAATCTGTGCAAACCTTATGATGGAATAGCTTATCAACTGAGAGATATATACACCTGTACTCCATATGCATATTTGAAAGAATGTTGGTCTATATATAAATGGTAAGTTCACAGTAAAGTAGACCTAGCTATATCTGTGATATGTATTATTCCAAACTCAATGAAAACAACGTAGTCTCTGCTAACATGTCTACCTATTACACTCCTTAAATATATTCTTTGAAAAGATTACAACTAGGACACCTACCGTAAGACCCTCTATAATAAAATGGTTGGTGCCTAATGCTATATATTTTGATTCTCATTGAATGTCTTTAGACCACAAAGTGTAACAGAAACATTTTTTTTAATAATTATTATCATCGAATGTTTGGTCTTGTCATCCACGATATTCTTAATAAAAACAACAGATCATTATCATCATCATCATCATCATATTAAAATTAGCTATGCTATCGCTGAGGATAATTTTTTTAAGAAAATAATGTTACCCATGTTAAAACTGGATACAAACTCTGGCTTCCATGAATTTTTACTTAAACATACCCCGATTGACAACATACATTCTGGTAAAGGATATATATTTTGAAACGTAAGGCTGGCAGATATATGTTTGCCTTCTTGGCTATAATTAATTTCGGAGTTGATTTCGTCAGCGGCAGGTATATCTGTGAGAGAGAAAAAAAGTACATTTAAAAAATTGAAAATATCAGTATTGATCAGGGAATTTTTAAGAAACCTTATATTCATAAACAATTTTTTACTCGACAACACATTTACAATGATCGTAAAAATCATTAATTGTTTACAATTGATCAAGAAGTTTAGGAGAAACGTGATATTCATAAATGATTTTTCACTCCATAACACGGTATGTTTTTCAGTTAAAAAAAAATCACTAATTCTGGGAAAGGATAATAAAAGCTTCAATTGATGGATAAAAACATTTTATTTTTACAAATTATGGTTAGATCTGTGATTAAATAATAGACTGATACAATAATATTTATTTTCTGATGCAGTTCATTGAAAGACCTAATACATCAACTGAGATTACTCCTGTAGTTATGTCGCATCAGCAACTTTATTTAATATTCTGAATATAAATTTACCGTAGCTTCGAAATTCTGATCCTCTGGTTCTTAATGATTACTTCATTAATAAGTTGTCGGTTTTTAGTTTAGTTTATAACAATTTTATTTGCTCATAGAGACAAAAGGATAAAACACAAGTCTTACCAACTTATGAAGTCTTCTCCTTGGAATTACATAACAAATATAACATATATACATATGAAAAAGAGCATCCACATTAATGAAAGTATACCAGTAACAATTGCACATGTATAAGAGAACAGCAAAACAGTGAAAAAAAGAGGAAAACAGAAGTTGTGTGTGGACACGATGATCAAGTTGGATATATTGATAAGTTTATACAATGAGGAAACGCTTAGATCATCTAATAAACTTGTTAGCTTTTCTAAAAATTAAACAGTTATCTTCATAAGTTAGATTTTGGTTACCTCTAGTTAGTAAAGCAAGACCGATTTTCATTCTAAATCGATTTCAACAAATTACACAGATCCTTCCTAATATCGGTGTATTTACTACATTCAAAGAAGAAATGAAATGCATCTCCTCGAGAAACATCACAAGCACATTTTGGACTGTCAGTCAAGTAACTGACAAACTTCCTCCATAGTCGGTCAAGTAACTGACAAACTTCCTCCATTGTCGGTCAAGTAACTGACAAACTTCCTCTATTGTCGGTCAAGTAACTGACAAAATCCCTCCATTGTCGGTCAAGTAACTGACAAAATCCCTCCATTGTTGGTCAAGTAATTGACAAACTTCCTCCATTGTCGGTCAAGTAACTGACAAACTTCTTCCATTGTCGGACAAGTAACTGACAAGCTTCCTCCATTGTCGGACAAGTAACTGACAAACTTCTCCATTGTCGGTCAAGTAACTGACAAACTTCCTCCATTGTCGGTCAAGTAACTGACAAACTTCCTCCATTGTCGGACAAGTAACTGACAAACTTCCTCCATTGTCGGTCAAGTAACTGACAAACTTCCTCCATTGTCGGACAAGTAACTGACAAACTTCCTCCATTGTCGGACAAGTAACTGACAAACTTCTCCGTTGTCGGTCAAGTAACTGACAAACTTTTTCCGTCGTCGGTCAAGTAACTGACACTATACATTAAATTAAACGAAGGTGGTGAATAACAGTAATATAAATATTGTGAAAGTACTTCTATTCGTTGGCATCAATTTTTGTGGTTTCTACAAGATGCATTTATCCCTGGGTTCTTGAATTCGTGGTTTTAAACATTTCAGGAAACAATCAATAGTACAATTGCATTTCGTTGGATTTTTATTTTCGTGGTTTAAGTGGATCACGAAATCAGCGAAAAATAGTACCCCACGATTAATAATGATTTCAAAATGTTTCACAATAATTATTATAAACATGGCATATTAACTCCTCGTGTATTTTCATTAAAATTGGATTCAAGTTTGTCAAATGTTGATAAATGTAACTTTATATTTTATTTTGCTGTAATTTATTTTGAAATAACCGAAATAATTTTTTTTTTTAGAAAAGAAATGTCAAGTAAATACCCTAGATAAGAAATTCTAAAATATTTGGGTTTCCATACTTATGATTTTCAGTCTACTTTATGAAGGGTTTTTCATGAACGCGTTGTGAGTGAGTAAGTATTTTTTCAGTTACATCATGGCGAAAACAGGTTTATTTTGAATGAGACAATGCTGAGGTCCGCTTTGTTCTAGACCAATACGCTTAGTTGGATTTGTATAGTGCTAGCTCACTGAAACAACAGTCCACGGATAGACATGTCGCCCCACTAGGCCACATTATCCTGATTCCGAGCAAACCAGTCTTTGCTCTTTCTCCTTAATGCTGCGTGATTAGAGGAGAAGCCACAAATACCAATTTATAGTCTTTGGCTTGACCCGACCGGTGCTCGAACCCACGATCTATCACACTCAGGGCGACCACGCTAACCCAGGCTCGAACCCACGATCTACCACACTCAGGGCGACCACGCTAACCGGGGCTCGAACCCACGATCTACCACACTCAGGACGACCACGCTAACCATGATACCACAGATGCAGTTCACTAAATTATATAGTTTAAATTAGATTAAATCAACTTACACAGATATTGTATGGTATTTAAATCTAACATTTTCTCATCAAATTTGAAACCATACACACATTTGTAATAACAATTTACATCTGCTTCACTGGTGTTGAATATCTGTAGAAGAAATTGTCTTGTAGAGATGGCATTTTCTTTATATTTATTTGGATCTGAAGGGAAGCCATTGAAGCTTAACACTTTGTTCTCACTGCCACCAGACCATTGCCGACTTCTACCATTGGTGAGGTTTAGTGAATCGTCAAGCTTACAAAGTAGGTGAATCGTTGAACCAAATACAATTGTGTCATTTTGTACAATCAATGAAACTACAAGTAGAGAACAATATAGAATGATTAGTTTTTACATATATTATCCTCGTGTGATGGGTTTTCGTACTATTATCGATTTTCCGATATAGCGATTGACAGTGTTAACCCTTCATATGACGATTGGAATTTTCAAACAATGACTAGTTAAATATTTCTTTGTACATAAGATTGTTTTAAAAGCCATTCTTGTATTTTAATATACTCTCGATTATCTGGAAACTTTTGCCGTCAGTAAAAGGGCGTCATATGTTTTCGTATAAAGTAAAAACAAGGCCGAATGGAAACGAATATAAAATCAGAAAATGGCTGGTCTTAAAATTGCATAATTCTGGCCGTCTACAAATCATACTACATCTAAATAAAATAGCAGAATGTTTGAAAATGACTACTTTCAAAATTGTGTTTACTTTTGATGGGGTTTTTTTAGTGGTGAAACCACATGCACTGCAAGGTGACATGGATTTTATTTAAGAAACAGGCACATTTCAGTCAGTTCATTTGCTTACAAGTACGATCAGTGACCCCATGACAGTCACATGACAGGAAGAGCCGGTGTGTGAGAGGCAGACGACATAGTTCAATTTTATAGAACCCTTCTGGATTTTTTTCCAATTACTTTATAAATGAAGTAAATTTTTAGCACTACAAAAAGTATGGTTCAGTAGGTAGATTCACTATTTTTGGTACTTACGTCTTTAAAAGCAACCTTGAACATTTTTGACAGATGTCACGTTGGAGTCCTGTTTACGTTCCATAAATAGAAACCGGAAGACACGTCAAAAATAACGCGTGCACTGGGGAAATCAAAATAAAATGGATGATACGAAAACATATGACATACGAAAGCATATACCGGGACAATATGCATAATGTCCAAGATTATCGCATTCTTTATAATAAAGTTGTTCGCCGGTTACATGTGAGGGTTGACATTTTACTCACAACTGCAAACAATTGCATGACCCCATCACTTCACTAAGAGGGGGGGTTTGGGCTCATAAAACTAGTCTAACCCCGTCACTTTTTTATTGAAGTATCCAGGGGCGGATCTAGGATTTCGAGTCAGGGGGGAGGCGCAGTTAAAAAAAATTCTGCCGAGCGGAGGGAGGCGCGAAAATTTTAGGGGTATTTCGTGTGAAAAATTACGCCAAAAAATCATATTTTTCCAATTTTAGGGGGGCGCGCGCTGGGTACACCCCAGCCCCCCGTGGATCCGCCCTTGGTATCTGTACCAAGCCAGGAAAGTAAGCGGCCATATATATGTGTTGGATGTGTCGATTTTACCTCTATTTACTCAGTTCAAGATATTTGAAAGATTGATAAAAATTGTGTTTGATTTGTGCATAAAGATTATTTATGTAGGATATATAGATTACGCATTAGTAATGATATATGTTGAGTCATGCTCGTTATAGAAGACTCTACAGTGACTGTGAAATGTAGAACAACAATAAAGATATATTTATGTAGGATATATAGTACGTATTAGTAATGATATATGTTAAGTCATGCTCGTTATAGAAGACTCTACAGTGACTGTGAAATGTAGAACAACAATAAAGATATATTTATGTAGGATATATAGTACGTATTAGTAATGATATATGTTGAGTCATGCTCGTTATGGAAGACTCTACAGCGACTGTGAAATGTAGTACAACAATAAAAGCCCTGAACCTTTAATTTATGTAATGTTGGATAGTTTCTCTAACTCGATTCCTCTATATGGAGAAATACCCAATCAAATTTGATTGGTTTTTTTTATGAAAGGGGATATCTACATGGCTGTTTCCTTTTATGATAATCTGACAAATACACTTGCATATCCCCATTTTTTGAAAAATATTAAACCACATGAATCAGAATATTTAAGCAAACACATATATTAACTAGCTGTTTCTGTATTGGTCTCGTCATAGAATCTCGGTCTCGGCGTAAGGCGTGCCAATACAACTAATGTTATAAGTTCGCCAATATGTACAACATTATGTGATAACGTTTGTCATAGGCTTACTGTCGGTGGCTTTCACGGGTACTCCGATTTCCACCACCTACAAAATCGACCGCCACGATATAACTGAAATATTGTTGAAAGTAGCGTTAAACACCATAAAACCAACCAAACAATACAGCTATAACAGATCCAATATAGAATAAAGTTAGTCAATAAGAATTGAAATATGATCTTCACATTATAATGATGACAAACAGTAAGACTTACCTGGTGATGATTGAATGCCTGATATCATAATGATAAAGCATAAAATTGGATTAAAAGACATATTTATTTCCTAACTATCAAACTCTGTTTCTCTAATTTAACATAAAAAATGCAAAGTCCTTTATCTCAATGCAAACATATGTTATGACTCGACACCACGTCGTAATGATATCAATGTCGATAAAAAAAACCACAGTTAAAAATAAACCAGTAGCAAGAAATCTATGTCGACCATTAGTGTAGGTGTAGTTTATTTTTTTGATTTATCTCTCATATATAGCGCCCATATTTCACTGGAACAAAATCCCCCTTTATTTTGTAACATATTTTCTTTTTCAATTAAAGTATTTTGTCCCATTATTAGAGGTTTGGTTTACATGATTGTCATAGTTTTTAAGATATGGTTATTATAGAAATGTACACTGTTCCTAGATAATATACGTTTATTATACAAACTGAGGTTTATCTCCTTCGATCACATGTAGCTAACCTTTGGCCTATTCTTCTTAGAACCTTTAGTTTATCTCCTTCGATCCCATGTAGCTAACCTTAGGCCTATTCTGTTTAGATCCTTTGGTTTATCTCCTTCGATCACATGTAGCTAACTTTAAGCCTATTCTGCTTAGACCATTTAGTTTATCTCCTTCGATCACATGTAGCTAACTTTATGCCTATTCTGCTTAGAACCTTTAGTTTATCTCCTTCGATCACATGTAGCTAACTTTAAGCCTATTCTGTTTAGACCCTTTAGTTTATCTCCTTCGATCACATGTAGCTAACTTTAGGCCTATTGTGCTTAAACCCTTTCGTTTATCTCCTTCGTTCACATGTAGCTAACTTTAGGCCTATTCTGTTTAGACCCTTTAGTTTATCTCCTTCGATCACATGTAGCTAACTTTAGGCCTATTCTGTTTAGATCCTTTAGTTTTTCTCCTCCGATCACATGTCGCTAACTTTAGGCCTATCCTGTTTAGACCCTTTGGTTTATCTCTTTCGATCACATGTAACTAACTTTAGGCCTATTCTGTTTAGACCTTTTAGTTTATCTCCTTCGATCATATGTAGTTAACTTTAGGCCTATTCTATTGAGACCCTTTGGTTTATCTCCATCGATCACATGTAGCTAACATTAAGCCTATTCTGCTCAAACCATTTAGTTTATCTCCTTCGATCACATGTAGCTTACTTTAGACATATTCTGCTTAGATCCTTTAGTCTATCTCCTTCCATCACATGTAGCTTACTTTAGACATATTCTGCTTAGATCCTTTAGTTTATCTCCTTCGATCACATGTAGCTAACTTTAGGCCTATTCTTCTTAGACCCTTTTGTTTATCTCCTTCGATCACATGTAGCTAACTTTAGGCCTATTCTGATTAGACCCTTTAGTTTATCTCCATCGATCACATGTAGCTAACTTTAGGCTTATTCTGTTTAGACCCTTTAGATTATATCCTTCGATCACATGCAGCTAACATTAGGCCTATTCTGTTCAGACCCTTTAGTTTATCTCCTTCGATCACATGTAGCTAACCTTATGCCTATTCTGCTTAGACCCTTTAGTTTATCTCCTTCGATCACATGTAGCTAACTTTAGGCCTATTCTGATTAGACCCTTTAGTTTATCTCCTTCGTTCACATGTAGCTAACTTTAGGCCTATTCTGCTTAGACCCTTTCGTTTATCTCCTTCGTTCACATGTAGCTAACTTTAGGCCTATTCTGTTTAGACCCTTTAGTTTATCTCTATCGATCACATGTAGCTAACTTTAGGCCTATTCTGTTTAGACCCTTTAGTTTATCTCCTTCGATCACAGGTAGCTAATTTTAGGCCTATTCTGTTTTGACTTTTTAGTTTATCTCCTTCGATCACATGTAGCTAACTTTAGGCCTATTCTGTTTAGACCCTTTAGTTTATCTCCTTCGATCACATGTCGCTAACTTTAGGCCTATTCTGTTTAGACCCTTTGGTTTATCTCTTTCGATCACATGTAGCTAACTTTAGGCCTATTCTATTGAGACCCTTTGGTTTATTTCCATCGATCACATGTAGCTAACATTAAGCCTATTCTGCTCAAACCATTTAGTTTATCTCCTTCGATCACATGTAGTTTACTTTAGACATATTCTGCTTAGATCCTTTAGTTTATCTCCTTCCATCACATGTAGCTTACTTTAGACATATTCTGATTAGATCCTTTCGTTTATCTTCTTCGATCACATGTAGCTTACTTTAGACATATTCTGCTTAGATCCTTTAGTTTATCTCCTTCGATCACATGTAGCTAACTTTAGGCCTATTCTGCTTAGACCCTTTAGTTTATCTCCTTCGTTCACATGTAGCTAACTTTAGGCCTATTCTGCTTAGACCCTTTCGTTTATCTCCTTCGTTCACATGTAGCTAACTTTAGGCCTATTCTGTTTAGACCCTTTAGTTTATCTCTAACGATCACATGTAGCTAACTTTAGGCCTATTCTGTTTAGACCCTTTAGTTTATCTCCTTCGATCACGGGTAGCTAATTTTAGGCCTATTCTGTTTTGACCCTTTAGTTTATCTCCTTCGATCACATGTAGCTAACTTTAGGCCTATTCTGTTTAGACCCTTTAGTTTATCTCCTTCGATCACATGTCGCTAACTTTAGGCCTATTCTGTTTAGACCCTTTGGTTTATCTCTTTCGATCACATGTAGCTAACTTTAGGCCTATTCTATTGAGACCCTTTGGTTTATCTCCATCGATCACATGTAGCTAACATTAAGCCTATTCTGCTCAAACCATTTAGTTTATCTCCTTCGATCACATGTAGCTTACTTTAGACATATTCTGCTTAGATCCTTTAGTTTATCTCCTTCGATCACATGTAGCTAACTTTAGGCCTATTCTGCTTAGACCCTTTTGTTTATCTCCTTCGATCACATGTAGCTTACTTTAGACATATTCTGCTTAGATCATTTAGTCTACCTCCTTAGATCACATGTAGCTTACTTTAGACATATTCTGCTTAGATCCTTTAGTTTATCTCCTTCGATCACATGTAGCTAACTTTAGGCCTATTCTTCTTAGACCCTTTAGTTTATCTCCTTCGATCACATGTAGCTAATTTTAGGCCTATTCTGCTTAGACCCTTTCGTTTATCTCCTTCGTTCACATGTAGCTAACTTTAGGCCTATTCTGTTTAGACCCTTTAGTTTATCTCTATCGATCACATGTAGCTAACTTTAGGCCTATTCTGTTTAGACCCTTTAGTTTATCTCCTTCGATCACAGGTAGCTAATTTTAGGCCTATTCTGTTTTGACCCTTTAGTTTATCTCCTTCGATCACATGTAGCTAACTTTAGGCCTATTCTGTTTAGACCCTTTAGTTTATCTCCTTCGATCACATTTAGCTTACTTTAGGCCTATTCTGTTTTGACCCTTTAGTGTATTTCCTTCGATCACATGTAGCTAACTTTTGGCCTATTCTTCTTAGAACCTTTAGTTTATCTCCTTCGATCACATGTAGCTAACTTTAGGCCTATTCTGTTTAGATCCTTTAATTTATCTCCTTCGATCACATGTAGCTTACTTTAGACATATTCTGCTTAGATCATTTAGTTTACCTCCTTAGATCACATGTAGCTTACTTTAGACATATTCTGCTTAGATCCTTTAGTTTATCTCCTTCGATCACATGTAGCTAACTTTAGGCCTATTCTTCTTAGACCCTTTTGTTTATCTCCTTCGATCACATGTAGCTAACTTTAGGCCTATTCTGTTTAGACCCTTTATTTTATCTCCTTCGATCACAGGTAGCTAATTTTAGGCCTATTCTGTTTTGACCCTTTAGTTTATCTCCTTCGATCACATGTAGCTAACTTTAGGCCTATTCTGTTTAGACCCTTTAGTTTATCTCCTTCGATCACATTTAGCAAACTTTAGGCCTATTCTGTTTTGACCCTTTAGTGTATTTCCTTCGATCACATGTAGCTAACTTTTGGCCTATTCTTCTTAGAACCTTTAGTTTATCTCCTTCGATCACATGTAGCTAACTTTAGGCCTATTCTGTTTAGATCCTTTAGTTTATCTCCTTCGATCACATGTAGCTTACTTTAGACATATTCTGCTTAGATCATTTAGTTTACCTCCTTAGATCACATGTAGCTTACTTTAGACATATTCTGCTTAGATCCTTTAGTTTATCTCCTTCGATCACATGTAGCTAACTTTAGGCCTATTCTGTTTAGACCCTTTAGTTTATCTCCATCGATCACATGTAGCTAACTTTAGGCCTATTCTGTTTAGACCCTTTAGATTATATCCTTCGATCACATGCAGCTAACATTAGGCCTATACTGTTCAGACCCTTTAGTTTATCTCCTTCGATCACATGTAGCTAACCTTATGCCTATTCTGCTTAGACCCTTTAGTTTATCTCCTTCGATCACATGTAGCTAACATTAAGCCTATTCTGTTTAGACCCTTTAGTTTATCTCCTTCGATCACATGTAGCTAACTTTAGGCCTATTCTGCTTAGACCCTTTCGTTTATCTCCTTCGTTCACATGTAGCTAACTTTAGGCCCATTCTGTTTAGCCCCTTTAGTTTATCTCCTTCGATCACATGTAGCTAACCTTATGCCTATTCTGCTTAGACCCTTTAGTTTATCTCCTTCGATCACATGTAGCTAACATTAAGCCTATTCTGTTTAGACCCTTTAGTTTATCTCCTTCGATCACATGTAGCTAACTTTAGGCCTATTCTGCTTAGACCCTTTCGTTTATCTCCTTCGTTCACATGTAGCTAACTTTAGGCCCATTCTGTTTAGCCCCTTTAGTTTATCTCCTTCGATCACATGTAGCTAACTTTAGGCCTATTCTGGTTAGACCCTTTAGTTTATCTCTATCGATCACATGTAGCTAACGTTAGGCCTATTCTGGTTAGACCCTTTAGTTTATCTCCTTCGATCACAGGTAGCTAATTTTAGGCCTATTCTGCGTAGACCCTTTAGTTTATCTCCTTCGATCACATGTAGCTAACTTTAGGCCTATTCTGCGTAGATCCTTTAGTTTATCTCTATCGATCACAGGTATCTAACTTTAGGCCTATTCTGCGTAGACCCTTTAGTTTTCTTGTTCCCTGTTGAATCATTTGGCTTTCCAATATTTTGACAATGATCGGACATCGTGATGTTAATTTAGAATAATACTTCATCACAAGTCATACCTCCAAATGTCTGTTAAATACTTCAAGTGGGGTTAATTGTAGCCAAGGAGGGGTAGGGATCATATAACCAAGAATGTATGCTTTTACTGCTCAAGTGCAATCGCCTATAGGCATCACCATACACGGGAAGCGTCATAGCGGAAAGGTATCACAGTACCTGAAATTAGAGTCGAAAATGAAAGTACACGTAGACAGCCCCTCCAAGAGAAATGTTGCACGGCGGAAAAAGACGGATTGATTGATTGATTGATTGATTGATTGATTGATTGATTGATTGATTGATTGATTGATTGATTGATTGATTGATTGATTGATTGATTGATTGATTGATTGATTGATTGATTGATTGATTGATTGATTGATTGATTGATTGATTGATTGATTGATTGATTGATTGATTGATTGATTGATTGATTGATTGATTGATTGATTGAAGCTTAACGTCAGGCGAGTATTGGTTCAGTGGTATCAATGTCGAGGAAAAAGTCTACAAACAATAGGCTATGTAAATAAAATGTGGCACCGGGATGAGCCTGTGGATGTATATTTTTTAATTTTTGTTATTTAATTTCAACACATGTGAACACACAGATTCTTCTTTTCTGTCCTATATATATTTCTTCACTATAAATAATTAAATCTCATGTTTTCAGGATATAACATAGTCGTTAAGAGTAGAAAAGTACTTATATATCACAAAGAAGGGGGTATTGTAAATAACGATATATAGAGAAAAACAGAGATGTCAACTCATAAAAATATTGTTACCTAATGTCTATATATGTTTATCTTTATAATCACATAAACACATGACAAAATTGCATGTGGTTTTTAAAATACAAAATGTGTAATATTATCTCTCTTTATTGGTATTATATATCCTGTTGTTATTAATGGACTATTGAATATCATGATAAATGGTGTCATTCAGATAACATTATAATACGAAGTGTACAGGATAACAATTTTAATGTACATGATATCTAAGCTAATATTTAATATTTATCAGAGATCTGATTCTCGTAAGCCTCATTTGTATTATATTATCAACTTATAAACACGATAACAAAACAGACATAAAAGACATACAAACTCACAAATGAAATATAAATCGAAGACAATACAATGACCAAAATAAAATACCAAAGGGATAAACAGAAGCCATAAATCGAGGAAGGACAGACAAGAAAATGGCCAAAGAAAGGACATAAAGACAAAAATGAACTACACAACACTACACAGAAAGATAAAGATTGAGCCGAATAATTTAGTTACTTGTATTACGCGACCTTATTTTGATTTTCCCTAATAATGCATTTCATTATATTAATCCTATATTTTGCTGCCACTTGTCTTGTGTGGCCCTTTTCCAATGTTCCCTTTGAAGGTTATGAACAACTATACTTTTAGGTTTGAGGTTTTGTTCGGACAATTCGAATAATGTATCAGTTTTCCCCCATAACCACATATACACGTAGGTTCTTATATCCATGTATATTTCTGTGATCCTGTTTTCAGCTCGGATAATGTGTCAGTTTTCCACGCTAACCGCTATATCACGTAGATCTTATTTATTTGGCAATGTAAGTTTGCTGTCAACTCAGATAAGAAAAGCTTGTAGATACAAAACTGGTAATCAAATGCATCAAAAGCAAAGAACAACCAACAATACAATGAACCAAAAAGAACAAAAAGATAACCGTGATCTACAAAACACTTCACAGAAAACTAAAGATTGGACGGCACGAATCCAACTAAAAACCGGGGATGAACTCATGTGATCCTACCTCAACAAATATCACGCATATATTCTAATTGAAAGAATCATCAATGCATGAGATCTAAAAGTTATTCCATTGCAACGAAATGAACTTCAAAACATTGGTCAGTTGTTATCATCAAAATAGGTGGGGCTTTATATGGGTACTCCGGTTTCCTCCACCGAATAAAATATGTATGTGTGACGATTCCTATTCTTCGAACCACAAAACCGCTCTGCTCGTCCCTGATAACGAATATGAATGCTCTCGCTGGAGAGTGGAAGTGTCAAGTTATTCACAAAAACACAAAAACAATAAATGTTAGAGAAAACCGAAGGACACTCAAGAATGGGCAATCCAGAAAAACTGGCAACATTAGGCATACAAGACGAAAAGAAGCAAAACAAAAAACACAACACAATATGTGTTGGTCACCATTATACGCAAGCAAACACAAATAACGTAAATAAGTCATGAGGCCTCCTACAAACAACTGGCAAGCAGTTCCTGCTTCTTATAAGACACACGCCGTGTTACTCACATATACCGTCAAGCCCGGCTAAAGTCTTAGCAGTGATAGAGGAAAGAAAATATTTACATGTACGTAAAAAGTAAAAGATCCATTATCATTTGAGATATGGATATTTCGTAGCGGTCAACCAGATCGTGATGACGACCATATAATTGTTGTAGCGAAGACTTTAACGTAGCCTTGTTTCAGTAGCTGCTGCGTCAGAAGCAGAGCTCTCTCGAGAAAATCACTGTACTGGGCACAACATTCTAGAATAACGTAGGAGTTGTGAAGCGTAAACTCCATACACTGGTGATGGTGGAATATTGCTACTGATAAAAGGGAAGATGACTATTGGAAAAGTGAAGTCATCACGTTTGTCGTAGAGTTTTGCTTTTTTAATCCTCCTCTGTTGTCGATTTCAAGGTAAGAAGCAGACCATTGAGTGTCAGTAGTATCCTTTACTTCATGCTCATTTCCATAAATGTGATGCAGATAATCACCGAATCGAGAATTATTCAGTGACAGAACATCATCTATTTAGCGGAAGTTGGAATTAAAGGTCTGGGCTAATTTTCTATCCTTATTCTTGAGAAATCCTTGAAGGAAGTCTGTCTCATAAGCGTGTAGCGGAATATAATTCGCACCCATTGGAATACTAATCGTTTGTTGAAACACACCTCCACCAAACATACACAAATATGTTGTTGATCAACACACATAACATTTGAATAATCTCGTCTTGTTTATATTTATTATTAGATTTTGCATGGCTTTTGACAAAAGTAAGACATGTTTCTACCAATAACAAGATACTGATACCTTTGTTCTTCGTTCTTCTTTGAGAAACAACGCTGGATCATTTTTTTAATTCTAGATTTTAGTAGCGTATGTGGAAATGGTTGTATACATCCACTTTAATATGTACGAGTTTCTGAAATAATCTTCATCAGGTACTCTCAAAGTCAAAAGAAAGGAAAGACAAACATTTTAAAAGTCTTTAGAGGAGTACGACAATTAAATTGCCTAAACAGGGTAGCCAAAATTGACTAAGGTTACCTCTAAAACACATATCAATTGGTAGGTATTTGGAAACTTGAACATTTGAGGTGGGTAATAGAAGGTTTGGTTTCTGGTCAATGACCTCAATCTGTCACCTATGCTTGGAAATAAACTAGAGGTAACCCCCTTCACCCCACCTCACCATATCCAGTATATGATTTTTACGGTGATCTTTCTTACATACATGGAGCATGAAATACTACTACCCCGAGCAACTAACATACCTCACGTCGTTATGGCCACTTCTGCATTTGATTATCCTGCATAACCAGGCAGCTCCTTTTCAAAGGCTATATTATATAACCTGAAATGGGGGAAACTATTCCCAATATCTATATCCCTTGGTTTAGATTGATTGATAGTTGTTTAATATCAACTTAAGCAGTATTTCAGTCATTTCATCGTGTGCCAGTTGGGAAGATACTCTGTGAATCAAAAAGATTTTTCTACATTATAGGTGTCTCCTCTAAACTAGTGGGTTGATCCTGTGCCGTTCATCTTTCATTCTGTTTTGAAGAAACTTTATACAGAACCTTTCATATGTGCTTCTTACCAAATTTCGGTTTCATTTGGCTACTCGGTTTCATAGGAGAAGATTTTTTAGAAATCGAACAATCAGAAACAAGAATTGCCTGTGGCGGCCATGTTTGTTAACGGATGGGGACGAAATGTGCAATCTTTATAAAGGATCTTCCATAGATGCTTCCGACAATGTTTCGGTTCATTTGGCTAAGCGGTTTCAGAGAAGAAGATTTTTAGAAATCGACCAATGAGAAACAAGAATTCACTGTGAGAGCCATGTTTGTTAACGAATCGGCACGAAATGTGTAATCTGTATGGATGACCTGCCATAGATGATACCTACCAAATTTTTGTTCATTTCGACAAGTGGTTTCAGAGGAGAATATTGTTTAGAATCTATCAATCAGAAACAAAAATTGCATGTGGCAGCCATGTTTGCTAACGGATCGGGACGAAATGTGCAATCTTTATAAAGGACCTTCCATAGATATTTCCTTCCCAGTTTCGGTTTATTTGGCCAAGCGGTTTAAGGGGAGAAGATTTAAAAAAATCGACCAATCAGAAACAAGAATTGCCTTTGGCGACCATGTTTGTTAAAGGATCGGGACAAAATGAGCATCTTTGTAGAGAACCTTCCATCGATGCTTCATAGCAGGTTTCAATTCATTTGTCTTAAGTGGTTTTAGAGGAGAAGATTAAACTGTGAAAAGTTAACGGATAACGGACGCCAAGTCATGGCAAAAGCTCACCTTGTCTTTGGCAAGATGAGCTAAAAATCAATGCGAAATTCTCCTCTTGACCTGGACAAAGTCTCAGAAAAGTTTTACAAATTAATATAGGACATATGGAAATAAGGCAAGATTATACCGGCAAATTGACAGACATAACAGAGAGTGATATCTAATGAGTACTGAATCGCAATACGTATAAGCAGGGTGAGTACTAATTACCAGAGACTTTGTACTGTTATTAATTAAGATACAAAATCTATATTTCAATAAATAAGAGAATTTCATGAGACAACAATTTTATTATAACAATATAATTTACAATATAAATGTAGCATTTTGCTGAGAAGAAGTACCTTCAGTATTAAAATTGACACATTTATAGTACATCTGCTGACAAGAAGTACCTTAAGTATGAAAGTTGACACATTTATAGTACATCTGCTGACAAGAAGTACCTTAAGTATGAAAGTTGACACATTTATAGTACATCTGCTGACAAGAAGTACCTTCTAGAATGACAGTAGACGCATTTATGGTACATCTGCTGACAAGAAGTATCTCATAGAATGAAAGTCAACGCATTTATAGTACATCTGCTGACAAGAAGTACCTTAAGTATGAAAGTTGACACAGTTATAGCACATCAGGCAAGTCTGAAAATAAATCTAGTACACAGCAGTCTTTGCCTTTATTTTTTTTTATTTACTTATGCGAAAGCCAAATTTTCAGTTGTCCGAATCCATTTTTGCTTGTCCCGGGC
Source organism: Bathymodiolus brooksi (assembly GCA_963680875.1). Classification (NCBI taxonomy): domain Eukaryota; kingdom Metazoa; phylum Mollusca; class Bivalvia; order Mytilida; family Modiolidae; genus Bathymodiolus; species Bathymodiolus brooksi. Next base: position 80,529,248 of record OY804585.1, on the reverse strand, counting down.
TTTGGGCAAGTGGGCTAGCGTTAAGACTGAAACAGGGCCTCTATTTTTCCTTCTATTATAAGGAAGTCATATCATTTTCCAGGAAGTCAATCAAGTTATAATAATATATTACAAATCATGTACAAGTGTAGATTTTACAAAGTTTTAAGCTTCGTAACTGACACAGGGCAAATATGTTCACAATATTCATGTTTCATGTCTGGAAATTGGTTCATCTGCATTATTTTTTAACAGGTTATTATACATGAAAACAATTTGTTACCAAAATGAAATGAAAATTTCCAGGAAAGGTTTCAGTTTAAAAAATATACTAATTTCTCTGATATTTTCATATAAGAACCAACTGGAAAATATTATGCCTTGTGGCCATATTGGAGAGATAAAATTTCAACTGGCCACCACGATATAACTGAAATATTGTTGAAAGTGGAGTTAAGCATAATAAAGGTATATGTCAGGATTGGCAGTTTACTCACATGTGGAAAACGCTAGCATGACCACATTATTGATCATTCAGTGAAAAGAGTACACTCTGCTTAATTAAAAAGGTAAATAATTATGTTCTTATATTAGGTTGTAACTATTATTAGGTTGAAATAAGCAATGGTTTCAAACATTATTACACCAAGCAATACAAAAGCTTTCTGTCTGAAGATTTGTAAATGTCATAAAACTAGAGTGATACTCGCTATAACCTTTATTCAACATAAATCCATATATAATGGTGTGGGTTCAAATCCCGTCGAGGGAAGAACAAACATTTGACAGCTCTAAAATCTAATTCTAACACTGTTTGGTTTAATTTTCAGACGTATATAATATTTAGTATTAACCTAGTATCCTTAGTAACTTTGAGATCAAGTGGGACTGATATATTGTATGGTTGTCACTTGCTTCTAGACGTTTGTATAATATGCTTTATTTCCTGTGACTGTATAATGAATTCTTCATTATCCTATACAATATATTAAAAATTGCTGAGTTAGATTGCTGTCAAATTATAATATTAAGTATATATGTACCATCTACACACGCTTATACACATGTCTTACGTCTATCCCTAGATTTGCCTTATCAGAAAAGGTAACACTACGATTATTGAAGCTCCTTTTAAAGGGAGTGGATGTGGTCGAGTGGTCTAGGGCGCTGGACGTAGGGCTAAGCGAATGGTGCTGCAGTGTATCAGTGGTGTGGGTTCAAATCCCGTCGAGGGAAGAACAACAATTTGACAGCTCTAAAATCTAATTCTAACACTGTTTGGTTTAATTTTCAGATATATAAACATCTAAAGTGCAGCACAACAACATAAAAAAAGATGCTAAAATATAACAAAAATAACTATAAGTCAGCAAAAAGACTATAATTATAATCAAATTGACGAATATTTCGCTTGACCAACAAGCTTCATCAGCGTCTGTAATCTGATCTGAAAGATGATCTGAGGATCAAATTGTCACGTGACCATCAGTTATCATATGACAAAGTTATAGAGAGTGGGTTTTCAAAGGCCATTTTAATCTAGCGGCACAAGATGCCTGTTTCAATGTTCCGGCATAAAATATGCCCATTTCAATATACCGACACAAGATGCCTATATCAATGTTCCGGCATAAAATATGCCATTTCAATATACCGGCATAAAATGCCCATTTTTATTTACCGGCATAGGATTCAGATTAAGTTTTATTCTTGCGCATTTGATAAATGTACTTTGCACGTACATATACTTGTGTGCTACACACCTTGATTGATTTATTCTGATTAAAATTTAAAAAGATTATCCTGCCTGTGAATTAAATAATGGAATGAATCTTTCCATTTCTACGACAATGTTTACATAGTGAAAATGAGCATTGAACCGTTACAATAAATTAACCAGAAAAATCTATTTTTAACACGATTACAGTACTGATGTATGGAGACTTGGCAAATACACTAGTTTTGTCTGATCCGGCGACAAAAAAGTTTCTAGAGCTACAAAATTCAATAGAATCTTTCACAAAATTTTGAAAACAATTTTTTGTATCATTCCAAATCATAGGCAAGCATTAAGCTGACTTCCATTTCGGCACAACTAATGCTCCTTTCGCATTACACAAACACAAAGGATTAGTGACTCTAGAGACAAGTCCAATAGGTGAAACTAGCCAATTATTTTTATCAGACCAGTCAAATGCAAAAGCATCTACACCACATGTACCAGGATTCCAAAACTTGGAATTAAATTTTTTGACTTTACGATTTTTGTGATCTGCAAGTCTATCAATTGTAAAAACACCTCATTTGCATTGAATCATATTTAAAATATTTCCAGCAACGCTCCAGTTGTCAAAGTTGAATATTTTACTAAAATAATCAGCTGATACATTTTGTTCCCTGGGTAACCATTCTAATTCAATATTACTATTATTAGACATACAAATTTTATAAATATTCCAGGCTAAAATTTGTAAATCTGATTTCATGCTACCTACCTGACAAATACGAACTACGTTTCGATTGTGTATATTTTAACAACTTACCATACAATTGAGATTTTAAACGATCTAATAAAAATTCTAAAGTCCTAAGTTCTCGCCAAGTAGAACTCTTTAATTTTTCCCCCTCAGTCCACATTACATGTGCTACTTTTAAAATAGCTTCATCTATAAAAACCTGCACCTGAATAAGCACTTGCATCAGAAAACAGTATACGTTCTGGTTTTCTATGTATTGGACACACTAATCTCTTAGGATGAGATTTACAATTGTTAAGCCAAAATTCTAACTCAGATCTGACTGAGGGTGAAATAAAAATGGGTAAATCCCAAGTATTACTCTCACATACGCTGTACATGTATTACGCGTCATTAATTGACATATGTTGCCTAATGCAGGAATTAAAGAAATGAATTTTTCTACAATTGAAGCTAAATGTCTGGCAGTTATAAATTCACCGTTTAAAATAAGTGAATTATTTCTCTGTATTTCTCCATTTTATTTTCCGGAACTTCAATAACACCTTGTTCTAAATTCCATAGTAATCCCAACCAATCTAACTTTTGTGTAGGTGTAAATATAGATTTTTAGTAAAAATGTGTCCTGCGGAACAAAGTCCAAACGGTAAAGCAGAAAAAATAAAATACCTATCTTTACCGTCTATGTTCCAAGAAAACCCGTGAAATCGTTGGTGCTCTGAATGTATATCTAAGTGATGATAACCTGAACGCATATCCCATTTTACCATAAAGAAGCCCTTTTTTGCATATTGCTTAGCTTCTAGAACGCTTTCAAATTTAATCTTCTGTTTTTGTACATACTTATTAACATGTCTGAGATCTAGTGCAAGTCTATGTTTGCCAGAATCATTAACGGAAACAGTTAAAGGATTTATAACATATGGTTTTTGAAAAACATCTATAATACAACCCTTCTCTTTCAAATCTGTAATAGCTTTCAAACCAAAATCTGCATGATTCAAAGCGGATTTATTATTCTTTAGAAAAGCTGAAGGTGGATTTTGATAAAAAGGAATAATATAACCAAATTCAATTGTACTCATTACTAATTCTGATGGACTTAAAATTTTTTTCAAAAATTCTATATGATTTATTAACCTATTTTTGAGTCTGTGGTGGACCCCAATGAGAAAATCCGATTAAAACAAAATCGCTAAGATGACCGCAACTGACAAACTGAGATAACCGTAATTGCACCGCCGAATTATGATCAGTTACGGTCATCTTAGCAATTTTTTAAAATCGGATTTTCTCTTTCATATACATTTTTGAATCGTAATTTGTGATTTCCTTGTGAAAAGTTCATAGATTACTAATGCATGTGTCATTTAAAATACATTATAGAAACAATTTAATCGACAAAAAAGATTCTTACCTAATTTCATGTCCGCCATCTTGGGATGACCGTAATTACAGTTACAGTCATCAGCTTTACCCCAGTGAATAGACCATTATCTCATTCCAGATTTAATCCTGAAATTATGCATTTTTAAACCTTTTTTATACTCGTTATTTCCCTTACTACGGTACCCGTTCTAGCAAGAGTGGTATTTGTTGTTCCAATAGAAAAATCACAATAGAATTGAAATATTGTTGAAAGTGGCGTTATACACCATAACCCTTAACCCTGGTCTGGTATAGGTACTTCAATAAAAAGAATCTGGGTTAAACCTTATTGTATATTTTGATATCCACTTTGAGATCTACAGCGAGTGTAAATTCGTCATACTCTTGTACTAGTCTTTGAGATCTACAGCGAGTGTAAATTCGTCATACTCTTGTACTAGTCTTTGAGATCTACAGCGAGTGTAGATTCGTCATACTCTTGTACAAGTGTTGTGAACATTTACTGTTTAAAAAACAAAATACATAACATAATTGTTTAGTTTGCCATGTATTATAAAAATACAAAGTAAAAATCACAATTCTGAGAGACAAGTCTAGCAGAAAAGAAAAGTAAAATCTACAATAGGAAATGTAATGTGCAGTGACATTATCACACGATTAACTTGTTGAGAGTTATAAATAAATGGAAAGATTTGGATATTAACTCCTCCGAAATAAATTAGAATAAAAGAACACATACCAAGATGTACAGCGAACAAAAAATGTTATTATTGGTGTAAAAAGGGAAAACAATTGCGTAAAAATTGTAAATGACTTTTGTTCTCATTTCCAGTTGAGGTGTTCCATTCGATTTCCGTTCAACGGTGTTCATAACGTCATACACGATGCATGAAACTAACTAATCGGTTTTGACGCGTTTGTTCTAACTAAATTATTGTATACCTTGTACACAAACCTAACTTGCAATGGATAGGCAGATTAATATTTTAGCCCTGCAGTCAATACTTTTTTTTCTATTTTGATATTGTATTGCATATCCTTCGACTTACGACTTGTTATTACCCCTTTGGTGTCTTCCTAGTTTTCTTGTGATATATAATTATGTAATACAACATCAACAATTACCGACATTAGCTTTGAAAAATTAATGTAACACTAATATGTATTCACTCAGACACTCGGGTCAAGTGGTTCTGATCTTAAATGCATGGTGTTTCAAATTACTTTTCCAATTGTTTACGACCAGACACCTTTGAAATTAAATATGCATCTGTATCTTTGTTTCTTTAATATGTTCGTGTTAATCAGGCATCTTGATTTTAATTTAGATCCAAGGACGCAGTTTAACAGAACAAGCAGAGCTTACTTATGTAATGGTATCCCATTATCACCATGTCAGGATATAATAGCTGGATATACATCAGGTGTTCCTAATACATGTATGCCACCGGAAGCCGGAGTGAGGATAGGAAGGAAAGGTTATAAACAAATAATGATATCTGTAAGTCTTTGATGAGTGTATGATTAATTGATAGTGATTATGTTTTTTCCCAATTAAAATCATTATTGAAAACTTTACATTTGTTAGTGAAAAAGCATAAGTACCTGTACCTTATCCTGGCCTCGTTAATATTAGTAGCATGCTATGTAAATAGCTAGTCATTTTAGTACAATACAGTTAAGATTGATCAATGATATTGATTATGTAGGTAAATGGTATCTCTGGAAGTGGCATGCGGGTGGAAATTTAGATTGCCTCACATACTAGAGGACATAATGTATAGGATTGGACTATTTGACTAGAAAACAGTCCACCAGCAACAACTTCTAAGAGGTTTTCCTTATTAGCAGCTGCTGCAAAATCTCGTTTACCTGCAAGATGCTGACAATCGCTAAACACGAGGAATCTTCGTCCCGTCTAAAGAGAAAAATGTTTATTTCCTTTCCTTTGTTCCCCACAACCAGGGAATACCATTTCAGGTGAATTGGTGTACATTGAAGCAGACAAATTATGTAATATTCAGATGTCCGGAACTGCGTAGGGGTTGAAGGAATTTTGTGGTATCAGTATTTTGCATGAAACAAATTAGCACTGAGATAACGGGATACCAGCATCAGGAAGTTCCACGAGTTAACGAATTATGGAATGGAATTTGAATTCTGAGTTATTTCAAGGTTTATGTTATAAAGTCTCTCAATGACTTGCAAAAGGTGCTCCGGTTTCCTCGACCAATAATACTGGTCGCAGTGATATATTAGCTGAAATATTGTTACAAGTGGCGTTTGACATCCTTAAACTAACCCATCTAACAAAAGTTTGAAGATACCAAAGGGGTAATCAGAATCCAAATATCGAAGAATAACAGACAACACAATGGCCAAATGAAAAGGTACAAAAGGATAAACAACGATATAAAAAAAACCATACACATAAAACTAAAGATCGAGTAACACGAACCCCACTAAAAACCGGGGGTGAATTCAGGCGCTCCACTAGATACACGAACAGCTATTAACTTCTTTGAAATGAATTAATTGTCACATCAAAACGATAATGACACGTTCAATTGTCCGATGTTCGCTGTTGCTGTACGGTTAGACGTTATCATACAATACCATTGCTGGAATCTGGAGCACGTTGCGTATTATGTGTAGTATTGACAGGGTATAAATATGATGATACTTGGCGAAATTTACTTCCTTTTATGAAAGCTAGTATTCCGGAAAAATGTTATCTCACTTTCTCACTTTAGTTTCAGTGCTATAACCCAACAAGAAGACAGGGTTACACAGACTGTTCAGGAATAACTCTGTATTATACCAGCAAAATACGAAGATTCGATGCAGGTGTTTCTCCACTAGAGGTCACTCATTTTTCTATTCCTGCCGGAAGGTCTGCGTTTGAAGTCGTCAGCGCATGTCCGGGAGACTGCACAGTCCTGCAGGTGGCATCACCAATATATATAATACTAGGAATGAATCATATGCACAGAATAGGTCAGAAAATACAATTGGATATTTTTATCCAATTTTATATCAAATATTTAAGTATATGTTCCTGAATATTTACTATAGATATAAAAGGAATCCAAACCAAATAAAATATGTCTGTAATGTCAAATCTACAGCTGAGCATGAATATATTGGTCAGTAATATCCATTTTTAGCTCACAAGAGTTTTTTTTAAATGTGTTCTTAAGGATTCGATTTACAAAACTGACGTAGTATCTTTGTATTTTTAATAATATTTCTACAACAACTTCGAAACGCATCGGTGTTTTAATATTTATTTGTATTGATTTTTGCCATGTATTATGCTATGTTGTAAATTGTAGGGAGAGGGCGTTTATAATGTAGTTATTACTTGTGCCCAATCCCATTGCTTATATTAGAGCAATAAAATATGCTAAATTCACAATTTAACGATAAATAATGATCTCTCACTATTAACCACGTCGAAGACATTTATAAGCTATGACAGCCATTCTGATTTTATTTCATAAGATATTGTTGCTGCCCCTTTCTTATGATCACCTGCGATCTTAAACCTATTATTGTCATTATACCTATTGGATTTAATTGGTACCGTAAACTAACCAAGCATAAAATATTTGAAATAGAAATCTTGAATTATCTCAATTCAGGTCGAAAGCAAAGAATAGAGATACACAGGGGAGGAAATCTACATACATTGGTTACAAATGACACAAATTATAAAATCATACATCCACATTATTTTTGGTAAGTAGTGACGCATTGCTACCATGGTGACCAATGATATACACGATAAAGTCATACCTATATATTGCTTGTGGAAATCGGTCTACAATAGTAATACTAAGTGACTGCTTATTAGAAGTGACCGCATGGATAGATTTGACTGTTTATATATATAACAGGTTGATATATTTTTAACCTTTCACATATCTCCTACATTATAGAAAATAATTGCATGAACCAGAATGAAAGCATCCAAAAGCATAGCATAACCTTACTGTGGTGAGTGGAGTGACTGCTTGACAATGTCAACAAAATATAAATCTCTATAGAAGAGATAACTTATCGACTCCCAAAAATCAATAAGAAGCATAATTTAAGAAAGTTTAATGATATCAAAGGGGTCATCAGAATCCGTAAATCGAAGGACAGATAATGTAATGGCCAGAAAGAAAAAGGAGAAAAGGATAAACAACAATCTACAAAACATTACACAGAAAACCAAAGATCGAGCAAAACAAACTCCACCAAAAACTTGTGGTGATCTCGGGTTCTCCAGAAGGCAAGCAGTTCCCGCTCCACGTGTGGCACCCGTCGTATTATTCTCTATTTATATGATTCACAATATGAAAAAAAAACTAATTTAAGCAAACGTATGCTTAATACCATCAAACAATCTTTGAATGTTTTACTCTCTTAATATTTCAGGCACGAAAAACCTATACAGTTATTACCCGGTGATATGTTAAAGATGACCTGTGAATATGATTCTAGACTAGAAAATAGTACCGTCAAGTGGGATGTATCATGGCGCGGAGAAATGTGTAAAGGCTTGTTATTGTATTATCCAAAGCAAAGTTGGCCGTCTCACCATTGTCAAAATTATAGATCAATACCGTTATGTGAACTCATGATCGATGCTACCGTATTTGGATGCCATTTCCGCAGTTTCGTATCATCCCTTGGTACGTCGAATCGCACACTTATAGAAAGTGTAATACGAAACTGTGGACAGGATGAAACTTGTACACCTGAATGTTTAAAAATGGTTTCAGTTGTAAGACAGGATCCATGTTTGCAAGGAGATATATATGATTTATGGAAAGAGACTAGACTTATTAAAGCTAATACTCTGTTCTTAACATTATACGAAGTTTTGACAAAGTGTGAAGAATTCTATAAACAACAAGCCCACCTGATATCAAACGCCCCTGCTCATGGATGGGACGGTTTATTAAAATGATATGTATTTAACATTTACAATAATTCTACTTTATTGGATCTCATGAATATTCATTGTACACTTATTAATTATTTTGCATACATGTTTTTTTTATTAAATGTAATGGTAATGGTAAATACTTTCATATTTGGAGGAAAACCACATCGATGGTGTAATGGCTATCATGCTCGTGTTGAGTGTGGTAGATTGTGGACTCGAGCTCGAGTTGGATCACACGAAAGACAACGAAATTGGTATTGTTTGCTCTCCCACTAAACACGCAGCTTTAAGGAGAGAGAGACAATAAGGATTGGTTGGCTCGGAATCAGGATAATGTGTCCGAGTGGAGCGACAGGTCTACTCACAAGCTGTTGTTTCAGTGAACTAGCACTATCAAAACAATTCAACAAAACCTGTTGGTCAAGTAAGCGGTAGAAATCATTATCATCTCTTCGAATTTAACTTGCTCTCACCATGATAGATTAAAGAATTGATCATTTGGCGTAAAACAACAATCACTCCCTCAATTTTAGAGGAAAATAAGAATGAGCACGATTTCATTTTATGAATTTAAACACTTAGTTTCGTATGACAATAATATGACAATATATTACTCAATTTGTTGTGGCAATATAAAATATCAATTTAAATTGATAAAAATGAAATCACAACCCAGATGAAAAACACAAAATAAAGACCCTCATTCTTACACGCACCAAAAAGTACATAGCTAAAGATCAGACGTAAACTAATTTACACTGTCTGACGAGACTAGTCGGTGGAAGTACTTCTTTAGTGATAAGTTTATCTTGGTTTGTGTATCAACTCCTCGTGAAATGAAATAATTGAACACCGGGATCGGGGAGGGGTGATATATTTCAATTTAAGACATCGGCAACAAGCTGAAAAACCGAATCTTGGTAATGGTGGAAAAAACGAAAAATAGAAAAAATGCCACACTGTCGGAAGAATTCGAAACATCTATAGAAAACTATTAGACAAAATCGATACCCCTAGCACACATATACATAATCACCCACTTTTCTTGCTTGAGACAGACACAGCAATGAAAAAGTGGCGAATTTAAGCTAGTTTAATGGGCCCAAACCTCTACTGTTAGTGAAGAGATACGGTCATATTTGTGTTTAGCCAACCCTCGCATTCAGGGACGTCTTAGCGTATGGTCACGCTAGGTAGTTGCCCAGGGGCCCCATGTTAATATATGTATGTTGTGACTTGCTGTCAATAAATAAATACTATACTAAACTATGAATATTTGTCTGAACTGAAAAAACGTGCAGAAGCTTATTCACTGATTGGAAATCTGTTATCCTTCTTATGTGAATTGAAAACAATTGATTCTGATGAGATAAACAAAAAGTGTGAACATCTGCCTAATGTGTATCACAAAGACCTTGATTATGGTGACAATTTAACTGAATGTGAGCATCTCAAACACTACAGGATTCTTGATGAAACTTGTGAGACCCTCCTTGCATTGTACAGAAAAATCTTTTGGACAACTTGATATCTGTGTTTCCCAATGTTGAAATTGCACTCAGAGTGTTCATGTGCATAATGGTGATCAACTGTGCAGGGGAACGTTTATTTTCAAGACTGAAGCTTATTTTAACAAATCAGCTTCGCAGCACAATGAGGCAGCAGCGTTTGAACTGGCTTTCACTCATGTGTATGAAATATTACATCATGAAGACCATTGATTTCAAGCCAATTATAAAGCAACTCTCTACAAAGAAATTTCGCAAATGTTTGTGTTGAACACTTGATTAATAATAAATAATTCGCAGTAATTTCATACAGTGCCACCGTCTGTATGGTTTACAAATTGAGTAACATTTATATGTAGAATGCTTTGTTTTTTTCAAAGTACATGTTATATTGTTAAAACGTTTGTGTTGATTAATCTTTGCTGTACAACATGTTTTTTAATGTTTAAACACTGATTTTGTTGGAAGTACCAATTCAATGAAAATAGGTTTAATTTTATCGATCATTTACATTTTTATTCCTGTGAGTGTTGTGTAGGTAGGGGCCCCAGTACACTGCTTTGTCCAGGGGCCTATTATGCTGTTAAGACGGCCCTGAATTTGGGACTCAAGTTGGGAGTGTGGCAAAAGGCCCTGAGACTGAGTGGCAAAAGTGGTGTGGTCTTATTTTTGTTAGCCTGGGAAACTAGCTCAGGAATGGTGGTCTGCCCCTGAATAAAAATATTTGTTTCTAAGTAATTCCCAGAGAGATACTGTGCACAAAGATCCTTTACTTTTCAACTGTTTACAATAAATTAAAGTTTTACAGACAATAACAGTATTTATTATATGACTATAAATATTTCTTTTATCTGATTGGTTAAAAGCATGAGATTTTTTCTTGATATAGCTTGATGAATACTGTCTAAACCTTCAATTTCTGCAACAATTAAGTTTGATCGTTCCAGAGGAGCCTTTGGAACGTTATATTAACCTCACGTGACGTTAAAATCGGAAAACCCCTATTTTTAATTTTGACGTCACGTGAGGTTAATATAACGTTCCAAAGGCTCCTCTAGAACGATCAAAATTTATCTTTGCAGTATGCATAAATCTTTCTTGTTGCCATTGAAATTTACAAAAAAAACACATGTAGTGTTTAACGCCAATTTATAAAACATGGCCCAGAGGACATTAATAACAGTTTCATATAATAAAACAATTACTGACTTTCATTTCGATTAATATAAAGATCTATCGTTCCAAGATATACGATATTTACCTCGGCTTTGGCCTCGGTAAATATCATATATCTTGGAACGATAGATCTTTATATTAACCTCAATAAAATTCAATAATTGTATGATAAAGTCATACAGTAAATTACAATTCTGCAAATAATACAAATTTATTCAAAACTTTCTTGTTCTTTTGTTTATGAATATTAAATTATTATTTTCTTGTTATATTTATTAATATTTAGGATAAAATGTTCCTTTTAGGTATCTGAATCTTTGTTTTTCACTTATTTTTCATTTTATTTTAACAATCTATTCATGAAATTTTCAAATAACAAATGTTAGCACAAATGTGAATAAAAAATAATACATTATAAAACAATATATTTTTCTTCTTTCGCTTGAACAGTGTACATTTATCCAGCTTAAGATTACTATGCTTACCTGAATAAACATATTTGTTTCTAAATAATTTCCAGAGAGATAATGTGCACAAAGATCATTTAGTTATTATATCACCCATCTTCATTTCTTTGGCAAACACACGGTGGTCAAATATGGTCGATAGCTACATCTTTCCCAAATTGGTATTGCTATTTCTTTTAGTTTCAGTAGCTCTAATAGAAATTGTGTTCCATTTTAATAAACAAATATAAATTTTCCTCCCAAGTTATACAATATTTTATTTTAATATTTCTTCAGGAACTCTTTCGCTCATAACTACTTTTCTTTCATGAAGATGACTTTGTTGACCTTTTTGTACCCCCCGATAATACCTATGTACAAAAAATTAGTATAACAAAACACATTCTGACGTCTTTTTCAATTATATACTATTTTCATTCATTACTGTTCTATCTGGGTTCCAGCCAACTTTCTTCAAAAATATACAAAGATCTCTTGCCACAGGAGCATGGGTGTTGTCCAGAACACTGAGTTCTTGTAGACAAGCATCGATAAAATTATGTTTTAGTCAAATCTAATAATTTTTCTTTCATTTGATTCATCAATGGGAATAATATGACGACGTTGTCCAATGTAATAAAATGAAAAACAAAAAGATACAAGACTGTCAGAACAATTTAAAAATCTAGAAAGACAAAAACATACCACACTGTGAGAACAATTTAAAAATCTAGAAAAACAAAAACATACCACAGTCAGAACAATCCCAAAATCTAGAAAAACAAAAACATACCACACTGTCAGAACATTCCCAAAATCTAGAAAAATAAAAACATACCACACTGTCAGAACATTCCCAAAATCTAGAAAAACAAAGACATACCACACTGTCAGAACAATCCCAAAATCTAGAAAAACAAAAAGATACCACACTGTCAGAACAATCCCAAAATCTAGAAAAACAAAAACTACCACACTGTCAGAACATTCCCAATATCTAGAAAAATAAAAACATACCACACTGTCAGAACAATCCCAAAATCTAGAAAAACAAAAAATATACCACACTGTCAGAACAATCCCAAAATCTAGAAAAACAAAAACTACCACACAGTCAGAACAATCCCAAAATCTAGAAAAACAAAAACTACCACATTGTCAGAACAATCCCAAAATCTAGAAAAACAAAAACTACCACACTGTCAGAACAATCCCAAAATCTAGAAAAACAAAAACTACCATACTGTCAGAACAATTTAAAAATCTAGAAAAACAAAAAGATACCACACTGTCAGAACAATCCCAAAATCTAGAAAAATAAAAACATACCACACTGTCAGAACATTCCCAAAATCTAGAAAAATAAAAACATACCACACTGTCAGAACAATCCCAAAATCTAGAAAAACAAAAAGATACCACAACGTCAGAACAATCCCAAAATCTAGAAAAACAAAAACTACCACATTGTCAGAACAATCCCAAAATCTAGAAAAATAAAAACTACCACACTGTCAGAACAATCCCAAAATCTAGAAAAACAAAAACTACCACATTGTCAGAACAATCCCAAAATCTAGAAAAACAAAAACTACCACACTGTCAGAACAATTCTAAAATCTAGAAAAACAAAAAGATACCACACAGTCAGAACAATTTCAAAATCTAGAAAAACAAAAACATACCACACTGTCAGAACAATTCTAAAATCTAGAAAAACAAAAAGATACCACACTGTCAGAACAATTCCAAAATCTAGAAAAACAAAAACATACAACACTGTCAGAACAATCTCAAAATCTAGAAAAACAAAAACATACCACACTGTCAACAATCCCAAAATCTAGAAAAACCAAAACATACAACACAGTCAGAACAATTCCAAAATCTAGAAAAACAAAAACATACCACACTGTCAGAACAATCCCAAAATCTAGAAAAACAAAAAAGATACCACACAGTCAGAACAATTCTAAAATCTAGGAAAAAAAAACCATACCACACAGTCAGAACAATCCCAAAATCTAGAAGAACAAAAAGATACCACACAGTCAGAACAATCCCAAAATCTAGAACAAAAACATACCACACTGTCAGAACAATCCCAAAATCTAGAAGAACAAAAATATACCACACTGTCAGAACAATTTCAAAATCAAATATCAAAATCATAGTAAGAGTCAAAATAGATACAACTTACAAACAAATACATAACCACTCACTGTCTTGGTTCGGTACAGACACGTCAATAAAAAGTGGCGATGTTAAGCTAGTTTTACAATTTAAAAATCTAGAAAAACAAAAAGATACCACACTGTCAGAACAAACCCAAAATCTAGAAAAACAAAAACTACCATACTGTCAGAACAATTTAAAAATCTAGAAAAACAAAAAGATACCACACTGTCAGAACAATCCCTAAATCTAGAAAAATAAAAACATACCACACTGTCAAAACATTCCCAAAATCTAGAAAAATAAAAACATACCACACAGTCAGAACAATCCCAAAATCTAGAAAAACAAAAAGATACCACAACGTCAGAACAATCCCAAAATCTAGAAAAACAAAAACTACCACATTGTCAGAACAATCCCAAAATCTAGAAAAATAAAAACTACCACACTGTCAGAACAATCCCAAAATCTAGAAAAACAAAAACTACTACATTGTCAGAACAATCCCAAAATCTAGAAAAACAAAAACTACCACACTGTCAGAACAATTCTAAAATCTAGAAAAACAAAAAGATACCACATTGTCAGAACAATTCCAAAATCTAGAAAAACAAAAAGATACCACACTGTCAGAAGAGTCCCAAAATCTAGAAAAATAAAAACATACCACACTGTCAGAACAATTTAAATATCTAGAAAAACAAAAAGTTACCACACTGTCAGAACAATCCCAAAATCTAGAAAAATAAAAACATACCACACTGTCAGAACATTCCCAAAATCTAGAAAAATAAAAACATACCACACAGTCAGAACAATCCCAAAATCTAGAAAAACAAAAAGATACCACAACGTCAGAACAATCCCAAAATCTAGAAAAACAAAAACTACCACACTGTCAGAACAATCCCAAAATCTAGAAAAATAAAAACATACCACACTGTCAGAACATTCCCAAAATATAGAAAAACAAAAACTACCACACTGTCAGAACAATCCCAAAATCTAGAAAAACAAAAACTACCACATTGTCAGAACAATCCCAAAATCTAGAAAAACAAACACTACCACACTGTCAGAACAATTCTAAAATCTAGAAAAACAAAAAGATACCACACAGTCAGAACAATTTCAAAATCAAATATCAAAATCATAGTAAGAGTCAAAATAGATACAACTTACAAACAAATACATAACCACTCACTGTCTTGGTTCGGTACAGACACGTCAATAAAAAGTGGCGAGGTTAAGCTAGTTTTACAATTTAAAAATCTAGAAAAACAAAAACATACCACACAGTCAGAACAATCCCAAAATCTAGAAGAACAAAAACATACCACACAGTCAGAACAATCCCAAAATCTAGAACAAAAACATACCACACTGTCAGAACAATCCCAAAATCTAGAAGAACAAAAATATACCACACTGTCAGAACAATTTCAAAATCAAATATCAAAATCATAGTAAGAGTCAAAATAGATACAACTTACAAACAAATACATAACCACTCACTGTCTTTGTTCGGTACAGACACGTCAATAAAAAGTGGCGAGGTTAAGCTAGTTTTACAATTTAAAAATCTAGAAAAACAAAAAGATACCACACTGTCAGAACAGTCCCAAAATCTAAAAAAATAAAAACATACCACACTGTCAGAACAATTTAAAAATCTAGAAAAACAAAAAGATACCACACTGTCAGAACAATCCCAAAATCTAGAAAAATAAAAACATACCACACTGTCAGAACATTCCCAAAATCTAGAAAAACAAAAAGATACCACAACGTCAGAACAATCCCAAAATCTAGAAAAACAAAAACTACCACATTGTCAGAACAATCCCAAAATCTAGAAAAATAAAAACTACCACACTGTCAGAACAATCCCAAAATCTAGAAAAACAAAAACTACCACATTGTCAGAACAATCCCAAAATCTAGAAAAACAAAAACTACCACACTGTCAGAACAATTCTAAAATCTAGAAAAACAAAAAGATACCACACAGTCAGAACAATTTCAAAATCTAGAAAAACAAAAACATACCACACTGTCAGAACAATTCTAAAATCTAGAAAAACAAAAAGATACCACATTGTCAGAACAATTCCAAAATCTAGAAAAACAAAAACATACAACACTGTCAGAACAATCTCAAAATCTAGAAAAACAAAAACATACCACACTGTCAACAATCCCAAAATCTAGAAAAACAAAAACATACAACACAGTCAGAACAATTCCAAAATCTAGAAAAACAAAAACATACCACACAGTCAGAACAATCCCAAAATCTAGAAAAACAAAAAAGATACCACACAGTCAGAACAATTCTAAAATCTAGAAAAACAAAAACATACCACACAGTCAGAACAATCCCAAAATCTAGAAGAACAAAAAGATACCACACAGTCAGAACAATCCCAAAATCTAGAACAAAAACATACCACACTGTCAGAACAATCCCAAAATCTAGAAGAACAAAAATATACCACACTGTCAGAACAATTTCAAAATCAAATATCAAAATCATAGTAAGAGTCAAAATAGATACAACTTACAAACAAATACATAACCACTCACTGTCTTGGTTCGGTACAGACACATCAATAAAAAGTGGCGAGGTTAAGCTAGTTTTACAATTTAAAAATCTAGAAAAACAAAAAGATACCACACTGTCAGAACAGTCCCAAAATCTAGAAAAATAAAAACATACCACACTGTCAGAACATTCCCAAAATCTAGAAAAATAAAAACATACCACACTGTCAGAACAATCCCAAAATCTAGAAAAACAAAAAGATACCACACTGTCAGAACAATCCCAAAATATAGAAAAACAAAAACTACCACACTGTCAGAACAATCCCAAAATCTAGAAAAACAAAAACTACCACATTGTCAGAACAATCCCAAAATCTAGAAAAACAAAAACTACCACACTGTCAGAACAATTTAAAAATCTAGAAAAACAAAAAGATACCACACTGTCAGAACAATCCCAAAATCTAGAAAAATAAAAACATACCACACTGTCAGAACATTCCCAAAATCTAGAAAAATAAAAACATACCACACTGTCAGAACAATCCCAAAATCTAGAAAAACAAAAAGATACCACACTGTCAGAACAATCCCAAAATCTAGAAAAATAAAAACATACCACACTGTCAGAACATTCCCAAAATCTAGAAAAATAAAAACATACCACACTGTCAGAACAATCCCAAAATCTAGAAAAACAAAAACTACCACATTGTCAGAACAATCCCAAAATCTAGAAAAACAAAAACTACCACATTGTCAGAACAATTCCAAAATCTAGAAAAACAAAAACTACCACATTGTCAGAACAATCCCAAAATCTAGAAAAACAAAAACTACCACAGTGTCAGAACAATCCCAAAATCTAGAAGAACAAAAATATACCACACTGTCAGAACAATTTCAAAATCAAATATCAAAATCATAGTAAGAGTCAAAATAGATACAACTTACAAACAAATACATAACCACTCACTGTCTTGGTTCGGTACAGACACGTCAATAAAAAGTGGCGAGGTTAAGCTAGTTTTACAATTTAAAAATCTAGAAAAACAAAAACTACCACACAGTCAGAACAATCCCAAAATCTAGAAGAACAAAAAGATACCACACAGTCAGAACAATCCCAAAATCTAGAACAAAAACATACCACACTGTCAGAACAATCCCAAAATCTAGAAGAACAAAAATATACCACACTGTCAGAACAATTTCAAAATCAAATATCAAAATCATAGTAAGAGTCAAAATAGATACAACTTACAAACAAATACATAACCACTCACTGTCTTGGTTCGGTACAGACACGTCAATAAAAAGTGGCGAGGTTAAGCTAGTTTTACAATTTAAAAATCTAGAAAAACAAAAAGATACCACACTGTCAGAACAGTCCCAAAATCTAGAAAAATAAAAAGATACCACACTGTCAGAACATTCCCAAAATCTAGAAAAATAAAAACATACCACACTGTCAGAACAATCCCAAAATCTAGAAAAACAAAAAGATACCACACTGTCAGAACAATCCCAAAATATAGAAAAACAAAAACTACCACACTGTCAGAACAATCCAAAAATCTAGAAAAACAAAAACTACCACATTGTCAGAACAATCCCAAAATCTAGAAAAACAAAAACTACCACACTGTCAGAACAATCCCAAAATCTAGAAAAACAAAAACTACCACACTGTCAGAACAATTTAAAAATCTAGAAAAACAAAAAGATACCACACTGTCAGAACAATCCCAAAATCTAGAAAAATAAAAACATACCACACTGTCAGAACATTCCCAAAATCTAGAAAAACAAAAAGATACCACACTGTCAGAACAATCCCAAAATCTAGAAAAACAAAAAGATACCACACTGTCAGAACAATCCCAAAATCTAGAAAAACAAAAACTACCACATTGTCAGAACAATCCCAAAATCTAGAAAAACAAAAACTACCACATTGGCAGAACAATTCCAAAATCTAGAAAAACAAAAACTACCACATTGTCAGAACAATCCCAAAATCTAGAAAAACAAAAACTACCACACTGTCAGAACAATCCCAAAATCTAGAAAAACAAAAACTACCACACTGTCAGGACAATCCCAAAATCTAGAAAAACAAAAAGATACCACACTGTCAGAACAATCCCAAAATCTAGAAAAACAAAAACTACGACATTGTCAGAACAATTTCAAAATCTAGAAAAAAAAGATACTACACTGTCAGAACAATTTCAAAATCTAGAAAAACAAAAACATACCACACTGTCAGAACAATTCTAAAATCTAGAAAAACAAATAAAGGTAATAACAAAATTGTCAGAACAATCTCAAAATTGTCAGAACAATCTCAAAATTGTCAGAACAATCTCAAAATCTAGAAAAACAAAAACATACCACACTGTCAACAATCCCAAAATCTAGAAAAACAAAAACATACCACACAGTCAGAACAATTCCAAAATCTAGAAAAACAAAAACATACCACACAGTCAGAACAATCCCAAAATCTAGAAAAACAAAAACATACCACACTGTCAGAACAATTCCAAAATCTAGAAAAACAAAAAAGATACCACACAGTCAGAATAATTCTAAAATCTAGAAAAACAAAAACATACCACACAGTCAGAACAATCCCAAAATCAAGAAGAACAAAAAGATACCACACAGTCAGAACAATCCCAAAATCTAGAAGCACAAAAACATACCACACTGTCAGAACAATTTCAAAATCAAATATCAAAATCATAGTAAAAGTCAAAATAGATACAACTTACAAACAAATACATAACCACTCACTGTCCTGGTTCGGTACAGACACGTCAATAAAAAGTGGCGAGGTTAAGCTAGTTTTACTTGCCCAAACCTACATGTAAAGGTATCTAAGCAGGTTACTGATAGGATCTTCTGTGGTAAGTTGAAACATCAGTGATAAGTCTAACGAAAATTGCCTAGATCAACTTAGTGAAAGCCACCGATGGCATAGTTAGAGGGAATATCGAACTCGCATACAACCAGGGGCGTGATGAAGACTCCCATTTCTTGTTGTATTGCATATTTATATTGCATAATATTATATTGTTGTACTTTTAGATTGTAAGTGATTGAAATAAATGTATAACTATCATATATCAGTGTCTAAGAAAAAAGATTTGACGACTGCTCTGTAAATAAAAGATGCAAAAATAAATATAAATTCACAGCAATCTTTGAATGAATTGCATATTTAACAATTATCGACCAATGTCGTGTATAAAATATGTACGTAATAACGTAGAAATAGAATTTTCACATGGCAAATTCACATTTCAAATTCCTCGCTAAAATAATCAAACCCGAATTCCAAATTGGTATACAGTCAAACATATATATAAAGGGCACTCAAAGGAACCTGAAAGTGTGCCCTTTATGAGCAGGATACATTTATACACAGGTTAAAATTATTTGCACTATTCATTTTTGGGGAAAATTAGGCTGCACTTTATAGACAGTGATTGGCTATATAGAGGTGCTCATTAAGGCAGTTTTGACTGTATTTGAAAAAATAAACTCCATCCATATTAGTAATAACAACGTAGATATCGAATTGTTTTGGTTGTATAACAACTATTGCCAAAATCTCCTTTGTTTCAATGGTATATTTATTGTTCATTATATCATTGAAAGCAAGGGAGATGAGGTTTGGCTTTATGGTTTATGGTGTTTAACGCCACTTTCAATAATATTTCGGTTATATCAGGGCAGTCAGTTTTATTAGTGGAGGAAACCGGAGTACCGAAGAAAACCACCGACCTGTCGCAAGTCACTGACAAACTTTATCACACAATGTTGTATTGTCGGAGTGGGATTCGAACTCACAACCCAAAGGAGATAGGAGAGTAATCGTGTATTTGGTAAACTGGTGTTTAGAATACTCATAATGAAAGTTAGTACAAATCGTCACAACACTTGGAAAAGTTGACTATAAGGCTTGAAGTTCTTTCATAATTATACAGATTGAAATTATAAGGGTTTTCTTTGTTACAAATCTTTCATTAATCAATTTGCATATTCACAATGTTCAGCTTCATCTGCTCTCTCGATAAAAATAAACCAAAACAATAAAATATCAAAAACAAAAAAACAAATAAATAAACAAACAAACAAAGAAAAATCAAAACAAAAAACAAAACAAAAACAAAAATCGTATATTCATGGCATAACTATTTCACAAATGAAGGAATATTTTGAAGTGCCAGAAGCATCATTCCATGTCCCCCAACCATATCCACTCATTAATAAAAAATCTTGACCATATGAGTTATCAGGTTGAACGTTGGCAAAGTGTGTATTCCATGGCATATATATCATTGCAGTACCATCATCATAGGCCCAGCTCGTCGTACTTCCAACTCTTCGTCCTTGTATGTATGCATATGTAGTTCCAAAGTTATAATTAGCTGTAAAACAAATATGTAATTGTGAGCTCTAGACAACTATTATTATTAGACTGGCATATACTTTGCATAGATTGAGTTTGGGTTGGTTTTGGTTATCGTGTTTAACGCCATTTTCAACAATATTTCAGCTATATCGTGGCGGTCAGTTTTATTGGCGGAGGAAACCGGAGTACTCGGAGAAAAGCACCGACCTGTCGCAATTCACTGACAAACTTTATCACATAATGTTGTATCTAGTACACCTCGTCTGAGCGGGATTCGAACTCACGCTAGTGGTGATAGGCATAGGTAAATCCAACTACCATACGACGATAACGGTAAGTGCATAGACTAATAGTGGTATTTAAATAACTATATGAGAAACTGTTTACTCTTCACAGACATACAGTAAGTAAACATGCCATTTTCGTCTATGTAAGTAAGTACGTGTTTATTAAAGGTCTATGCTATTTCCGTTTTTGGGATAAAAAGTTATTTCTTGAAATAGAACACTAAGACTAAATTATTAAAATTTGAACAAAAAATATCCCCAAGCAAAAATAAATAATGACTATGAAAAATATATTAAGGAATGCTTGAAGCAAAAATCTTTGACTACAACCTTTTTAGATCATATTGAACTGAATTTTCAATCCGACTCGACATAGCAGAAAAGCGTTGAGTGTTTATTCCATTATAGCAACAAATTATCAAATTCAATTGATTTTAACATTTTAATTTGTTACATGTTTTACATCTCCTTAACCATCTTCGATTTTAACGAAAACATTTGTCAAGTATACAATGAAGGTCGATGTCATCACAAATGAAAACAGTATGCTAACAAAAAGGAACAATGGATGAACCATTAGAAGAAAAAAGATGAAACAATAAAGGTCGGTCAACACGATCTGAAACAATAAAGGTCGGTCAACACGATCTCTGACCTGTTTAGTATTGCATTAGTGTCCATTACGCATACAATAAATCTATTTGATTGTGTTGTTTTGTAAACAATGAAAGGGTGTCGTAGTGACCGTTATTGTATGATAAATGGAAACGTGATGACCATTATTGTATGATAGTTGGAGTCGTGGTGCCTACCATCGTATGGTAGGTGCAGTCGTGGAGACTACTATCGTATGGTAGGTGGAGTCGTGGTGACTACTATCGTATGGTAGGTGGAGTCGTGGTGACTACTATCGTATGGCAGGTGGAGTCGTGGTGACTACTATCGTATGGTAGGTGGAGTCGTGGTGACTACCATCATATGGTATGTGGAGTCGTGGTGACTACTATCGCATGGTATGTGGAGTCATGGTGACTACCATCGTATGGTATGTGGAGTCGTGGTGACTACTATCGTATGGTAGGTGGAGTCATGGTGACTACTATCGTATGGTATGTGGAGTTGTGGTGACTACTATCGTATGGCAGGTGGAGTCGTGGTGACTACTATCGTATGGCAGGTGGAGTCGTGGTGACTACTATCGTATGGTAGGTGGAGTCATGGTGACTACCATCGTATGGTATGTGGAGTCGTGGTGACTACTATCGTATGGTAGGTGGAGTCATGGTGACTACCATCGTATGGTATGTGGAGTCGTGGTGACTACTATCGTATGGTAGGTGGAGTCGTGGTGACTACCATCGTATGGTATGTGGAGTCGTGGTGACTACTATCGTATGGTATGTGGAGTTGTGGTGACTACTATCGTATGGCAGGTGGAGTCGTGGTGACTACTATCGTATGGTAGGTGGAGTCATGGTGACTACCATCGTATGGTATGTGGAGTCGTGGTGACTACTATCGTATGGTAGGTGGAGTCGTGGTGATTACTATCGTATGGCGGGTGGAGTCGTGGTGACTGCTACCGTATGGTAGGTGGAGTCGTGGTGACTACCATCGTATGGTAGGTTGAGTCGTGGTGACTATTATCGTATGGTAGGTGGAGTCGTATTGACCGCTATCGTATGATAGTAAGAATCGTCATGACCGCTGTGGTTGTAGTTGTGGTGACAGCTATCGTATGGTAGTTGGAGTTGTGGCGACTGCCATCGCATGGTTGTTCGTGTCGTAGTGACTGCTATCGGATGATAGTAGGAGTCATGGTGACCGCTATCGTTTCGTGATTATATTTACAGCTTCCTGTTCAATCAATGCCTATCACAATTTAAGATATGACGAGTTGTACACGATATAATAGTGTGTGATAAAGTTTTAAAGTGTGTTAGTGATGTGATTTTTTATTGCTCAAAGTGGCGTTAAACACTCTTGACCAGGAAAAAAGACAAAATACACCCGTAAAAACTTGATATATATGATGTATGTTAATCATTGTAGTATTTGTGTTTAACAGCCACTACTAAATTGAAATAATCAGAGATAATAACAGGCGAAGATCGAGGTTTTGTCATTAGGGTGAGTGAAATATAGAAGAGCGATCAAAAGAGATCGCTCTGGTCCAAAGCGGGCACATGGTGGATCCCTGGTAGGAGATCCAGAAGAGTTAGGCTTGTGATGGCTCCACAGGTTTGAAGAATTCTGGCCATTTCTGATCAATCAAATGGTGTATAACATTTGATTTGCAAATTTTGGGGGTAGGGGACACAATCATCACGCTTTCTGTAAATCCCAACCTAAATGAACATGTGTTATAAAATAAAAAAAAAACATTTACAGTTTACAAACGCCTCATCCATATGTTGCATTACAACTGTTACTATTAATACATTGTAGTTATTTTTATTACCACAGAAAAGACAAGAGACAGACTAAACATTCAAAATCTTTAATGAAAATTAAAATCATACTGGACTAACAACATGGAGCCCATTAAAACGCAAGATATGTTATCATGCAATCAATGGATTTACTGTACAATAAAGATATATGCAATGTTTTTTTTTGCTTGATTAAAAACAGTCTTCTGGTCCCTGATTGACATAGAGCAAACGGTAAAAAACGGCAACATCTAATGCGCGAACGAGAAAGAAGACACATATACAAAGATTGGAACTACTCTTTTCGATAAAAATTGACAGTGGTTTTGAACTTTTCGCCATTTCAGGATAGCACAATATATTTGTTTTAAGATTAGACCTTTGTTTTGAGATTCCACATTTTGATCTTCAATCATCCGTGAATAAATTTTGGTTGTAGCGATTAATTGGTTTGTTTGTTTCTTTCTTTGTTTGATGGTGTTTTAACGCCACATTCAACAATATTTCAGTTATATCGTGGCGGTCAGTTTTATTGGCGGAGGAAACCTGAGGACCCTGCGAAAACCATCGACCTGTCGCAAGTCACTGACAAACTTTATCAAATAATGTTGTACACCTCGCCCTGATCGAGATTCAAACTAAAAACATCAGTGGTGATAGGCACATATTGCATAGGTAGTTGTAAATTCAACTACCATAGCGATTATTTGGTCTTGAGATTTCAGCCATACAATTGATATATCTCTACCATACATACTTGAGATGTGGTTATACACTGCTTTGTTTTTATCTTCACTGTCAATCTTTATTAAGGTAGTGCCTTCTGCAATACAGCCTGATACAGCCTGTGTGTAGGATCTCTTGTCAGTATGATACTTGAAACAAAGTGAAACATGGGCCTTGTAAACAAATCCTTTATCAGTTGGACAGGTGTCTGTTAGACCTGAAAAAACGTAACAGTGAAGAAAGATCATCAAATGCAAACTGGACCAAACACAAAGACATTTTAATGAGGTTGCTGATGAATCCACATAAGCGTTACAGAGCTTCAGTAGTTTATAGAGCAATCGAAAAAGAAGAAAAACTAGATCTAAGATAAGAGATCGGTCGAGCACAACGCCACAAGTGACTTATCTGCTGATCATGCAGACCACTATGGTCACACCGTAGCCAACAATATAACAGTCCCTGTTAGATTGTCATTAAATCAAGTCCCTGTTGGGAGTTCGTAAATCGAACAATTTCACAGTCAGTCAAACACGATTGCTATTTTGTGGGACAGAGCAGGTGGCGGACAACGAATCCAGCGGCTGCGATATCAACTTCACATGGGAGCTACGAGTCTAGAAACATTTCTTCTGTTGGTTCACTTCATAGTCTGGGTGTTGATATTCACAGCGGTGCAGAAAGTACCTTCCAGTGGACGGATGATATCCCCAGATTTGAAGCAGCAATACACAGATGACTAGCCACAATACAATCTTGTTGCATGTAGTTTCGTCATTACAGATCACTTCTGGATTCTGTACGCTTAACAGAGGCATTGGTGAAAATAATCAGGATGTGGTGATACAATAGGCATTCGGTGATAGTCCAAAAGTAAGTCAAATATCATTTGACACTTTCCGCGTGTTTGACCCCATTACCATCGAAATACAAGGAAAACATGGGGGCAACGTAGAATAGGTGTTTTATACCGCGTAAGGAAAGCTCCTTGTCACATTGGAGTTATGGCTCTTATGTTATGTTGTGTGCGCATCCTGTTCGTTAGCAAACTTGCTATTTAGCAACGTGAACTTGAATCGCATGTCTCGTTATCATTCAAAATGTGTACGGTTTGGCTGAGTTGTAAAACTGATATAAATCGTTTCGTTAACTATTTTTTCTACAATGTTAATCATATTTGTATGTCTATATTAATGTTGCTAATGGATTGTCCATTCTTGATTAATATCCCTTCAGTTATTTTACCTGACGTTTATTTAGGTCCATATATGCGAAAAATATCATGGAAACCTTTCACGATCCTCGTCTTATTTCGAGATCTCCTTCATAAAATCATAATTCAGGATTGACTTGGGGCAACTTTGCAAAAGCTGACACGTAATTTTTGGAATAGCGTAAGTGTTCAAAGTTGTGTACCGTCCGAAGTCGATATACTTCCCTCGTAGTTATGCAGAGTTGAGATAGCGGAACATAAAGGCGGAGATAATAACGAAATACATTTATCTAATTTAAGGACGTAAAAATAAATATACAAATTATATTAAATATGGAAGATTGTCGAAAAATATTTAACGAAACGATTTATATAAATTTTACAAGCCAATCCAATCGTTACACAAATAATAATCAAATGTGAGACTCAACTTCATGTCACTATGGTATCTCTATGGTCCCAAGAAAAGACCATAAGAGCTGTGGTGACGCAGATGTCATATGTATACATTTACCTTCTGTAGCATAAAGCTATATGGTCATCAAAACAAAGTGGAACGGTAATGCAGATGTACATATGTATACATTTACCTTCTTTAACACAAAGCTCTATGGTCACCCCCAAAAAAAGATCTACGGTGACGCAGATGTACATATGCATACATTTACCTTTTTTAGCATATAGCTCTATGGTAACCCCCCCCCCCCCCCCCCACCAAGAGCTACGGTGACACAGATGTTCATATATATACATGTACCTTCTTTAGCATAATGCTCTATGGTCACCAAAAATTTTGAGCTACGGTGACGCAGATGTTCATATGCATGCATTTACCTTCTTTAGCATAAAGCTCTATGATGGCCCCAAAAAAATAGCTACGGTAGCGCAAATGTACATATGTAAACATTTACCTTCTTTAGCAAAAGAAATCCATCCTTGTTGAACAATTACAGCTTTATTAGTATTTAAGCTAGAGTAAAGATGGCACGTGTCTGTATGATCGTGATATGACATATACAAACACTCTTTAATATTATTACAATTTCTGTAGCAATCGATCATATTTGTAGCTATTGTTGTTGACGGTAATATATTGTCCAGTATGACTTGGTTGCGTAATTCTATTCTCTCGCTCACTTTCGTAAACCCGTTCACTGCCGAACAGAAATCAGAAAACAAACACGACAAAACAAGAACTGGTAATGTATACATGCTAATTTTTCGATTCGGTATTACAATGGTCAGCCAAAGAAGAGTATATGTTCGGAATAAAACCTTATCCCAATAGAGGAAAGTAAGATAATACTAATAGTACTGACTCTTGTGTTCTCGTTTTATCTCGTGATATAATGTGTCGTTTCAGTATAAATAGACCATCTATAGAAGGCATATTGTTTTCAGATTGTACAAATGGATGATTTAACTATATATAATGGAGCAATTAAGAATCAAATCATATTTATAATAAATACTCATTAATAATACAAATATATATAAATCTAACATTTACATATTTTACTGAAATAACAATGCTTTCTATATTTGCTTTAATAATGTGTCAACACAATTATATGTACAAATATATGACAGTTATCCCAGAAAACGGGAAAGGTGCATTAAATTAGATGTATATGTCTTTATTTCATATAAAAAAGGAGTCTTAAATAGAAAAAAAAATGAAAAACAAAAAAATAGCACACCGTCGTTCCCATCATCCAATAGAACAATCGTAGAAAGAGGCAAATTCCATACCTCTAACACACAAATACATGACCACTTAATTTACTGGTACTTCAATGAAAAGTGGCGGGGTTAAGCTAGTTTTATGTATCTATTTGATACCCTGTTGTTTTGGGTTTCTATTTTTAATTTACTTCAAACTTTACATTGGGACAGACTCAGTAAATTACATCTATACCACGTGTAGTAAATAAATCAGCACACTATGACCATCGTTGAGAGAGAGAGAGAGAGAGAGAGGGTTAGGTGTTTATCCCCACTTTCAACAATATTTCAGTTATATCGTGGCGGTCAGTTTTATTGGTGGAGGAAACGGGAGTACTCTGAGAAAACCACCGATCTGCCGCAAATCCCTGACAAAATTTATCACAAAATAACAGTCAACTCGGTCATATTATCCCGATTCCGGCCAAACCGGTCTCTTTCTTGTTAATGTTGCTTGCTTATAGGAGAAGCAAAAATACAACTTTGATAGCCTTTGGTTTAATCCGACCGCGGGGCTCGAACACACGAGCTACCGGACTCCCTGCACGCTAATCATTACACCACCGATGAAGTCAAAATTATATTTTTTTAACAAAACATTTAAGATGCAGATCTACTTGATCTACATAAATCTGTATAACTTCTCTGTTGGTATGATGAACTAAAGTCATATGCCGATAAATAACCACAGTCTTATACTTATTAAATAAGATACAAAAAAATATATTTCATTAAATTGAGTGAGTGATTGTTGTTTAACGCCAACTCAGCAAAAGAGATTGTAACGAAATGAACTTAATCATATTTGTCATTTATTATAAAATGTGGTTTTATTGGGTACTCCGGTTTCCTCCACCGAATAAAATGGGTATTTGTGACGATTCCTATGCTTCGAACCACATACCTGCACTGCTCGTACCTGGTGACGAATAGGAAAGCTCTCGATGGAGATGGGGGTGTTCAGTTATTAATAAAAACGCAAAAACAATAAACGTTAGAGAAAACCGAAGGGACAATTAAGAACGGAAATCCAGAGAAAACTGGCAACATTGAGCATACCACTTTGAAAAGGACCTGCCCTGGTTATGCAGAATAATCAAATGCAGAAGTTGCCATAACGACACGGGGTATGTTAGTGCCTCATGGAGGTAGTATTTCACGCTCCATGTATGCAATAAAGATAACCTTATAAAGTATATACTGGGTATGGTAGGGTGGTGTGAAGGGGTTTACATCTAGTTTATTTTGTGTTTTTTGTGTTGTAAAGGTTATAAATGTACCCTAAAATTGGAAACAAGTCCCAATATCTATATCCCTTGGATTAGATTGATTGATTGTTGCTTAACCCCAACTTAAGCAATACTTCAGTTATATTATCGTGTGTCAGTTGGGTAGATAATCTGTGACTCTATAAGATTTTTCTTCATATCAGGTGTCTGGTCTAAATAAATATCAATATGAATTCCACCTCTCCACATGTACAAAGTTTTGGAATGGTTTTATAAATGAATGCAGGATATATGGAAATAAGACAAGATTATGCCGACAAATTGACAGAGATATCCAAGAGTGATATCTAAAGAGTTCTGAATCACAATATAATCAGGGCAGGTATCTATTACCAGGGTCTTGTATTAATTGTTATTAAATAAGATACAAAAAATATATTTCATTAAATTGAGTGAGTGATTGTTGTTTAACGCCAACTCAGCAAAGGTAATGAGATTGTAACGAATAAGGGTAATAACAACATTACTGAACTCTGAACAATCTTACAAAGGGAAAGTCAAAACTCATAAGTATATAAACAGACAAAATCAGTCAACAACCGGAAAACTGTGAAAACCGTAATGACCCTGACTTGGTACAGGCATTTTTAAAGAAATGGTGGGTTGAATCAGATTTTAAAGCGCCAAACCTCCCGCTTTCATGACGGCTCAAATTCTTCGGCTGTCACTATAACAGTATTTATAACAATGCTGGAACAAAACAGGTAAAACAGTTGTCAAAACAGCACCAAGCTCATTGAAGTAAATGTCAAAGACACTTTTACGTCACACATTGATAAAAAAAAAAATTGAAATTTTTGTTGACATCTTATCTTTATACATTTTCACTATATGAAAATCCATCGTTTATAATCTTTTCTGCAGAGACGGAATATATTGCGACAAGATCTTGGTATCAGAATATAAACTTTTTAAGAGTTCGAATAAGGCGAATCAGGAAATCAGAAAATTGCTACTGGCCCTTGCATAACAAATCAATTGTGAGATGTAGACACCATATGCAGGAGAAGTTGGTATATTGCTGGACATGTTTGGAAAATTTATGATTTAAAATTGAAGTCACCCCGTTTATCATAAATTTTAGTACTGATTTGACCACTGTCGTCAAATTCGAGGTACAAGTCCAAAAATGATGCGGACGAAGCGGTATCTGTGGTCTCTTTAACATCCAGCTCTGGAGGATATATCAACGGAAGAAATTCTGCAAATCTAGAATTATTGATAGATAAAACGTCATCAATATACCTGTATGTGAAATTAAAGGCTCTAACCTCATGAATCTTCTTATCTTTTACAAGCTTTTGAAGAAACTCATGAGTATAAAAATAAATCGGCTAGAAGAGGGGCGCAATTCGTACCCATTGGTATGCCGACAACCTGCTGAAACAGTGTCCCTCCAAAGGAGACAAATATGTTATCGATGAGGAATTCCAGCATACTGATCACTTGTTCCTCGGAGTAGCATGTTTTACCTTTTTGAATTTTGTTTGAAAAATATGTGGAATTGTAGCCTAACACAACAAATTTTGAGCCATAGTTTCTATGACTGAAAGCTTTGTGAATTGTTTCTTTTAATCGGGTTTTTAATTTGTCATGCGGTAGGGTGGTATATAGAGTTGAAAAATCAAAAGTTTTGATGGAGGATACCTGAGAGAAAGATCTTGATTTAAGGTTATCCAAAAGATCTTTAGAGTTTTTCAAAATCCACATGTGATTTATGCTACTACGCGAGTAAACAGTTTCACAATATTTCTGTTGTCCCTCTTTTACTGCAGACAGAATCTTTGTCAGGTGAATAGACAATTCTTTCGTCGAACAAGTTGATGATCCCGCTATGTATCTTTCTTTGTATGGTGTCTTATGGAGTTTAGGTATCCAATATAAATAGGGTAAATCCTCAGACTCTTTACCAGAGGTCATGAATGATCTGTGGTTAGCTAGGATTTCATCTTTGTCGAACGAAGTAGGTTTGTATGTGGTATTACTGGAGGTGTTGTTATTTATGCCTAATTCCTTGATTAGGCATTCTAAGTAATATGATTTACATATATACACGATATCGTTGGAAGCCTTGTCTGCAGGAACTATAACATATTTGTCTTGAAGAGAGGAAAGACACTTAACAGCTTCTTGGTCTTTAAATACAGACTTAGGTAGACTATTAACACAATTTTTGAGTTTGTGAATCCGACCTTGTACTAGAGACCTAATTGTTCTAACCCAGTCTGACAAGGACTCTAACTCAGGATCTTGGTCTACTTCTCTCTTTATCCACCTTCTGGCATAATCTTCAACAGCAATGACCTTAATCAAATTTGTAATGTATTATAAAATGTGGTTTTATTTGGGTACTCCGGTTTCCTCCACCGAATAAAATGGGTATTTGTGACGATTCCTATACTTCGAACCACATACCTGTACTGCTCGTACCTGGTGACGAATAGGAAAGCTCTAGATGGAGATGGGGGTGTCAAGTTATTAATAAAAACAGAAAAAGAATAAACGTTAGAGAAAACCGAAGGGACAATCAAGAACGGGCAATCCAGAGAAAACTGCCAACATTGAACATACCACTTTGAAAAGGACCTGCCCTGGTTATGCAGAATAATCAAATGCAGAAGTTGCCATAACGACACAGGGTATGTAAAGGTTTTAAATGTAATCTAAAATTGGAAACAAGTCCAATATCTATATCCCTTGGTTTAGATTGATTGATTGTTGCTTAACACCAACTTAAGCAATATTTCAGTTATATTATCATGTGTCAGTTGGGTAGATAATCTGTGACTCTATAAAATTTTTCTTCATATCAGGTGTCTGGGTCCAAATAAATGATTGTTATTCAAATATGCCTTTATTTGGTTCATTCAACCTATGCCAACATTTTAAAAAATATATATAAAAATGTAAGAAAGATTGTTGGCATAGGTTGAATAGGTTAATTGTTATATAAACATGACTAGTCATGTTTAATTAGTGTAAAATCGGGGGAGATGTCAATGCACTCGAAGTCAACAATTAATTTTTAATGAATAGTAAGTAGAAAGTAAGTATTTAAAATCATATTTTATGGAAATAACAAACACAAAATCAGTATATCAGCACATATATTCAATATCAAACTTTATAAAAATATTATTATAAGCACATATATTTTAACATCAATCATTATGAAAATAAAACAGGATATTATAAGCATATATATTTTTAGATCATACATCATGAAAATAACTTAGGATATTACAAGCACAGATATTTTTTTTATCATACTTCATGAAAATAAATTAAAGATATTATAGGCACAGATATTTTTTTTATCATACTTTATCAAAATAACCAAAAACAATCAGTATACACAATCACATTGCAAATTGCTAAAAATACAATTGTCTTAGATTTTGGATAACAATATTGGATTTCGAAATCATAGAAATTATGATAATTCTAAATTTATAAATAAATATTATTAAAAACTTTTAAATTTAGATTTTAAGAAAATTGCTTAATTGGTACAATATTCCAAATTCATACGTTTTAGAAAGATTGTTTATTTAAATTCTTCTAAAATTTTATATTTTCATCTTTTTTATTTACAGATTTTTGTATAATTTTACCAGATTTTTATTTTATATGTAACGTTTTGTATACCGAATACGGGACGTCATATTAGAATTTCATTATATCAATTTATACTATGATTTTTTAGATCAAAAAGTAATAGTTCGATACCAATATATGCATTCTCTAAGCACTCATTACACCCGGCGGGGTATTGTCAATCACAGCAGAATGCATTCTCTAAGCACTCATTAAAGCCGGTGGGGTATTTTGAGTCACAGCAGAATGCATTATCTAAGCACTCATTACAGCCGGCGGGGTATTTGGAGTCACAGCAGAATGCATTATCTAAGCACTCATTACAGCCGGCGGGGTATTTTCAGTCACAGCAGAATGCATTATCTAAACACTAATTACACCCAGCGGGGAATTTTCAATAACAGCAGAGTGCATTCTTTAAAAACACTCATTACACCCGTGTGCATTTCCAATCAAGCAGCTTGCGATTCTCCAAACGCTCATTATGCCCATTGTGTATTCCATTCGGAGGATTTGTATCCCACAGCCCTATTTTTTCCATTGGTTTCTCTTTCTGTTTCCATTCTCCTACAGTTACAATTCTGTATGCAACTAATTCACAAGTTTCCGTAGAATGTTGTATGTCAACTGTAAAGATAATAATGTTTGAAATGTCTTTGGCTTGCCATTTTACATAATCATCAAAATATTTAAGCAAAGCAAAGAAAAATAGCTAAACAAAATATGAAATTCAAAATTCAAAATTAGCATGGATAATCTAAAGTAATAAAAGGAAACAGCATTGAACTTTTTATATAAACATGTTAACTAGAATTTTTCTCTCGTTTCATTATTGAAAGTGAATACTTTTGACATTGATTATATATATTAATAGTTGTAGTAAATAAATAACTTAATTTGTTTATGGCCCATAAATAACCCATAAATATGATAAAGATGATTACAAAAACAACAACAACCAATAAAGCATTATAACTGGAATAAAGATTAAAAAGCTCAAATTTTGGAAATTGGATTTCTTAGTCCTTTCGATCGAGTTGATCTCCGAAACCATATAAGATAGAGGAAATCCGAAGCTTTCGGAACAATCAATTCGAAGAAAAAAATATATATGCCTTCCAAATATGTCAAATGTCCTAATGTGGGCCCTATTAGACCCCTTTCGAAATAAAATAGGTACCTCTTAAATGACCAATCAAAATAATCATCTTGCAAAAGACTGCAATACAATTGTATGACAAATAAAAAAGTAAACATTTTGATATTCTCCATTTTTTTGTCAGAAACGGTAATAGTTACATAATAACGTTTGCATTTTTATAAGGATGTTGTCCAGCAGTTTTTTAGCAGTTATGCTGCAATTTTGGTTAGGTTTAAACATATTTTATTTCCATGATGAACAACCAATGAGATTGGACACAAGTTATTACAACATTAGTGAAGTTCTTTCCTTTTTACAAAAATATGAACAAAAATGATAGAACATAATGGCGATAATTATATAATGAGCATTACAATATTAAGAGACCTTTATATGAAATAAAATAGTTTTTATGCTGTGATGAATGTGTGTAGTAAATAAATGTGGAGTCACATTACTGCTT
Source organism: Bathymodiolus brooksi (assembly GCA_963680875.1). Lineage (NCBI taxonomy): Eukaryota > Metazoa > Mollusca > Bivalvia > Mytilida > Modiolidae > Bathymodiolus > Bathymodiolus brooksi. The sequence continues at coordinate 80,495,310 of OY804585.1, read as the reverse complement.
ACCATTGCCTGCTCGGCACTTTCTCAACCAGAACAGGACCACAATGAGTACAACACCACATACTGCTAATACTGATACAGCTATTACAATGGCTTTATCAACACCCCGGGTGGTTGCTGTTGTCACTTTATCAACACCCCGGGTGGTTTCTGTTGTCATTTCTGAAATCATATTATATTTTACTGCCTATGACGTACTTTGTAATTGTAAATGAGTGAGTGAGTGATGATTATTCAAGCTTAGTGAACATTTCTTCAGCTATGAAGAGAACAACTAACACTTGATCAAATAATAATAATGTATGCTTTTTTCCAGACCATTGTGCTTAAGGTTAGACATGTCGCTCCACTCGGACACATTATACCGACTCTGAGCCAACCAATCTGTCTTTGTCCTTTCTCCTTAATGATGTTTGCTTAGCTCAGTGGAGAAGAATGAAATACCAATTTCAAAGTCTTTGGTTTGACCCGACTGGGATTGCACCCACGAAAACAATAACAACAAAATAAAGCTAAAACATTACACTACTGATTGTGTGTTGTTATATTATAATATAAAGCTGTGACAAGTCATACTTTGAAAGAATAAAAACATAATATAATTTTAAAAATAGATGAATTCACCGAACTCATTCAAAATGGAATATGACGTTCATTTAGAAATATCCGGAAAATTGTAACATAACCATATTACTTATTACTCAGGAGATATGTATTGATAATTAGCAGAAAATAGATACCTAGACACTGCTCCGGTTGTGTTTTCCAAATTGGGAATCTTCTTTCGTCAATAAAACACTCAATTTTAGTTTCTGTTCCACAGTTATCTTCCCATGTGTAATTGATGGACATGGATAATTGGTAGAAAAGTCCAGGTTGTGCTTTACGTGAAACAGACATATTGAACTTTGACCCCTGCAATTAATCAACATAAAAGTTCATGTGATATCAGAAACTACTCATAAACTAAATATTGATCAACACGAACCCCTAATAAAAAAATGGGGCTGGCCTCAGGTGCTCCGGAAGGGTAAGCAGTTCCTGTTAATCTTTGCAAACCTGGTGATGGAATAGCTGATCAACTGAGAGATTTCTACTCCATATGCATGTTTTACAAGAATGTTGCTACATATAAATGGTAAGTTCACAGTGAAGCAGACCTAGCTATATCTGTGATATTTTTTTTATTCCAAACTCAATGGAAACAATCTAGACTCTGCTAACATGTCTACATATTACACTCCTTAAATATATTTTTTGAAAAGATTACAACTAGGACACCGACTGTAAGACTCCTCTATAATAAAATGGTTGGTGTCTAATGCTATATATTTTGCTTCTCGTTGAATGTCTTTAGACCAATTGGTGAAAAAGCAACATTTTTTTTCATAATTATTATCATCGAATTTCTGATCTTGTCACCAGTTATCATCATCATCATCATCTTAAAATTAGCTATATAGCCTTTCTTTTATCATCATAAAATTTCAAAAACATTACAATATATTAATAGATTTTGCAATAAGAATAGTTTAAAGATACCAAAGAATCGGAATCCGTATATCGAAGAAGAACAAAGAACACAATGGCCAAAAGAACAAGCATAGGACAAACAACGATATACAAAACATACATATAAATCTAAAGAATGAGTAACACGAACCCCAGTAGTGTTAATCTAGTTATAGACCCAGTGATAAGTCAAATTAATTATGATTAAACATACCCCGACTGACAACATACATTGCGGTAAAGGATATATATTTTGAAACGTAAGGTTGGCAGTTATATGTTTGTCTTCTTGGCTATAGTTAATTTCCGTGTTGATTTCGTCAGCGGCAGGTATATCTGCGAGAGAAAAAAAAGTACATTTGAAAAATTGAATATATCAATATTAATTATGGAATTTTGAAGAAATCTTATATTCATAAAAGATTTGTTTTTACTCGACAACACATATGCATTTATCGTAAAAATCATTAATTGTTTAGAATTTATCAGGAAGCTTAGGAGAAACGTAATATTCATAAATTGATTTTTCACTCGATAACAGTGTTTTTCAATAAAAACAAAAAATCACTAATTTCTGGACAGAATAATAAAAGCTAACGATTGATGGATGAAAAACAGTGAAAAGGGGGACAACAGAAGTTTTGTGTGGACACGTTGATCATGTTGGATATATTTAGGGACCGACCATTTAACTTGAAAGGGGGGGGGGGGGGTTATGGTTTTTTGTTTCGTTCAGAATTTTTTTTTCGGACAACACAAGAATTAGAATATTTTTTTTTGTCGCGCAAAGTGCAACATTTTTTCTCCAGAATTCCACATTAGATTATATGACAAAAACTCTGAATCACATTATTTTTTTTTTCCTCTACCAAAATCAGAATATTTTTTTCAGCAACATTGGGAATCAGAATATTTTTTTAGAAAAAAAACATAACCCCCCCTTCAAGTTAAATGGTCGTTCCCTTATAAGTTTATACAATGAGGAATCACTTAAATTAGATTAAATCAATTTAATTTGTACTTACATTGATATTTCGTGGTATTTAAATCTAACATTTTCTCATCGAATTCGAAACCATACGCACATTTGTAATAACAATTTACATCTGATTTACTGGTGTTGAATATCTTTAGACGAAATTGCCTTGTAGAGATGACATTTTCTACATATTTATTTGGATCTGAAGTGAAGCCATTCAAGCTGAAAGCTTTCTTCTCACTGCCACGAAACCATAGCCGAGCGCTACCATTGGTGAGTTCTAGTGAATCGTCAAGCGTACAAAGTAGGTGAATCGTTGAACCAAATACAATTATGTCATCTTGTACAATCAAGGAAACTACAAGTAGAGCACAATAAAGAATTATTAGTTTTTACATATATTATGTATAATGTTCAAGATTATAGCATTCTTTATAATAAAGTTGTTCGCCCGGTTACATGTGAGGGTTGGCATTTTACTCACAACTGCACAAACAATTGTACATGTATGACCCCATCATTCCACTTAGAGGGGAGGGTTTGGGCTCATAAAACTAGCCTAACACTGTCATTTTTTATTGAAGTACCTGTACCAAGCCAGGAAAGTAGGCAGCCATATATATGTGTTCGATGTGTCGATTTTGCCTCCATTTACTCAGTTCAAGATATTTGAAAGATTGATACAAATTGTGTTTGATTTGTACATAACAAGGTTGGTTGGCTAAAACCGTCCCCGGTTTTAACCATCCCGGTCAATACTATCTGTGTTAGCGCTAAAGGTCGAACACTCGCCATGGGCGAATAAACTTCAGATGTGGCTAATAAAAATTCAGTTGTGATCGCCACTTTGGCGAATGAAATATTTACGGTACTCAAAAAAAATCTTTGTTTAATTTCAAACCAGTAACGTGTATTTGAAACAAGAGACTCACCTGAGCCTGTATCGCTCACCAGCTTATTCATATGCAAGTTTGTGTTCAATGTTCAATGGAGCCTAGATTTTATGAAACATTATTATGCTCATTTTTTTCGATGTTCAGTTATAACCCATTAAAGTAGGACTTAGATAACAAAAAATGGATGCTTGTTCCATTAAAGAAAGGAAATATATAGATAAATAACACAATCCATTCAACAAAATTTGCACTAATACATGTATGTTGATCTTTTTTTAAAAGTTCACTGAACGAAACTCAAAGCGAAATGTGGTTGTATTTCTAATAAACACCAGGAGCCTGTAATCGCTCACCTGAATCAAAGCTCAGTGCCTGAAATGAGGGCCAGTAAAAAATTAGTCACTGGTCCAAATGGCATAATGGTGGCCCAAACATTTTGTGACATTTTTTTTATGAAAAAAAACCCATCAGATATCAATATATAAACAGTTTTCAGATTAATTGTTTTTTATCAATAACATTAAAATTCATTCTTTCTGAATTTACTTGTTATAACCTTTTTGACAACCTTGACGCCATTGGCTAGGGTGGTCTTCAGAAACGATGCTAGTCCATCGGATGGGGACAATAAAAGGCTGGTTTGTGTAAGGGGAGATCAATGCCATGATCACATTATAGACATCCGGAAAAGAGTAGACTATTGTCACTACAAGGACCGCTCTTGCACTCCCCAGAGTGAAGAGTGACATCACTTGTTTCAATTCACTATGAAGAAGTGATTTTAAAATTTTCTGTTATATAACTGTTAACTTTTCCTGTTATTTTTTAATTTGTAAACAAAAGTTCTAGTTCCAAAAAAGAAAATACTCCCAATTGTCATTAAAATGTAGCCGTGTACATATAGAGATGAACTATGAAAAGTTTAAAAGAAGTGACAGGCCAGATCGTTTCCGTAGTTTGACATTACTGTCAACGATTTTCTCTCCGTTGTTGGGGAAAAGTTTTTCAATGATTACCTAAGGATTGACACAAAAAGGTTTCCGATTTCTGTAAAATGAAATTCGTACATGTACATTTTGCAGCAGATTGAATGAATAAATTTGCGAACCGTGGAAGATACCAGATCGCAAACATTATAAGTTGACAGAATTCTCTTTATTGTTCACAACCTTTCACTTCGTCCGTGATTTTTTAACAATTTTAATAATTAAATCATAAAGAAACAAAACTAGAGGCTCCCAGGAGCCTGTATAGCTCACCTGGGTATAATAACATCAGTCAATAAAACTTGATAACTTTGGTAAAAAAAAATTAACATATGTAGCCTTCGTCATTGCAGACCCCTTCTACAAAATAATTTGGGCAGGGGTTCCCCCTTTAATGTAAGTTATCAAAATTGCTGTAAAAAAACATATATGTCAATAATTTTCAAAATTTAGCTTTTCTTACTTCACATTTTGTAATAGAGTTGCTTCCCTTTGATTATTTGAGTAACCTAAGGAAGTGAGTCAACAAAAAAATGCATTTCAAGAGGAATAATTTCATCCCCCCTTTTTTCTATTTTTAGCTTGGCGGCCATCTTTGTTGGAAGTCGGGATCACTGGACACAATTTTGGATCATTCCACAAAAGTTGGATTGCAATTGGCCCAGTGGTTTCTGAGGAGAAGATTTTTATGTGAATTTCCCATAGGGTCCTATGTTAAGCTAAGTTCGGCTGTGGGGGCCATCTTGATCGAAGGGCCGAACCGCCGGACACATTTTTGGAAGAGAACCATCCAATGACTATTTCATCAAAATTTTGTTCTTATTGAGCAAATGGTTTCAGACAAGAAGATTTTTATGGGAATTTCCCATAGGGTCCTATGTTAAATTAAGTTCAGCTGTGGCGGCCATCTTGGTCGGTGTTCTGAAATGCCGGACACAATTTTGGAAGAGGACCACCCAAGAATCATTTCAGCAAAGTTTGGTTGAGATTGGCTCAGTAGTTTCAGAGGAGAAGATTTTTTTAAAATTTCATCCCCCCTTTTTTCTAATTTGCATAATCGGTCAAAATAGGCAAAAGTTCAAAGTTCATAAAAAATCCCGTAATATATGTTAAAAAGCTCATCATTATGCTTATACAGTTCAAATTTGGGCACTTTCTGGCTTAAAATAGAGCAGTTTTGGCCATTTGAAGAAATTTCTATTTTTTGTAATGGTGGCCATCTTGGATACAGGACGGCACTGACGGACACAATTTTGAAAGGGGACCACCCAAGGATCATCTCTGCAAAGTGGCAAAGTTGGTTGAGATTGGCTCAGTAGTTTCAGAGGAGAAGATTTTTTTAAAATTTCATCCCCCCTTTTTTCTATTATTAGCTTGGTGGTCATCTTGGTTGAAAGTCGGGATCACCGGACACAATTTTGGAAGGGGGCCATCCAAGGATCATTCCACAAAAGTTTGGTTACAATTGGCCCAGTGGTTTCTGAGGAGAAGATTTTTATGTGAATTTCCCATAGGGTCCTATGTTAAGCTAAGTTCGGCTGTGGGGGCCATCTTGATCGAAGGGCCGAACCGCCGGACACATTTTTGGAAGAGAACCATCCAATGACTATTTCATCAACATTTTGTTCTTATTGAGCAAATGGTTTCAGACAAGAAGATTTTTATGGGAATTTCCCATAGGGTCCTATGTTAAATTAAGTTCGGCTGTGGTGGCCATCTTGGTCGGTGTTCTGAAATGCCGGACACAATTTTGGAAGAGGACCACCCAAGAATCATTTCAGCAAAGTTTGGTTGAGATTGGCTCAGTAGTTTCAGAGGAGAAGATTTTTTAAAAATTTCATCCCCCCTTTTTTCTAATTTGCATAATCGGTCAAAATAGGCAAAAGTTCAAAGTTCATAAAAAAATCCTGTAATATATGTTAAAAAGCTCATCATTATGCTTATACAGTTCAAATGTGGGCACATTTTGGCTTAAAATAGAGCAGCAATGGACAATTGAAGAAATTTCTATTTTTAGTAATGGTGGCCATCTTGGATGGAGGGCGGGGCTGTCAGACACAAATTTGAAAGGGAGCCACCCAGGGACCATCCCTGCCAGGTTTGGTTTAATTTGGTTCAGCGGTTTCAGAGGAGAAGATTTAAATGTGATCTTTTATCAAAATATGCCTAATTTGCATAATCGGCATATATCGGCTGAAAGAAAAATTTCACAGAAAACCCGGAATATATGTTAAACTACTCCTTGCCATGTAGCTGCAGTTAAAATTTGACTTGCACTAAAGCAGCAATGAGCAATTAAAATTCCATCCCCCCTTTTTTCTATTTTTAGCTTGGTGGCCATCTTGGTTGGAAGTCAGGATCATCGGACACAATTTTGGAAGGGGGTCATCCAAGGACCATTCCACCAAAGTTTGGTTGCAATTGGCCCAGTGGTTTCTGAAGAGAAGATTAAAATGTGAAATGTTGACGGACGGACAACGGACGACAGACGACGGACGAAAAGTGAGCTAAAAACGTTCAGCTGACAAGATGTAAATAAAAGTAATATTCAAAACCGAACATAAAGACGGGTCTTTTTAGTCATTTCCGGAAAATTATTTACGCTAAAAACATTTCAGTTCCGGATACAAAAATCTGTTCCCGATAGCGATTTTCTTTTTACTTTTAATGTTTACTATATGGCCGACAAGGTCTCGAATGAATCGGAGACAAGATTCTAATCCGAGAAAACGGCAAGGGACACATTTTTTTTACAAAATAAATAAAGTGTAACATAATTTCAAATGAGTGCGTGTTCATCACGAATGACTTACATTGGGGGAAACACATAGAGGAAATAGAAATAAGTTTATTAACCAAATCAGGGCCCCAGGAGGGCATATACAAATAACAATTATGATTGATACACAACAACAATACAAATAACAATTATGATTGATACACAACAACAATATAGCAAACTAAATATTTGCGGTGAAATATCAATAATTGTGGTGCAGGCACTCAGGCAGGAAAAGAGATATGCACATAAACGTACATACACTTACTCACATATATACATTGTATGAGGGAGGGGGGGATGAGAGAGAACATATACATATACATCAGGTGATTCATCACCAATCTGCAAGAGACACCTTGAGTCGATGCTAAAAGGAATAAAGTCCTATTTGTGTCTAGTGCAGACCGGCCATGTTGATATAGAAGAATTTTGATGTGGAAGGAATATTGTTTGGAACATGGAAAGTGATCAGAGCTTTTGGATAACCAGCAGCAAGCATCAAGGGACGATGCCAAAAAGAATATTTTCTTTCTCATGCTCAATGCAGGTCATCCAGTTTGCAGATCTCCAATTCCATTTAATCAAATAGTTGTTGATAAAAGATATCTGAGTATAGTTGGGTCTTCATTATTTAAGATCCATATGCGTTTACATTTGTCATCTAAATTTTGAAAATTTTGACACTCAGATGTCAAATATGTAGTAAAAATTTCCCTATGGTTTGCATGGCAAGTACAATGAAGTAAATAATGGATCTCATCTTCTACCTGACCCGAAGTGCACCTGCAGCAGATTCGGTTTTCCCGGAGAGTACCCTGGTACCTTCCTATTTCTATTTGTAATTTGTGAGCTGATATTCTTAATTTAGACAACCTTCTTCTCTGCTCAAAATTTTTAATATAGGAAATATGTAACAAATACTATTCTGGCTATAGAACCCTGGAATTATTAAAAAGGAACCTGTCATCATGCCCCATGGAAGTTAAGCTACAGGCATATAAAGGACTCGTTCGACCTGTCTTAGAATATGTCAGCACAGCCTGGGACCCACATCAATCTTACCTACAAGGAAAACTGGAATAACTCAATAAGTTCAGAAAAGGGCTTCCAAAGTTTTTTGTAATAGGAGGTACTTCTTAAATTTTAGGAGGTACCTAAAAAATTAGGCTGAAGGCCGTAAGGGGTCCATGGGGCGGAAGCTCCTGAAATCTAGCATTTTGTGGACCAAAAAATGTACTTCAGAGACTGCAAAACATTAAGTGTTTTTGAAAGAAAAATCCCATTAACTTTAGAGTTCAGATTTCACCAAGAGTGAAGACCATGCATAATGCCTGGATTTTTTCCCCCTATTTCTTTATTGAATATTTCAGTTTACAGACTTCAGCCAAGATTATTCATAGATAGTCTGCCATATCTTAAAAAAAACCAAAAGGAACATAAAGAGCTACGGTTTCGCAGCTAGGCTTGACCAAGCCATTGTTATCAAAGCTTAAACTTCTCAAAATTCTTTTGTTGGCTTTGTCCTTTTCTTTTTCACAATACCTTGGCTTGTGTTTTTTTTTTTTACTTTATTACCAGTAATTAAACTCATCAAAGACCATTGGCACGGATCAAGACATATAAGTGTCATAATTAATGAAACATATAAATTTAATTTGCAATCATCAATCTTTAATAAAATTTATAATTTTAAAAGATCAATACAAATATAATTATTAAACAAAACAATATATATTGTTACTTTCACGACTTATATGCAAAAAGACATTTATTAACATTTGAATCACAAAAGTTAAATTATTTTGGAAAAAAAGTGGGGCCGGCGTTTTGACATTACAATGTAATTTGTATTTGAGCCATGTCCGGTCCCCTTTCAAGATTTCTAGTAATTTTCTATCCCTTATCTCCTCGTACCCCCTTCTAAAAATGTTTTTCAGCCCACTTTCATTTCTGTGAACAACCGTGGTAGGGCCCCGTCAAAATATGTAAATAAATTAGCCATAGGTTTTTATTTTTTTATACCGGAAGTTAAACAATATGGACGGAGTTAAGCAACAAGACAGTACACCCCAGAATGATTCGACCCTGGGATTTAAATGGATGAAAAAAATCGCACAAATTATTGTGTAGTCGTATATTCATAATACGTAATGATCATACTTATATTACTGAAGATTACACTAAATTGTGTTTGAACATAATTTGTAATCGGTCATTTTTTATTTTGAAATGATGTCAGCTTTGTTCCGGTCCGAGTTTTACACAAGGATGAAAAGATATTGGGGCGAAAACATATCTATTTACCGCATGCGCAAACTGCTATTTACGATTCTAAGATAAAGTTATTTTTAAAACAGGGAATATCCCATCAACTTGGTCGTGACGCAGTTGTTCGATTTGAATGCGAGAATTCAGCAATTGACATGATCATTAATTTTTTATGAAAAATATTCCACAAGCCTATCGTACTTGTGGTTTTGACCACCGCTAATTTTGGGGGGTTCAGTAATTTCTGCCGGTACTATACACAATCTCAGACGGGTAAAAGTACCGGGTACCGGCCCACTTTGAAACCCCTGGGCTTCTAGATTTATTACATCAAACTACAACTATGAACCAGGCAATATGACAACTATACTTAAACAGACAAAATTAGAACCACTAAAAGAAAGAAGAAAACAGAACAGTTAATATTATTTTGTAATGGCGTACATCATCACCTAATTCCAACCGATAACCTTCAACGCCCATTAAAAACAACTAAGAACATGCATAGTCAACATTATCTCAGACTTCCAGCCAAAACCGATATTGGAGGAGAGATTGAATATACACATCATTATTTATTTAAATGTCCGAAATATACTCGTCAACGAAATAGTCTTTTTCGAAAGCTATTGCAGCTACTGAACATTCAACCTTCGGAAAATCTACTATTATTTGACAGTCCAGATCTTGATATCGATTCAAATACTATTGTTTTTACGACAGTGCATAAATATATTTCGCAAAGCAAATGATTTTTATAAAATTCATAAAACTCAGATACATCATGTGATTTTCTATCCTGAGTGCAACTTACAATTTCCTTTTTTTTTTCTTCTTCCTTTAATTTTCAGTTATTTAAACAATGTTACATGAATTGAGTATGTTTTAATGACTATTTGCAATTTTGCATGTGTTTTTTTTAGGAAACGGATTAATATAAGCATTACACTTGTTTCTGAATCCTATGTTATATTGTATTGTGAAAAAAAATGTAATATGTAATTCATCATTGTAACATAAATACACATTTTTCCTTTGATGTTTATATGCATAATCAACTTAAAAATAGTGAACTTTTACAAACCATGGTCTAACATGAAGATCTTGATGTCATTCCATGACTTTGACATCACAGGTCTGTTATTTCATGATTTTGACGTCATAGGATCTGTTATTCCATGATTTTGACGTCATAGGATCTGTTATTCCATGATTTTGACATCATACTGTAGATCTGTCAATCATGTAATTTCTGTTACAAACCATATATACCATGGATCTTACTCATGAACTTATTTAAAACAACTCATCCTTCTGATTCGTTGGTTTAAATAATTTAATTCGTAAGATCCATGGTATATATAATACATAAAAATATGTTTAAATCAAGACCGATATACTGAAATTCAGCTTTCTCCCAAACAGTCAAAGATTGGAATCTTTTACCGGAAGACATCACCAACAAGATTCAATCTGCGGAGGAACCAGCTAAATCATTCGCTGATACATTTGTATATAGTAAGGGGGCCCAGTAATATGTAGACCTTGATGCACGCGCGATGTAATAATGTCTCCGGACTAACATTGTATCCAATCAAGATCAGTGTCGATTTCAGATGTGTGGCTAATCACATGCAAATGTGGCTAGGTAAAATAATGGTGATTAGCCACTTTGGCTATTGACATTTTTTGTCTACTGCTAACACATACTATTATTTTAAGTGAAAAATGGACAATTTTGTTCTTTTTCATATATAAAATTATGAAAATTTTCATTTGATGTCTCCATTAAAATTTTTATTGCTGTATTAATCTGTTGAATATCTTAAGGCACATTTTCAAGTTTTCAGGTGCAGTACTAAATACATTTATAATTACATAAAGATTTATTTAATTCAAAATGTGTGATTGCAACAGGTAAGTTACAGGTAGCTTAATTAAAGTGCTGGATAGGTAACTGTACACCTGGCTGACAGGTGGTCAATTAAGAAATTTAAATTGCTAAAACGACATAACCCCAATAAATGTGTTCATAAAAAGGAAAAGGGTAATAGAAGCGGCCAGCTTGAAACAATAAAATGTTTAAAGTTCATTCATATGCGAGACAGAATGATTCTGAATGCAGGAAATGGAAAGTTTATAAGGGGTTTACTCTTCATGGCTTCTCTTATGTGTGGCTTCTTACCAAATGATTTATAATGAAGTCTAAATTAGACACTTTCATTCTCAGTTTTAAACTTGTATTGAAAGCATCTGTTACTGTTACTTTCCTCCTATCTCGGGAGCACTCCCAACGGGATCAAATTTATGTATTTAAAATTTTGTTTAACTGTACAGTCACACCTTCACCAAATTCAGTATGTACATATGGCACACGGTTTTCCACCACCATTTTGTACAGGTAAAAAGTTTATACAGGATGAAAATGGTAAAATAGTTTGTTCTTTTTTCTTTTACTGATAAATGTCATAGCACTTATTTTGCACTGAGCCTGGTTCTTTTCACATGCAGACAGTAGCAAAGTGTCCTTGTTATTTGTTCAATGTCTATATGGTTTCTTTTTGTCAGAGTGACAATGCCTTTTAGTATGTCCATAGAAGAGTCAAGGATGAGTTGTATTAGTTGTTTGTTTTCACATACAGCTTCATAAGCTCCTTCCTGGATGTTGCTTAGGTAGCATTTGAGCGTATATAGGTGTTCTTCTCTTATGTCATTGATAGTAGGACAAATTAGTAAGAAGTGCTTAACGTCTTCTGTTTCTTCATAACATAGTTCACAGAGCGGAGTGTCCGTATTCCTACTAAATTTCGCTTTTGTCTCTTTAAGCATATATGTTCCTGTCAGTAATCTCGATTTTACTTCCGCTTTCTTTACTTCCATGCTGTTTTTTGGCACTGTTTTCCAGACTTGGTGTGAGTTTCCAAAAAGTGGGTGTTGTAAGCTTAGGAATTTCAAAGTTGACTTTTTTTGTTTTTCTTCTATCCAAGCTTCTTCCCAGTAGATCTCTATATGTTGTTTGACTAGCTTTTTCCATTTATGTTTTTCTATTGGATTTTTCATCAGGTCCATTAAATCTGGAAGTTTGTACTTTCTGAGCTTGTCATAAACTAATGATGCAAAACTTTTGCCATTTGGTTTGTCCATATTGATCTGTCTCTCTATAATTCTATATTTTATAGTGTCTTTGTTTTGTAGGATACTTCCAAAGAATATCAGGATGAGTTTGTCAATTACAGCTTCAATTGGTTCCACTCCAAGTAAACTGTATGTTGCGACATTTGCCACTCTATCGGGTAGTCCCTGGATTTGTCTACATATTTTTCGCTGAAGTTTCTCTAATTGGATAATGTCAGAAGCAGTATGGTTCATGACTTCAATGCCATATAAAGCTCGTGGTATGACATACGTTTTCCACAGTTTATAGGCTACGACGGGTGACATTCCTCTTCTTGCGTGAAGGCCGGGTCCTAAAAGTGCGTAAATTGTTCTCCTTGCCAGTTTTATTCTATCTTCGATATCAATATTGTTCTTATTGTTTCTGTTGTTTGTTTGATCTCTTCTGTGTCCATACGCAAACTAAAATCGCTGTGTCTTTTTGTAAGTGGTACAAGTTCAGACTTACTTGGATTGATTTTAACCAAGTCTTTACTTGTGATGTCACTGACTATGTCAAGTATAGCTGCAATAATGTAGCTCCTGTGACAAACTTGTGTCTTGGCAGAGCTACAATGCGGTCCCATTCGTCACAATGGAGCAAAAAAAAAGTTGCAGTTGAAACATAAAAACTCACTATTTACGCTTCAAACATTTCATTATAACAATTACTGATGATCCCAGTCCTTGTTAAATCGGTTTGGCTGAGAAATATATGCTTTTCAAAGTTAGCAACAACCTTGTTCAAATTTATAGATCGTTTTCCATAACCGGAAACTACGGAAGGCGGAGCTTTTCTAAATATGGTATTTCTTATTACAACCTGATGTAAACATTCCAATCGTAACTACTCGGCCATTCTCGCTACCCTGTTATTTGCAGGGTAGCGAGAATGGCCGAGTAGTTACGATTGGTAAACATTCACGCCTAAATCGCCAAATATGGTATCGACATCCAAATAGTGAGGCCGGAAATGACGAAATTCAAAATTTTCAAAGAGAAGATTTTATTTTGTGGGAATTACATTCTAAAATACTGGTAGGTGATAAAAACTTGTTATAATAATGGACAAAAGGAAAGGTTGTCTTATTATTGATAAATGGAGGCGTCAGAAGCTCTGTATGCGAGCGCAAAAAATCTCGGCGGCTGCTCCATTACGTGTAATGGCATCCCGTTATAACCCTTGCGAGTAATCGAGCATTTAGGGTTTTATTATTAGAACTATGTCAAGTAGGGCTTGAGCTTCACTTTGTGTACTGACTAGTAGTGCGACAGGTCGTAAGGCCAGGGATTTGCAAGTTACATTCACTTCACTAGTGACTAGCAACAATCAGTCATAATTTCAAGGAGCAAGTAACTCGTGACACCCGACGACATTAAATAATTCGCCCGGAGATCGTCTGAAAAATTGCCGATTTCGCACCCTTTCCAAATTGAGAATCAAAATGACACTTCGTGGTTGTTGATTTAAGACATTTTTCTGAATAAATACAGGTATTTTTTGTTTATAATCACTTCTTTATAGCCACTCTAATATTTCATCTGAAACCTTCGCTTTAATGTCACATTTATAATTTTTCATTTTTCGTTAATAAAACACCTACCAAAATGATCGTGTCCACCAACGACATATGGGGAAATCAATGATAAAGAAGGCCATAAATGAATACTGGTACACAAAGTACAATGAGGAAAAGTCAACGAAAACAACTATCAGACACCTTGAAATTCAAAAGGAACCTATAGGAACACCACATAATATATGGAACTGTGTAAAAAACCAAAAATTAGATATACAAAAAGCAGAAGTAAAAGTGAAACTGGTTACTGATACATATATGCTCCAGTACCATCAAGATAAGTTTAGTCATAAGGAAAATGCTGGATTTTGTAAAATCTGCAACGATGGAGTTGAAGATATAGAACATTTTATACTAAAATGCAAACCGCTAGATGAAGTACGACAGAACAAGTTAGAACAATTCAAAAGGACAGTGGAAGATATAAAGGGGGGTGGTGCAGAACTACTTGAAGAGAAAAATCAACTTTTACAGGCTATATTAGATTGTACATCTAAAAATGTATATACTATTATTACAAATAACCACAATGACTTGAAGGCCATAGAACGTGCCTCACAAAATTTGTGCTTTGAACTACATAGACTTAGAACCAAACTATATTGCGAATTAAGATAGAGACAAACTTGGACGTCGTTTTTCACTACAGGATCCATCTTTTATATTTTAACTCCTGAAGTGCATATAGACATATGTACATTTGCTACACAGAAACTTTTAACTAGACGCTTTTATAAGGTCAGAAAATGAACTTTTGTGATATACTGAACTATTTTACGTCTTTTTGAAATCATTGTGCTTTTATCCAATGGAAATTGGAGTGCTCCAGCTTATGGAGGAAATTACCTGAAAACGAAACGAAAAACGAAACGTTGCCATTTTTAATTACCCATAATGCTTTGTTATTTGGGGAATTTCCACACCCACTGAAAACGTGAAAACGTGCTTATTTGCGTGCCACGATTAGACTGGGAAAACTCCCAACAACATTCCGATTCGCTCCACTTCGACTTATATAAACAATAAGTAAACGATCGTGCTGGACAAATCTGACCTGCTATTCTTTTACCTAAATCATTTTAAGATTTAACTTAAGTATTTTTATTGTGAACTGACTTTGACAATACTATAAATAAGCAGAATTTCCTCTGGTGTATGATTTCCACACGTGTCTTGAACAGGCTAACCTATGATTCTTAACAATCAGCTGATATATTCTATAAATACACCATTGGCGATCTATTTGATATGCCCCTTGAGGGTGCCTTGATTGGCAAATAAGAAAGCATTTGTTTGTTTGTTTGTTTGTTTGTTTGTTGTTTATGTAAATTACGATCTATGAATAAACTTATTGAGATATGTTAAGTGAGTTGTTTTCATTTCTGAATTGCCACAATAAATCACAATTATAAAAATGCCGACCCGGGAGAGACGTTAGAAAGAGGAGAATATTTTTTGTTATCAAGAAAGTAAAATATTGACATCGTTCTTATCATCGTACGTTTTTACATCTAAATGTAGCCTACAGATTTTGAAAGTAAAAATCGTCGTTAATTGACTTTCTTTATCTCAGATTTTTAATGATAAATTAATATGAGGGAAATGCAAAAGTATTCAAAACTTCTTAACCTTTTTTTTTTTAATTAGAAATGAACCTCTCAGATTTTTAATGATAAATGTGAGGGAAATGCAAAAGTATTCAAAATTTCTTAATTTTTATTTAAGAACTAGAAATGAACCACTTCAAGCGTCTTCTCACTCAGTTAAAACGAAAAATCACAGAAATTGATACAGAGCCTGGGCCACAAAAGAAGAGACACAATAGTGGCCATACAATTGGTTTTGATAAAACATGGCAAACGAACAGACAGTGGCTTATTTTCACAGATAATTCTATGAATTGTTCGCTGTGCTCGGAATTTCAAAAGAAAAGTGCTTGGGCAACTATGGGTGTAAAACTGTACGCCTTGACAAAGTCGAGGAACACGAAGAAAGTTCAGAACACTTGAACTCCGTATTTTTAAAATTGGAAAGGGAGCAGGCAAAACAAGTTAATGACAATATGGACAAAGACTCTCACAAAGCAATATCTGATACTCTTAAAGAACCTGCCGTTGGATATTTTCTCAAGTCTGGTAGATTTAATCATTGATGTTGGTTCAGAAAACTTAAATAAACTTAAGTTTTTCTCCTATACTGTATCCGTCGAAAAACTGTGGACACAGAATACACGTATTATTCATGATGTATGACGTCTACTGATATTGTCAAATGAAGAAAAACGTATGATTATGAAAATTTTGAAAAGGGGGGGGGGGGTAGTAGAGAAAAGGGGGAGGAGGAAATGAAATCCATGCCCCATATGCGCCTGTGAATCGAATATTTAATAAAAACACGTACATTAACTAGCTGTTTCTGTATTAGTCTCGTATTAGAATCTCGGTCTCGGTGTAAGGCGGGCCAATACAACTAATGTTATGAGTTCGAATCCCGCTCATGGCGAGGTGTACAACATTATATGATTATATTTGTCAGGTCGGTGGTTTTCTCCGGGTACTCCGGTTTCCTCCACCAATAAAACCGACCGCCACGATATAAAAGCTTGAAATATTGTTGAAAGTGGCGTTAAACACTATAAAACCAATACAGCTATCATCGAATCTATAACAGATTCAATATAGAAAAAAAAAAAACAATGAAGAAGAATTGAATTATGATCTTCACATTATAATGATTACAAACAATTTACAACTTACCTGGTGATGATTGAACGCTTGATATTATAATAATAAAACACAAAATTGGATTAATTAACATCTTTACTTCCTAACTATTACACTGGTTATTTTCTAATTTAATATCACTGGCAATTGTTTGATCCAAAGGCGAAGGCAAACCGAAATGCGTGTGTTTTTTTACCGTAACGTTATTTAAAGTCTACCGATACCATGGTCTCTCTCATCATGTTAGAGGAATATCGGTCTAAATCTAACTATTCTATGCTATCCTATTACTTTAAACTGGTTGTCTAGATGTATATTTAGCTATTATGACAATTAATTAGAATAACAAAACAATTAATTAAAATAACCAAAAACACTTGGTTATTCTAATTAATTGTTTGATCCAAAGGTGAAGGCAAACCCATTATGACTTTAAATAACGTTACGGTAAAAAAACACACGGATTTGGGTTTGCAAACCCAGATTTGGGTTTGCCTTCACCTTTGGATCAAACAATTAATTAGAATAACCAAGTGTTTTTGGTTATTTTAATTAATTGTTTTGTTATTCTAATTAATTGTCATAATAGCTAAATATACATCTAGACAACCAGTTTAAAGTAATAGGATAGCATAGAATAGTTAGATTTAGACCGATATTCCTCTAACATGATGAGAGAGACCATGGTATCGGTAGACTTTAAATAACGTTACGGTAAAAAAAACACACGCATTTCGGTTTGCCTTCGCCTTTGGATCAAACAATTGCCAGTGATATTAAATTAGAAAATAACCAGTGTAATAGTTAGGAAGTAAAGATGTTAATTAATCCAATTTTGTGTTTTATTATTATAATATCAAGCGTTCAATCATCACCAGGTAAGTTGTAAATTGTTTGTAATCATTATAATGTGAAGATCATAATTCAATTCTTCTTCATTGTTTTTTTTTTTTCTATATTGAATCTGTTATAGATTCGATGATAGCTGTATTGGTTTTATAGTGTTTAACGCCACTTTCAACAATATTTCAAGCTTTTATATCGTGGCGGTCGGTTTTATTGGTGGAGGAAACCGGAGTACCCGGAGAAAACCACCGACCTGACAAATATAATCATATAATGTTGTACACCTCGCCATGAGCGGGATTCGAACTCATAACATTAGTTGTATTGGCCCGCCTTACACCGAGACCGAGATTCTAATACGAGACTAATACAGAAACAGCTAGTTAATGTACGTGTTTTTATTAAATATTCGATTCACAGGCGCATATGGGGCATGGATTTCATTTCCTCCTCCCCCTTTTCTCTACTACCCCCCCCCCCCTTTTCAAAATTTTCATAATCATTCGTTTTTCTTCATTTGACAATATCAGTAGACGTCATACATCATGAATAATACGTGTATTCTGTGTCCACAGTTTTTCGACGGATACAGTATAGGAGAAAAACTTAAGTTTATTTAAGTTTTCTGAACCAACATCAATGATTAAATCTACCAGACTTGAGAAAATATCCAACGGCAGGTTCTTTAAGAGTATCAGATATTGCTTTGTGAGAGTCTTTGTCCATATTGTCATTAACTTGTTTTGCCTGCTCCCTTTCCAATTTTAAAAATACGGAGTTCAAGTGTTCTGAACTTTCTTCGTGTTCCTCGACTTTGTCCAGGCGTACAGTTTTACACCCATAGTTGCCCAAGCACTTTCCTTTTGAAATTCCGAGCACAGCGAACAATTCATAGAATTATCTGTGAAAATAAGCCACTGTCTGTTCGTTTGCCATGTTTTATCAAAACCAATTGTATGGCCACTATTGTGTTTCTTCTTTTGTGGCCCAGGCTCTGTATCAATTTCTGTGATTTTTCGTTTTAACTGAGTGAGAAGACGCTTGAAGTGGTTCATTTCTAGTTCTTAAATAAAAATTAAGAAATTTTGAATACTTTTGCATTTCCCTCACATTTATCATTAAAAATCTGAGAGGTTCATTTCTAATTAAAAAAAAAAAGGTTAAGAAGTTTTGAATACTTTTGCATTTCCCTCATATTAATTTATCATTAAAAATCTGAGATAAAGAAAGTCAATTAACGACGATTTTTACTTTCAAAATCTGTAGGCTACATTTAGATGTAAAAACGTACGATGATAAGAACGATGTCAATATTTTACTTTCTTGATAACAAAAATTATTCTCCTCTTTCTAACGTCTCTCCCGGGTCGGCATTTTTATAATTGTGATTTATTGTGGCAATTCAGAAATGAAAACAACTCACTTAACATATCTCAATAAGTTTATTCATAGATCGTAATTTACATAAACAACAAACAAACAAACAAACAAACAAATGCTTTCTTATTTGCCAATCAAGGCACCCTCAAGGGGCATATCAAATAGATCGCCAATGGTGTATTTATAGAATATATCAGCTGATTGTTAAGAATCATAGGTTAGCCTGTTCAAGACACGTGTGGAAATCATACACCAGAGGAAATTCTGCTTATTTATAGTATTGTCAAAGTCAGTTCACAATAAAAATACTTAAGTTAAATCTTAAAATGATTTAGGTAAAAGAATAGCAGGTCAGATTTGTCCAGCACGATCGTTTACTTATTGTTTATATAAGTCGAAGTGGAGCGAATCGGAATGTTGTTGGGAGTTTTCCCAGTCTAATCGTAGCACGCAAATAAGCACGTTTTCATTGACATTGGTCAGTGGGTGTGGAAATTCCCCAAATAACAAAGCATTATGGGTAATTAAAAATGGCAACAGCATGTCGTTGGTGGACACGATCATTTTGGTAGGTGTTTTATTAACGAAAAATGAAAAATTATAAATGTGACATTAAAGCGAAGGTTTCAGATGAAATATTAGAGTGGCTATAAAGAAGTGATTATAAACAAAAAATACCTGTATTTATTCAGAAAAATGTCTTAAATCAACAACCACGAAGTGTCATTTTGATTCTCAATTTGGAAAGGGTGCGAAATCGGCAATTTTTCAGACGATCTCCGGCCGAATTATTTAATGTCGTCGGGTGTCACGAGTTACTTGCTCCTTGAAATTATGACTGATTGTTGCTAGTCACTAGTGAAGTGAATGTAACTTGCAAATCCCTGGCCTTACGACCTGTCGCACTACTAGTCAGTACACAAAGTGAAGCTCAAGCCCTACTTGACATAGTTCTAATAATAAAACCCTAAATGCTCGATTACTCGCAAGGGTTATAACGGGATGCCATTACACGTAATGGAGCAGCCGCCGAGATTTTTTGCGCTCGCATACAGAGCTTCTGACGCCTCCATTTATCAATAATAAGACAACCTTTCCTTTTGTCCATTATTATAACAAGTTTTTATCACCTACCAGTATTTTAGAATGTAATTCCCACAAAATAAAATCTTCTCTTTGAAAATTTTGAATTTCGTCATTTCCGGCCTCACTATTTGGATGTCGATACCATATTTGGCGATTTAGGCGTGAATGTTTACCAATCGTAACTACTCGGCCATTCTCGCTACCCTGCAAATAACAGGGTAGCGAGAATGGCCGAGTAGTTACGATTGGAATGTTTACATCAGGTTGTAATAAGAAATACCATATTTAGAAAAGCTCCGCCTTCCGTAGTTTCCGGTTATGGAAAACGATCTATAAATTTGAACAAGGTTGTTGCTAACTTTGAAAAGCATATATTTCTCAGCCAAACCGATTTAACAAGGACTGGGATCATCAGTAATTGTTATAATGAAATGTTTGAAGCGTAAATAGTGAGTTTTTATGTTTCAACTGCAACTTTTTTTTTGCTCCATTGTGACGAATGGGACCGCATTGTAGCTCTGCCAAGACACAAGTTTGTCACAGGAGCTACATTATTGCAGCTATACTTGACATAGTCAGTGACATCACAAGTAAAGACTTGGTTAAAATCAATCCAAGTAAGTCTGAACTTGTACCACTTACAAAAAGACACAGCGATTTTAGTTTGCGTATGGACACAGAAGAGATCAAACAAACAACAGAAACAATAAGAACAATATTGATATCGAAGATAGAATAAAACTGGCAAGGAGAACAATTTACGCACTTTTAGGACCCGGCCTTCACGCAAGAAGAGGAATGTCACCCGTCGTAGCCTATAAACTGTGGAAAACGTATGTCATACCACGAGCTTTATATGGCATTGAAGTCATGAACCATACTGCTTCTGACATTATCCAATTAGAGAAACTTCAGCGAAAAATATGTAGACAAATCCAGGGACTACCCGATAGAGTGGCAAATGTCGCAACATACAGTTTACTTGGAGTGGAACCAATTGAAGCTGTAATTGACAAACTCATCCTGATATTCTTTGGAAGTATCCTACAAAACAAAGACACTATAAAATATAGAATTATAGAGAGACAGATCAATATGGACAAACCAAATGGCAAAAGTTTTGCATCATTAGTTTATGACAAGCTCAGAAAGTACAAACTTCCAGATTTAATGGACCTGATGAAAAATCCAATAGAAAAACATAAATGGAAAAAGCTAGTCAAACAACATATAGAGATCTACTGGGAAGAAGCTTGGATAGAAGAAAAACAAAAAAAGTCAACTTTGAAATTCCTAAGCTTACAACACCCACTTTTTGGAAACTCACACCAAGTCTGGAAAACAGTGCCAAAAAACAGCATGGAAGTAAAGAAAGCGGAAGTAAAAGCGATTACTGACAGGAACATATATGCTTAAAGAGACAAAAGCGAAATTTAGTAGGAATACGGATACTCCGCTCTGTGAACTATGTTATGAAGAAACAGAAGACGTTAAGCACTTCTTACTAATTTGTCCTACTATCAATGACATAAGAGAAGAACACCTATATACGCTCAAATGCTACCTAAGCAACATCCAGGAAGGAGCTTATGAAGCTGTATGTGAAAACAAACAACTAATACAACTCATCCTTGACTCTTCTATGGACATACTAAAAGGCATTGTCACTCTGACAAAAAGAAACCATATAGACATTGAACAAATAACAAGGACACTTTGCTACTGTCTGCATGTGAAAAGAACCAGGCTCAGTGCAAAATAAGTGCTATGACATTTATCAGTAAAAGAAAAAAGAACAAACTATTTTACCATTTTCATCCTGTATAAACTTTTTACCTGTACAAAATGGTGGTGGAAAACCGTGTGCCATATGTACATACTGAATTTGGTGAAGGTGTGACTGTACAGTTAAACAAAATTTTAAATACATAAATTTGATCCCGTTGGGAGTGCTCCCGAGATAGGAGGAAAGTAACAGTAACAGATGCTTTCAATACAAGTTTAAAACTGAGAATGAAAGTGTCTAATTTAGACTTCATTATAAATCATTTGGTAAGAAGCCACACATAAGAGAAGCCATGAAGAGTAAACCCCTTATAAACTTTCCATTTCCTGCATTCAGAATCATTCTGTCTCGCATATGAATGAACTTTAAACATTTTATTGTTTCAAGCTGGCCGCTTCTATTACCCTTTTCCTTTTTATGAACACATTTATTGGGGTTATGTCGTTTTAGCAATTTAAATTTCTTAATTGACCACCTGTCAGCCAGGTGTACAGTTACCTATCCAGCACTTTAATTAAGCTACCTGTAACTTACCTGTTGCAATCACACATTTTGAATTAAATAAATCTTTATGTAATTATAAATGTATTTAGTACTGCACCTGAAAACTTGAAAATGTGCCTTAAGATATTCAACAGATTAATACAGCAATAAAAATTTTAATGGAGACATCAAATGAAAATTTTCATAATTTTATATATGAAAAAGAACAAAATTGTCCATTTTTCACTTAAAATAATAGTATGTGTTAGCAGTAGACAAAAAATGTCAATAGCCAAAGTGGCTAATCACCATTATTTTACCTAGCCACATTTGCATGTGATTAGCCACACATCTGAAATCGACACTGATCTTGATCTTGATTGGATACAATGTTAGTCCGGAGACATTATTACATCGCGCGTGCATCAAGGTCTACATATTACTGGGCCCCCTTACTATATACAAATGTATCAGCGAATGATTTAGCTGGTTCCTCCGCAGATTGAATCTTGTTGGTGATGTCTTCCGGTAAAAGATTCCAATCTTTGACTGTTTGGGAGAAAGCTGAATTTCAGTATATCGGTCTTGATTTAAACATATTTTTATGTATTATATATACCATGGATCTTACGAATTAAATTATTTAAACCAACGAATCAGAAGGATGAGTTGTTTTAAATAAGTTCATGAGTAAGATCCATGGTATATATGGTTTGTAACAGAAATTACATGATTGACAGATCTACAGTATGATGTCAAAATCATGGAATAACAGATCCTATGACGTCAAAATCATGGAATAACAGATCCTATGACGTCAAAATCATGAAATAACAGACCTGTGACGTCAAAGTCATGGAATGACATCAAGATCTTCATGTTAGACCATGGTTTGTAAAAGTTCACTATTTTTAAGTTGATTATGCATATAAACATCAAAGGAAAAATGTGTATTTATGTTACAATGATGAATTACATATTACATTTTTTTTCACAATACAATATAACATAGGATTCAGAAACAAGTGTAATGCTTATATTAATCCGTTTCCTAAAAAAAACACATGCAAAATTGCAAATAGTCATTAAAACATACTCAATTCATGTAACATTGTTTAAATAACTGAAAATTAAAGGAAGAAGAAAAAAAAAAGGAAATTGTAAGTTGCACTCAGGATAGAAAATCACATGATGTATCTGAGTTTTATGAATTTTATAAAAATCATTTGCTTTGCGAAATATATTTATGCACTGTCGTAAAAACAATAGTATTTGAATCGATATCAAGATCTGGACTGTCAAATAATAGTAGATTTTCCGAAGGTTGAATGTTCAGTAGCTGCAATAGCTTTCGAAAAAGACTATTTCGTTGACGAGTATATTTCGGACATTTAAATAAATAATGATGTGTATATTCAATCTCTCCTCCAATATCGGTTTTGGCTGGAAGTCTGAGATAATATTGACTATGCATGTTCTTAGTTGTTTTTAATGGGCGTTGAAGGTTATCGGTTGGAATTAGGTGATGATGTATGCCATTACAAAATAATATTAACTGTTCTGTTTTCTTCTTTCTTTTAGTGGTTCTAATTTTGTCTGTTTAAGTATAGTTTTCATATTGCCTGGTTCATAGTTGTAGTTTGATGTAATAAATCTAGAAGCCCAGGGGTTTCAAAGTGGGCCGGTACCCGGTACTTTTACCCGTCTGAGATTGTGTATAGTACCGGCAGAAATTACTGAACCCCCCAAAATTAGCGGTGGTCAAAACCACAAGTACGATAGGCTTGTGGAATATTTTTCATAAAAAATTAATGATCATGTCAATTGCTGAATTCTCGCATTCAAATCGAACAACTGCGTCACGACCAAGTTGATGGGATATTCCCTGTTTTAAAAATAACTTTATCTTAGAATCGTAAATAGCAGTTTGCGCATGCGGTAAATAGATATGTTTTCGCCCCAATATCTTTTCATCCTTGTGTAAAACTCGGACCGGAACAAAGCTGACATCATTTCAAAATAAAAAATGACCGATTACAAATTATGTTCAAACACAATTTAGTGTAATCTTCAGTAATATAAGTATGATCATTACGTATTATGAATATACGACTACACAATAATTTGTGCGATTTTTTTCATCCATTTAAATCCCAGGGTCGAATCATTCTGGGGTGTACTGTCTTGTTGCTTAACTCCGTCCATATTGTTTAACTTCCGGTATAAAAAAATAAAAACCTATGGCTAATTTATTTACATATTTTGACGGGGCCCTACCACGGTTGTTCACAGAAATGAAAGTGGGCTGAAAAACATTTTTAGAAGGGGGTACGAGGAGATAAGGGATAGAAAATTACTAGAAATCTTGAAAGGGGACCGGACATGGCTCAAATACAAATTACATTGTAATGTCAAAACGCCGGCCCCACTTTTTTTCCAAAATAATTTAACTTTTGTGATTCAAATGTTAATAAATGTCTTTTTGCATATAAGTCGTGAAAGTAACAATATATATTGTTTTGTTTAATAATTATATTTGTATTGATCTTTTAAAATTATAAATTTTATTAAAGATTGATGATTGCAAATTAAATTTATATGTTTCATTAATTATGACACTTATATGTCTTGATCCGTGCCAATGGTCTTTGATGAGTTTAATTACTGGTAATAAAGTAAAAAAAAAAAACACAAGCCAAGGTATTGTGAAAAAGAAAAGGACAAAGCCAACAAAAGAATTTTGAGAAGTTTAAGCTTTGATAACAATGGCTTGGTCAAGCCTAGCTGCGAAACCGTAGCCCTTTATGTTCCTTTTGGGTTTTTTTAAGATATGGCAGACTATCTATGAATAATCTTGGCTGAAGTCTGTAAACTGAAATATTCAATAAAGAAATAGGGGGAAAAAATCCAGGCATTATGCATGGTCTTCACTCTTGGTGAAATCTGAACTCTAAAGTTAATGGGATTTTTCTTTCAAAAACACTTAATGGTTTGCAGTCTCTGAAGTACATTTTTTGGTCCACAAAATGCTAGATTTCAGGAGCTTCCGCCCCATGGACCCCTTACGGCCCTCAGCCTAATTTTTTAGGTACCTCCTAAAATTTAAGAAGTACCTCCTATTACAAAAAACTTTGGAAGCCCTTTTCTGAACTTATTGAGTTATTCCAGTTTTCCTTGTAGGTAAGATTGATGTGGGTCCCAGGCTGTGCTGACATATTCTAAGACAGGTCGAACGAGTCCTTTATATGCCTGTAGCTTAACTTCCATGGGGCATGATGACAGGTTCCTTTTTAATAATTCCAGGGTTCTATAGCCAGAATAGTATTTGTTACATATTTCCTCTATTAAAAATTTTGAGCAGAGAAGAAGGTTGTCTAAATTAAGAATATCAGCTCACAAATTACAAATAGAAATAGGAAGGTACCAGGGTACTCTCCGGGAAAACCGAATCTGCTGCAGGTGCACTTCGGGTCAGGTAGAAGATGAGATCCATTATTTACTTCATTGTACTTGCCATGCAAACCATAGGGAAATTTTTACTACATATTTGACATCTGAGTGTCAAAATTTTCAAAATTTAGATGACAAATGTAAACTCATATGGATCTTAAATAATGAAGACCCAACTATACTCAGATATCTTTTATCAACAACTATTTGATTAAATGGAATTGGAGATCTGCAAACTGGATGACCTGCATTGAGCATGAGAAAGAAAATATTCTTTTTGGCATCGTCCCTTGATGCTTGCTGCTGGTTATCCAAAAGCTCTGATCACTTTCCATGTTCCAAACAATATTCCTTCCACATCAAAATTCTTCTATATCAACATGGCCGGTCTGCACTAGACACAAATAGGACTTTATTCCTTTTAGCATCGACTCAAGGTGTCTCTTGCAGATTGGTGATGAATCACCTGATGTATATGTATATGTTCTCTCTCATCCCCCCCTCCCTCATACAATGTATATATGTGAGTAAGTTTATGTGCATATCTCTTTTCCTGCCTGAGTGCCTGCACCACAATTATTGATATTTCACCGCAAATATTTAGTTTGCTATATTGTTGTTGTGTATCAATCATAATTGTTATTTGTATATGCCCTCCTGGGGCCCTGATTTGGTTAATAAACTTATTTCTATTTCCTCTATGTGTTTCCCCCAATGTAAGTCATTCGTGATGAACACGCACTCATTTGAAATTATGTTACACTTTATTTATTTTGTAAAAAAAATGTGTCCCTTGCCGTTTTCTCGGATTAGAATCTTGTCTCCGATTCATTCGAGACCTTGTCGGCCATATAGTAAACATTAAAAGTAAAAAGAAAATCGCTATCGGGAACAGATTTTTGTATCCGGAACTGAAATGTTTTTAGCGTAGATAATTTTCCGGAAATGACTAAAAAGACCCGTCTTTATGTTCGGTTTTGAATATTACTTTTATTTACATCTTGTCAGCTGAACGTTTTTAGCTCACTTTTCGTCCGTCGTCTGTCGTCCGTTGTCCGTCCGTCCGTCAACATTTCACATTTTAATCTTCTCTTCAGAAACCACTGGGCCAATTGCAACCAAACTTTGGTGGAATGGTCCTTGGATGACCCCCTTCCAAAATTGTGTCCGATGATCCTGACTTCCAACCAAGATGGCCACCAAGCTAAAAATAGAAAAAAGGGGGGATGGAATTTTAATTGCTCATTGCTGCTTTAGTGCAAGTCAAATTTTAACTGCAGCTACATGGCAAGGAGTAGTTTAACATATATTCCGGGTTTTTCTGTGAAATTTTTCTTTCAGCCGATATATGCCGATTATGCAAATTAGGCATATTTTGATAAAAGATCACATTTAAATCTTCTCCTCTGAAACCGCTGAACCAAATTAAACCAAACCTGGCAGGGATGGTCCCTGGGTGGCTCCCTTTCAAATTTGTGTCTGACAGCCCCGCCCTCCATCCAAGATGGCCACCATTACTAAAAATAGAAATTTCTTCAATTGTCCATTGCTGCTCTATTTTAAGCCAAAATGTGCCCACATTTGAACTGTATAAGCATAATGATGAGCTTTTTAACATATATTACAGGATTTTTTTATGAACTTTGAACTTTTGCCTATTTTGACCGATTATGCAAATTAGAAAAAAGGGGGGATGAAATTTTTAAAAAATCTTCTCCTCTGAAACTACTGAGCCAATCTCAACCAAACTTTGCTGAAATGATTCTTGGGTGGTCCTCTTCCAAAATTGTGTCCGGCATTTCAGAACACCGACCAAGATGGCCACCACAGCCGAACTTAATTTAACATAGGACCCTATGGGAAATTCCCATAAAAATCTTCTTGTCTGAAACCATTTGCTCAATAAGAACAAAATGTTGATGAAATAGTCATTGGATGGTTCTCTTCCAAAAATGTGTCCGGCGGTTCGGCCCTTCGATCAAGATGGCCCCCACAGCCGAACTTAGCTTAACATAGGACCCTATGGGAAATTCACATAAAAATCTTCTCCTCAGAAACCACTGGGCCAATTGTAACCAAACTTTTGTGGAATGATCCTTGGATGGCCCCCTTCCAAAATTGTGTCCGGTGATCCCGACTTTCAACCAAGATGACCACCAAGCTAATAATAGAAAAAAGGGGGGATGAAATTTTAAAAAAATCTTCTCCTCTGAAACTACTGAGCCAATCTCAACCAACTTTGCCACTTTGCAGAGATGATCCTTGGGTGGTCCCCTTTCAAAATTGTGTCCGTCAGTGCCGTCCTGTATCCAAGATGGCCACCATTACAAAAAATAGAAATTTCTTCAAATGGCCAAAACTGCTCTATTTTAAGCCAGAAAGTGCCCAAATTTGAACTGTATAAGCATAATGATGAGCTTTTTAACATATATTACGAGATTTTTTATGAACTTTGAACTTTTGCCTATTTTGACCGATTATGCAAATTAGAAAAAAGGGGGGATGAAATTTAAAAAAAATCTTCTCCTCTGAAACTACTGAGCCAATCTCAACCAAACTTTGCTGAAATGATTCTTGGGTGGTCCTCTTCCAAAATTGTGTCCGGCATTTCAGAACACCGACCAAGATGGCCACCACAGCTGAACTTAATTTAACATAGGACCCTATGGGAAATTCCCATAAAAATCTTCTTGTCTGAAACCATTTGCTCAATAAGAACAAAATGTTGATGAAATAGTCATTGGATGGTTCTCTTCCAAAAATGTGTCCGGCGGTTCGGCCCTTCGATCAAGATGGCCCCCACAGCCGAACTTAGCTTAACATAGGACCCTATGGGAAATTCACATAAAAATCTTCTCCTCAGAAACCACTGGGCCAATTGCAATCCAACTTTTGTGGAATGATCCAAAATTGTGTCCAGTGATCCCGACTTCCAACAAAGATGGCCGCCAAGCTAAAAATAGAAAAAAGGGGGGATGAAATTATTCCTCTTGAAATGCATTTTTTTGTTGACTCACTTCCTTAGGTTACTCAAATAATCAAAGGGAAGCAACTCTATTACAAAATGTGAAGTAGGAAAAGCTAAATTTTGAAAATTATTGACATATATGTTTTTTTACAGCAATTTTGATAACTTACATTAAAGGGGGAACCCCTGCCCAAATTTTTTTGTAGAAGGGGTCTGCAATGACGAAGGCTACATTTGTTAATTTTTTTTTACCAAAGTTATCAAGTTTTATTGACATGTTATTATACCCAGGTGAGCTATACAGGCTCCTGGGAGCCTCTAGTTTTGTTTCTTTATGATTTAATTATTAAAATTGTTAAAAAATCACAGACGAAGTGAAAGGTTGTGAACAATAAAGAGAATTCTGTCAACTTATAATGTTTGCGATCTGGTATCTTCCACGGTTCGCAAATTTATTCATTCAATCTGCTGCAAAATGTACATGTACGAATTTCATTTTACAGAAATCTGAAACCTTTTTGTGTCAATCCTTAGGTAATCATTGAAAAACTTTTCCCCAACAACGGAGAGAAAATCGTTGACAGTAATGTCAAACTACGGAAACGATCTGGCCTGTCACTTCTTTTAAACTTTTCATAGTTCATCTCTATATGTACACGGCTACATTTTAATGACAATTGGGAGTATTTTCTTTTTTGGAACTAGAACTTTTGTTTACAAATTAAAAAATAACAGGAAAAGTTAACAGTTATATAACAGAAAATTTTAAAATCACTTCTTCATAGTGAATTGAAACAAGTGATGTCACTCTTCACTCTGGGGAGTGCAAGAGCGGTCCTTGTAGTGACAATAGTCTACTCTTTTCCGGATGTCTATAATGTGATCATGGCATTGATCTCCCCTTACACAAACCAGCCTTTTATTGTCCCCATCCGATGGACTAGCATCGTTTCTGAAGACCACCCTAGCCAATGGCGTCAAGGTTGTCAAAAAGGTTATAACAAGTAAATTCAGGTTCCCCCCCCCCCCTAGTGAAAGAATGAATTTTAATGTTATTGATAAAAAACAATTAATCTGAAAACTGTTTATATATTGATATCTGATGGGGTTTTTTTCATAAAAAAAATGTCACAAAATGTTTGGGCCACCATTATGCCATTTGGACCAGTGGCTAATTTTTTACTGGCCCTCATTTCAGGCACTGAGCTTTGATTCAGGTGAGCGATTACAGGCTCCTGGTGTTTATTAGAAATACAACCACATTTCGCTTTGAGTTTCGTTCAGTGAACTTTTAAAAAAAGATCAACATACATGTATTAGTGCAAATTTTGTTGAATGGATTGTGTTATTTATCTATATATTTCCTTTCTTTAATGGAACAAGCATCCATTTTTTGTTATCTAAGTCCTACTTTAATGGGTTATAACTGAACATCGAAAAAAATGAGCATAATAATGTTTCATAAAATCTAGGCTCCATTGAACATTGAACACAAACTTGCATATGAATAAGCTGGTGAGCGATACAGGCTCAGGTGAGTCTCTTGTTTCAAATACACGTTACTGGTTTGAAATTAAACAAAGATTTTTTTTGAGTACCGTAAATATTTCATTCGCCAAAGTGGCGATCACAACTGAATTTTTATTAGCCACATCTGAAGTTTATTCGCCCATGGCGAGTGTTCGACCTTTAGCGCTAACACAGATAGTATTGACCGGGATGGTTAAAACCGGGGACGGTTTTAGCCAACCAACCTTGTTATGTACAAATCAAGCACAATTTGTATCAATCTTTCAAATATCTTGAACTGAGTAAATGGAGGCAAAATCGACACATCGAACACATATATATGGCTGCCTACTTTCCTGGCTTGGTACAGGTACTTCAATAAAAAATGACAGTGTTAGGCTAGTTTTATGAGCCCAAACCCTCCCCTCTAAGTGGAATGATGGGGTCATACATGTACAATTGTTTGTGCAGTTGTGAGTAAAATGCCAACCCTCACATGTAACCGGGCGAACAACTTTATTATAAAGAATGCTATAATCTTGAACATTATACATAATATATGTAAAAACTAATAATTCTTTATTGTGCTCTACTTGTAGTTTCCTTGATTGTACAAGATGACATAATTGTATTTGGTTCAACGATTCACCTACTTTGTACGCTTGACGATTCACTAGAACTCACCAATGGTAGCGCTCGGCTATGGTTTCGTGGCAGTGAGAAGAAAGCTTTCAGCTTGAATGGCTTCACTTCAGATCCAAATAAATATGTAGAAAATGTCATCTCTACAAGGCAATTTCGTCTAAAGATATTCAACACCAGTAAATCAGATGTAAATTGTTATTACAAATGTGCGTATGGTTTCGAATTCGATGAGAAAATGTTAGATTTAAATACCACGAAATATCAGTGTAAGTACAAATTAAATTGATTTAATCTAATTTAAGTGATTCCTCATTGTATAAACTTATAAGGGAACGACCATTTAACTTGAAGGGGGGGTTATGTTTTTTTTCTAAAAAAATATTCTGATTCCCAATGTTGCTGAAAAAAATATTCTGATTTTGGTAGAGGAAAAAAAAAATAATGTGATTCAGAGTTTTTGTCATATAATCTAATGTGGAATTCTGGAGAAAAAATGTTGCACTTTGCGCGACAAAAAAAAATATTCTAATTCTTGTGTTGTCCGAAAAAAAAATTCTGAACGAAACAAAAAACCTTTCAAGTTAAATGGTCGGTCCCTAAATATATCCAACATGATCAACGTGTCCACACAAAACTTCTGTTGTCCCCCTTTTCACTGTTTTTCATCCATCAATCGTTAGCTTTTATTATTCTGTCCAGAAATTAGTGATTTTTTGTTTTTATTGAAAAACACTGTTATCGAGTGAAAAATTAATTTATGAATATTACGTTTCTCTTATGCTTCCTGATAAATTCTAAACAATTAATGATTTTTACGATAAATGCATATGTGTTGTCGAGTAAAAACAAATCTTTTATGAATATAAGATTTCTTCAAAATTCCATAATTAATATTGATATATTCAATTTTTCAAATGTACTTTTTTTTCTCTCGCAGATATACCTGCCGCTGACGAAATCAACACGGAAATTAACTATAGCCAAGAAGACAAACATATAACTGCCAACCTTACGTTTCAAAATATATATCCTTTACCGCAATGTATGTTGTCAGTCGGGGTATGTTTAATCATAATTAATTTGACTTATCACTGGGTCTATAACTAGATTAACACTACTGGGGTTCGTGTTACTCATTCTTTAGATTTATATGTATGTTTTGTATATCGTTGTTTGTCCTATGCTTGTTCTTTTGGCCATTGTGTTCTTTGTTCTTCTTCGATATACGGATTCCGATTCTTTGGTATCTTTAAACTATTCTTATTGCAAAATCTATTAATATATTGTAATGTTTTTGAAATTTTATGATGATAAAAGAAAGGCTATATAGCTAATTTTAAGATGATGATGATGATGATAACTGGTGACAAGATCAGAAATTCGATGATAATAATTATGAAAAAAAATGTTGCTTTTTCACCAATTGGTCTAAAGACATTCAACGAGAACCAAAATATATAGCATTAGACACCAACCATTTTATTATAGAGGAGTCTTACAGTCGGTGTCCTAGTTGTAATCTTTTCAAAAAATATATTTAAGGAGTGTAATATGTAGACATGTTAGCAGAGTCTAGATTGTTTCCATTGAGTTTGGAATAAAAAAAATATCACAGATATAGCTAGGTCTGCTTCACTGTGAACTTACCATTTATATGTAGCAACATTCTTGTAAAACATGCATATGGAGTAGAAATCTCTCAGTTGATCAGCTATTCCATCACCAGGTTTGCAAAGATTAACAGGAACTGCTTACCCTTCCGGAGCACCTGAGGCCAGCCCCATTTTTTTATTAGGGGTTCGTGTTGATCAATATTTAGTTTATGAGTAGTTTCTGATATCACATGAACTTTTATGTTGATTAATTGCAGGGGTCAAAGTTCAATATGTCTGTTTCACGTAAAGCACAACCTGGACTTTTCTACCAATTATCCATGTCCATCAATTACACATGGGAAGATAACTGTGGAACAGAAACTAAAATTGAGTGTTTTATTGACGAAAGAAGATTCCCAAGTTGGAAAACACAACCGGAGCAGTGTCTGGGTATCTATTTTCTGCTAATTATCAATACATATCTCCTGAGTAATAAGTAATATGGTTATGTTACAATTTTCCGGATATTTCTAAATGAACGTCATATTCCATTTTGAATGATTTCGGTGAATTCATCTATTTTTAAAATTATATTGTGTTTTTATTCTTTCAAAGTATGACTTGTCACAGCTTTATATTATAATATAACAACACACAATCAGTAGTGTAATGTTTTAGCTTTATTTTGTTGTTATTGTTTTCGTGGGTGCAATCCCAGTCGGGTCAAACCAAAGACTTTGAAATTGGTATTTCATTCTTCTCCACTGAGCTAAGCAAACATCATTAAGGAGAAAGGACAAAGACAGATTGGTTGGCTCAGAGTCGGTATAATGTGTCCGAGTGGAGCGACATGTCTAACCTTAAGCACAATGGTCTGGAAAAAAGCATACATTATTATTATTTGATCAAGTGTTAGTTGTTCTCTTCATAGCTGAAGAAATGTTCACTAAGCTTGAATAATCATCACTCACTCACTCATTTACAATTACAAAGTACGTCATAGGCAGTAAAATATAATATGATTTCAGAAATGACAACAGAAACCACCCGGGGTGTTGATAAAGTGACAACAGCAACCACCCGGGGTGTTGATAAAGCCATTGTAATAGCTGTATCAGTATTAGCAGTATGTGGTGTTGTACTCATTGTGGTCCTGTTCTGGTTGAGAAAGTGCCGAGCAGGCAATGGTAAGCAGTAATGTGATTCCACATTTATTTACTACACACATTCATCACAGCATAAAAACTATTTTATTTCATATAAAGGTCTCTTAATATTGTAATGCTCATTATATAATTATCGCCATTATGTTCTATCATTTTTGTTCATATTTTTGTAAAAAGGAAAGAACTTCACTAATGTTGTAATAACTTGTGTCCAATCTCATTGGTTGTTCATCATGGAAATAAAATATGTTTAAACCTAACCAAAATTGCAGCATAACTGCTAAAAAACTGCTGGACAACATCCTTATAAAAATGCAAACGTTATTATGTAACTATTACCGTTTCTGACAAAAAAATGGAGAATATCAAAATGTTTACTTTTTTATTTGTCATACAATTGTATTGCAGTCTTTTGCAAGATGATTATTTTGATTGGTCATTTAAGAGGTACCTATTTTATTTCGAAAGGGGTCTAATAGGGCCCACATTAGGACATTTGACATATTTGGAAGGCATATATATTTTTTTCTTCGAATTGATTGTTCCGAAAGCTTCGGATTTCCTCTATCTTATATGGTTTCGGAGATCAACTCGATCGAAAGGACTAAGAAATCCAATTTCCAAAATTTGAGCTTTTTAATCTTTATTCCAGTTATAATGCTTTATTGGTTGTTGTTGTTTTTGTAATCATCTTTATCATATTTATGGGTTATTTATGGGCCATAAACAAATTAAGTTATTTATTTACTACAACTATTAATATATATAATCAATGTCAAAAAGTATTCACTTTCAATAATGAAACGAGAGAAAAATTCTAGTTAACATGTTTATATAAAAAGTTCAATGCTGTTTCCTTTTATTACTTTAGATTATCCATGCTAATTTTGAATTTTGAATTTCATATTTTGTTTAGCTATTTTTCTTTGCTTTGCTTAAATATTTTGATGATTATGTAAAATGGCAAGCCAAAGACATTTCAAACATTATTATCTTTACAGTTGACATACAACATTCTACGGAAACTTGTGAATTAGTTGCATACAGAATTGTAACTGTAGGAGAATGGAAACAGAAAGAGAAACCAATGGAAAAAATAGGGCTGTGGGATACAAATCCTCCGAATGGAATACACAATGGGCATAATGAGCATTTGGAGAATCGCAAGCTGCTTGATTGGAAATGCACACGGGTGTAATGAGTGTTTTTAAAGAATGCACTCTGCTGTTATTGAAAATTCCCCGCTGGGTGTAATTAGTGTTTAGATAATGCATTCTGCTGTGACTGAAAATACCCCGCCGGCTGTAATGAGTGCTTAGATAATGCATTCTGCTGTGACTCCAAATACCCCGCCGGCTGTAATGAGTGCTTAGATAATGCATTCTGCTGTGACTCAAAATACCCCACCGGCTTTAATGAGTGCTTAGAGAATGCATTCTGCTGTGATTGAAAATACCCCGCCGGGTGTAATGAGTGCTTAGAGAATGCATATATTGGTATCGAACTATTACTTTTTGATCTAAAAAATCATAGTGTAAATTGATATAATGAAATTCTAATATGACGTCCCGTATTCGGTATACAAAACATTACATATAAAATAAAAATCTGGTAAAATTATACAAAAATCTGTAAATAAAAAAGATGAAAATATAAAATTTTAGAAGAATTTAAATAAACAATCTTTCTAAAACGTATGAATTTAGAATATTGTACCAATTAAGCAATTTTCTTAAAATCTAAATTTAAAAGTTTTTAATAATATTTATTTATAAATTTAGAATTATCATAATTTCTATGATTTCGAAATCCAATATTGTTATCCAAAATCTAAGACAATTGTATTTTTAGCAATTTGCAATGTGATTGTGTATACTGATTGTTTTTGGTTATTTTGATAAAGTATGATAAAAAAAATATCTGTGCCTATAATATCTAATTTATTTTCATGAAGTATGATAAAAAAAATATCTGTGCTTGTAATATCCTAAGTTATTTTCATGATGTATGATCTAAAAATATATATGCTTATAATATCCTGTTTTATTTTCATAATGATTGATGTTAAAATATATGTGCTTATAATAATATTTTTATAAAGTTTGATATTGAATATATGTGCTGATATACTGATTTTGTGTTTGTTATTTCCATAAAATATGATTTTAAATACTTACTTTCTACTTACTATTCATTAAAAATTAATTGTTGACTTCGAGTGCATTGACATCTCCCCCGATTTTACACTAATTAAACATGACTAGTCATGTTTATATAACAATTAACCTATTCAACCTATGCCAACAATCTTTCTTACAT
Organism: Bathymodiolus brooksi; assembly: GCA_963680875.1. Classification (NCBI taxonomy): domain Eukaryota; kingdom Metazoa; phylum Mollusca; class Bivalvia; order Mytilida; family Modiolidae; genus Bathymodiolus; species Bathymodiolus brooksi. The sequence goes on along the minus strand of OY804585.1, from coordinate 80,459,199 downwards.
TTTTATATATATTTTTTAAAATGTTGGCATAGGTTGAATGAACCAAATAAAGGCATATTTGAATAACAATCATTTATTTGGACCCAGACACCTGATATGAAGAAAAATTTTATAGAGTCACAGATTATCTACCCAACTGACACATGATAATATAACTGAAATATTGCTTAAGTTGGTGTTAAGCAACAATCAATCAATCTAAACCAAGGGATATAGATATTGGACTTGTTTCCAATTTTAGAGTACATTTAAAACCTTTACATACCCCGTGTCGTTATGGCAACTTCTGCATTTGATTATTCTGCATAACCAGGGCAGGTCCTTTTCAAAGTGGTATGCTCAATGTTGGCAGTTTTCTCTGGATTGCCCGTTCTTGATTGTCCCTTCGGTTTTCTCTAACGTTTATTCTTTTTCTGTTTTTATTAATAACTTGACACCCCCATCTCCATCTAGAGCTTTCCTATTCGTCACCAGGTACGAGCAGTACAGGTATGTGGTTCGAAGTATAGGAATCGTCACAAATACCCATTTTATTCGGTGGAGGAAACCGGAGTACCCAAATAAAACCACATTTTATAATACATTACAAATTTGATTAAGGTCATTGCTGTTGAAGATTATGCCAGAAGGTGGATAAAGAGAGAAGTAGACCAAGATCCTGAGTTAGAGTCCTTGTCAGACTGGGTTAGAACAATTAGGTCTCTAGTACAAGGTCGGATTCACAAACTCAAAAATTGTGTTAATAGTCTACCTAAGTCTATATTTAAAGACCAAGAAGCTGTTAAGTGTCTTTCCTCTCTTCATGACAAATATGTTATAGTTCCTGCAGACAAGGCTTCCAACAATATCGTGTATGTATGTAAATCATATTACTTAGAATGCCTAATCAAGGAATTAGGCATAAATAACAACACCTCCAGTAATACCACATACAAACCTACTTCGTTCGACAAAGATGAAATCCTAGCTAACCACAGATCATTCATGACCTCTGGTAAAGAGTCTGAGGATTTACCTTATTTATATTGGATACCTAAACTCCATAAGACACCATACAAAGAAAGATACATAGCGGGATCATCAACTTGTTCGACGAAAGAATTGTCTATTCACCTGACAAAGATTCTGTCTGCAGTAAAAGAGGGACAACAGAAATATTGTGAAACTGTTTACTCGCGTAGTGGCATAAATCACATATGGATTTTGAAAAACTCTAAAGATCTTTTGGATAACCTTAAATCAAGATCTTTCTCTCAGGTATCCTCCATCAAAACTTTTGATTTTTCAACTCTATATACCACCCTACTGCATGACAAATTAAAAACCCGATTAAAAGAAACAATTCACAAAGCTTTCAGTCATAGAAACTATGGCTCAAAATTTGTTGTGTTAGGCTACAATTCCACATATTTTTCAAACAAAATTCAAAAAGGTAAAACATGCTACTCCGAGGAACAAGTGATCAGTATGCTGGAATTCCTCATCGATAACATATTTGTCTCCTTTGGAGGGACACTGTTTCAGCAGGTTGTCGGCATACCAATGGGTACGAATTGCGCCCCTCTTCTAGCCGATTTATTTTTATACTCATGAGTTTCTTCAAAAGCTTGTAAAAGATAAGAAGATTCATGAGGTTAGAGCCTTTAATTTCACATACAGGTATATTGATGACGTTTTATCTATCAATAATTCTAGATTTGCAGAATTTCTTCCGTTGATATATCCTCCAGAGCTGGATGTTAAAGAGACCTCAGATACCGCTTCGTACGCATCATTTTTGGACTTATACCTCGAATTTGACGACAGTGGTTAAATCAGTACTAAAATTTATGATAAACGGGGTGACTTCAATTTTAAAATCATAAATTTTCCAAACATGTCCAGCAATATACCAACTTCTCCTGCATATGGTGTCTACATCTCACAATTGATTTGTTATGCAAGGGCCAGTAGCAATTTTCTGATTTCCTGATTCGCCTTATTCGAACTCTTAAAAAGTTTATATTCTGATACCAAGATCTTGTCGCAATATATTCCGTCTCTGCAGAAAAGATTATAAACGATGGATTTTCATATAGTGAAAATGTATAAAGATAAGATGTCAACAAAAATTTCAATTTTTTTTTTTTGTCAATGTGTGACGTAAAAGTGTCTTTGACATTTACTTCAATGAGCTAGGTGCTGTTTTGACAACTGTTTTACCTGTTTTGTTCCAGCATTGTTATAAATACTGTTATAGTGACAGCCGAAGAATTTGAGCCGTCATGAAAGCGGGAGGTTTGGCGCTTTAAAATCTGATTCAACCCACCATTTTTTTAGAAATGCCTGTACCAAGTCAGGGTCATTACGGTTTTCACAGTTTTCCGGTTGTTGACTGATTTTGTCTGTTTATATACTTATGAGTTTTGACTTTCCCTTTGTAAGATTGTTCAGAGTTCAGTAATGTTGTTATTACCCTTATTCGTTACAATCTCATTACCTTTGCTGAGTTGGCGTTAAACAACAATCACTCACTCAATTTAATGAAATATATTTTTTGTATCTTATTTAATAACAATTAATACAAGACCCTGGTCATAGATACCTGCCCTGATTATATTGTGATTCAGAACTCTTTAGATATCACTCTTTGATATCTCTGTCAATTTGTCGGCATAATCTTGTCTTATTTCCATATATCCTGCATTCATTTATAAAACCATTCCAAAACTTTGTACATGTGGAGAGGTGGAATTCATATTGATATTTATTTAGACCAGACACCTGATATGAAGAAAAATCTTATAGAGTCACAGATTATCTACCCAACTGACACACGATAATATAACTGAAGTATTGCTTAAGTTGGGGTTAAGCAACAATCAATCAATCTAATCCAAGGGATATAGATATTGGGACTTGTTTCCAATTTTAGGGTACATTTATAACCTTTACAACACAAAAAACACAAAATAAACTAGAAGTAAACCCCTTCACACCACCCTACCATACCCAGTATATACTTTATAAGGTTATCTTTATTGCATACATGGAGCGTGAAATACTACCTCCACGAGGCACTAACATACCCCGTGTCGTTATGGCAACTTCTGCATTTGATTATTCTGCATAACCAGGGCAGGTCCTTTTCAAAGTGGTATGCTCAATGTTGCCAGTTTTCTCTGGATTTCCGTTCTTAATTGTCCCTTCGGTTTTCTCTAACGTTTATTGTTTTTGCGTTTTTATTAATAACTGGACACCCCCATCTCCATCGAGAGCTTTCCTATTCGTCACCAGGTACGAGCAGTACAGGTATGTGGTTCGAAGTATAGGAATCGTCACAAATACCCATTTTATTCGGTGGAGGAAACCGGAGTACCCAATAAAACCACATTTTATAATAAATGACAAATTTGATTAAGTTCATTTCGTTACAATCTCTTTTGCTGAGTTGGCGTTAAACAACAATCACTCACTCAATTTAATGAAATATATTTTTTTGTATCTTATTTAATAAGTATAAGTAAGATACAGTACTATTGAAACAAAAGAAGTGGCCCGTTTTGGATATAACGGGTTTCTTTTTTCCGCATGAGTACTCGGGTGAAGGCACGACTCTACCTACCATACGATAGTAGTCGCCACGACTCCACCTGCCATACGATAGTAGTCACCACGACTTCACCTACCATACGATAGTCACCACGAGTCCACCTACCATACGATAGTAGTCACCACGACTCCACCTACCATGCGATAGTAGTCACCACGACTCCACCTACCATACAATAGTAGTCACCACGACTCCACCTGTCATACGATCGTAGTCACCACGACTCCACCTACCATACGATAGTAGTCACCACGACTCCACCTACCATACGATAGTAGTCACCACGACTCCACCTGCCATGTGATAATAGTCACCACGACTCCACCTACCATTCGATAGTAGTCACCACGACTCCACCTACCATACGATCGTAGTCACCATGACTCCACCTACCATACGATAGTAGTCACCACGACTTCACCTACCATAATAAGGGTAATAACAAAATTACCGAACTCCGAACAATCTTACAAAGGGAAAGTCAAAACTCGTAAGTAAATAAACAGACAAAATCAGTCAACAACCAGAAAACTGTGAAAACCGTAATGACCCTGACTTGGTACAGGCATTTCTAAAGAAATGGTGGGTTGAATCAGATTTTAAAGCGCCACAACTTCCCGCTTTCATTACGGCTCAAAGGTTCCGGCTGTCATTATAACAGTATTTATAACAATACTGGAGCAAAATAGGTAAAATAGTTGTCAAAGCAATACCAAACCAAGTGAAGCAAATGTCAAAAACAATTTTACGTCACACATTGATAAACAAAATATTTTTGACATTTTTGTTGACTTCCTTATCTTTATACATTTTCACTATACGAAAATGCATTGTTTATCATCGTCTCTGCAGAGACGAAATACATTTCGACAAGATCTTGGTATCGGAATATAAACTTTTTAAGAGATCGAATAAGGCGAATCTTTTTATAGCCCTGTTCCAGTAGCCTGTTTCTCAGATGAAGATGACGTTTCAGGAATTCAGAATAATTGCTACTGGCCCTTGCATAGCGAATCAATTGCGAGATGTAAACACCATATGCAGGAGAAGTTGGTATATTGCTGCACATATTTGGAAAATTTACTAGATATAATGGCGTTAAACACAATGACCAAAACCAACCCAAACCCAGTTTATGCAAAGTATATGCCAGTCTAATAATGATAGTTGTCTAGAGCTCACAATTACACATTTGTTTTACAGCTAATTATAACTTTGGAACTACATATGCATACATACAAGGACGAAGAGTTGGAAGTACGACGAGCTGGGCCTATGATGATGGTACCGCAATGATATATATGCCATGGAATACACACTTTGCCAACGTTCAACCTGATAACTCATATGGTCAAGATTTTTTATTAATGAGTGGATATGGTTGGGGGACATGGAATGATGCTTCTGGCACTTCAAAATATTCCTTCATTTGTGAAATAGTTATGCCATGAATATACGATTTTTGTTTTTGTTTTTGTTTTGATTTTTGTTTGTTTGTTTATTTATTTGTTTTTTTGTTTTTGATTTTTTATTGTTTTGGTTTATTTTTATCGAGAGAGCAGATGAAGCTGAACATTGTGAATATGCAAATTGATTAATGAAAGATTTGTAACAAAGAAAACCCTGTTAATTTCAATCTGTATAATTATGAAAGAACTTCAAGTGTTGTGACGATTTGCACTAACCTTCATTATGAGTATTCTGAACACAAGTTTACCAAATACACGATTACTCTCCTATCTCCTTTGGGTTGTGAGTTCGAATCCCACTCCGACAATACAACATTGTGTGATAAAGTTTGTCAGTGACTTGCGACAGGTCGGTGGTTTTCTTCGTTACTCCGGTTTCCTCCACTAATAAAACTGACTGCCCTGATATAACCGAAATATTATTGAAAGTGGCGTTAAACACCATAAACCATAAAGCCAAACCTCATCTCCCTTGCTTTCAATGATGTAATGAACAACAAATATACCATTGAAACAAAGGAGATTTTGGCAATAGTTGTTATACAACCAAAACAATTCGATATCTACGTTGTTATTACAAACCTGGATGGAGTTTATTTTTTCTAATACAGTCTAAGCTGACTTAATGAGCACCTCTATATAGCCAATCACTGTCAATAAAGTGCAGCCTCATTTTCCCCAAAAATGAATAGTGCAATTAATTTTAACCTGTGTATAAAGGTATGCTGCTCATAAAGGGCACACTTTCAGGTTCCTTTGAGTGGTCTTTATATATATGTTTGATTGTATACCAATTTGGAATTCAGGTGTGACAATTTTAGCGAGGAATTTGAAATGTGAATTTGCCATGTGAATATTCTATTTCTACGTTATTACGTACATATTTTATACACGACATTGGTCGATAATTGTTAAATATGCAATTCATTCAAAGATTGCTGTGAATTTATATTTATTTTTGCATCTTTTATTTACAGAGCAATCGTCAAATCTTTTTTTTTCAGATACTGATATATGATAGTTATACATTTATTTCAATCACTTACAATCTAAAAGTACAACAATATAATATTATGCAATATAAATATGCAATACAACAACAAATGGGAGTCTTCATCACGCCCGTGGTTGTATGCTAGTTCGATTTCTCTCTAACTATGCCATCGGTAGCTTTCACTAAATTGATCTAGGCAATTTTCATTAGACTTATCACTGATGTTTCAACTTACCACAGAAGATCCTATCATTAACCTGTTTAGATACCTTTACAGGTAGGTTTGGGCAAGTAAAACTAGCTTAACCTCGCCACTTTTTATTGAAGTGTGTGTACCGAACCAGGACAGTGAGTGGTTATGTATTTGTTTGTAAGTTGTATTTATTTTGACTATTACTATGATTTTGATATTTGATTTTGAAATTGTTCTGACAGTGTGGTATGTTTTTGTTTTTCTAGATTTTGGGATTGTTCTGACAGTGTGGTATGTTTTTGTTCTTCTAGATTTTGGGATTGTTCTGACTGTGTGGTATTTTGTTTGTTCTTCTAGATTTTGGGATTGTTCTGACTGTGAGGTATGTTTTTGTTTTTCTAGATTTTAGAGTTGTTCTGACTGTGTGGTATCTTTTTTGTTTTTCTAGATTTTGGAATTGTTCTGACTGTGTGGTATGTTTTTGTTTTTCTAGATTTTGGGATTGTTCTGACTGTGTGGTATGTTTTTGTTTTTCTAGATTTTGGAATTGTTCTGACTCTGTGGTATGTTTTTGTTTTTCTAGATTTTGGGATTGTTTTGACAGTGTGGTATGTTGTTGTTTTTCAAGATTTTGGGATTGTTCTGACAGTGTGGTATTTTTTTTTCTTCTAGATTTTGGAATTGTTCTGACAGTGTGGTATCTTTTTGTTTTTCTAGATTTTAGATTTGTTCTGACAGTGTGGTATGTTTTTGTTTTTCTAGATTTTGAAATTGTTCTGACAGTGTGGTATGTTTTTGTTTTTCTATATTTTAGAATTGTTCTGACAGTGTGGTATGTTTTTGTTTTTCTAGATTTTAGAATTGTTCTGACAGTGTAGTATCTTTTTGTTTTTCTAGATTTTGAAATTGTTCTGACAGTGTAGTATCTTTTTGTTTTTCTAGATTTTAGAATTGTTCTGACAGTGTGGTATGTTTTTGTTTTTCTATATTTTAGAATTGTTCTGACAGTGTGGTATGTTTTTGTTTTTCTAGATTTTAGAATTGTTCTGACTGTGTGGTATCTTTTTGTTTTTCTAGATTTTAGAATTGTTCTGACAGTGTGGTATGTTTTTGTTTTTCTAGATTTTGAAATTGTTCTGACAGTGTAGTATCTTTGTGTTTTTCTATATTTTAGAATTGTTCTGACAGTGTGGTATGCTTTTGCTTTTCTAGATTTTGAAATTGTTCTGACAGTGTGGTATGTTTTTGTTTTTCTAGATTTTAGAATTGTTCTGACAGTGTGGTATGTTTTTGTTTTTCTAGATTTTGAAATTGTTCTGACAGTGTAGTATCTTTTTTGTTTTCCTAGATTTTGAAATAATTGTTCTGACAGTGTGGTAGTTTTTGTTTTTCTAGATTTTGGGATTGTTCTGACAGTGTGGTATGTTTTTGTTTTTCTAGATTTTTAAATTGTTCCGACAGTGTGGTATGTTTTTGTTTTTCTAGATTTTTAAATTGTTCTGACAGTGTGGTATGTTTTTGTTTTTTCTAGATTTTTAAATTGTTCTGACAGTGTGGTATGTTTTTGTTTTTCTAGATTTTTAAATTGTTCTGACAGTGTGGTATGTTTTTGTTTTTCATTTTATTACATTGGACAACGTCGTCATATTATTTCCATTTATGAATCAAATGAAAGAAAAAATATTAGATTTTACTAAGACATAATTTTATCGATGTTTGTCTACAAGAACTCAGTGTTCTGGACAACACCCATGCTCCTGTGACAAGAGATCTTTGTATATTTTTGAAGAAAGTTGGCTGAAACCCAGATAGAACAGTAATGAATGAAAATAGTATAAAATTGAAAAAGACGTCAGAATGTGTTTTGTTATACTAATTTACCTTCTTTAGCAAAAGAAATCCATCCTTGTTGAACAATTACAGCTTTATTAGTATTTAAGCTAGAGTAAAGATGGCACGTGTCTGTATGATCGTGATATGACATATACAAACACTCTTTAATATTATTACAATTTCTGTAGCAATCGATCATATTTGTAGCTATTGTTGTTGACGGTAATATATTGTCCAGTATGACTTGGTTGCGTAATTCTATTCTCTCGCTCACTTTCGTAAACCCGTTCACTGCCGAACAGAAATCAGAAAACAAACACGACAAAACAAGAACTGGTAATGTATACATGCTAATTTTTCGATTCGGTATTACAATGGTCAGCCAAAGAAGAGTATATGTTCGGAATAAAACCTTATCCCAATAGAGGAAAGTAAGATAATACTAATAGTACTGCCTCTTGTGTTCTCGTTTTATCTCGTGATATAATGTGTTGTTTCAGTATAAATATACCATCTATAGAAGGCATAATGTTTTCAGATTGTACAAATGGATGATTTAACTATATATAATGGAGCAATTAAGAATCAAATCATATTTATAATAAATACTCATTAATAATACAAATATATATAAATCTAACATTTACATATTTTACTGAAATAACAATGCTTTCTATATTTGCTTTAATAATGTGTCAACACAATTATATGTACAAATATATGACAGTTATCACAGAAAACACGAAAGGTGCATTAAATCAGATGCATACGTCTTTACTTTATATAAAAATGGAGTCTCAAATAAAAAAAAAAATGAAAAACAAAAAAATACCACACGTCGTTCCCATCATCCAATAGAACAATCGTAGAAAGAGGCAAATTCCATACCTCTAACACACAAATACATGACCGCTTAATTTACTGGTACTTCAATTAAAAGTGGCGGGGTTAAGCTAGTTTTATGTATCTATTTGATACCCTGTTGTTTTGGGTTTCTATTTTTAATTTACTTCAAACTTTACATTGGGACAGACTCAGTAAATTACATCTATACCACGTGTAGTAGATAAATCAACACAATATGACCATCGTCATCGGAGAGAGAGAGAGAGAGAGAGAGAGAGAGAGAGAGAGAGAGAGAGAGAGGGTTAGGTGTTTATCCCCACTTTCAACAATATTTCAGTTATATCGTGGCGGTCAGTTTTATTGGTGGAGGAAACGGGAGTACTCGGAGAAAACCACCGATCTGCCGCAAGTCCCTGACAAAATTTATCACAAAATAACAGTCCACTTGGGCATATTATCCTGATTCCGGCCAAACCAGTCTCTTCCTTGTTAATGTTGAGTGCTTATAGGAGAAAACAAAAATTACAACTTTGATAGCCTTTGGTTTAATCCGACCGCGGGGCTCGAACACACGAGCTACCGGACTCCCTTCACGCTAATCATTACACCACCGATGAAGTCAAAATTATATTTTTTTAACAAAACATTTAAAATGCAGATCTACTTGATCTACATAAATCTGTATAACTTCTCTGTTGGTATGATGAACTAAAGTCATATGCTGGAGTTCCTCATCGATAACATATTTGTCTCCTTTGGAGGGACACTGTTTCAGCAGGTCGTCGGAATACCAATGGGTACGAATTGTGCTCCTCTTCTAGCCGATTTATTTTTATACTCATATGAGTCGGAGTTTCTTCAAAAGCTTGTAAAAGATAAGAAGATTCATGAGGCTAGAGCCTTTAATTTCACATACAGGTATATTGATGACGTTTTATCTATGAATAATTCTAGATTTGCAGAATTTCTTCCATTGATATATCCTCCAGAGCTGGAAGTTAAAGAGACCACCGATACAGCTTCGTCCGCATCATTTTTGGACTTGTACCTCGAATTTGACGACAGTGGTCAACTCAGTACTAAAATTTATTATAAACGGGACGATTTCAATTTTAAAATCATAAATTTTCCAAACATGTGCAGCAATATACCAGCTTCTCCTGCATATGGTGTTTACATCTCGCAATTGATTCGCTATGCAAGGGCCAGTAGCAATTATTCTGATTTCCTGAAACATCATCTTCATCTGAGAAACAGGCTACTGGACCAGGGCTATGAAAAGATTCGCCTTATTCGATCTCTTAAAAAGTTTATATTCCGATACCAAGATCTTGTCGAAATATATTTCGTCTCTGCAGAAACGATTATAAGCGATGCCTTTTCATATAGTGAAAATGTATAAAGATAAAGAAGTCAAGACAAATGTCAAGGATATTTTTTTATCAATGTGTGACGTAAAAATATTTTTGACATTTACGCCACCGAATATGGTACTGCTTTGACAACTATTTTACCTATTTTGTTCCTGTATTTAAATACTGTTATAGTGACAGCCGGAACCTTTGAACCGTAATGAGAGCGGGAGGTTTGGCGCCTTATAATCTGATTCAACCCACCATTTCTTTAGAAATGCCTGTACCAAGTCAGGGTCATTACGGTTTTCACAGTTTTCCGGTTGTTGACTGATTTTGTCTGTTTATATAATTATGAGTTTTGACTTTCCCTTTGTAAGATTGTTCGGAGTTCGGTAATATTGTTATTACCCTTATTTGTTGTAATTCTGGTATATCCATGTACCATGGTGCCTATTTTCGTCCTTTCGATTTTTTTTTTATTATTTGCGTTTTATCGATTTTCAACCAATTATAATGTAATATGCATTTTAAAATCGAAATTCAATCATATCTTTAAGTCTGTTTTGTCTTTGAATGAAATCTCAAGCCATAATCAGTATTAATTCAGAAACCTGGTATTTCGTATTTTTGTGACTATGTTGTCATTTCGCATATTCAGAACGAAAATAACTTTTTCCATACGAAAGACGGGATTTTCCGATCGGCAACCACAGTTTTGGCACGAACTACCATTTCACATGAACATCCAAGTTTCCGTGCAAAGACCTGGTTTTTCGATTAGTGCGATTATCGTTTGAAGCGCAGCATATTTTGATTTTGACGATCCAGTTTAGATTCTTTGGTTGTATTGCTCCCAAAGATTTGTAAATTATTTGACTTTCCAATCTTTCGATTTTTAGGGTACCTGGGTGGGGTTCTTAGTGGGGTTCGTGTTGCTCTGTCGTGTAGTGCTTTTTTATTATGGTTTCTGATTTCCCCCCTTTTCTTTTGGACATTGTATTGTCTGTCCTTCCTCGATTTATGGCTTCTGATTGCACCTCTGGTATCTTCAAACTTTTCTGATTTATCAATGGTACCATTACGCAGTAACAAGAAACATGACAAAATATTCAAAAACAAGGAAAACGTTTTCATGATAATATTTTTTCACAAATATACGATACTAAGTGATACGTTGCAGCATCATGCCACAATCCAGATTCCGGTCCGCCCATAACAAGATGATCCTGATCCACATCATTATCAGGCTGGCTAATGGCCCATGGTAAATAGTTCATGTCTGTCCCGTCATCAAACACCCACTTGAATGACGTAATTCCTTGTCTTTTTCCTTGTATGTACGCATATTCAGAGGCAAAGTTGTGTTCTGTAAAATACCGGTACAAATTACTTTGATATATTCTTAGCAAAAATATTCATATGTTCTTGTACATGTCTTAGGTTATACGAATGGTTCTTTACCTTATTTGTATTTGTTGGTCTTGACAAACCACATCTGTGGTGTAATGGTTAGCTTGCTCGCCTCGTGCATGTTTTATCGTGATTTCGATCCACGGTAGGGTCTAACCAAACATTTAAAGTTAAATTACGATCTTTCCTCGTTCATGGCTTATCATCAAATATAATTTCGCAGTGGATTTTTAGCACGAGTAACACGAAGGGGTCCAACTAACGTGGCAGGAACTGCTTACCCCTTAAAGGCTTTATAGTGGGGTCCAACTAGTATGGCAGGAACTGCTTACCCCTTAAAGGCCTTATAGTGGGGTCCAACTAGTATGGCAGGAACTGCTTACCCCTTAAAGGCCTTATAGTGGGGTGCATGCTGCTTAATAGTTAACTGTCTGTGTAGTGTTTTACACATTACTTGTCTTTTCATCTTTTTTCATTTGCTCGATTTACAGCTTCTTATTATCCCTTTGGTTTCCTCAGATGTTTTTAACATTAATTATTGAACTTTTTTGTCAAATGTTGTCATACGAAATGTAGCACAATAATACTGTTACTTCGTTAGCTTTCGATTGCAAAGAACTGATTACATTAATAAAACAAAACTCACCTATCAGATGATAATATACTTCATTTAGCTTCTCTACACTGTCAATTCTGATCAAGGTAGCTCCCTCAGATGTACACAATGATTCAGCCTGTGTGTAGTTTGCATAGGCCTTGTTAAACTTGAAGCAGATCGATGTACTGGGTTTGTAAGTATAGCCTGTTGACTCTGGGCAGTATTCTACAACAAAATAATTTAAAAAAAAAGTTAAATTAAGCATTTCACATGTACATTTATTTTAGTATGTAGATGGTACAATATCACATAGGGTTTCCTTTTATTTGTGGTGTTTAACGCCACTTTCAACAAAATTTCAGTTATATCCTGCCGGTCAGTTTTATTGGTGGGGCAATGCGGAGTACCCGGAGAAAACCACCGATCTGTCGCAAGTCACTGACAAACTTGATCACATACTGTTGTATCGAATACACCTCGCCTGAGCGGGGTTCGAACTCGCAACATTACTGGTGATAGGCACTGATTGCACATATAGGTAGTTGGACATTCAACAACCATACGATCACGACCACGACGGCACCTATCACACAAGGAATTGCTAATAAATGAGCTTTATAAGAAACCAATCAAATTAAAATAATATATCTGTTGGTATGTTTTCTTGTTTTTATTTTTGTTGTTGTTTGTGTCTCGCCCTTTTCTACAATACACACATATCTAAGAACATCCCGTATTGGGATCATGTAAGAAGAGTTTGAAGATACCAAAGGGGTAATCAGAATTCGTATATCGAAGGACAGATAACACAATGGCCAAAAGAAAAAGTACAAAAGGACAAACAACGATCTACAAAACATACACATAAAACTAAAGGTTTAGTAACCCCCCTTTCGTCACCATATTCTGAGTATGATTTATAAAGATTCGTCTCATTTTATCTTTCAAAGAGTTTTTAGGAAGCTATAAACACATTGTTGAAAAGTATTTTTTATTCCGTTCAAATGAGGAAAGCTGGTATAATAAGATTTTGGTTCATAATTGACTATTGTTTCACTGTTATGACTTATGAGGGTCTTGTATACTATCTAATATTCTAATGAAGGTTGAAGCCACTGGCGTTCTTTAATAGAATTATTATTATACATATGCGCACTTCTGTACCACGAAGAATAAATATAAATGTAATGTTCAAGAATATAGCGTTCTTTATGATAACTCTGTTCGTCCGGGTTATACGTGAAGATTGTCATTTTACACACGTGTAAGACAAATGCGTGACCGCATCATTTCACTAAGAGGGGAGGTCTCAGCCTATAAAACTAAAATAACCATCGCCACTTTTTATTGAAGTGTCTGTTGTAAGCCAGGAAAGTGAACAATCATGTATTTCTGTGTTAGGTTAGGGGGTGACAATTGTTTTGTATTGGATATTGGAACGGCTCTGGCGTGTGGTATTTTTTTTTATTTCATTTTATTCGTTCATCCATGACGGTTTAATAATATGCAAGACAGTCAAATTTATTGATCCATTGATTAACAGCTCTCAGTATATGCTCTGTATTTTATAATTCAATATTCGGTAGGCTTGTCGCCGATGGGTAGGATGAAAAATATTATGATCCCTCAAATGAGATAATGCAGGATATCACTAAATATTAGATTATAGCTAACAAAGAAATCCACCAAACTACTAACTTTGAATCTAACATGACGTCCTTCTTTCGCTTTGTAGACAAACGAGCGATTTATCGATGGTATAATCTCATTCGCACATGCGCCGGTGAATGTGACTGACTTTACCATTGGCAGCATAAATTGTGTTCGACATTTTCCGCAAACGTAAATATAAATTACCGTCTTCCAATCAAAGTATACTACCGTATTTGTACTCTTAGACATATTAGAATCGAAATAAATCATGGAAGCCAGAATGTGTTTTGAGTTCTAACATGGGTTGGCGGATATTAGTAAATTCTATCCATCTCCTCTGGCTCGGGAAAAAATACTAATGTCGCCATTCCATGGTAAAACTCCCAACACATTCTGGCTTCCATGATTTATTTCTTAATTAGAATGACTCAAATACAAAGCTTTCTATTTAAACATGAAAAATATTGGAAAATGTATATATTATATGGAAATAGTGAGTGAGTTGTTGTTGATTAATAATTTGATTTGATTTGATTTTTGGTGTTTTAACGCCACTTTCAACAATATTTCAGCTATATCTTGGCGACCAGTTTTAGTGGTGGAGGAAGCCGGAGTACTCGAAGAGAACTACCAACCATGGGCAAGCAACTGGTAAACTTTATCACTTGCGGCTGCGAGTCGAGTGCACCCTTTTTGTAATTTACAAAGCCGGGCACGAACCCACGCCGTATTGCTGATAGGCTTGTATGAGTTGTTAGATCCAACGAAATAACTCATTGAGCCACCTATTGTTGATTAAAGCTGACTGCTTAGCGTAGAAGCAACAACTACCAATTTCGTAGTCTTTCGCTTGATCCGATAGGGGGTCGAACCCATGATCTGCTGCATCCGAGTCGAGTACGCAAAACATTACAGCACCGCTGCAGTTTATATGGAAATAACTGTTCTACTGATATTAATTGGTTTTTTTTAATGTTTGTATAAACTTATCTGATTATATGTCACTCTAACATGACGTCCTTCTTTCGCTTTGTAGACAAACGAGCGATTTATCGATGGTATAATCTCATTCGCACATGCGCTGGTGAATGTGACTGACTTTTCTATTGGCAGCATACATTGTGTGCGACATTTTCCGCAAACGTAAATATAAATTACCGTTTTCCAATCAAAGTATACTACCATATGTGTACTCTTAGACATATCAGAATCGAAATAAATCATGGAAGCCAGAATGTGTTTTGAGTTTTAACATGGGTTGGCGGATATAAGTAAATTTTATCCCTCGCCTCTGTCTCGGGATAAAATACTAATAACCGCCAATCCATGTTAAAACTCAAAACACATTCTGGCTTCCATGATTTATTTCTTAATATATATCATACCCATTGACCCTCGTGATAGGTGTGCATATGTCCATCACTTTATCGCAATTTTGCAAGACAATGATAATGGTAGGTCTCCACATTACATGTATATGGGTTAC
This sequence comes from Bathymodiolus brooksi, assembly GCA_963680875.1. Taxonomy (NCBI): domain Eukaryota; kingdom Metazoa; phylum Mollusca; class Bivalvia; order Mytilida; family Modiolidae; genus Bathymodiolus; species Bathymodiolus brooksi. The sequence continues at coordinate 80,443,770 of OY804585.1, read as the reverse complement.
TTTAATTTCAGAGGGTTCGTCGTGGTCATGATAAAATCGTAGATTTTCAACTACCTATGCAATCAGTGCCTATCACTACTATAGTTGTGAGTTCGATGCAACATTATGTGGTAACGTTTATTAGTGCCCTGCGCCAGGTCAGTGGTTTTCTACGGGAATTCAGGTTTCCTCTACCAATAAAACTTACCGCCTTGGTATAGCTGAAATATTGCTGAAAGTGGCGTTTACACCATAAGCCATAACCCTTAATTTTCGATATCCAAATATTTGTTCCAACTCATATACAGGCGTGATCCTTTCACATTTATATATCTTTGCAAGATGTATTCTTCTTAAGACCGACATATTTAACTCTTCAACCTCGTGGGTAGATGTGATCCTCTTTTCAGTATTATATATCACTCCTCCAAAACCGTCCAGGACGGGAGGTAAATGACTACATTGTCGTTGGAAATCTTACATCAACTCGTTACCGGAAATAGTACATTGCAAGGCAAAATTTAACTATCTTATCCAAAATATCTCCTTTTACGTTAATTTTGTAAATTAACACATCCCTCATAGACACATCCTATTGGCATTACTGTAATACAACCGTAGATATCAAATTTAGTGCGCACGACGCGTTTCTGTAATAACCTTCATCAGGTACGCTCAAATCGAAAGATTGGAAAACCAAATAATTTAAAGTGTTGGGAGCAATAAAACCGAAGTGCCTAAACAGGATAGCCAAAATCGTCTACGGTCACCTATGCCTGTGTGAGGAAACCCTTAGCTTTATTAATAATTACATCATTCAAGAACTGTGAATTTCAGGAATAAACATATCTAATAAACCATGTGAGTGCAGAAACACTGACTACTGGGCGGATGATACCCTCGGGGACTAATAGTCCACCAGCAGAGGTATCGACCCAGTGATAGTAACACTGACTACTGGGCGGATGATACCCTCGGGGACTAATAGTCCACCAGCAGAGTATCGACTCAGTGATAGAAACACTGACTACTGGACGGATGATACCCTCGGGGACTAATAGTCCACCGTAGAGTATCGACTCAGTGATAGAAACACTGACTACTGGACGGATGATACCCTCGGGGACTAATAGTCCACCAGCAGAGTATCGACTCAGTGATAGAAACACTGACTACTGGACGGATGATACCCTCAGGGACTAATAGTCCACCAGCAGAGGCATCGACTCAGTGATTGTAATAAAACCGTAGATATCAAATTTAATGCGCACGACGTAACTACATGCTTTGTTTGTAAAAAACGTTAGAGACTACCTAAGGGGTAATCAAAAAAGGACAATCCAGAGAAACTGGCAATATAGGGAACACAAGATAAAATAATTACATTACTTCCGTTTTTCATTGAAACGTTACAATATGATTGGTTATGAAGTGGTCACATGATTATAAAAGAGATGTTCAACTTCCCAATAAAACTCAAACCCGAACTTGCACGTGCCTCCATGATGACGACGTCAGATGTAAACAATCAATGGCGTAGTAATTTCCAACAGCAAATAATCTAACTCAAATAAAATTCACAACGAAAAATTCAGCTATATTAAATTTTGGTGTGATTTAAATGTAATTATACGAATTGAGTGCATTTTTTGTAGTTTTATAGGCGTGTAAATGCGTGGACCGAGGCACATTTTTTGTAGGAAGTGCTTCGGTCCACGCTTTTACATGCCAATAAAACTACAAAAAATGCATTCAAATCTTAAGAAAAACAAGTAAACCGGTAAAGACGAACCGAACATCGTTGTACATGAAATCAAAGTTTTGATATTTAGCCCAATAATTCCCATCTTAATTGTGTACTTCGATCGTGGTGGACATACTATCGTGGTTTTGTGATAATGTCGAAAACCACGAAAATATATACCCAATAAATAAATTAATTAATGCATTTTGTTATAATATCAAATGTATATTTTTATCGTTATCTTTGGAAATTAATACATATATATTACCAAGGCCGTCATGGCCGTGATCGTATGGTAATTGGATTTACAACTACATATGTAATCAGTGCCTATCACCATTGATGTTGTGAGTTCGAATCTCGATCAGGGCGAGGTACACAATATTATGTAATAAAGTTTGTAAGTAAATTGCGACAGGTCGGGGGTTTTCTCCTGGTCCTTCGGTTTCCTTCACCAATAAAACTGATCGCCAGGATACAACTGAAATATTGTTGAAATTGGAGCTTAACACCATAACCCTAATCCTAATCCCCATAAGTAAGGTAACATCAATGACATGGTGTATCGCGTTAAACATAATCAAGCAAACATATATATTACCTCTAGAATAAGAACACCAGCCTTCCTCAGATTTTCCGGTCTTATTTAAATTAAAGCTGGAATACAGAAAACAAGTGTGTGTACCTGCGTGATATGAAATAGAAAGACATGATTTATTATCATTACATTGTCTGAAACAATCCAACACACTCATACTTTCTGTTTTATGAAATATATTGTCCGATATTAGTATGTTCGTAATTCGTTCTCTCGTCAACCATCGTATATCGGTTTGCTGCAAAACATAAACCACAAGAACAAGATAAAACAAGGAATAATGATCCGTGCATGATCTTGTTCATTTGACCAAGATGTGGTTAACAAAAAACGTTCTCATGAATAAGACTATCCCTGCAGGAAATCAGCATCTTAATCGCGTTTTATTAATTGATGTGGTTATTATTGACAAATCTTCGTTATTTAAATGCTTATATAATATTCTCTTATTCATTTTCATTAGCAAATATTTAAAATCAGTTTGCACTTAACACTTGTTACAACATGAACACGACTTACTAACTATAATTGACTATAATTGACAGTTGTATCTAAATGCAATTAAACTTTAGTTTACTAAAAGTTTTATAAGTGCTTTCAATAGAAATGAAAGGGATGAAGATATAAGTTAATTGTTGTATAAACACAATCTACTGTTTGTACTGAGTATATTGTTAATAATGCCTTACAATTTTTGTTAAACATATTGATGAATAATACAGCAGTGATTTCCGATATTAAGTTATAATTGGACATTACTCCATGCAAAGCACATCCCAGTAGAAACACAGTGACATTTCAAAGTTGACACACCATACAACCTTTTCATCAGCATCGTTGCAACGTTAAAACAGCATACAAGGTTTTTATAGCGTCATATTAACGTTGAAACACCATACAATGTGTTTTCAACGTCATTTCAACGTTGAAACAACACACAAACTTCTTATGCGTTATTTCAACGTTGAGACAACACACAACCTTCTTAAGCGTCATTTCAACGTTGAAACAACATACAACCTTTTAAGCATCATTTCAACGTTGAAACAACATACAATCTTTTTAAGCATCATTTCAATGTTGAAACAACATACAACATTTATAAGCGTCATTTCAACGTTGAGGCAAAAACAACCTTCTGTTGAAACAACATACAACATTTAAAGTGTCATTTCAACGTTGAAGCAAAGACAACCTTTCAAGCATCATTTCAACGTTGGAACAACATACAATCTTTTTAAGCATCATTTCAACGTTGAAACAACACACAACCTTCTTAAGCGTCATTTCAACGTTGATACAACACACAACCTTTAAAGCATCATTTCAACGTTGAAGCAACATACAACCTTCTTAACTCTCATTTCAACATTGAAACAACATACAATCTTTTAAAGCGTCATTTCAACGTTGAAGCAACACACAACCTTTTAATCATCATTTTAACGTTGAAACAACATACGACCTTCTTAAGTGTCATTTGAACGTTGAAACAACATACAATCATTTTATGCGTCATTTCAACGTTGAAACATTATACAATCTGTGAAGCATCATTTCAACGTTGAAACAGCATACAATCATTTTAAGCGTCATTTCAACGTTAAAACAACATACAATCTTTTTAAGCGTCATTTCAACGTTGAAACAACACACAACTTTTTAAGCATCAATTCAACGTTGAAACAACATACAATTTTTTTATGTGTCATTTCAACGTTGAAATAACATACAACTTTTTAATCATCATTTCAACGTTGAAACAACATACAACCTTCTTAAGTGTAATTTCAACGTTGAAACAACATACAATCTTTTAAGCATCATTTCAACGTTAAAACAACATACAATCAGTTTAAGCGTCATTTCAACGTTGAAACAACATACAATCTTTTAAGCATCATTTCAACGTTGAAACAACATGCAATCATTTTAAGCGTCATTTCAACGTTAAAACAACATACAATCTTTTTAAGCGTCATTTCAACGTTGAAACAGCACACAACCTTCTTAAGCGTCATTTCAACGTTGATACAACACACAACCTTTAAAGCATCATTTCAACGTTGAAGCAACATACAACCTTCTTAAGTGTCATTTCAACATTGAAACAACATACAATCTTTTAAAGCGTCATTTCAACGTTGAAGCAACACACAACCTTTTAATCATCATTTCAACGTTGAAACAACATACGACCTTCTTAAGTGTCATTTGAACGTTGAAACAACATACAATCATTTTATGCGTCATTTCAACGTTGAAACAACATACAATCTGTGAAGCATCATTTCAACGTTGAAACAGCATACAATCATTTTAAGCGTCATTTCAACGTTAAAACAACATACAATCTTTTTAAGCGTCATTTCAACGTTGAAACAACACACAACTTTTTAAGCATCAATTCAACGTTGAAACAACATACAATTTTTTTATGCGTCATTTCAACGTTGAAATAACATACAACTTTTTAATCATCATTTCAACGTTGAAACAACATACAACCTTCTTAAGTGTAATTTCAACGTTGAAACAACATACAATCTTTTAAGCATCATTTCAACGTTAAAACAACATACAATCAGTTTAAGCGTCATTTCAACGTTGAAACAACATACAATCTTTTAAGCATCATTTCAACGTTGAAACAACATGCAATCATTTTAAGCGTCTTTTCAACGTTAAAACAACATACAATCTTTTTAAGCGTCATTTCAACGTTGAAGCAACACACAACATTTTAATCATCATTTCAACGTTGAAACTACATACAACCTTCTAAAGCGTCATTTCACTGTTGAAACAACATACATATGTCAGCGCCATTACAACATTGAAGCAACTTACAATGTGTTTTCAACGTCATTTCAACATTAACACAACATCAAAGTTTTTTTCAGCGTCATGTAAAAGTTGAAACAACATTCTTTTTGTCAGCGTCATTTCAAAACTAAAACAGCATACTTTTTTGTAGCGTCATTTGAAGTTTGAAACAACATATTATATATTTTCAGGGTGATTTCAACGTATGGAGACGTGTCGGAGAAAGACATGTACATTGGCAATAACGTTGATCAAGGATTCAAGCAACAGTAATCGTCAGAAATATAAGTCTAAACTCCACTTTTGTGAAAGGTGTTTAAATGTATACTTTTTGGATGAAATCTTGTTTGTTCATCTAATTCCCATGTTTTGGAACCACTACGGTTTACAAATGATGACCTCAGCACATACTTCCTGAGTGTTTAAAATATTGCTTGTTTGCAGTTGTCATTGCTTTCTCTCGATAAGGGACAAGTTAAACATGTTTTCGGAAGGAGAGTTTCCAAAAGGTGCTAGATCAACCAATGTAAATGAATTGTTCCTGACATTGACGGAGCAGTGGACTCACATGGTATATGTCTGCTTAGGGCCGATTCCAACATTATTTCTTATATCGCGTCGATCAGTTTTTAATGGTACAGTTTTCTAAACGGAATATCCAGTGAAAATCACCGACCTGCCACTAATCACTGACAAACTAAGATAGTATAATGAGAGAGAACCCAACTCACAGTTTTAGTTTGGTTAGGCACTGACTGCATGGATAGATGTAAATCCAACTATTGCACAATTATGGACATGATTGACCCTGAAATGACATGTCACATGTCGAAATAGTGTTGTCGTTGAGTAGATTGCATCCAGCTAAGAACGGAATATTCGAGATACTGATTTTCCATTTTCTGATTTCTGTTCGTTCAGGTGCGCTATGACGTTAAACAACTATGTGAATTGGGTTTTTTCTGCAGTTTTGCAAGTTTTTCTTTCAGTATTCCATGTGTCTGTAGTTTTCGATGTTGTGTTTTGTAGTTAATTGTTTGTCCTATTGTCTTTTTTCTTTTGACCATTGTTTTATCTGTTCTTCGATGTACGGGTTCTGATTACCACTTTGATATGTTCAAGTTTTTCAGAACGAGTTTATGTTCAATGTTCATAGTATGATTTGACAATGTGCTATGCATAGAATATTTTCTTTATGTTGTGCATTTTTAAAATGTCTCAGTATATTATGTAAAAAGAAAAACGATTGAATATGAATTTGGGTAAATTATAGCGAAACTCTTTCAACGAACTCCAGATGAATGTTATTCCAGAAACCCACCGTGTGCCCTGAATTAAATATCTATTATTTTTTAATACAAGTAGACAGAAAAATAAAGAAATTAAACCCGTTGTAGGGGGTTCATATTTTATCTATGTTATTTGTAATATTTAGATATACTGGTGTCCGCCACGATTTCAATATAGCATGATTGTAACAAACTTCATTATTAGTTTGATTTATCTCCCTTAGGCCATATAGATATAGTGGTTCAGGTAAATTACAGGTGTTATTTTTAGGTAGTATTTTTAGAGTTGTTTGGCGGGTTTAAATAGTGGTTGGACAAGTCAGGCACACCTTGAGTCTGTGCAGATTTAAGTTTTGAGCTGGAAAAGTGTGGTTGAGAACCTTCAGTTGTGAAATGGCATATGATATTGTACATGGAGATGGCCAAGCATAGAAATGTCAGAACAGGACATTTAGGTCATATTTCTGTACAGAGCAATTCATGTTTCACACCCAGGTAAGAGGTTTTCCATGTCCCTTTTTTTCGGTTGTCGTTTTGTCAATTTTATATAATGGCGTGTCGTGAACCCGAATTTGTATTGTATCTTGGTTATTTTGAAATAAAGGTTTTATTGTATTCTCAAAATGGGTTATTCCTTTCACAGGGGATTGGTTTATGGTGAGTTTATGGATGTGTTTGGAGTCACATGATTGTTGGTGATGTTATGAGCCACGCCTTACATGATATTGAGATTGGAAATAGTTGAGTTTTCCCTTAGAAGTTGTTTATTTGGGAAGTGGAACACATATAAAGTCAGTGTTATACAAATAGCTAAAATTCAGTTTTGAGGACTTCCTTGGAGGTGGCCATTGTCACGGATTCGCACATAGGTATTTGTAAACTACAAATACTATTATAAAGTCATAGAGGAAATGACTTATAGATTTTTAACATATTAGATATAAAGAGTACTGAAAAGAGGTGTATTATACCTTTATTGAATATTAAGAATATTCAATGTTGTTGAAGTAGATAAAACTTTATAAAAGGAAATTACTAACTGCTTTTGCATATTGAAACCGTTTCGAACATTATATTAGAAAAGGGAACTAACTTTACTGTGAACATTTGGAAGGGGAGATAACTGTGAAAACGAATGTGATATCTAGAAGAACATTTATATATTTATCTAGAGACAGAGAAACTATATTCATATTTGAAATGTTTACTATTTAATTGGTATGGAATTTTTTTATGTATTTGTCCTAAATGTTGTTTATTTTGTTATTATAATTTTGGTTGATTCATTGATTTGGTAGAGCTAGAGTGAGTTAGAGAGACAATATCTATATTTATGATCATTTGTTGTTTTCTTTATTTTACATGTGTATTTTCAGTTCTATTTTCTTTTTTGTTTGTTTAGTTTATTTTGTTTATTTGGTGTGGATGTTAATAAAACATTATAATTTTTACACCATTCTCAACCTCATTGGCAAATCCAGCAAACATTTGTGTAAGAACCCAGAAGTCATGTATCACTCCATTACAATGATGTTTGTGTCGTTTAGAAGTAGCACGATGGGTGCCACCAGTAGAGGAGGAACTGGAGCATCTACGTTCACCTTCGTTTTTCTTCTTCTTCTTTTTCCCCTTTTGGGGAGGGGGTGTCATGTTGCTCAACCTTTACTGTTACGTACTACTTTGTATTAATAAAGAAATTAAAACAGTTGTACGGGGTTCATGTTTTAGCAATGTTATTTGTATTAATTACGTATACTGGTGTCCAACACGATTTCAATATCACATGAAAGCGGGAGGTTTGGCTCTTTAAAATCTGATTCAACCCACCATTTCTTTAGAAATGCCTGTACCAAGTCAGGGTCATTACGGTTTTCCGGTTGTTGACTGATTTTGTCTGTTTATATACCCATGAGTTTTGACTTTCCCTTTGTAAGATTGTTCGGAGTTCGGTAATTTTGTTATTACCTTTATTTAGAAGTAACACTACGGGTGTCACCAGTGGAGCAGAAACTGTTTACCGGTCTGGAGCATCCGCGTTCACCTACGTATTTTTACTTTTTTGGAGAGGGTGGGCGGTTCATGTTGCTCAATCTTTACTGGTCCTTAGTATTTTGTAGATCATGATTGTTCTTTTGTTTTTCTTTTGGTCATTGTATTGTCTGTCCTTCTGCAATTAGCAGCTTTTAATTATCCCTTTGGTATCTTCAAACATTTTTTAAAGTCCAACAGTGATATAAAGTCGACATAATTCACATATAATTGAAAGTGGCGTTAAACACCATAACCCTGATAAAAAGTAAACCGCACATTGACCGAAAACAAGAGAAAAGCAATTACTCCTTTACAACTTGTAGTCGGTTTTGTCAATCCAAAGTGTTTCGATTACACATTGATGTAATGTCGAGGATTAAAGTAATAAAATGAGTCGCCATCTGCCTTGTGAGCTTCTTTTTTTCACAATTCAGTGAAAAGAGTACATTGTGTTTAACAAAAGCGGTCAATAATTAGGTTCTTATATTAGGTTGTTACTATTATTAGGTTGAAGTAAGTAATGACTTAAAACATTATTACACCAAGCAATACAAAGGCTTACTGTCTGAAGATTTGTAAAGGTCATAAAACTAGTTTAAACCCGCCACTTTTTATTGAAGTGTCTGCATCAAGCAAGGAAAGTCGCCGGTCATGTACAGTCAAACCTGTATTTAGGGGTCACCTTTGAGACAAATGAAAGGTGACCTCTTAAAAAGGTTCAATTCATATGGATTGTTCTATGACGGGTCAAGAAAAAGATGACCTTTTAATAGAGGCGACTGCATGGACAGGCTTGACAGTATTTGTATGTAAGGATTGATTTTCCTTATCTACAATTTTTCTATTGGATGTTGGAATTGTTTCGATAGTGTGGTATATTTTTGTTTTTCTAGATTTTGGAATTGTTTCGACAGTGTGGTATATTTTTGTTTTTCTAGATTTTGGAATTGTTTCGACAGTGTGGTATATTTTTGTTTTTCTAGATTTTGGAATTGTTCCGACAGTGTGGTATATTTTTGTTTTTCTAGATTTTGGAATTGTTCCGACAGTGTGGTATATTTTTTGTTTTTCTAGATTTTGGAATTGTTCCGACAGTGGTATATTTTTGTTTTTCTAGATTTTGGAATTGTTCCGACAGTGTGGTATATTTTTTGTTTTTCTAGATTTTGGAATTGTTTCGACAGTGTGGTATATTTTTGTTTTTCATTTTACTACCATTAGAATCAGACATAAACCAACCTTTGACATACTACGATTTAACTCCGTTCTTGACAAGATTTCAGCTATATCCTGGTATTGACCTCTTATTGGAGGAGGAAAATAGAGTACCATGAGAAATACATCGACCTGCCACAAGTAATTTACATACTTTATCACCTATATTTTGTATATGGTGACGTATATTTTCTATTTTATATATGTTTACATAATTACCTGTTTGGTATCTTCAAACTTTTCTTGTTAGAGCTTTAAGTACTGATATATTTTATACAGTTCTGTTTTATTCATCTCTCCTGTCTGTCCTCAAAGAGAGTTATGGTTCCAGAGCAGCTATCTGAGAACTACATGGCTTTGACTTATGGGAACAGCAACGTGTAATGTAATGCAATGTAAAATTATTTTATATGAAAGTTATAATACATTTACTATAAACAACACAGCAACATTACAGTGAATATATCTATACATAGCACATAATAGGACAACACAAACAACTAAAAACATGTGCAGCACGAACCCCACGATAAAGGCGGTGGACAACTCCGATGCTCGTGAAGAGTAAATACATTTAGTATAACATTATATTAAATATATAAATAACGTACAACTATAAGATAGTTAACATTCATCTTGTCTATAAGTCTTATCAATTTTACTTACTAGATCGAACAACACCTCGGAAATCTCAGCCATATTGAATACTTATTCCCAAAGTACTCACACCATTTAAGAGAATGTCCGTTCGATAGATGTAATAGAGATATTGTTTACTTAGGTAGTAGAACATGCTTCTATGTTCAAAAATGTTTACTCAGAATAATGTACATTTGTATTATTGAAATGTTTTTAAGCATAATAAAGTTTTATGTGAGGGTTGGCATCATACTCACATGTGGAAAACACTAGCATGACCTCATTATTTCAACCAAGAGGAAATTTAATATTGTTTGAAATACACATGTACAACAAAGTAAGTAAATCTCTTTCTATGGATTTAAATGGAACTGAAAAGTACCTTATGATGTACGGTCTTTTATAATTATTTTCTACATACTTCATTTTTTTGTTTCTTTGTTTTTTATATAAAGAATTAAGCGCCCTAAATTGAAACCATCATCTTGCAAAGAAATCACAGGTTCCTCTTTTGTAAATCGTTTATAGGTAATTATAATAAGGTATGATAATGTATTAATGATCTGCATAAGCTGTTTTCATATCTGGTATTTCGACATTCCCTTCTCTTGATCTTGCATCAAAGCTATAAGTCCTGAGGCTGAAGTGGACTGCATACGATCATTTTCTCATTCGTTGTTTTTGTTAGTTGTCGAGTTACGAAACGGTATTGACTTTCCAAAACCAGTTGGTAATACTGCCATACAATATTTTTTGTCGATGAGACATTCCAGAATTGTTCTAAGCTACAGTTCAACTCATCGATGCCAAATAGTGGTAAAATATCTGTCGAAGCGCTGTCAATCATATCGCAAGGAGGCTGCCATGTTTTTTTAACACAACACCGTAGACACTGAGAAAGCGGTTCTCTGATTGGTTATTCTGCGAGGTCGATTCTATTTCTGATTGGCTAATATAAATTTCAGATAATGCATTCATGTTGACCCCTGATGCGACCCTTAATGGGGTGTTGTTAGATCCTACACACGCGGCGACAAAAAAAACCCGATAGAAAATAGGGAGCAAGTGCGTAGATCTAATTTTAATTAGATTGACTTTATTCCAAAAGCAATACAGCATATAGGTATACAAATACAAATTACAAACAATACATGATACATTATACACAATACATAATAATAGCGGAGTACCTCAGAGTGAGTTCACCTCGCGTGAGCCTCAGTGGCTCTATTAAAGGTTTCAACGTTGTCCAAGAAAAGGTCAAGATTTCAAATGTTCTAAATTTTCAAAAAAAATTCAAAACAAATTAAAAATTATAAAATCAAATTTGTTTTCTTTAAATGTTCAAAATTTTCAAAATTTCTAAATTTTAAAAATGGGTGCAGGTCGTTGCGTAACCTGGTCGTTTCGTACCAGGTCGATTCGTACCCTATTGAGACATAAGTAATATTGTATATATTTATGGAAATAAAGTTTATAAATGTTACCAGAAATGGTAATGAAGAAATTTCGAGTTATCTTTTTTTGAATTTTTTACTGTTAAAATTTTAATGTCTAAGTTTATTCTGATAATTTTGAAATAATTCTACAATATATGGTTTTAGAGATATCATGGAGTCAAATTAAAACAATTTTCGTATTCAGAAGTTACAAATAGGGAATGATGACTTTGTGTTTAAATCACAATTTAATATATACATGTAAATACGGCGAATTGTAGAATTATTTCACAATTTTCAGACGAAACTTTAGACATTTCGGAGTTTACATCTTCTACACTACATTTTTATGTAAATCCAGCTTTATGAATCAATATGTAATTTCGAAGTAAAAATATAAAATGCATAAATAGACACTGTCATGGGATTTTCAGCTTTAAGTAAACTCAGTAAACTTTTACATGCCTGAAGCATAACCCTGCTCCTTTTGTATCCGGGCTTGGGACCGGCGTTGGCGGAGTTAAAGTTGTTTGTTTCTTAAATGTACATTATTTACAACACCTTTGTTCATTCTCTTTCAGTCACTGGTCATAACTGGTAACTGGATAACCTGATAGAGACTGCCATATTTATACTGGCATAAAGCCTGATTTTTCAATTAAAAATCTTGGGATAAGCATGAACAAGTAAAATTCAAAATTTTCATAAAATTTCAAAACTCAAAAATTTCATAAAATTTTCAAAAAAAGTTTTCATAAAATTTCGAAATTTTAATATTTAATAATAATATTGAAAAATGATCAAACAATTATTAAGTTTAAAAAATTCCATATTAATTAATAAAGCAGTTATTGACTTTTAATTTCAGTCTACTTATGACTATACAGACCTGGTCAATGATTGCGTAACTTCGGCCTCGGTCAGCCAATCATTGACCAGGTCCGCATAGTCATGAGTAGATCTCATTAAAAGTCAATAATTGTATATAGTTTCTACCAGTTTCAATATTTAAATTATGTGCATGTAAGCGATATCTGCTAATAAGTGGCTTAAACATAAAATTAACTGGTCGACATAAATAAAATTGCAGGTTATGGTCATCATATTTATACTTATAGAAATGACATTTTGGCGATTCTTCAAAAAAAGAAATTGCCTTTCATTAACAACATTTTGTGACAGCCATACATGATTAAAACAATATTTACACAATATATCTCGTGTTTTACATCCCCAGTTTAGTTTATCATTTGACTTGAAAACACTAGACTCAAACATATCTTCATAACAATTTTTAAGTATACAATTTTCTGTTTTTAAAATTTTAAACCAATATTTTAACATTCTACAGTACCTGTTTATATACAACGGGAATCTTCCAAGTTCAAAATAGACCATATAATTTGAAGTACTCTTTCTCACTTTCAATACTCTTTTCAAAAAAGATCAATGTAATGTCTCAATATCCACACCTTTATGGAATCCCCACACTTCACATCCATAATTAACAATACTTTTTACATATGTGTCAAAGAGTGAGAGCAAAGTCTCTGTATTAAAATAATCATCCTGAATTTTACTAAATAAACTAAATACAGCTTTTTCCCCTTGATTTGACAACATTTTCTGAGTATTAGTAAAAACACCATTATAATTTAACAAAATACCAAGGTACATAAATTCATTACATATTTCAATGGATTCCCCATTAAGATACCATTTTTCTTCTGATTTAATATTACCTCGATTTCTAAAAATGACAACCTTTGTTTTCAACAAATATACATGCAGATTGTATTCATTTGAACATACATTTAGAACATTAATCATATTTTGAAATTCCTGACCATTTTCATTGAACAAAACAGTATCATCGACATACATCAGTAAATACAGATTGAGCATTTTTAATTCGTATGATTGACATCCTTGTTTAATTAATTCTATTTCAATGTCATTGACATACATTGCATATAAAAATGGCGACAAGGATCCCCCTGCATGAGTCCAATATTACAACTAATCGTTGATGTGAATTGCTTTCCGATATGCGAGACTAACGATATGCCTCTGTAGTTTCCAGGGACATCAACTGGTCACAGCAGCTTGCAATTCTCCAAACGCTCAGTATGCCCATTGTGTATTCCATTCGTTCCTTTCAGAGGTTTTGTACCCCACAGTCCTATTTTTTCCATTGGTTTCTCTTTCTGTTCCCATTCTCCTACAGTCACAATTGGGTGTTCAACTAATTCACAAGCTTCCTTAGAATTTTGTGCTTCACCTGTAAAGATAATAATGTTTTTTTAGATTATCATAAAAATATTTAATCAAAGCAAAGAAAAATAGCAAAAGAAAATATGAAATTCAAAATTCAAAATTAGCATGGATAATCTTAAAGTAATTATTCACCAGTTTTGAGTGAAGAAAATGTTTCCTTGAAAATTTAAGCTATTCATGCATGTTTCAAGTCGAAATATGTTCCTAACAACTAGAAATCTGCAAATCCGTGTACATGTTTATCGTCCTCGCCATTGCTGTGTAGACTGATTAACTTTCGGTTGTTTTGTTCCGATGAATGCCGATCATGACCTCGTGAAGAAAAAATAAACAATCATAGATGCTGAGGTAAGCACGCACACATTCCTGACAATGATTATTGAGGAATCTGTCTGTTTCATGTCGTGTGAACTAATTTTTAAGCAATTATTGTTATGTGGTACACACGGAATATATTTTCATTTTTTTTCATCAATTGAACATTGCGCATGAGCGATAAACTCCCCGAAAGAGTTCAAATCTTGTGTCACGCGCATATGATTTGCATTACTGTACTGGAAAACAGAATTATCTGCTGTCAAATATTTTGCGACTTGCTTTTAAAATCTGCTTTTGAGCAGATTTTTAATGTTATGCAGTTGATGTTAGTTAAAATTAAGTGTCATATTAAGTGAAAATATTTAATCCAAAAATTTCACGATATTTGCCTTTCATATTACTAAGTAATAAAAGGAATCAGCATTGAACTTTTTATATGAACATGTTAACTAGAATTTTTCTCTCGTTTCATTATTGAAAGCTAATACTTTTTGACATTGATTATAATATATTAATAGTTGTAGTAAATAAATAACTTAATTTGTTTATGGCACATAAATAATCCATAAATATGATAAAGATGATTACAAAAACAACAACAACAACAACCAATAATGCATTATAACTGGAATACAGATTAAAAAGCTCAAATTTTGGAAATTGGATTTCTTAGTCCTTTCAGTCGAGTTGATCTCAGAAACCATATAAGATAGAGGAAATCTGAAGCTTTCGGCACAATCAATTCAAAGAAAAAACCCACATCCAATTGGATGAGAAAATTAAAAAAAAATCTATATGCCTTCCAAATATGTCAAATGTCCTAATGTGGGCCCTTATTAGACCCCTTTCGAAATAAAATAGCTACCTCTTAAACAACCAATCAAAATAATCATCTTGCAAAAGACTGCAATACAATTGTATGATAAATAAAAAAGTAAAAATTTTGATTTTCTCCATTTTTTTGTCAGAAACGGTAATAGATACATAATAACGTTTGCATTTGTAAAAGGATTTTCTTTAGCAGTATTGCTGTAATTTTGGTTAAGTTTAACCATATTTTATTTCCATGATGAACAGCCAGTGATATTGAACATAATTATTACAACATTAGTGAAGTCCTTTTCTTTTAACAAAAATATGAGCAAAAAATGATAGCACATAATGGCGATAATTATATAATGAGCATTACAATATTAAGAGATTTTATATGAAATAAAATAGTTTTTATGCTATGATGAATGTGTGTGGTAAATAAATGTGGAATCACATTACTGCTTACTATTGCCTGCTCGGCGCTTTCTCAACCAGAACAGGACCACAATGAGTACAACACCACATACTATTAATACAACTGAAACAGCTATTACAATGGCTTTATCAACACCCCGGGTGGTTTCTGTTGTCATTTCTGAAATAATATTATATTGTACTGCCTATGACGTACTTTGTAAGTGTAAATGCGCGAGTGAGTGATGATTAATTCAAGCCTAGTGAACATTTCTTCAGATATGTCATGAAGAGAACAACTAACACTTGATCAAATAATAATAATGTATGCTTTTTTCCATACCATTGCGCTTAAGGTTAGACATGTCGCTCCACTCGAACACATTATACGGACTCTGAACCAAAATAAAACCGATCTGTTTCTGTCCTTTTTCCTTAATGGTGTTTGCTTAGCTCAGTGGAGAAAAATGAAAGATGGTCCTAGCTATGTCATGAAGAGAACAACTTACACTTGATAAAATAATAATAATATATGTATTTTTCCAGACCATTGCGCTGAAGGGTAGACACTCATAGTAGCAACATATAGCAAATAAGTTAAAGTACACATATAGCACAGACAACATAAGTGTATACAATAGTAAAAAAGTTAATCAAGAACAGTAATAAAAGCTTATGATCTAAAAAATGAAGCTGGTGTTATGAGATAAAAGCATGGTATGCTGCTAAAAAATAAATAAATATAAATAATATAAAAATTGAAAAGACCTAGATGATATTAAAATTGTTTACAAGCATTACATTTGCATTCATTGCCATTCTATGATAGTAAAATATTTTTAAATTGGTTAAAATTGTCATTTTGTTCTAAAATCATCAGGTAGGTCATTCCATAAAACAGCAGCTGTATATTTAAAAGAGTTCTTACAATAGGTAGTAGTCTTTACTCTAGGTATCTCTACAATATTAGAATATCTAAAACTATATTTACTATTCATTAAAACAACTAAATCATTTAAACATCGTAGAGGCAGTTTATACAATATGTTAAAACATTCTAATGCCATAGTGCGCATTCTCCTTATTTATAGAGATGGTATTTTTGCTATATGTAAAAGTTCTTCATATGTGCTATTGTAATCTTCATAGATAAATCGTAAAGCTCCTCTTTCCTGTATTTTCTCGAGTTTTATAGTATTTGCGTTTGAACAAAAATGCCAGGCCAAATGACAAAAATTGAAATTAAGACAATATAAAATAATGAACAATTGTTAGCTTATTAAGCTTAGATAAAAAAAAAACAACAACCAATACGCTTTTAGTACACTCAATTGCTGTGAAGCTTTACGACATTATCCCGATTCCGGGTCAACCAATCTGGCTTTGCCCTTACTCCCCAATTTGCTTAGAGGAGAAGCATCATCATGAAATACAAATTGTATAGTCTTTGTTTTGACCCATCCGGGTCGTACCAACGAAAACAATAGAAAAAAAAAAAAAAAAAACTAAAACATTACACTATCGAGTGTATGCATGTGTGTAATTATAATATAAAGCTGTGACAAGTCATACTTTGAAAGAGTAAAAAACATAATATAATTCTTAAAATAGATGAATTCACCAAACTCATTCAAAACGGAATATGAAGTTCATTTAGAGATAGCCAGGACATTGTAACGTAACCATCTTACTTATTACTCGGAAGATATGTATTGATAATTAGCAGAAAATAAACTCTGTAGATACCCAGACACTGCTCCGGTTGTGTTTTCCAAATTGATAATCTTCTTTCGCCAATAAAACACTCAATTTTAGTTTCTGTTCCACAAGAGTTATCTTCCCATGTGTAATTGATGGACATGGATAGTTGGTAGAACAGTCCATGTTGTGCTTTACGTGAAACAAACATATTCAACTTTGACCCCTGTAATTAATTAACATAATAGTTGATGTGATATCAAATACCAAAGTCTACTCAGAAACTACTCTACATATAAACTAAATATTGATCAACACGAACCCCTAATAAAAATAGATTTGACCTTAGGTGCTCCGGAGGGCTAAGCAGTTCCTGTTAATCTGTGCAAACCTGATGATGGAATAGCTTATCAACTGAGAGATATATACACCTGTACTCCATATGCATATTTAACAAGAATGTTGGTCTATATATAAATGGTAAGTTCACAGTAAAGCAGACCTAGCTATATCTGTGATATTTTTTATTCCAAACTCAATGAAAACAACGTAGTCTCTGCTAACATGTCTACCTATTACACTCCTTAAATATATTCTTTGAAAAGATTACAACTAGGACACTGACCGTAAGACCCTCTATAATAAAATGGTTGGTGCCTAATGCTATATATTTTGATTCTCGTTGAATGTCTTTAGACCAATAAGTGTAACAGAAACATTTTTTAATAATTATTATCATCGAATGTCTGGTCTTGTCATCCATGATATTCTTAATAAAAACAACAGATCATTATCATCATCATCATCGTCATCATATTAAAATTAGCTGTGCTATCGCTCAGGATAAATTGTTTAAGAAAATAATGTTACCCATGTTAAAACTGGATACAAACTCTGGCTTCCATGAATTATTTCTTAAACATACCGTGATTGACAACATACATTCTGGTAAAGGATATATATTTTGAAACGTAAGGCTGGCAGATATATGTTTGCCTTCTTGGCTATAATTAATTTCCGAGTTGATTTCGTCAGCGGCAGGTATATCTGTGTGAGAAAAAAAAGTACATTTGAAAAATTGAAAATATCAGTATTGATCAGGGAATTTATAAGAAACCTTATATTCATAAACAATTTTTTACTCGACAACACATTTGCATTGATCGTAAAAATCATTTATTGTTAATTGTTTAGAATTGATCAGGAAGTTTAGGAGAAACGTGATATTCATAAATGATTTTTCACTCCATAACACGGTATGTTTTCCAGTTAAAAAAAAATCACTAATTCTGGGAAAGGATAATAAAAGCTTCAATTGATGGATAAAAACATTTTATTTTTACAAATTATGGTTAGATCTGTGATTAAATAATAGGCTGATACAATAATATTTATTTTCTGATGCAATATTTAATATTCTGAATATAAATTTACCGTAGCTTCGAAATTCTGATCCTCTGGTTCTTAATGATTACTTCATTAATAAGTTGTCGGTTTTTAGTTTATAACAATTTTATTTGCTCATAGAGACAAAAAGGATAAAACACAAGTCTTACCAACTTATGAAGTCTTCTCCATGGAATTACATAACAAATATAACATATATACACATTAATGAAAGTATACCAGTAACAATTACACATGTAAAAGAGAACAGAAAAACAGTGAAAAAAAGGGGAAAACAGAAGTTGTGTGTGGACACGATGATCAAGTTGGATATATTGATAAGTTTATACAATGAGGAATCGCTTAGATCATCTAATAAACTTGTTAGCTTTTCTAAAAATTAAACAGTTATCTTCATAAGTTAGATTTTGGTTACCTCTAGTTAGTAAAGCAAGACCGATTTTCATTCTAAATCGATTTCAACAAATTACACAGATCCTTCCTAATATCGGTGTATTTACTACATTCAAAGAAGAAATGAAATACATCTCCTCGAGAAACATCACAAGCACATTTTGGACTGTCGGTCAAGTAACTGACAAACTTCCTCCATAGTCGGTCAAGTAACTGACAAACTTCCTCCATTGTCGGTCAAGTAATTGACAAACTTCCTCCATTGTCGGTCAAGTAACTGACAAAATCCCTCCATTGTCGGTCAAGTAACTGACAAAATCCCTCCATTGTCGGTCAAGTAATTGACAAACTTCCTCCATTGTCGGTCAAGTAACTGACAAACTTCTTCCATTGTCGGACAAGTAACTGACAAGCTTCCTCCATTGTCGGACAAGTAACTGACAAACTTCTCCATTGTCGTCAA
Organism: Bathymodiolus brooksi; assembly: GCA_963680875.1. NCBI lineage: Eukaryota > Metazoa > Mollusca > Bivalvia > Mytilida > Modiolidae > Bathymodiolus > Bathymodiolus brooksi. The sequence goes on along the minus strand of OY804585.1, from coordinate 80,424,227 downwards.
GTAACTGACAAACTTCCTCCATTGTCGGTCAAGTAACTGACAAACTTCCTCCATTGTCGGACAAGTAACTGACAAACTTCCTCCATTGTCGGTCAAGTAACTGACAAACTTCCTCCATTGTCGGACAAGTAACTGACAAACTTCTCCATTGTCGGACAAGTAACTGACAAACTTTCTCCGTTGTCGGTCAAGTAACTGACAAACTTTCTCCGTTGTCGGTCAAGTAACTGACAAACTTTCTCCGTTGTCGGTCACGTAACTGACACTATACATTAAATTAAACGAAGGTGGTGAATAACAGTAATATAAATATTGTGAAAGTACTTCTATTCGTTGGCATCAATTTTTGTGGTTTCTACAAGATGCATTTATCCCTGGGTTCTTGAATTCGTGGTTTTAAACATTTCAGGAAACAATCAATAGTACAATTGCATAACCGAAATAAACTTTTTTAGAAAAGAAATGTCAAGTAAATACCCTAGATAAGAAATTCTAAAATATTTGGGTTTCCGTACTTATGATTTTCAGTCTACTTTATGATGGGTTTTTCATGAACGCGTTGTGAGTGAGTAAGTATTTTTTCAGTTACATCATGGCGAAAACATGTTAATTTTGAATGAGACAATGCTGAGGTCCGCTTTGTTCTAGACCAATACGCTTAGTTGATTTGTATAGTGCTAGCTCATTGAAACAACAGTCCGCGGATAGACATGTCGCCCCACTAGGACACATTATCCTGATTCCGAGCAAACCAGTCTTTGCTCTTTCTCCGTAATGCTACGTGATTAGCGGAGAAGCAACCAATACCAATATATAGTCTTTGGTTTGACCTGACCGGGGCTCGAACCCACGATCTACCACACTCAGGGCGGTCACGCTAACCGGGGCTCGAACCCACGATCTACCACACTCAGGACGACCATGCTAACCGGGGCTCGAACCCACGATCTACCACACTCAGGGCGGTCACGCTAACCGGGGCTCGAACCCACGATCTACCACACTCAGGACGACCACGCTAACCGGGGCTCGAACCCACGATCTACCACACTCAGGACGACCACGCTAACCGGGGCTCGAACCCACGATCTACCACACTCAGGGCGATCACGCTAACCGGGGCTCGAACCCACGATCTACCACACTCAAGACGACCACGCTAACCGGGGCTCGAACCCACGATCTACCACACTCAGGGCGATCACGCTAACCATGATACCACAGATGCAGTTCACTAAATTATATAGTTTAAATTAGATTAAATCAACTTCATTTGTACTTACACTGATATTGTATGGTATTTAAATCTAACATTTTCTCATCAAATTTGAAACCATACACACATTTGTAATAACAATTTACATCTGCTTCACTGGTGTTGAATATCTGTAGAAGAAATTGTCTTGTAGAGATGGCATTTTCTTTATATTTATTTGGATCTGAAGGGAAGCCATTGAAGCTTAAAACTTTGTTCTCACTGCCACCAGACCATTGCCGACTTCTACCATTGGTGAGGTCTAGTGAATCGTCAAGCGTACAAAGTAGGTGAATCGTTGAACCAAATACAATTATGTCATCTTGTACAATCAATGAAACTACAAGTAGAGAACAATATAGAATTATTAGTTTTTACATATATTATCCTCGTGTGATAGGTTTTCGTACTATTATCGATTTTCCGATATAGTGATTCACAGTGTTAACCCTTTATATGACGATTGGAATTTTCTCAGAATGGCTAGTTAAATATTTCTTTGTACATCAGATTGTTTTAAAAGCCATTCTTATATTTTAATATACTCTCGATTATCTGGAAACTTTTGCCGTCAGTAAAATGGCGGCATATGTTTTCGTATAAAGTAAAATCAAGGCCGGATGGAAACGAATATAAATTCGAAAATGGCTAGTTTTAAAATGTCATGGTTCTGGCCATCTACAAATCATACTGCATCTAAATAGAATAACAGAATGTTTGAAAATGACCACTTTCAAAATTGTGTTTACTTTTGATGTTTTTTTAGTGCTGAAACCACATACACTGCAAGGTGACATGCATTTTATGAAAGAAACAGGCACATTTCAGTCAGCTATTTTGCTTACAAGTACGATCAGTGACCCCATGACAGTTACATGACAGGAAGAGCTGGTGCCTGAGAGGCAAACGACATAGTTCAATTTTATATTGCACTTCTGGATTTTTTTCCAGCTACTTTATAAATGAAGTAAATTTTTAGCATTACAAAAAGTATGGTTCAGTAGATAGATTCACTATTTTTGGTAGTTACGTCTTTAAAAGCAACCTTGAACATTTTTGACAGATGTCACGTTGGAGTCCTGTTTACGTTCCAGAAATAGAAACCGGAAGACACGTCAAAAATAACGCGTGCACTGTGGAAATCAAAATAAAATAGATGATGCGAAAACAAATGACATACGAAAACATATACCGGGACGATATGTATAATGTTCAAGATTATAGCATTCTTTATAACAAAGTTGTTCGCCGGTTACATGTGAGGGTTGGCATTTTACTCACAACTGCAAACAATTGCATGACCCCATCACTTCACTAAGAGGAGAGGGTTTGGGCTCATAAAACTAGTTTAACACCGTCACTTTTTATTGAAGTACCTGTACCAAGCCAGGAAAGTAAGTGGTCATATATATGTGTTCGATGTGTCGATTTTGCCTCCATTTACTCAGTTCAAGATATTTGAAAGATTGATAAAAATTGTGTTTGATTTGTGCATAAAGATATATTAATGTAGGATATATATTACGCATTAGTAATGATGTATGTTAAGTCATGTTCGTTATAGAAGACTCTACAGTGACTGTGAAATGTAGAACAACAATAAAAGTACTGAACATTTATTCTATGTAATGTTGGATAGTCTCTCTAACTCGATTTCTCTATATGGAGAAATTCCCAATCAAATTTGATTGTGTTTTTTATGAAAGGGGTATCTACATGGCTGTTTCCTTTTATGATAATCTGACTTGAATATCCCCACTTTTTGAAAAATATTGTCATAGGCTTACTGTGGGTGGGTTTCTCGGGTACTTCGATTTCCTCCACCTATAAAATCGACCGCCACGATATAAATGAAATATTGTTGAAAGTAGCGCTAAGCACCATAAAACCAACCAAACAATACAGCTATAACAGATCCAATATAGAATAAATTCAGTCAATAAGAAATGAAGTATGATCTGGACATTATAATGATTACAAACAATAAGACTTACCTGGTGATGATTGTATGCCTGATATTATAATGATAAAACACAAAATTGGATTAAAAGACATATTTACTTCGTAATTATCAAACTCTTTTTCTCTAATTTAACATAAAAATTGCAAAGTCATTTATCTCAATGCAAAAATATATGCTATGACTCAATGCAACACCTGCGTCATATTGATATCAACGTCGACACAGATAATTATCGTAAGTATTTATGAATATACTGTGTATATAATGTTTTGAATTATGATGCTTTATGATTGTTATTATTATTAATTTCATTTTTTGTCCAAATATCATTTATTTTTGCAGTGTAAAATTAGATTTTTCTATAATTTATAAGGAATCCGGCTTCAAAATCATTACAATCAACTGAAATATCGCTATATCTTGCATTTACGAATGAATTAAATGTTGCCCAAAAAGAAAAAAATATTGATGAATGATTGATTTTACTTAAAAATACTATTTTGTTGATGAAAATATATTTATTTAAGATACTTAAGAACACGTGTTCGTATTTACCTTTAAGGTCCAACGTGTGCTTTATTTAAAAATATAAGCGATATGATTAGCTTACATTGGCATTTAACTCCAAGGTTAAAGTTTCTTTACGTGCTTCACGAGCTCCTTTTGCTTTGCGGAAAATACTACATTCTTTATAACATTCGACGCTCGGCCTTCGGTGCAGCTAGTTCGGTCGAAATGTCTGAGCACGGAGACGAAGTTTTTCAGAGTGATTCTAGACAAGGTGAGCACCCAGCCCCCGCGTTAAGTCAGGATACTCCGAGTCTACCAAAACAAGATTTAGTAGATACTTTTGACTTGTTTAAGACATATCTTGACCATAAATTGCATGATTTGAAATCCGATATTATTTCGGAACAGGAAAATTTGTCTTTGAAAGTTAAGGAGCAAGTTAACTTAAAATTTAAAAGTGAAGGCAATAAAATCCAATTCAGATTTAACGAGGATATAGCCGCTGATTTAGCAAAATTGCCAAAGCATTGTACCTCTAGTGTCAATAATTCTTTGGTTACTGATATTTGTGACAAGCTGAAATCACGCAATAAGCTGATTCGCATAGCAGACACCTCAGCTGAGGGTTGGGCCACCGTTCGCGAATACGAGCAAAATGAAATTGCGGACAACTCAGATGACGAAAAAAGAATTCGCCAGGCTGAAAACAGAGCCATTAAACATATTAAGGATAAAGGAAAGATTCACACTACCCCGTATAGTAGATATTCAACACCCGCTAGATCAGAAACTCGTCCTAATCCAAATTCTAATTATGTGCGCAGTTCTACTCCTCAGCCGCCCTTTCGTATCGGCTTTGCACGGCGTGAGCCGTGCCCCTGGGATGTGTGTTTCCACTGTAAAAGTATGGGACATTGGAGAAAAAACTGTCCGCTCCTCAACAGAGCCAGCCAGAATTCAACTACAACAACATATACTAAATGAGGCGCCTAATTTATCTGCAGATACTGTTAATGATAAGTATTTTATTGATGGTAATTTCTTTAACTGTTATGAGAACAATGTTACCGAATTTGAGATTTTTTCTGAACAAGTTAATTACTTTGAAAACAGCAAATTACATGGTAGCTTTAAAGGTGTTAAAGGTAACTTGAAAAAACACATATAGTATTGGAAAGATATTGGAGCAAATGAATTTATATTAGGTACTATTTCTGAAGGATATGTTATTCCTTTTAGCAGTAATCCACCCAGCATGTGTTTTAAAAATAATAGGTCTGCTTTTCAAAATCATGACTTTGTAGACACAGCTATTGCTGAATTAGTAGATAATGGTTGTGCAATTAAAGTGCCCTTCAAGCCATACGTAGTAAGTCCCTTAAGTGTAGCAACACAAAAATCTGGCAAGAAACGCTTAATTTTAGATTTGAGTGTCTTAAATAAATTTGTTCGTAAGGACAAGTTTAAGTATGAAGACTGGAAAGTGGCTATTCAACTGTTTGGCCAAAATTGTTACATGTACAAGTTCGACTTAAAGTCGGGGTACCATCATTTTGATATTTGTACTAAACAACAGACATATTTAGGCTTCTCGTGGAAAGGTAATTTTTATTGTTTCACTGTTTTACCATTTGGGTTGCTCTCCTCCCCTTTTTTATTCACGAAATGTTTGAGAGCCATGGTTAAATACTGGAGATCTAAAGCTGTAAATATTGTATTGTACTTGGATGATGGTTTAGGTATGAGCTTAGATTACGATTCTTGTTTCAAAGATTCATTCTTCATTAGAAAATCCTTATCTGAAGCTGGTTTTTTGATTAATGTTGATAAATCAGTTTTTACACCTGCTCAATCAATTGAGTGGCTTGGTATAACATGGGATTCAGTGAATTTTTCATTGCAAATCCCGGATAGACGGGTACAGGATTTGATAGAATCTGTGAGTCTAATATTGTCCGAATTCCCTTTGATCACTGCCCGTAACCTAGCTCAGGTAACAGGTAAAATTATATCAATGTCACCTGTAATTGGAAACATTTCAAGATTGATGACCCGCTATTGTTACATGATCATTGAAACGAGGTCAGCTTGGGACAGTTTACTAGAAATTATTCATTCAGATCAGGTCAAGGCCGAATTAGTGTTTTGGCAAGAAAACATAGTAAAGTTGAATCGAAAGTATTTAGCAGGTTATAGTTGCTCATCTGTAGTAATCTATTCAGATGCTAGTGATATCGCTGCTGGTGCTTGTACTGTAGAATTGAAATAAAAAATTGTTCATACAATGTGGAACTCGGTTGAAAAAGTTCAGAGTTCAACCTGGCGTGAGATGAAAGCTCAATTTTAAGGTAAAACAATTAAATGGTTTACAGATAACCAAAATTGTGTTAAAATTGTCAAATCAGGTAGCATGAAATTAGAACTGCAGAAGTTAGCTAGAAGCATATATTCCACTTGTGTTACAAATTCTATTTCTATAGACATTCAGTGGATTCCACGATCTGAAAATGAAAAGACTGATTATATAAGTAGATTAATTGATCATGAGGATTGGGAAGTATCTGGAAAATGTTTTGATTTGATGAATGGCCTCTGGGGCCCTTTCACTATAGATCGCTTTGCTAATTTTAATAATAAGAAATTAAATAGGTATAATTCTTTGTATTGGAATCCTGGATCGGAAGCCATAGATGCATTTTCTCAAAACTGGCAATTTGAAAATAATTGGCTAGTACCACCAGTGTTTTCAGTGCTTAGAGTTATAAAGCACTTGCTTTTCTGTAAAGCGAGAGGTACCTTAATTGTACCTAAATGGATTTCTGCTCCTTACTGGCCATACATTTTTGATGAGAACTTATGTTATAGAACGTATGTATCTGATGTTTTAGAATTTAAGAATACAGCTGGTATATTTGTACCAGGTACAAATCCTAATTCCATTTTTGGAAAGGAACCATTTATTACGCCGGTGTTGGCAGTAAAATTTCAATTTTGAAATTTGTTTTGGCAGATATTCTTAAAGTTATAATTTTGTTTACATTGATGGTAATGTTCATTTATGCGTTTTTGCATGGTCATAATGTAGCACAGATTTTGGCATGGCCCTAATTTCTCGTGGCATGGCCGGAATCTTTTTTGAAGAATGGCATGGCCTATCAAAATAAAGGTATGTTCGAAACATGAAAAATTTTATTCATATTTATTATACTTTTTAGTAGAATTTTCTTTTTGACACGGCCCTGGCCTAAATAGTGGGGCATGGTCGGAACAGCTTGTTTTGTGACTGTTCGGAACATGTTGAAATTGACATGACCCTATTACATAGCGGCATGTTTGGAAAATGTGAAATTGGACATGGCCCTAGTATTATTTTATTAATATTGTAGTGGCAAAGTCGATATGGATATGCAGTTGCAATATCTAGCATTATATTTAATTTGAGATAATTGTTTGTATATATGTTTACGATGAATAGCATGAATTCAGCGTGTTAATTTCAAAATTGAATGAATGATTTTTATAAGTTTTTCATTTGTTAATACAATTTTCAGCCATTTTTCAATTTGGGAGATGGAAGGACTTGTCAAAAGATACTTCAAGTTTATCTGGTGGTTTGTTAAATTTGGCGGAGAAGTTGCCCCAGATGTGTTTGAATTCCAGAGCAGACTCAACTAGACGCTGTTATAAAAATGCCTTTGAAAAATGGTGCAAATGATGTGTATCTGTAAAGCTTCCTTCTTTCCCAGCAACAGAATTTCATGTCTCCTTGTATTTAATACACTTATCCGATTTACGTAAATCTGTTAGTTCTATAAACGAAGTTTTTTACAGCATAAGTTGGGCACATAAACTTGCTGGAGTATACAATCCATGTACATCAGATTTTGTTTTAAGTGTAAAGGAAGGAGTTATTAGAACTGTAGGTCACACAATACACAAAAAAGAGCCTATAACACCAGAAATTTTGAAACAAATTGTTACTAAATATGGCACAACTTCTTCCAATCTCAAAGATTTGAGACTTGTTACCATGTGTCTAATTTGTTATGCAGGTTTTTTAAGATTTTCAGAGTTGGTAAATCTCAAACGTTCTAACATAAAGTTTTATTCTGATCATGTTAATTTGAACATTGAAAAAAGTAAAACAGATATTTATAGAGAAGGCAAAGATGTTATTATTTCAGCTACAAATAACTATACTTGTCCCGTTGCCATGTTATCCAGATATTTACTACTAGCTAACATTTCAGAAGGTAGTAATGACTACATTTTTAGACCTATCAGTTACTGTAGTAAATCCAAAACTTATAGATTACGTAAAAGTGGTATTTTATCTTATACTACAGCTAGGGAAATACTGTTATCTGCTTTAAGTAGTATTGGTTTAGAAAAATCTAGGTATTGCATACATAGTTTACGGTCAGGTGGCGCTACAGCAGCAGCTAGCGCAGGAGTTGACGATAGACTTTTCAAAAAACACGGACGATGGAAAAGTGATAGTGCTAAAGATGGTTATGTCAAAGAAAGTATTTCTAATAGAATGACAGTTTCTAAACAGCTCGGTTTGTAAGATTTGATATTGTATTGTATATATTTTTATCTACAAGACGTTATTACCCCTTTTTTGTTTTGATTTTCGATTGTTGGCTGCACGTCTGGCGAGCTGATCCCAAAATATTTGGTGTTTGTGTCTTTTTATGATAATTGATGATGTTAAATACATAAATAATTTATGCTCGGTTGAGGAACGAATAAGAGCATAAATATATTTATTTAAGATAATTAAGAACACGTGTTCGTATTTACCTTTAAGGTCAAACGTGTGCTTTATTTAAAAATATAAGCGATATGATTAGCTTACATTGGCATTTAACTCCAAGGTTAAAGTTTCTTTACGTGCTTCACGAGCTCCTTTTGCTTTGCGGAAAATACTACATTCTTTATAACATTCGACGCTCGGCCTTCGGTGCAGCTAACCCCCCCCAACCCGGGTGTAGTTTTGTAATATGTTTAAGAAAATAATTTGCAGCCATCATAAATAAACATATTTATACTTATTTTCATATTGTAATTTATATTTTTTGTTGTTGTAGATAAGAGTAATTTTCTACTGTTGCAGCGGCCAGTGCAGATTCATGTGTGATGTTTATAGGGACTATATTTGTATTTAATTAATAAATTGTTGGCTGCATGTCTGGCGAGCTGATCCCAAAATATTTGGTGTTTGTGTCTTTTTATGATAATTGATGATGTTAAATACATAAATAATTTATGCTCGGTTGAGGAACGAATAAGAGCATAAAGTCAATTAGTAACTAGTTATACCATAAAACATGATGTCAACAGATGTTTTTGAAATCCGGATTGGTCAAAATGTAAACATGTATACAAACCGGTTGGGTCATTTAAAAATAGCCGGGTTTGTCAGTATGTAAATGATTAGGAAATATCTCAAAGGCGATAAATACTGATCAATAGTATGAATATTTGCCATGGCTGCTAATTTCAGCTACTTTGTACAATAAAACAAATCGTTATTTCTATGTTAAATTGCTACTGTCGCGAACACTTGATTTTTTTTATGCTTTTTGTGACACTGACATCACGGTTGGTGCAAAATACACTACACTCACTTTAAGTAGTTGTCCAGGCGCATCGATTGAGTAGTGGGAGATTTTTTTTATAAGGCAATATTTTGATTTTATACTCGTTGATAACGTAATAAGTCACTCTGTGGAAATAACTTCATGGATACGATATTTAAGTTTCTTCACAGTATAATGTTTACATTAACATTACAGATAAGCAAATTAACAAAGGCTGTAGTATTGAATTCCTTTCCGCACGGACGATTTTGGCAGTTCGTATACAAAGAAAATGTTAGGTGTACTCGATTAATGCAACGTTCGTTACAAGTTGTAATACGACAAAAGTTCGTTCTTTGGATGTTATAGACACCCGCCCATCCACCAATATTAATGCCAAAAGAATTTCAATCACTCGTATATATTTTGCATTTTTTTTCGGGGGGGAAATAGAAATGACAGACTCAATGAATTTGTTATGTTGATATATATTTATAATAAATGCTATGCGATCTTGTAACGAACGCAATATCCTACACTGTCTCGAATCTTATTTATATTACGTTATTTTAGTTAATAATAAAATATTTTCTGAGGAGAGAAAAAAATAGACAATATATACTGTGAATTCATTTAATTTCGTTGGTACCAATTTTCGTGGATTGGGAAAAAAAGGCATTTCGTGGGATAGTTAAATTCGTGGATTGCCGATTACAAAAAATAAAATAAAAGTTTTGAAATACTTAAATTCGTGGATTTTCACTTCAAATTCGTAGATTTTGCGTGTTGCGATTCTACGGTAAAGTGTTCATTTTAAGTAAATTTACAAGTACGCCAAACAAATATGGATCATTGTTGTACATTATCAGCTTGTTATAATTTTGATAATTATTTGATCGCATAATTAATACTTCTTTGAAGAAGCCCACAAATTCAATCAATAACATCCAGTCAGAAATAATTTGTAATCATCGGAAGATGATCAAAAGATAAGAAGCGGGCATACAATGTTTGCATCCCAAGCCGTGAATCTACTCATTGAGCAATTTGTCATAAATACCGGGAAAAAATGGTTTCTCTCATAACACAATGTCTCTACAACAGTGGTTAAAGTCTGGTAGCGTTAAGGTCAAAGCTCCCGTTACGCCGGGACTACCTGATCCGTCAAAAAGGTATGTTTTTGCTAAACTTCACACTAGGAGTCAAAATTTAAATTATAATTCGTTGTACTCTACCGGGAACATGACATGCCATAAATGATACGGAAAGAGTTGCATTAAACGTTAAAGAAAAAAGGTGTGATATTTTATGTCACAGCAGTTAAACATCACGTGTCAACAAATTAAAATCCTGACCTGAAATCGCCAGTATACCGACCGTTGATATTTAAAGTAATAGTTTAATGAACAATTTCAAATGACAGTCGGTGATTGGAGGATGGATTTTCCTATTGCCACTCGAATCCCATCTTTTGAGAACAGCTTCTGGATTAAACTGCCCGACAGTATCATTACGGTGGATGTGAAGCATCACTACATCGGAGCAAATCCAAAATAGAGCGGGGTCTAAATTAACGAAACCAAACTCTGGAGAAACGACTTGAAAAATTGCTAGTTTGAACACCTGCCGTTTACTTTTCTGAAAAATGTTAAAACTGTCATGATCTCTCTTTTCTTTTTTTCCCAGGAAATCAGATGAGGCAGTTCGTCTGCCTCAATGGTAGTTACGGCCCTGTTTAGTAGTAACTTTTTGTGCAAACTTTATTCGAGCTTTATTCTAGATATTTGTACAAAGGTAAAGTGGATAATTTTTTCTCCCATTATTACGGCGTTTTAACCCCGCTGAAGCAGTGGTGGAAAAAAATCTGTAATCCTCTAGAAGTTTAATATGTCTGGTGCCTTTTCCCGCATGTTGTCAAATCGGTAATTTTGAGGGATTTTGAAATAAAGTTCGTGTTAAATAATGGGAGAAACAAATTCTCCTTCAGTTGACGGCTTGTGGTTAAATTTTTCAATTTAACTCTCTTAAGTGGAGAAATATCGTAACCCATGGGCAACTGAAGGAGAATCTATATAAACATATGCATTGCAATTTAATGAATAAAAATGTACCATTACGTTGTGAGTTCGAATTCCGCTCAGACGAGGTGTACTCGATACAACATTATGTGATAAAGTTTGTCAGTGTTAGTATTATCGATTGAAATTTTACCAAAAATGTTTTGTATTTATTTGTATTGATGTTATATGTACAAGCAATTTTTTTTTTTACTAATTTATCCTTTATTTTTCTTTATTAATCAACACTTCAATAAACAATACAAAAATACCGGAAGTTATTACCGCAATTTTTTCCCATAAACCTCACAATAATAAACAATTTATTCCAAGAGTTTACATGTTTATCAATCACAAAATGACACACAGGTACATTTAATTAAGATTCACAAGACATGCATTACAATTACATCATGTAACAATGTTGAATTACCTACATGGCTACAAACGTTTGTGTTGTCAAAACCTTGCTCACCGCCAAACGGAAATCAAATGGTCATTTTTCGTCGAACATTTAAATTCGTGGTTTGCTGGCAATCACGAAAGCCACGAAAATTGGTATACCACGAATAAAAATGAATTCAAAGTATATACATTGTCGAAAATATAAAATTTATATATACGAGTTTTGACGAGTTTTTCTTACCTGTTTCGCAGCGAGTGGAAATGAATTATATATTTTCCGTCAATGTACGTATATTGTATCTATCGCCCCAAAGAAACTGTCAAATTGTCTAAAAAGAGCAGAAACAAGCGTTGTTCTTATCGTTTTTGATTGTGTCCGCGCTTATAAGTTTATAAGCATAAATCCTGTTACTGTTTCTTACCGTCGCTCAACATGAATCAAGTACCAGAAAAAGATATCTTGGTCAGAAACCAAATACAAATGTATAGCAAAAAAATATCTGGTCAATGCAATGTGACTACTCGAATAGAACAAGTGCAGGATAAAACAATAACATTAACTGGGCAGCGAAGAAATACTATTAAAACATCTTATGTTTCAATCTTGCGATTATCCTCATTTTATTTGTATAAGCTTCAGACAATTTGATTGCTACATTTATATTATATTGTGAGCGCCATACAGATGTTTGTGTATCTTTACATTCAACATTCACTTACTAGTATCTGCTATACATCAAATGTTCTTTACAGATGAATCCTATCAGTATAATAGCCGTTGAGGAGTCTGTGGCGACCATGTTTGTCAACGGATCGGGATGAAATGAGCAATCTTTATAGAAGACCTTCCATAGTTGCTTCCTACCATGTTTCGATTTTTATTGCATCTAGCTTTAGTGAAATAATGTGTACAGATTTTGTCTGTTTATATACTTATGAGTTTTGACTTTCCCTTTGGAAGATTGTTTGGAGTTCGGTAATTTTGTTATTACCCATATTCATTTGGCTAAGCAGTTTGAGAGGAGAAGATTTGATAAAATCGACCAATTAGAAACAAGAACCGCTTGATGCTTCCTACTAAGCTCCACTTCATTTGATTGAGGCGTTTCAGAGGAGAAGATTAAAATGTGAATAGTTAATGGACGAAAGACGACGGACGACGGGCGCTAAGTGATGGTAAAAGCTCACATTGTCTTTGGCAAGATGAGCTAATAACAGTCATTGGGTAGATATGTCGCTCCACTCGGACACATTATTCTGATTCCGAGCTAACCAGTCTCTGCTATTTCTCCTTAATGCTGCGTTCTTAGAGGAGAAGCAACAAATACCAATTGTATATTCTTTTGTTTGACAAGACCACGGCTCGTACCCACAATCTATCGCACTCGAGGCGAGCACGCTAACCATTACGCTACCGATGCGGTTCCCTATTTTTATTTAATTTTTATTAATTTTTTTAATCAAATATTTTTTATTGTCCTTCAATATATTATTTGAAAACAAAAATTAGTCCAAAACAATAAGAGTTACTTGATATCTATATAAACAGTGAGAGTTCCTACTTTTGATCAAACACTCTTTGAATATTGCAATAATTCAACTGCATAGCAAATAAAGAAAAATAATTAAAAGTTCTATACAAAATCATGACCATTCTGTCGAAGGTGATTTGGCGAATGCCAATTCTGCACAAACCGTTTTGTATTTCTTCCTTTTAATGTTATACAAACATCCACATGTAAAATATTTTTAATATGTACAGTTGTTGTTTTTTTTCACAACTTTTATTCATTGAAGACATTTTTTTGTTTTTTTTTCTTTTTATCAATTTGCAAGTCGAACATACCCTTGACAAGTGTTATAATGAACCTTAAATAAATTACAGAAAGAAACATAATTGTGATATTGAGCTGTTTTCGCTATTCTTTCAATTTTTTACATAGACAAAACCGGTTCTACTTAAACACAATTTTTGCGACCCAACCGGAAAGTAGTGGCTGACAGAGCCGGAACGAATATACGTAAATAATCATTGTGTTTTTCACTGTAGCAAGTCTAAAACTATTCATGGTAGCACGCCAGTGCAAACTATCCTGTATATAAGCATTACAAAGGGTTTGTGTACTTTAATTACACATATAAACTACTTTTTATAGCTTTATTTGATGATTTCAATCTCATTATTAGCATTTTTCATTGTTTATGTCCATCATTTTATCTATATCTGAGTAATCGATAAAGATAACTACAGTAATATATAGGTAAAAACAAGCAAAAATAATCGACCGATAACGACATCTTCTGGATTCAAGATATAATAATACTATATGATCATAATACTTACTTTTTGTCGTCGCCTGTATGTCAAATATGCCTATTTGACTTGTACCGGAAGATGACAGAGCATTTCCGACCGGAGCTCTTTGACGACAGTGATAAACCAGTATCAAGAAATCTATATAGACCATTAGGCTAGATGTTAAATTATATGCTATTGAGCATGAAGGCGTGGAAAAACAGAGCGAGTAAACAAGAAATAAAAATAATGTATTACACAACTATAGACATTTCATGTAATATTCTGATGGTTCTATACAAACTTTATTCAGTTGTGAATTTGTAAATTATTTCATCTGGGGATGTGAAGTGACTTTTTCACAAACATATACATATTTTTGTTGAGTCGAATAAAACTCAAAATGGCCGACAAAATAAACAAAGACAAACAATCCAAACTTGACAATTTTGTATCCCAAACACCCAAGGCTAGTAATAAAAGGGATCAACGTGAAAGTAGTCCTGACAATTCATCGCCTTCTACGCAACATCTTGATAAACAAGCGAGGCATTCTGCTTTTGGTTCACCCTTGATCAGTGAATCTGTCGCCTCCAATACTGTCAGTACAGATCAGGCCCTTTCAACAGCTGTTCAAAGTGAAACCATTCTGCATCTATCGGAAGTTGTATGCGCCACTCTTAAGAATCAAGAGTTTATTGACTGTATTATTCCATTGATAAGTGAAAAGGTCATGCTATTTATTAAACCCAAAATAGCTAAAATAGTTGATGAATGTATGCAACCTCATCTAGAAACCATCCAGCACAACAAAGATGCATTAATTCTTCAGGAAATTCAAAATAAAAACCAAAATGATCAGATAAGTTCAATGAAAAACAAAATAAGCAACCTAGAAAAAAGGCTTGAAGAACAAGAACAATAATCAAGAAGAACCAGCTTGAGGTTCAGTAATGTCAGAGTACCAACTAATGGAAACAATGTCGTGAAAACACCGATTGATACTGACTCATTAGTCCTTGGTATTTGTAAAAACTAACTAGGAGTCAAGTTCAATCTAACTGACATTGGAAGATCACACCCAATTGGAGAAATCCGTGATGGTAAGATCTCTATAATTGTGCGCTTCCTTACATATCGCCAAAGACACATGGTTTTTAGTAAAAAGAAAGAACTAAAAGGTCATGTAGATAAAACCTTCATTACTGAAACCTTAACCAGACACAGATATGACCTGTTGAAAAGATTGAATACTTTGCGTGTAGACAGGAAAATACATTCTTTTTGGACACACGATGGTTCTGTGCTTGTTCAGAAAACTGAACGTTCTCGTCCATTAGTTGTCAAAAGCAGACAAGATATATACAGACTGGGTGGGGAAATCCTCAATGGTGATGAAGAGGATTAGAGACAACCCATACACCATACTTTTTAGATATTTTGTCTTTTGTTGTAAATAAAATATTTTGTATTAATGTTCAGATTGTAGTTCCTTCTGAATGGTATTTGATTTGTTATGTAAACATTATCACGTGCTTTTGTTATTGTTATTTTTCACCCGAATAATTTATTCATCACGTGATTTTTTCGATCAATAACTTCTAGATAAACTGAAATTTATACCTGTAATTACAAGTTAAAATAAAAAAATATAGTGAAATAAGTAATGTTCTTAGTTTCTTTTATTTTTGTTTTTTATTTCTTTCATATCGCCTATTTATAATAAATTATTTTGCCAGCCACGTGCTTCTATTTTCATTTCATTCTATAGACGTTTTCAGAAATCGGTGATTACCTAGTTATCGTTCGTGGACGCTAGGTAGTGTTACTATCGTCCGTCATTTCGAAAGTGTAACAATCGGTTGTTTACACTAGTTACGATTAATCAGTATTCATAATTGGATTAGATAAACACGCTTCAGTTAATATTTTATGGCTTATTCCTGTGATTTTGGCCGAATATTTCGAAATATGGATTATTGAATTGAACTTAAACGGTTATTGTTTAAATTGTTCAGAATCACAAAGTTCAGGACCAGGTCGGACACATCTATACGGTCATCAATATTATCAAAATTAAAGAATTAGCTAGTCATTTTGCCAGATGTGGGCTAACAGATCGATCTGTAGCTATTCAGATTTTAACCTTGCTTATGTGGCAGAATTTCAATACAAAACGGGGTACGAAACAACAAAAAACGGTCGGTATGGAAACCCTCAACACACATTTTTTACTAACGGTATATATTTTGTACAAAAGAACTAAGTTCCCTTCGAATATTGTCTTCACTTCACAAAGTCGCATATTTTTATGATGTAGGGAGCACTTATGCAATTGACAAAAAAATCAATCATTTGCACAATGATAGAGTAGCAAATATGTGGAGGAATAATGTTCCTTCCGTATGCGGTAGAGGATAACATAGAAAGGAAAAAAAACTGAGTTAAATGTTGTCTTAAATGAAAGTTTAAATAATATAAACAAAGGAAACGGGAACAAAGTGAGCAGTGTAGGAATTATTGTTTTTCATGTAGAAGCCGCATAAAATAATTAACAATTTACAAAGAGGTATCACATTTCTGTAGATAAATCTTGAAATAAATCTTGATTCTGTAAGAAGTAAAAATGAACGACATAATGTCTTGCAACAAAATTCGGCGATTTTTTTTTTCTTTTAGTTTTTTGTCATTATAATTCAGTTATATATATTTTTATCATTTTTAACCCTTTGTGGGAAGGGGATAGAGTTTAACTGTCATATTGCAAATCAAATACATTTAAGAATCAACCTAATACATAAATTAAATTTTTGTGTTTTAGTGATGTCTTTGCTATAACTTGTTATGCAATACACAGTTAACTATCAGTTATAATGATAGTTATCTTTCTACAATATGAATTTAACACCTTTGTTACAAAATGACACGACTGTCTATTCCCCTAAGTGCCAAACCCGGGAAGCATCGCATCGCTGTTGATACGGTCGACCTTCAGCAGACTACAAGTCTAGAAAGCGCTACCACTTCCTTAACACGTCAATATTAAATTTTAATTAATCTTCAAAAACATATAAAATTAAAGAATAAATCAATATAAAACTATGAAATCCTAGCAAAGAAATTTAAAAAAGAAAACAAATGGGGTGAAAAATGCCCGTCCGGTTCACGTATCTGAAACCTGGGAGCAAATAGTTATATTAGGTTCCTCATGAAACTCTTTTTTCAGATAAAGAAATTCAGATATTCAGATGTTTTAATTTGATAAAACTTAAATTCCTTTTAATCTTCACTACAGAAATTGACCGACAAAAAGTTTTAATTTGTTTTACAATTTAACAAACAAAAAATAAATAAAAATAAAACAGAATTGAAAAATGCACCTTAAGATGTCACATTCAAAGTTAAGTTATTTCTTATAAGTTAGGCACACTTTTTATCATTATTACTTCACTTTAAATCGTATAGTAATAATTTCAAAAAGCGTATATTATAATTTATATATTTACTTTTTAATTTCATACAAAATATTAATTTGATTACCCCTTTTTTCTTATACTTGAAAAGCAACAAAAAAACAAAAAAGGAAAAAAAGTGCATGCAGTTTTTTTATCAAGTAGGATTTATACTGATTTTGCACGGGGAATACAACGGTAATTAAAAATAAAATAGCTACCAGGTAATTTATTTGTTGTCATTATATCATTGTTATTATATCTCCGTTTATAAATCACTTCACAGCAGGTGTTATCATTGAATTTCAAGCCGAAAAAACAGTATATTGTTACACCTGTACTAGAGAAACCATACATTAGCGTATCGATAAACCCCGAGAACATAATATTTTGGCACTTTACTAATGGCGGACACACTCGGAAATCGATAATGGCCGCGCCCATGTTTTTAAGAATAAAAAGGTCTATATATATATATATAAAACTATTTTTTGTGTATTACACACGCTGTATCAACAGTAGCTCACACACCATTTATCCGCGACATTCATTATTACATCTTTAAATACCTGTTTGACAATCAATTTCAGGTGTTGTTTATAAATCTTATAAATAGACATATATCTTTTGTTTTGTTTACAAATTTTGTTTCACTACGATCTTGATCATATAAAATGTCATTGTTTTAAATCACACTGTTATATATGTACACATATATTTTCACAGCCCTATTTATTAAACCTTGTCAAAACATTTTCTTTTGATAATAGTTGATATTGTATCATACAGGGTAACAATAGGGCTGTTCTGTAATAAAATTGGTATGATTTGTTTAAGAAAAGCCAGAAAGGTGTCGGTGTGTTTGAGTGATTTTATTGATATGTTTTTGTTATACTTAAGACATGTTATGTCATGGTGTTTAGGGAAATATAAGTCTAATTATAATATAATATTATCTTCTCTACTATTATTTAGTTTATTGATTGTTTGTGGGGATATTGAATTAAACCCAGGTCCACAGGGCACACTAGTTTTCCACGAAAACACATTATCTATTTTTCATGCGAATATACGAAGTCTGCGAAATAAATTAAATTATATTATAGATATAGTTGAAGACTTTGATATTATATTTTTTACGGAAACACATTTAGATAACAGTATAAGTGATGCTGACATAAGTTTGCCGGGTTTTGAGGTTCCCATTAGGAGGGACAGGAACTGTAGTGGAGGTGGTATTATTTTTTATTATAAAAGTTTTGTTAATGTTATACTAGACAGGATTTAGAACATGGCGATTTACTAGAGTGTATGTGGTTTGAACTTAAAACTAAATTTCAGTCTATACTGATCAACATAAATTACCGGTCAGTAAGACAAGCACCTGCTTATTATTGGCAGTATTTTAATTTTATGCTAAAAAGAGCTCTCGACGAGAATTGCAATATTATATGTTTGGGTGATTTGAACATAAATTTTATGGCTAATATTCCTACACATATTAGAGATATTATTTTCATCAATGGTTTTGTTAACATTATTAATAAACCGACACACTTTGATAATCGCACAGGTAATTGTTCTTTACTTGATCCAATTTTGATCACCGACTCGATAAGTATTATTGATAGTGACACAATACACATTGACAGAGAGTTTAGCGATCATGATGGAACATACGTCACAATAGGTTGTGGTTTCAGTAATAATAAAAATTGTCATACTGCAATAGAAAATCTAAGTGATCCGATTGGTTATTTACTCGAATTTACTAATCCATATTATACGGTTCTAGCCGGTAATATGAAAGCACGTGCCAAGAAAGATAACTCATTTTGAAATCATACGTAATCAAGATGGCGACCCCCAGATTCGCCTGTCACTCTGACGCCGATATTGAGGCAATTCTAAATCATTTGTTATTTTTCTGTTAAAATTGTTAAGTTGTTTATTAAATATGTTGAAGAATTAATTTCTTCTTTAAAGCAAAGTCATAGCTGGGGTTAAATGTTCATGAGACAATACATGTATAGTAGTCATGTTCTTTATTTAGGCTTTACACAGGTAATATGGACCCATGGTATTGCAGTATGACAAATTCGTTACATAGGCTTAGCCTATATAACTAATATTATAAACGTAAAATTTGGGATTATAAACGAGCAGATTATCTTCTTATGAAACAAAAAATATCTGAAATAGACTGGGTCAATTTAATAACTGGTGCATGTGATAATCATGGAGCGGTCTCTGATTTTACGTCAATATTTTTGAAAATAGCTAGTATATGCATTCCGACAAGGTAGGTAATTATAAGAAATAACGACAAAGTTTGGTTTGATTCCACTTTGAGAAGAGAGATACGAATACGTGATCGTTTTCGTAAAACTTTTCTTAGAGTGAAATCAGTACTAACAGAGTCGAAATATAAACAACAGCGAAATAAGGTAAATAATTAAAAAAAAACAGGCCAAAAAGAAATGTTATGCAAATATAAATGAAAATTTAGATGAATTAAAATCAGCCAATGGCAAATTATATTGGAAAACCTTGAATATGTTAATAAAAAATGAAAATTCATCTAATGACACTCCTCCTCTCTCAGACCCACAGAATGATTTCAAATTATCATACGAATCCATAGAAAAAGCAGAAATTTTAAATAAATATTTTTCTTCAATAAATAATTTAAACGATGAAAATAAGGTTTTACCGGATTTTGATTGTAGATGCTTGAATGTTCTCTCTGATATTGAAGTTTGTGAACAAGATGTTATAGATATAATTTCCACGTTGAATGTAGATAAGGCTGTTGGACATGATATTATAAGTAACCGAATGTTATTAGCTGTAAAAAATGAAATAGCAAAACCACTGTCCTTGTTATTTAATAGATCGATACAAGAAATGTTTTTTCCAGATCAGTGGAAAATTGCACATGTCATTGCTTTGTTTAAAAAGGGGGATAAATCTCTACCGTCAAATTATCGTCCAGTTTCCTTATTGTCATGTGTTAGTAAGATTTTAGAAAAAATAGTTTATAAACAGATTTATAATCATCTGCATATAAACAAACTTTTATATAAATTCCAGTCTGGATTTCTGCCGGGATATTCAACTACCCATCAGATAATTGAACTTTATGATAATATTTTACTTGCGTTGGATAAAAAACAAATAACTAGTATAACCTTCGCTGATATTAGTAAAGCCTTTGATACAGTTTGGATTAAAGCGCATATATTAAAACTCGAGAATTATGGCATAAAAGGGAATCTTCTTTTCTGGTTAAATAGTTATCTTTCAAGACGAAAACAACGAGTAGTTATTAAAGATGCAATATCAAGTACTGGGGAATTAAAGGCTGGTGTGCCCCAAGGGTCGGTCTTGGGTCCATTGCTCTTTCTAATTTTTTTAAATGACGTAGCAGACAATATGACTGGCTTTGGTAGACTATTTGCTGATGACACATGTATTGGCAATATGGCACATAATGAAGAAAATTTACATACCTGTGTACATTAATAAGTACAGATTTAGAATATTTAAATGCATGGTCATATAGATGGCTTGTTAAATTCAATCCCAATAAAACAGATATTATGATTTTTAGTACTAGGCATTTAGAAAATAATGTACTATTTGACTTTAACAATATTTCACTATCTCCTGTGCATATGCATAAACATTTAGGTGTTAATTTTAGCAATGATTGTAAGTGGACAAAGCATATTGATGTACTTATTGAAAGAACTTCCAAGCAACTTAACATATTACGAAAACTTAAATACAGGTTAAAAAGGGATTATCTTGAAAAAATATATTTAGTTTTCATTCGACCTATTTTGGAATATGCCTCAGAAGTTTGGGATAATTGTGGACAAGCAAATTGTAATCGTCTAGAAAAAATACAAATAGAAGCAGCTCGCATAGTGACTGGATTATCTATATATGCTAGTTTTGATTCAATCTACAAGGACACGGGGTAGGAAACATTGAGTACAAGAAGGAAAGTTAAAAAACTGCTACTTTTTTTTACAAAATTGTCAATAAAGAAGCACCAGATTATTTATACGAATTAGTTTCGCCTTTAGTGGCAGCAAATGTTAATTATAATTTACGTAACAGTCACAATATACATGTACCTTTTAATCGTTTGTCTGTTTACCAAAATTCTTACTTTCCATGTACTATTCAAGCATGGAATTCTTTGGATCTAACTATTAGAAATCTTCCTACGTTTTCCTCTTTTAAACTAAAACTTCAGCAAATATGTTATACTAAGAGGAGAAATCCTCAATATTATTCTATAGGTGACCGCTTTCTCAGTGTATTGCACTCTAGAATGCGAAATAAATGCAGTGCATTAAATGCAGATTTATATCATGCAAATTTAATTGTAAATTATAATTGTTTATGTGGATACTTTAATGAAAATGCAGAGCATTACTTGTTACACTGTAACATATTTACCTTATCGCGTATTATTATGTTATTTGAAATAAATAAGTTGAATTTGATTGGAATTCCGGTAAATATTGATTTATTATTATTCGGAAATGAAACACTTAACTGTGATATAAATTGTTCCATATGTGTGGCTGTACAAACATACATTAAAAACACCTGTCGCTTTTCTATGTCATGACCATAAATATTTGTAAATTAGTCATATTTGTAATGTGTAACAGGTTAATAATAGATTTATGTCTTACTTTATTGATCAAGATCGTATGAACTAGTTTCGAGACAACCTCATGCAACTGGATTATCGAGTCGTCATATCATAAATAACAGTTTTTAACAAAAATATTATAAAAAAAGCAATATAATTACCGAACGTTAATAGAATAATGATTCCTCCCTATATTTTCACATGTTAACTACCTTAGTTAAGCACCCACTTTATATATAAATCCACTAGAAAGTTAAATCCCAATTGAATGTTTGGTGTGTTCGTGTCATTAAGATGAAAGGGTGTGTTCGATTAAGTATATTTTAGCTTGGATAATCCACCTGCATGACGCTCAACATTTTTAGTCTTTGTTTGTATTTACTTTTGTTTTTTTCATGTCATCACTTAATATGCAATATGTGTATAATATTATATAAGTTCATTTTGTATTAATTCATGTATGTATTGGAGAAGACGTTTTTAAGTTGTGAAACTTGTGTCCTATCCAATTGTTTCTTATTGAACAATAAAATATGTTTAAAGTTAAAATTAGATGTATTGTATTTGTAAATTTATCTCTCACATATACCGCCCATATTTCACTAGAACAAAATCCCCATTTATTTTGTAACATGTTTTCTTTTTCAATCAAACCAGCCACAGAGCTAACATTAAAACAGAGACACTTTCCAAAATTTTGAACATTAAGTACAACTGTGATCGAACACTTTTTAATTCCATCATTGATGAGTGTGTACATGCCTTTTTTAAACACAAAAACAGAAGACTTGTAAGCATAGTGTGACTTTTATTTTAGTTAAAATTGTATCTGGAACATTCATAACACTAATATTCTTTTAGCACATGTCTTTTTATTGATCTTCAGATTTTAACTGCATTTCTGTACATATGTAATAAAATATATATAAACAATGAGTCATGTAGATGCAATGATGTAAAGAGCTGAACATGTAGTGCTGAAAGACATGTTTAATAGTAAGTAACTGAAAATAACTATATTGCCCTTTTTCATAGTTTTTGACACGCTGAATTGCCCTTTTTCCAAAGTCGCGACCCTCCGTTTTCAATTCCTAGCTGGAACGCTGTATAGACATCACCATACACGGGAAACGTCATAGCGGAAAGGTATCACAGTACCTGAAATTAGAGTCGAAACTGAAAGTACACGTAGACAGGCCCTCCAAGAGAAATGTTGCAAGGCGGGACAAGACTGATTGATTGATTGATTGATTGATTGATTGATTGATTGATTGATTGATTGATTGATGGATTGATTGATTAATTGATTGATTGATTGATTGATTGATTGATATATTGATTGATTGATTGATTGATTGATTGATTGATTGATTGATTGATTGATTGATTGATTGATTGATTGATTGATTGATCGATTGATGTTTAACGTCAGGTGAGTATTAGTTGAGTGGTATCAATGACGAGGAACAAGTTTACAAACAATAGGTTATGTAAATAAAAGTGGCACCGGGATGAGCCTGTGGATGTTGTTGGGTTTTTTTTTAATTTAATTTCAACATTATGTCCTATGTAAATTTCTTCACTATAAACAATTAAATCTCATGTTTTCAAGATATACCATATTCTTTAAGAGTAGAAAAGTAATTATATATCACAAAGAAGATGGGTATCGTAAATAACGAGATAGAGAAAAACAGAAATGTTCATGATGTCATCTCATAAAAATATTGTTATCTAATGTCAATATATGTTCATCTTTATAATGACATAAAAACATGACAAAATTGCATGTGGTTTTTTAAAATATAATATTATCTCATTTTAAACGTTAAATATTGGTATTATATATCTTGTTAATAATGGACTATACATAGATTTCATTTGACGTCAGCACACTAAGTTCAAAAGGTCATCCGCCCTTACTGTTTACATTGGATATCCTTAAGCTGAAAATCAATACTACACAATGGTGAATACCTGTGCCATTTATACTTGTCACAATAGATCAGATCGCGGGGAAGTCAAAAGATCATTCCGTGCTGTCCGAAAAATTGTGTTAGGGCAAGGAGAGATGACCACAGGCACTTGTTTCATTCAAAAAATATATGCCCCCTCCTCTTCCTTACTTCAAGAGAAATATCTGCCCTTTTCCCCTTCCCCTTCCCCACTTCGCCTCAATATTTTTCGCTTATTCGTGATCCTTTCGCTGACCCAATTATATCGTTACACTCCCGCGATATTTCTCTTTTTGACTGCCACATTTAAATATACCTACCGAGCCCCCCTCAGATGAACTGGACAAGAATATTCAGCGAACATCGCTTGGTCTACTTTTCAGTCATTGAAACAGATACAGCCACTTCCGGTTTGCGCTGGATTTTTTATATGCATTCGGAATTCTCTAGACCGCCATGTGTAACAATGCCATCATGATCATCTCCTCTAGTAGAGTAAGCCTTTAAAATAGAGATAATTGTTACAATGCAGATTATAAATATATGTTCAACTCCAAATTACTGACATTTGATTTTTAAAGCACCTTTTTTTATATTTTCTAAATCAATTTAGACCGGACCGGAAGTGGCTGTATTTTATCTAAACTCCATGATTTTACCATTGTTTTAAACATCAGAAATATATATCCCTACGCTACTTTGATTACTGTGTTTTACAGGAATTGACTCACGTCCTCATCTCGGTCATGGATTTCATGAATTTGTATTGACAAATGCTCATTTAGTTAGTTGTTTCTATTATCTAATTGCACGTCAGAATTGGAATTTTAAACTCTTTTCAGAATGGAATAAGGTTTGTGGCACTGTAATGATGGACATTAGTACATTAGTTATATCTTAGATAGTTTGATATATGTACAATCGCTGCATTGGATTGATATAAAATGGAATAAGTCAAACCCGATGTACATAGAAGTCTTTACAGTTGTTAGCATTTATATATGGTTCAATTATGTGATATGATAATTACTTTTACGTTTCCGTTTTCTAAGTTTGTTTAACTTTGGATGAATTGTAACAATTATTCACGATAAAAGTATTTACACCTATCGGAATAATGTTATATATAAAGGTTTGATTGGATTAAAATATTGATGCGATTGGATAATTAAAATAATGAAGAACGATTACAAATTCGGTCGTTGTTACCATAAATATGTATTATCTAATTATAAATACTTTGCTTACCTATTTACAATATGATATTAATTGTCGGGTAAACATCACGTACTGTATATACTAATGGAAAAAAGAAACTGTGCATACTAAATTTTATACATATTTTTTCATGACCGGGTATTTAATTTTTTATTAGTCGACTAGTTGAAATATTGATTTTTATGCTATCGACCAGTCACGGACTTTGACATGCTCTAGAGTACACCTCGTGTAATTGCCTTCTTTTCTTAATCATTCTCCTTTAACGATTTGTGACTGTTTGAGGTTGACTAAGGTTTGCTTTTGTCCCTACATATCAGAAAAACAGTTTTGTTTGAATGACATTAATTCCAGTGTTATACCACGTATCGACGAAAATCATCGTCTTCGTGTTATTGGTATGCTCCAAGCTGGACTGGCACAGACTGTATTGCCTGTACTACTTCAAACGGAGACATCGAGAAACGAGGACAACATTTTAAGATCTAGCTGTTAACATTTTATATTGTCATGCATTGTAATTGTTGTTATGCTAGAATGTATTGAACTTAATAAACAATCGAACTGTTAAAATTGTCTTTTGTCGTGCATTTTCTTGGTAAATGTCCCCATTATAGAATTATCGTACTTAATAAACGGACGAAATCGTGTTAAAACGACTATTGTATTTTGTCAAGCATTGCCATACGTAATAAATGATACGAACGAAATCGTGGCGTTGTGTTATGCTCATAGTTACTTCGCTTTGAATACGTTTAACCATACTGGAAACGTATAATTACTTCCCTTTGAACATACACATTGAGTTATCTCCCCCACTCTCATCGAACATACACACCGAATAAAGTTATTTTCTTGGTTTATTCGTTTTTAACGTACCAAAATGCCATTGAAACGATGGACAGGTCAAATGTACATATGTACAATCGCTGCATTGGATTTATATAAAATGGATGTAAGTCTTTACATATATGGTTCAATTATATGATTAAGTTTCCGTTTTGTAAGTTTGTGGATGAATTGTATTCACGATACATTAATGTAGCTATCGGGATAGTGTTAAGGTTTGATTGGATTGGTGCGATTTGATAATAATGAAGCACGATGCGATTGTTGTTACTATATGTATTATCTAATTATAAATGCTTTGTTTGTTTACAATATGATGGTCGGGTAAACATCATTTTATAGATAACAAATTTTGTTAGCACAGGTAAGATAAGATAAGATAAGAAAACTTTAATTTGATTTGGCACATAATAAAACAGTACAACATAAGCTCTAAGGAGCTTTTTACCGAATATACATTAACAATAAAACAACACAAGTCACATGCAAAGTTACAAACTAAAACAAGCTAAGACATACAGGCATAAAAAGGAGGACTGTGTATAGATCTGAAAAAGAACCCACGTGGCAAGTGCCTCTTTGGACTCTTGTTCAAGATCCACACACAGATGCTCCAACATAAAGCAGCATTTAGAAAGAAGCAGCAGGTAAAAAAAATAATGAAATAATAATACTGAATACTTAAAACTGGTACCAACATAATCAGTAAAAGCAGCACTGTCTAACTAAAAAATCAAAAAATATAAAATTTTCTCAAGCCAAACTAAAAAAAAATAATAATTAAAAAAATTAAAAATTAAAAAATTAAGCAAACCAGAAGCAAAATTTTAATCATCTACATGCAGAACAGCAACATTTGAACCCATTCCAGGACTGCAAAAGACTCTTGAATTGAGAGAAGCTATTTTCAGTCCTGAAATGATCTGGGAGGCTGTTCCACAATGTAGATGCAGCAAATCTGAAAGAGTTTTTACTGTACCGTGCATACTGCATATAGATGCCGGCCGGGGACCAGGTGGCAATGCCTCGCTGTGTTCCCACCGGCATCCACATGCATCATGACATAATAAAGCAGAAAATTAAGCATGTTTGGATAAAAAATTGACAAGCACTAAAACAAAGCAATATATATCTAAAAACTATATGCAAATAAAAAGAGCAAAAACAGTAGCAGAATATTTATCATCTGCAGGCAGAACAGCAACATTTAGTATCATTCCAGGACTGCATTAAGCTCTTAAATTGAGAAAAACTGTTTTCAGTCCTGAAATGGTCTGGGAGGCTGTTCCACAATGTAGCAGCAGCAAATTTAAATGTTTTTTTGCCATACCTTGATGTTCTGACCTGTGGAATGTCCAGTATATCGTTGTATCTAAAATAATATTTTGAATTTCGTAAATGCACAAGGCTATGGAGACATGATGGCGACAGTTTATTCATAATCTTAAATGTTTCCAGGGCCATAGTTCTCATTCTACGAATCTGCAAGGAAGGCACCTTTGCTTTTTTCAATAAATTATCATATGAGCTATTGTAATCCTCATACACAAAGCGAAGAGCTCTTTCTTGCACTTTTTCTATCTTTTTGGAATTTTTCTTCGTACAAAAATGCCAGGCCAAAGGGCAAAAGTTAAAATTACTAAGAATAAAAGTATGGAAAATTGTAAGTTTGTTTAATCTGTTCAAATAGGGGCCTAAACGTTTGATAATGTTCAGCTGTTGGGATGCCTTCCTGCAGATTGTACTTATATGTGTGTCAAAATTTAATTGATAATCGATCTCAATGCCTAGTAATTTAACACTGTCTTCACACGTTAGTTCAAAATTTTGTATATTTATAGTTGGACGTTTTTCATAGGTTTTCTTCCACACCGCCAAAACTTGAAATTTATCAGGATTAGCCTGCATTTTGTTAATTTTGAACCATTCAATGAGATGATTTGAGTCAGACTCTAGAGTAGAAATAAGTAGATCAAAATCGGGACTGCCAAAGGAAAGGGTATTATCGTCTGCATAATTATACAGAGAACTGTCTTTAATGAACAAACATATATCATTTATGAAGACATTGAATAAGAGGGGACCAAGTATAGATCCTTGTGGAACCCCTTTATGGATGTCAGCCCAGTTGCTCAGAACACTATTGACCTTTATTTGTTGTTTTCTGTTTGATAAGTATGATTTTAGTAACGAGATCGAATTATCTGAAACTCCATAAGCTGACAATTTGTCTAGCAGTATGGCATGTGGTAGGCAATCAAAAGCCTTTGAAAGGTCCATCAGAACTGATGCTATATAATAATTTTTGTCTAGGGCTTCACGCCAATCTTCTAGAAGTCTGAGCAACGTGGTCTGGTATCCATGTCCACGTCGGAAAGCACACAAAAAAGGGTTAAATATTGTGTCAAAAAAATCAGACAATTGTGTTTCAAATACCTTTTCAAAAATTTTAGAAAAAACAGGAAGGACACTCACAGGTCTATTATTTGTTTTACTTAATGGGTCATTTTTCTTGTGTAATGGTGTTACCTGAGCTTTTTTAAGAGAATCAGGAAATACACCAGTGTCAATAGACAAGTTTATCAATGATGTTAACTGGTTGGATATTATTGGTTTACACTGTTTGATAACTTTGGCTGGAATGTTATCAAACCCAGAGGCTTTTTTTATATTTATTTTATCTATAATTTTTTCAATTTTATCAGATGTTATATGCTGGAATTCAAAATTTTTCTCCACATCCACATGATTTTTAATTTCCAATATACTAGGGTGAGTAGTGGGGTCATATACAGTGTCTTCCCCAATTTTATCTGCAACTGTAGAGAAAAAAGTATTAAACTTTTCAGAAACTTCACATGTATCATTTATAATTTTATTGTCTTCACCCGGAGTTACATTTTTTAGAGAAAAATGGTTTAACAGTTTTCCAGAAGTTGACATTTTTAGCCCCACCCGTACAGCGTTCAAGAAAATAAGTTTTCATAGAATTCTTATTTAATTTTGTTACCAAATTTCGCTGCTTTCTAAATTTTTCCCATGTTTTTGTGTTGCGATTTTTTATATATTGGGAATAAAACATATGTTTTCTGTATATGGCTCCTCTGAATTCACTGTTCATACTCGGAAGTGGATTTTTACGGGGTTGTCTATTTTTCACTGGAGCGTGTTTATCAAGTACACTTTTAAAGGCATTTTGATATTCATTATATACATTGTGTACTTCACTAGATGTTGATAAATTCTCAATATCTGGGAATGAAATTTTCTCAAGATCACAATTAAAGCTATCAGTATCAAAATTTTTATAACTTCTGTAAGTTATTACTTTTCGTTAATACTAATACTAATACCAGTAGGACAATTTTGTATATTAAAACATTTATTTTTCTGATTTGTTAAAACCACATCCACCAATGATGGGATACAATTTTTCATAAAACATGTTGGTTTTAAGACTAATTGTGAAAAATCAAGGACATCACATAAATCTTTTAAAGCTTGACATTTTTTATCGTTTAACATATCAAAATTTAAGTCACCCATTACTATAATATTATCATAATTTATAATACATTGATCTATGTTCTTAATAAAAAGAGTGGAAAAATCATTATCAGACATTGATGGGGGCTTATAAATGCCCATAACAAGCCACTTGTTCTTGTTTATATGAACTTCTACGCTGATGTTTTCCAGTGTTTCAGACTCTAAATTTGTTTTCCTACTTACTGGGAAATCGGTATTTATGTAAGCAAGTATTCCGCCACCCTTTGAGTCTCTATCGCGTCTCAATAATGTGTAGCCCTCCGCTATGAATAAATTGTCATTAAAAGTAGCGTCCAGCTTCGATTCCGCGACAAAGAAAATGTCTACAATTTTATCAGACAGAAGTTCTTTGATTTCATCGAACTTATAACGATAGCTATTGATGTTTATGTGGGCTGCTAAGAAATTTCTAAGATGTAACCTTCTAGATTCCCGTAGTCTTTCAAAAACAGAGTTTATTTCTTCGTTTTTGTTTACACCGGAAGTTGAATTGGGTGTGTTCGATGTATTTTCCAGGGTCTCATCAAAAACAGTATTGTTATTTCCGACTGATGTATTCAGAAAAAACGAATCAGAAAAGGATGGCAAGCGATCATTACAAAGATGACAGAAGTATTGATCGTCACATTTGGCCAAAATATGGTATTCCTTTACCGTTATGGTTGTACATCGCAAGTGCGTCCAGTGATCGCAAAAGTCACACTGTAATGCTTTCTGGTTACTCTTTACAGGTTGTTTACATTTTGTACAGGGGTACCGTATGGGTCCAGGGTTATAATGGACGTCCCCGCTCATCATTATATATAAAATGAAGCAATATTTCGTGGTATTCTTCATATCAATGGTTGATGTTTGTATTGTTGTTATTGGTCGGCCATTTTGAATCGAGTTCACCTTCAGTGATGAGAAAAAATTTTCAATGACAAAGTTGAAACTGCCTACATTTGTGGTCACCATACATGCATAGAAGCCTAGGTTTTCAGGTCTTTCATCTCTCAAAACAGTTCTTGGGGCTCTCTCTGGTGTTAATCTTAATAAAATTCCAGATAGGATGAGAGCAAAATTTAGTGCACTAGCTCCGGTCGCCATGTTTGCATACCAACAGGTGGTTTTTATTTACTTTGATTAAACGGATAAGAATTGTATCGTATTCGTATAAGAGTCTATTAACCTATTATCTAATTATAAATACTTTGGTTACCTATTTACAGTATGATTGTCGGGTAAACATCAGATACGGATGGTTTTTATTTACTTTGATGATTAAACGGATAAGAATTTTATCGCATTCCTATTATCTAATTATAAATACTTTTTAACCTAGGGTTAGGGTTATGGGTTAGGGTTAGCTGTTGGTGTTAGGGTTAGATCTTGATCACATGGTTATGCAATCGGTACACCATCGTATCGGTATAAATCCTCACACTATGCTACTGTGAGCAATTCCTGCTCCACTAGTGACACACGTTGTGTTACTGTCAAACGATATGAATATCATATATGTAAATCATATTGGACACCAGTGTATATAAATAAATATTAATAACATAGAATAATTCTTATAGATTTAATGTATATCTTTTTCGTGCCTTTTGATGGGCCAAGAGCACTGTCACCTGTTTGTTTTTGATTGGTTCATAACTCGATGAAATTTTCAATCTACAAGTCGTAACTAATGGGTTCAGCCGTTTATTCAGTTTCTGAGTGCATGGGACGTTTATTCAGTTTGTGAGTGCATCGGCACCGTTTACACTGCATGAACTCCTGAAAAGAAGCGTTTAATACAATATTAAACATGAACTCCTACAAAAGATATAGGGCTAATCACGGATCGAATATCGTTTTCACCCGGAAATCACAGCAGACACCGCAACGAGGGACTAAGTACCTGGAGACATATAATATGACAACATAGACAACAGGAAACCCACTAATATATATATGTCATTTATTACAGCTTCATCAGTAGTCATTACAAATAAGGATATGTAGTAATGATCATACAAATTAAATCGTTCACACAGCTGTGATAAAAAAAATCATTGATTGATTGATTAATTGATTGATTGATTGATTGATTGATTGATTGATTGATTGATTGATTGATTGATTGATTGATTGATTGATTGATTGATTGATTGATTGATTGATTGATTGATTGATTGATTGATTGATTGATTGATTGATTGATTGATTGATTGATTGATTGATTGATTGGTGCTAAACGTCAAGTGAGTACTATTTCAGTGATATTCATGACAAGGAACAAGTTAACAAACAATAGGTTATGTAAATAAAAAGTGGTACCGGGATGAGCCTGCGGCCATATTGTTTTAATTAATGGTTATATGGAAATGCAGAGATGGGGTGGTGAAAGGGGCGAAAGAAACACACGGAAAATTTTGCTTTAAATTTAATTTCAACATTATGTGAACACACATGTCCTTTTTTTCTATCCTGTATATATTTCTTCTCTATAAACAATTAAATCTCATGTTTTCAAGATATACCATGCTCTTTAAAGGCATACAAGGCTGTCAGAATTGATTTTTTTGGTTTATATTAAAAGTTGCAAATATTCGATGTTTTATACTAATAAAATGTTTTGAACAAGAAGCCAGGTTTAAAAAATATGTTATAATGTCGTAATTACTGAAAATAATTCGAATGTATGTTGGTGGAATCGATATTAACACGACCTAATTATAAGTCGGCTGCTTTTCCGAAGTTTGCCGAACACTGATAACTGCTTTAAATAACCGAGTAAGCATGTTGCATGTACATTCGATAGAATTGATATAATTTAAGAAATATATCTATGAAATTGGATCCCGGGGTAATCAATTAATATTATATAATGGTAATTAGTAAGAATGACACTTAAAATCGGAAATACGTGATGAAATCAATAAAAACAAACCCAAACTCTGCAAAGGAGCCCGATAAAGGGAAAATTGTAAACAAATTGTATTGCATATTATTGACAACACTTGAGTTGGCTTGATTATATTTTTTCAGAAATTTAAAAAAAGAATATATAAAAAACTACGATGCAATTCTACTGTAAAAATACGATTCGGCCGAATAAAGATACTAAATTATGCCTACGTGTTGAAAAACGGAGTAGGTCGGTATAACATTTTTTTTTAATTTTTACACAAAGCTTGCTGAATTCTCCCTTTTGTGTCGTTTTCGTGTAGAATCCGTCAATGTTTTTGTTCTTCCACGATTCGATTTGTGCCATGTGCACATTTTCTTCGTCAACAAATAATTTCACACATGCGCTTTCCCGAATGAGTTCACTGTCAGGTCGTATGAATATTGCGCGGGTGAACATTGATACTTTACTGGATGCAAGAAAATCAAACACAGCGACGTATTTCCTTCGTTCTAGGCTATTTACGTATGATATTATGAAAAATTTCAACTGCAATTAGTATAAAACATCGAATATTGGCAACTTTTATTATAAAAAATATATTCAATTCTGACAGCCTGTATGCCTTTAAGAGCAGAACAATATTTAAATATCACAGGAGGAGGATCGTAAATAACGATATAGAGAAAATCAGAAATGTTCATGATTTCATCTCATATCATCAAATGTTGTTACCAAATGTCTAAATAAGTTTACTTTTATTATAACATCAAAATATTACAAAATTGCATGTGTTTTTTTAAATATAATATGATCTCACTTTAAACTTGAATTGGACATTGTTCAAGCTATAATGAGCTATTGAATTGTAATACAATCCAATAAAAAAAAATCAATGAATGACAATATTGTTTCACAATTATACAATACATGTTATGTTAATAACGTCGCCATGAGAAACCTCAATTAAATATCTATGTTTTTATTATATATATCTTTATTTCTCAATAAACCATTGCAATACATAGGTATAGAGAATTATAAAACTATTTACAAATATATACATGTACAATTACAGTTACAGAGAAACAGAAATGGACACAGGGATTATCCCGGAGCACACACACCTTCATTTATGACTTTTATCATTTTACACAACTTCAAAAGATCGGATTTTTTCGTTACGGTCATAATATTTTTAAATGTAAGAACATTTGGCCTAGTTCTAAAGTAACTTGGGATGAGGTTCTTACGGTTTTGCTCAAAGTATGGACATTGTAAAATATAATGAAATTCATCTACAATGGTATGTGTGTCACAGAGGAGACATATCCTATTGTTTCTTTCAATATTTTGCCACCTTCCTAGTTCAATCGGTAGTCTATGATTAGTGGTTATAAATTCACATAAAATAATGGCATTTTTTGAGTCCACAATGTCAAGATATGGTTCAGGCATAACATTGTCATTAAATAACCTGCAAGTTAAGGCTTTTGCAGAATATTCAGTTTGTGAACTCTTGAAAAGAAGCGTTTAATACTATAATAAATCTAATTCTTCAAGATATACCATGTTCTTTAACAGTAGAAAAAATATTTATATATCACAAGCGGAGGAGTATCGTATATAATGATAGAGACAAAAAAATGTTCATGATTTCATCTCATAAAAATGTTGTTACCAAATGTCTATATATATGTTTACTTTTATGATGACTTAAAAATATGACAAAATTGCATGTGGGTTTTAAAATATAATATTATCTCGCTTTAAACGATAAACGTTTAATACATACATTGTTGTTAATAATGGACTATTGAATTGTAATACAATGTAAGAATTGTTTTTCAATGAATGACAATATTGTTTGGTGATTGTGCAAAAAAAAAGGAAGTCACAGTACACTTTAAACACGAAGGCCACCGTTTACAGTGTGTCAAAGTTCAATTGTCACATTGTTCCAGTTGTCAGTTCTTTTAAAATTTATTATTGAATTAATAAAATGAATGACAATATACATTTATTGCATGCTGGTGAGGGAAATATGAAAATGTATTCACCCAAGAATATCATATTTCCCCTAAGGTAACACCCGAGGGGAATATGATACTCGTGGGTGAATAAATTTTCCTATTTCCGCATGCTGTAAATGTTTTGTTATACCGAATGAAACCAAGAAAACACATACATGTAAAATACTGCTGGCAAACCTATTTTAAGTCCATTGGAACGTTGTCTCAGACATTTAAAAACCACATCCACAACAACATTGTAACGGTCGCTTGCAAGTGATGTGTTCCGAGTGCCTCTGACGTTTTCCTGTCAAAGCACGATAACTCTGGCGGGAAAACCCGCGAGGCTTCCGAAGGGGTGGAATATGATATTTATTTCACGGAATATGATTTTTTGTCCTGTGTGATCACGTGTTCTGATTTTTACCCATTGTCCAATCAAATTAATCTATTTATGGTTATTAATATATGAGGTATAATAATGTTGTTTGGCAATTGTAGAAAACATATCATGTTAAAGTCGTCATGAAATACCCAAATTAGACGAGTGACTAGTGGAACAGGAACTGATTACCCTTCTGGAAAACCTGAGTTAATCTCCGGTTTTTAGTTGGGTTCGTGTTACTCGACCTTTAGTTTTATGTGTATGTAGATCGTTGTTTGTCCTTTTGTCTTTTGGCCATTGTGTAGTCTGTTCTTCTTCGATTAACAGATTCTGATTACCTCCCTTTGGTATCTTCAAACTCTTCCTAGATATCTACGTTTTTATTGTTTTAATTCTAATTAATATATTAATATTCAATGAATGACAAAGTTGTTTGGTAATTGTGCAAGACATGTTATGTTAACGTCGCAATGAGATACCTCAATTAGATATCTACGTTTTTATTGCTTTAATTCTAAATAAGTTTGTTTTTCTGATTAGAAAGTTAGTTTTTATTACAATTAAATCGAAGACAATACAATGACCAAAATAAAATACCAAAGGGATAAACAGAAGCATAAATTGAAGAAGGACAGACAAGAAAATGCCCAAAGAACGGACAAAAAGACAAAAATGAACTAGAAAACACTACACAGAAAGATAAAGATTGAGTTACACTAACCCCACTAAAAAATGGGGAAAGCCGAATAATTTAGTTACTTTTATTACGCGACCTTATTTTAGTTTACCCTAATAGTGCATTTCATTATATTAAACCTGTATTTTGCAGCCACTTGTCTTGTGTGGCCCTTTTCCAATGTTCCCTTTGAAGGTAATGAAAAACTATGCTTTTCGGTTTGAGGTTTTGTTCGGACAATTCGAATAATGTATCAGTTTTCTCCGATAACAACATCTATATGTAGGTTCTCTATATCCATGTATATATCTGTGATCCTGTTTTCAGCTCGGATAATGTGTCAGTGTTTCCACGCTAAACGCTATCCCTGCTTGCCAAATTACGTTGTCAAAACGTTGTGACAATGTAACTTTTTCGTTGTTACAACGTAAGAATTAAGAAATAATTACCGGTAGCCATATATTTATTTTGTTTTTACATGACAAAATTGCATGTGGTTTTTAAAATATAATATTATCTCACTTTAATCGTTAAATTGGTATTATATATCTTGTTGTTAATAATGGACTATTGAATACCATGATAAATGGTGTCATTCAGATAACATACTAATACGAAGTGCACAAGATAACAAGGTTACTGTACATGATATCTAAGCTAAAATTTAATATTTATCAGAGATAGTGTATTGATAAAATCAGAGTCTGAGTGTAGATATATTTTATCAAAATTAATAAGCACTAGGGTCGAA
Source organism: Bathymodiolus brooksi (assembly GCA_963680875.1). Lineage (NCBI taxonomy): Eukaryota > Metazoa > Mollusca > Bivalvia > Mytilida > Modiolidae > Bathymodiolus > Bathymodiolus brooksi. Next base: position 80,387,756 of record OY804585.1, on the reverse strand, counting down.
CCGGGGATGTTCGGACACGTTACAAAGATCACATCTTAAAACAGCCTAGGCCACTAATTTGTTAAATGCATCTTCGACATTTATACTGAATTGTTTTTTCTGATTCTCGTAAGCCTCTTTTGTAGTATATTGTCAACTAATAAACACGATCAAAACAGACATAAAAGGCATACAAACTCACAAATGAAAAAACGCTACTTCGGGATTACTAACAATTGCCACGAATCAAATGTGGATCTTTTTGTACCTTTATTTATGTCGCGAAATACCATTTGTGATTCATGTACCAGAAGTCGTAAATCGAAGACAATACAATGACCAAAATAAAATACCAAAAAGATAAACAGAAGTCATAAATTGAAGAAGGACAGACAAGACAATGGCCAAAGAACGGACATAAAGACAAAAATGAACTACAAAACACTACACAGAAAGATAAAGATTGAGCTACACTAACCCCACTAAGAAATGGGGAAAGCCGAATAATTTAGTTACTTGTATTAGGCGACCTTATTTTAATTTCCCCTAATAGTGCATTTCATTATATTAATCCTGTATTTTGCAGCCACTTGTCTTGTGTGGCCCTTTTATATTGTTCCCTTTGAAGGTTATGAAAAACTATACTTCTAGGTTTGAGGTTTTGTTCGGACAATTCGAATAATGTATCAGTTTTCCCCCGAAACCACATCTACACGTAGGTTCTTATATCCATGTGTATTTCTGTGATCCTGTTTTCAGCTCGGATAATGTGTTCGTGTTACCACGCTTACCGATATTTCACGTATATCTTATTTATTTGGCAATGTCAATTTGCTATCAACTCAGATATAAAAAAAAGCTTGGAGATACAAAACTGGTAAACAAACGCCACAAAAGCAAAGAACAACCAACAATACAATGAACCAAAAAGAACAAAAAGACAACCATGATCTACAAAACACTTCACAGAAAACTAAAGATTGGACGGAACGAATCCCACTAAAAACGGGGGATGAACTCATGTGATCCTCAGCCAATATCACACATTCGTTCTAATTGAAAGAGCCTTCAATGCATGCGATCTAAAAGTTATTCCATTGTAACGAAATGAACTTTATAAAACTGGTCGGCTGTTATCATCAAAATATGTGGGGTTTTTATTTGGGCACTCCGTTTCCTCCACCGAATAAAGTTTGGTATTTGTGACGATTCCTATGCTTCGAACCACATACCTGCTCTTACTCGTACCTGGTGACGAATATGCATGCTCTCGATGGAGAGTGGAAGTGTCAAGTTATTAACAAAAACACAAAAACAATAAATGTTAGAGAAAACCGAAGGGACAATCAAGAATGGGCAATCCAGAGAAACTGGCAACATTGGGCATACAAGACGAAGACAAACAAAACAAAAAACACAACACAATATGCGTTGGACACCATTATACGCAAACAAACACAAATAACGTAAATAACGTAAATAAGACATGAGCCCTCCTACAAACAGCTAGTAAGCAGTTCCTGCTTCTTATAAGACACACGCCGTGTTACTCATATATACAGTCAAGCCCGGCTAACGTCTTAGCAGTGATAGAGGAAAGAAAATATCTACGCCTGTGGCGGCCATGTTTGTGAACGGATCGGGACGAAATGTGCAGTCTTTATAAAGGACCTTCCATAGAGGTTTCCTTCCCAGTTTCGGTTCATTTGGCCAAGCGGTTTCAGGGGAGAAGATTTAAAAAAATCGACCAATCAGAAACAAGAATTGCCTGTGGCGGCCATGTTTGTTAACGGATCGGGACAAAATGAGTATCGTTGTAGAGAACCTTCCATAGATTTTTCCTAGCAGGTTTCAATTGATTTGTCTAAGTGGTTTTAGAGGAGAATATTAAAATGTGAAAAGTTAACGGAAGACGGACGCCAAGTGATGGCAAATGCTCACCTTGCCTTTGGTAAGATGAGCTAAAAATCAATGCGAAATTCTCCTCTTGACATGGACAAAGTTTCAGAAAAGTTTCAAAAATTAATGTACGACATATGGAAATAAGGCAAGATTATACTGGCAAATTGACAGACATAGCAGAGAGTGATATCTAATGAGTTCTGAATCACAATATAATCAGGGCGAATGCTAATTACCAGAGACGTTGTACATTTATTTATTAAGATACAAAAAAAATATATTTCAATAAATAAGAAAGTTTCATGAGACAACAATTTTATTATAACAATATAATTTATAATATAAATGTAGCATTTTGCTGACAAGAAGTACCTTAAGTATGAAAGTTGACACATTTATAGTACATCTACTGACAAGAAGTACCTTAAGTATGAAAGTTGACACATTTATAGTAGATCTGCTGACAAGAAGTACCTTAAGTATGAAAGTTGACACATTTATAGTACATCTGCTGACAAGAAGTACCTTAAGTATGAAAGTTGAAACATTTATAGTACATCTGCTGACAAGAAGTACCTTAAGGATGACAGTTGACATATTTATAGTACATCTGCTGACAAGAAGTACCTTAAGTATGACAGTTGACACATTTATAATACATCTGCTGACAAGAAGTACCTTAAGCATGAAAGTTCACAGTCTCTCGATAATTGTGTTCATAGCTAATTTGGGTTGAATTAGTATTTGGTGTGTGTTTGATTTGACCTCGTTTAAATTCCACTCTAAAACAAATATCAAGAATCTGAAACCTTTTAGCACTACACTGTTATCAGTGCCAATGTACTGGCTATTAGGAAAGCAATACAAACCAATCTGAAATGTTTTATATCCTATATTAGACTTAAAATATGGAATCCTACTAATTTAGTTCTTATTAATAAGAATAATGGTAATAAGAAAATTACCGAACTCCGAACAATCTTACAAAGGGAAAGTCAAAACTCATAATTATATAAACAGACAAAATCAGTCAACAAACGGAAATTGTGAAAACCGTAATGACCCTGACTTGGTACAGGCATTTCTAAAGAAATGATAGGTTGAATCCGATTTTAAAGCGCCAAACTTCCCGCTTTCATTACGGCTCAAAGGTTCCGGCTGTCACTATAACAGTATTTATAACAATACTGGAACAAAATAGGTAAAATAGTTGTCAAAGTAGTACCACATTGCTCCATAGAGGAGGGTTATTATTCTATATCATTATATTATTGTAATACTCCAACCCCCGTATTTGTATATATTGCGGATTTGGCCGAGGTGCACAATGGTTCGTAATTATGCTAAGCAAATATGTCCCGCAGTGTACCAACGGAATGGGTTGGAGTACCGCTGAGGAAAGAACAAAAATTGTCAACTAAAAACCTAGCTCTGACACTGTTGGGTTGTATGCTTGGACGCTTATATAAAAAAATGATTTACTACATCTCGGTATCCTTTCGAGATTCATTGGGGGTATGTACATAGTATGTGACTTGATTTAGACAAATATATATATCCTAAATAAGCTAACTGCATATGTATATGTTGCTTTATTGCTACGCAACAACAAGGAATACATTCTAATTTAAAAAGAAGCGTCTTTTAATTTCATAATATTAATGTTTTAAGAAGAAACCGTAATAAAGAAAGATAATTACAAAGTTGACATGCGGTTAAATATTCATTCAATTAAGAATTATACCTCAAAAGACGGCATTGTGATAATAAGATATATATAATATATGCTTTGCAAATTTGTGACCTTTTTAACCTTTTTATCTAAGACGATCAGCTATGTTACTCATATGGTATGCAGCCGAGATATGCACATTTAAAGAAGAATTTACAGACAGTCTTAAGCTGTGTATTTGACCTAGATCTAATTTGATTATTTATTAGGTTTAAATAATAGTCCCTATCTGTTAAATGAACAATAATGACGACGTCTCTAAGGTTTAAAAGGAATATATCATGTGGTCCTATTTTAAGCTTGTCTTGTTATTTGCTTAGTTAATTTGTCAAGGACACATACTTGTGTACCAGGAAGCGTATTTTATAGCCTGGTGAATTAGTACAAGTTGTAATACCATACCATTGGGTTTTTTAAGCAAATTCAAAGCTATTGTCAATTAAAGTACGGATTTATATGTTCGCGGGTCCGATCTCCGGTCGGATCACAGCAAATACTATACAATTTGTCTTTATATTTCTCGGCTAAGCACATCACATTTAGGGGTAAGGACCGCATCGGTGAGGTAATGGTTGGCGTGCTCGCCTCGAGTGCGGTAGATTGTGGATTCGAGCCCCGGTCGGCTGAAACCAAATACTATACAATTGGTATGTGTTGTTTCTCCGCTAAGCACGCAGCATTAAGGAGAAAGTGCAAAGACTGGTTGGCTCGGAATCAGAATAATGTGTCCGAGTAGAGCGACATGTCTACCCGTGGACTCCTGTTTCAGTGAGCTAGTACTATAAAAATCCAACTCAGTGTATTGTTCCTGAACAAAGCGGACCTCATCATCATCTCATTGACAAATACAAATTTTGGGAACAAATAAACTAAAGGGCATAAACAGGATCGCCAAAATCGGCTAAGGTCATCTATGTCTGAGGAAGGAGAAGAGTTTGAAGATATTAAACGAGTAATCAGAATCCATATATCGAAGAGGAACAGACAAGACAATGGCCAAAAGAAAAATTTCAAAACGACAAATAACGATCTGCAAAAACATACACATAGAACTAAAAATCGAGTAACACGAACCCCACTAAAAACTAGGGTGAACTCAGGTGCTCCGGAAGGGTAAGCAGTTCCTGCTCAACTAGTGACCCCGTCGTGTTAATCTAGTTACAAACCCGGTGATAAGTCATGAATGAGGAAAGGACCGGGAAGTGTTTACGACAAGTGGAACATATCTGTGGTCATTTGTGACACAGATTTTCCATAGCGGTCAACCAAGTCATGGTGGCGACCGTAAAACTTTCGAAGTCATGACTTCAACTTAACCTGGAGGAACCCTTGGTACAGTAGCTTCCTTGTTAGCAGCAACCCTCTATCAAGGAAATCCTGATAGTAACCACAAGCTCTGGAATGTCGTATCAACTGAGATATATATACTCCATATGCAGGTGCTGCTGGAATGTTGCCACATATAAATGGAAAGTTCACAATGGGAAAATTGAAATCATTTCTTTTGTCGTAAAGTTTCGTTCTTAACCACCCCTCACTGTCAATTTCGAGGTGTAGGTCAAGGTATCAAGGAGAACCTTAGATTTAATAATAATCACATTATTTAGGAGTTTTAAATTTCAATAACAAATATATCGGATAATATGAAGCAGCCGGCCGCGATACTGGTACTACAATACTGGTACACAATACTGGTAATACAAGTATTTTACCAGTATCTTCCAGTATCTGCAATACTGGTACAGATGCTGGTAAATACTAGTATCCCAGTGTCTTCCAGAATTTTCCAGTATCTGCAATACTAGAAGATACTGGTCATTGCCAAAATATGAGTATTGCAGATACCGGAAGATTCTGGGAAATACTGGTAATACCAGTATTGCAGATACTGGAAGATTCTGGAAGATACTGGTCATACCAGTATTGCAGATACTGGAAGATTCTGGAAAATACTGGTTATACCAGTATTGCAGATACTGGAAGATTCGGGAAAATACTGGTTATACCAGTATTGCAGATATTGGAAGATTAGGTAGAATTCCGGTTAACCCGAGTTTTTATGTCTACATTATACTAAAAGAATTGAATATAATTCATACTCATCAGTCATTTCTGCTGTACATAACACAAGAGGCAAAAACCCTGTAATGTCAAAATATGTTGTATGGTCCCTTAGAGTTTGATATATATTGGTAAGGTAATTTGACAAGACTGGGCGGAGCCTAATACTAACGGTAAATACAATGAGCTGTGATTTACAGTCAGAATCAAGCTCTGCCCACTCGTGTCAAATTGCCAGATACTAGAGTTTCCAGTATTGTGTGTTTTACAATACTAGTATTACCAGTATTGCTGGATGAAGAATACTGGAGCTTCCAGTATTGTGTGTTTTACAAGACTAGTATTACCAGTATTGCTGGATGAAGAATACTAGAGTTTCCAGTATTGTGTGCTTTACAATACTAGTATTACCAGTATTGTTCGATGAAGAATACTGGAGCTTCCAGTATCGTGTGTTTTACAATACTAGTATTACTAGTATTGTTGGATGAAGAATACTGGAGCTTCCGGTATTGTGCATAGGTGTATAGATCAACGATTCTGCCCACGGTATTCCAGTATTGTAAATGCACGATACTGGTACATCCAGTATTGTATATGTACGATAGTGGTATTACCAGTATTGTAACATTACAATACTGGTATTTCTAGTATTGTACAGTGTTACAATACTGGTATTACCGGTATTATAATATTTATAATACTGGTATATCCAGTATTGTGAATATTATAATACTGGTAATACCAGTATTGTAAATATTATATGTTATTCAGCTAACAGACAGGGTATATAATGTGACATTTCCGGCTTATGATCTATATTCCCTGAGGCTGCGCCTCAGGGAATATAGAGCATATGCCGGGAATGTCACATTGCCTCAGGGAATATAGAGCATATGCCGGGAATGTCACATTATATATCCTGTCTGATAGCTGAATAACAAATATATTACGGATTTAACCATTTTTTTGTTAAATACAGACAAACTATCGTATAAAAAAAAATTTAATTTTTTTTTATTTTTTTTTTTTTGTTTGTTTCCTTTTTGTTTGTTTATTTTTATTTTCCTTTTGTTTTGTTTTTACCACGTATATAGTTCCAATTCATATTTAAAACCTTATTCAATATTTTGCATCTTTTATTTTCATTTTCCGTATTTCTAGATGTCCCTTTTCGTACCTCTGACATTCTTTTTTCAATAACGTCAAATATTTGTCACGTGATATTTTATGTACTGAGGTGTCTCATAAAGGAAAATCCTGTTCAATATTTCTAAATCAACACAATTTCATATGCAGTAAATTTAATAAACTTTATAATTATAACATTAATATATTACATAACAAAACAACGGGTTTGTGAAAAAATTTCAATAATTAAAATGTTAACAATAAGCAAAAACTTGGTGTGGCCCCGTGACCTCGAAAGGTTTAAAGGCGGAAACTTTAACACACTTTCACTTGTTGATTGTTATGTTCAAATTTGTAATGGTACAGCCGTGGAACATGGGAGTTTGCTGAATTGTTCTGGTGTTTGTGACGGAATTAACTGTTGCAAGAGTGTTATAATCACAAAATAAATCATCATAATTTACATCCAAAATGTCAACGACGTCATACATGCCAACCACTGAGAGACTAAAAGCAGTAGGGGTCTAGGTTTGCCACCCCCCACCCCCAGAAAATTGTTTTTCAGAAGGACGCAAAATGGTGCATTCTGTTTAGTCAAATCTTTAAATATAGTATGAAAAAACCATGAAAAAATGGAAATTAGCATTTTACATGTATACAAGTCAAACCTCGGTCCTTCGAACTCGGATGGGTCGAATACCATGGATGGCTCGAACTTACTTGAAAGTCCCGCCAATTTTCCATATATTTTTAAGCTAAAAATAAATCTTTCGCTCGAACACTGATACCTCGAACAGTCGAACTTAATAAATGGTCCCATTAATGATAAAATCACGAGTTTTACCATATCAAACTCGAACATCGCAATTTAATTGACAGATGTACGTTGAATGCTTACATACAAATGTACATATATACATGATTAATCAATCTACTGGCTTGATAAATTTTATACACTTCAATATAAAATAGCGGGGTTATGTTATTTAAAATCATTTAATCCACGTCATCTCTTGTGTGTGTTACAATAAGATATCATCAATTATGAGTGCCTATTGTCGAGTATGTTTTACTATTAAAGAGGGAATTTTTTTTTAGCATAAATCGGGAGGTATTGTTGTTGTATATAGAAATAATCTTAAAAATCATATTAAATTTAAGTATTTAATAATGATCTTTTATTGGGATGTTTATACATCCCACCTGAAAACTTTCTATATTCGTCAATAGATGCATTTTTAGATATTGAAAATGAATTAGTAAATTTTATAGAAAAAGACATGAAATGTGCACTTGTTGGAGATTTTAATGCTAAAACAGCTGTTTTAGAAGAATTTTCAGAACCAGATGAAACTTTTTTGAATGCTATGGATGAAATGTAGAAGATGGCCTATTTAGATATTACTATGACTACCAAGTTTTACTTGATAAAAATATTTCCTTAAAAAGATATACTCAGTGTGAATGCAGACCAAATAATTTTGGACGAAAACTTTTAGAAATGTGTAAGTCTGCTTTGGCTATATTTGAAAAGTATTGTCATCATTGGAAATTGAAGGTTAACTTGCAAAAAACTAAAGTAATAATATTTTGTAAAAGAAAATCAAAAAATCAACCTATTTTTAAGCTATGTGGAAAGAATTTACAAATTGAAGACTCTTATTCATATCTAGGTGTTATATTTAATTATAACGGCTCTTTTGTGAAGGCAAGAGCTAAATTGATGGATCAAGCTCGCAAAGCTTTATATTGTTTGCATAGAAAATTGAGAAATATATCGATTCCAATAGATTTACAACTTAAATTGTTTGATACACTTATACTTCTAATACTTACTTATGGCTGTGAAGTATGGGGTTATGAGAACACTAAGCAACTAGGAAAACTTCACCTTCAGTTCTGTAGAAATATTTTAAGTGTTAGAACCACTACTCCAAATTTTATGACATACGGAGAACTTGATAGAACACCTATAGATATATTATGTATAAAATTAAGGATTGTAAATTTTTGGAATAGACTTATTTCAAACGAGAAGAAACTTAGTTGTATTTTATATAAGATTATGTTTAATTTGAGTATTATTGATAATGTTCAAATTAAGTGGCTAAGTTTTATCAAATCAATTTTTGAGAAAACTGGGCTTAATTATCTATGGAACCAACAACAGCCAGTTCATTCAGTGCAACTACAACTTATTGTTAATCAAAATCTGACTAATCAATATATTCAAAACTGGTTTAACCAAATTGAGAACTCTTCTAGGGGAGAATTTTATGGCATAATTAAAAATGAATTGAATTTAGAGAAATACTTATTGAAATTATTACCACATGAGAGAAACATGATAACAAAGCTTAGATGCAATAACATTAAACTTCCAATAGAAACTGGAAGATGGTCGAATACTCCCAGAGAAGAACGTATTTGTCATCTGTGTAATGTTGGTTTAGGTACTGAATTTCATTTTTTATTTGAATGTACCTCTGCTGATGTACAAAGGCTTAGATGTAAATTTATTCCAATTTATTATACTAGATATACAAACATGTACAAAATGAAAGGCCTGTTATCTTTGTGTAATGTTAAGGTTCTGAAAAAATTGTCATTATTTATATCTAAATTGCAAAATGTTTTGTAATTATATTCTGAGGCTGTATTATTTTAGGTTAGTTATATCCGTCATTATGTAAAATATTTTGTATAATATTCCTCTTGTATCACTTGTATATGTGTCCGAGTGAATAAAGAACTTGAACTTGAACTTAAATGATTAAATATTTTTTACGAGAAAGGCCAGTTTTACTGTGCATCAGTTATCATAGGTAATGAAACTGTCCCGGGTCAGAACAAGATATTTTTCTATCTAAAATTACGGGACCTCGGTGGCTCGAACTTCCGATAGCTCGAACATATTTTTACAGTACCTTCGAGTTCGAGCGAGCGAAGTTCTACTGTATATATATGTTTAGGAGTCATAAGTTCAAAATGTAGTGCTTCAAAACTTTATTTAAATACAGTTTCTGATTGGTTTAATGATAAAGAATTGACCAATGGAAGTTTCCGGTAGAAATTCAAGAGGGAAACGATTACGGAAAGGGCCTAAATAATTTGGATTTGTACACATTTATGCGTCGTAGAAATCTACAAGAATAATCAACATGTGAACAATTCACGATAAAAAAATTTTTACATTTTTTTTAAATCGGTAGGAAAACATCTAAAATCGGTAGGCGGTAGAAGACTTAAAAATTCGGTAGACTACCGCGTAAATCGGTAGAGTTGGCATGTATGACAAGGTTGTTTTGAGTATAAAAAGAATTAGAAGAAGGAAAAGTCCTATTAAAACAATATGTCTCCCTTCATTCCTTCGTTGAAGGAGAGAAATAATTGTTCATGTAAGACATTTAAATCTGGAAAAACGTCATCAAAATGCACCAAAATCGTGTCACTATTGTATTAATGAGCTACACATTAAGCTTGGTGTTGATATCAAGTTTGATATATTTAATATGAAGTTTAAAAATCATCTGTTCTACCTAACACTAGTCATGTTACAGAACAGTTAACCTATTCAGCAAATGCCAATCCTTTTTCTTACCTGTTTATGCATATTTTTCAAATTGTTGGGAAAGGTTGAATGCAAATTTTCAACATGCCATTTTATGAATTCTAAACACAATGATCCCAAAATTAATGATTAAGATAAAATATTCAAAATATATAATAAACCTTTTAACTAAATGTCAAAAATAGAATAATTTCAAGTCACTCGGTACTAGTAACTAGGAAGATATTTGGGTGTGTTTACGTTGCTCCCACTTTTCATTTTTTGGCATACAGGTATACAGGTAGAAAAACGTTGTGGGAGAAACGTGAATAATGTGTAAAAGAAATTAAAGAAATGTACCTGTAATTAGGCTTAGAGTGAATCCAGTATAAATAAATAAAACTCATGTTTGAAAAAGGAAAAACATATTTATTATCATATGTCATTAAAAAGCACTGATACCTTAAATAAGTTAAATGCACTACATGAACTAGAGGTTCCCAGGAGCCTGTATAGCTCACCTGGGTATAATAACAACATCTGTCAATAAAACTTGATAACTTCGGTTAAAAAATAACAAATGTAGCCCTCGTCATTGCAGACCCCTTCTACAAAAAAATTTGGGCAGAGGTCCCCCCTTTAATGTAAGTTATCAAAATTGCTGTAAAAATACATCTATGTCAATGATTCTCAAAATTTAGCTTTTGCTACTTCACATTTTGTAATAGAGTTGCTTCCCTTTGATTATTTGAGTAACCAAAAGCAGTTAGTCAACAAAAAAATGCATTTCAAGAGGAATAACTCTTCACACAGTTGTGGCACATTTTCAACTGTGGGAAATTGTTTGTAGATCTTGGCATGCTGAACATTTTTGCAGTTTACACTTTCCCTCTATCTCTAATAGTTTTTGAGATATAAGATGAAAGTATTAAAATTTAGAGCATTTTGATAAAAAAAAAAAGGGCAATAGCTCCAACATGGGTAATGGGATTTACTTCAAAATTGCGGCGTAGGTAGATCTTGCAAAATGTTTTGTAATTATATTCTGAGGCTGTATTATTTTAGGTTAGTTATATCCGTCATTATGTAAAATATTTTGTATAATATTCCTCTTGTATCACTTGTATATGTGTCCGAGTGAATAATGAACTTGAACTTGAACTTAAATGATTAAATATTTTTTACGAGAAAGGCCAGTTTTACTGTGCATCAGTTATCATAGGTAATGAAACTGTCCCGGGTCAGAACAAGATATTTTTCTATCTAATATTACGGGACCTCGGTGGCTCGAACTTCCGATAGCTCGAACATATTTTGACAGTACCTTCGAGTTCGAGCGAGCGAAGTTCTACTGTATATATATGTTTAGGAGTCATAAGTTCAAAATGTAGTGCTTCAAAACTTTATTTTAAATACAGTTTCTGATTGGTTTAATGATAAAGAATTGACCAATGGAAGTTTCCGGTAGAAATTCAAGAGGGAAACGATAACGGAAAGGGCCTAAAAATTTTGGATTTGTACACATGTATGCGTCGTAGAAATCTACAAGAATAATCAACATGTGAACAATTCACGATAAAAAAATTTTTACATTTTTTTTAAATCGGTAGGAAAACATCTAAAATCGGTAGGCGGTAGAAGACTTAAAAATTCGGTAGACTACCGCGTAAATCGGTAGAGTTGGCATGTAAGACAAGGTTGTTTGAGTATAAAAAGAATTAGAAGAAGGAAAAGTCCTATTAAAACAATATGTCTCCCTTCATTCCTTCGTTGAAGGAGAGAAATAATTGTTCATGTAAGACATTTAAATCTGGAAAAACGTCATCAAAATGCACCAAAATCGTGTCACTATTGTATTAATGAGCTACACATTAAGCTTGGTGTTGATATCAAGTTTGATATATTTAATATGAAGTTTAAAAATCATCTGTTCTACCTAACACTAGTCATGTTACAGAACAGTTAACCTATTCAGCAAATGCCAATCCTTTTTCTTACCTGTTTATGCATATTTTTCAAATTGTTGGGAAAGGTTGAAAGCAAATTTTCAACATGCCTTTTTATGAATTCTAAACACAATGATCCCAAAATTAATGATTAAGATAAAATATTCAAAATATATAATAAACCTTTTAACTAAATGTCAAAAATAGAATAATTTCAAGTCACTCGGTACTAGTAACTAGGAAGATATTTGGGTGTGTTTACGTTGCTCCCACTTTTCATTTTTTGGCATACAGGTATACAGGTAGAAAAACGTTGTGGGAGAAACGTGAATAATGTGTAAAAGAAATTAAAGAAATGTACCTGTAATTAGACTTAGAGTGAATCCAGTATAAATAAAACTCATGTTTGAAAAAGGAAAAACATATCTATTATCATATGTCATTAAAAAGCACTGATACCTTAAATAAGTTAAATGCACTACATGAACTAGAGGTTCCCAGGAGCCTGTATAATAACAACCTGGGTATAATAACAACATCAGTCATTAAAACTTGATAACTTCGGTTAAAAAATAACAAATGTAGCCCTCGTCATTGCAGACCCCTTCTACAAAACAATTTGGGCAGAGGTTCCTCCTTTAATGTAAGTTATCAAAATTGCTTTAAAAAAAACATCTATGTCAATGATTCTCAAAATTTAGCTTTTGCTACTTCACATTTTGTAATAGAGTTGCTTCCCTTTGATTATTTGAGTAACCAAAAGCAGTTAGTCAACACAAAAATGCATTTCAAGAGGAATAACTCTTCACACAGTTGTGGCACATTTTCAACTGTGGGAAATTGTTTGTAGATCTTGACATGCTGAACATTTTTGCAGTTTACACTTTCCCTCTATCTCTAATAGTTTTTGAGATATAAGATGAAAGTATTAAAATTTAGAGCATTTTGATGAAAAAAGGGCAATAACTCCAAAATGGGTAATGGGATTTACTTCAAAATTGCGGCGTAGGTAGATCTTGCAAAATGTTTTGTAATTATATTCTGAGGCTGTATTATTTTAGGTTAATTATATCCGTCATTATGTAAAATATTTTGTATAATATTCCTCTTGTATCACTTGTATATGTGTCCGAGTGAATAAAGAACTTGAACTTGAACTTAAATGATTAAATATTTTTTACGAGAAAGGCCAGTTTTACTGTGCATCAGTTATCATAGGTAATGAAACTGTCCCGGGTCAGAACAAAATATTTTTCTATCTAAGATTACGGGACCTCGGTGGCTCGAACTTCCGATAGCTCGAACATATTTTGACAGTACCTTCGAGTTCGAGCGAGCGAAGTTCTACTGTATATATATGTTTAGGAGTCATAAGTTCAAAATGTAGTGCTTCAAAACTTTATTTTAAATACAGTTTCTGATTGGTTTAATGATAAAGAATTGACCAATGGAAGTTTCCGGTAGAAATTTAAGAGGGAAACGATTACGGAAAGGGCCTAAATAATTTGGATTTGTACACATTTATGCGTCGTAGAAATCTACAAGAATAATCAACATGTGAACAATTCACGATAAATTTTTTTTTACATTTTTTTTAAATCGGTAGGAAAACATCTAAAATCGGTAGGCGGTAAAAGACTTAAAAATTCGGTAGACTACCGCGTAAATCGGTAGAATTGGCATGTATGCGACGTCCGTAACCGACGATGAAACATGTGTATTGGCTCTCATTTAAACAAGTGATATTGAACTTGAACTGTTTTGTGTCGGCGGCATGAGTTGCAACCGGGAAGTACTGTGCGATGGCATTATTGCGGATAGTTGAGATGGTTGCTCTTCACGAACAGAACTTGTGATAATGTCTCCCATGACTTGTTTTTCCTTTGATGAAACACGTTGATATACTGCAACTGACGAGGCAGATTTGTGTCCGGTAACTGCCATAATTTGTGCCATTGAACAGTTTCTTCCGAGAATAGTTGCACCCGTTGCACGAATTGAGTGGTTGGTGTAGATTTGTGGAAGGTATATTTTAATTTTTTATTGAAGAAAAGAATATCTTTTTTGTTCATACAACCGTTTTGAGTTTAAAAACAGCATTTAATTTGGTAAAAATACATTTATTATTCCGTATTATGATATTGATTCAGTGAAGCGTAAATATTTCTGTTTTTGTCAACCACGTTGTTATTGTTTTTTGGGGCCCAAATGAGGGAGACCGAAAACGTACATATATACCCCGTCTGTTTTCCGAATATATGCCGACATTCAGGGTTGAATAACCAATGAAAATATGTGCAACAAACTAAATTCGTAATATTATCCAAGATATCTAATAAACCATGTCCGTGTCGAAACACTGACACTTAGTATTACGTGTTGTTGTTCTGCGTCCAGCACACGTTTTGACATTAGGCTTGTCTTGTCTGTCTAGAATGCGACTATACACATATACTCTTTATAAGTGATATATCTATTTGTTATTCCGTGCTTTAAGTTTGCAGATACTAACGGGGTAATCAGAATACGTAGGTCGAAGAAGGACAGAAAACACAATGGCCAAAAGAAAAAGAACCAAAGGATAAACAACGATCTACAAAACATTACTACCTAAGTGAACTTGACACTTAAAAGAAGTTTAATATTGTCAGTTTAATTAACAAACTTAAGCATAATAAAAAAAAAAAAAACATTAGCAAAACTAGAAAAATGTAAAACATCTGTTTTCAAAATAACTTTGTAAAAGCTAAATTATGAAGCCTGTTTAAAGTGTTAACTGCACAATTGTGATAAATTATTTACACAATTGTGCTATTTACAAAAATATATTCAAAGTACAACAAATATTATTTACAAGAAAACATGAAAAATGCCTATGCAACAATTCCCTGAGCCCTAATTGCTTTGGTCCCCAAAGTTAAATTATGAAACATCAACTAAGAAAATTCCAAAATGGTGTACCTTTGGTTGATAAGGGTAATAACAAAATTACCGAACTCCGAACAATCTTACAAAGGGAAAGTCAAAACTCATAATTATATAAACAGACAAAATCAGTCAACATTGATATCTAGGTTGTTGTTGGAATCTCTGTCCAAGATTGTTTCTTCCTTTCCATTGCTGCTGCTAATATTGATGTGTTCTATGAATTCCACCCTCTGCAATTGTTGCCATCGTTCCCTCTTTTCCTATCTATATGCCATTGATATCTGCCTTTAGTTCTGCAAACATTGCATTGATGTCTCCCGCTTGAGAAGTCTTTGTAGCTATCAGGGTTAATTCTGCCCTGTTAGCACGTATTCTCAGGTCCTCCATGCTTATTGGGTACTGAGGAATAACAATATATTGTATTTCCCAAGGCAGGTTTGAGACTCTTCATTGCCTTAGTCATCTTGGAGATGTCTGACATGTCTGTGTCTCCACATTGTTTCAGAACTCTGTGTATATACTCATCAACTGTTTCCGTTTCACTTTGATTTATATCGATAAGCTCTACACTTAATTTTGACGGATAGTATCTGGTGAACAGGGCGTCCTTTATCTTAGACATAGACGTTTTCATGGTATCACTAACACTGTGATACCATAGTTCTGCATCACCTTCCAAATAGCTAGGGAAGAATGTGCAAGTCATTGCATCTGTAATGTTCTGTATCATCATGTAGGTGATGAATGCCTTCCACCACTGAATCACAGATCCTCTGCCATTAAATTTTTTCACTGTCATGAAGTGCGGTGACACCGACCTCTGGTATTGATAATGTGGCACCACTGCTGGATTATTAACAGCCAACACTGATGGTGCACTCTGCACTGTAGTATTACTAGCAGTAACATTGCTGCCTGTCACAGGAGCTGGCGTCAACTTTGGTCCAGATGTTCCAGTAGTACTCCGACCAGGGGCCATCCCACATCCGGATGCCTCTCCTGTCTCTTCTACATGATTCAATGGAGAACCTCCGTGCATTGTTGTATCACTATCTGATTCTTTTTCCGAGGATCTTGGCCTCGTCATCGATCTGCACTGTACTCGCTTCCGGTATTTTTGGATCTCTAACTCTTGACGTATTTAAACATTTCTCTTGGGGAATGTCAGGTAGAGTCTTTTTGACCGACCAACAAAATGACAAGTTATCCTTGGTTGATGGCTTAAAATATTCAAATAAAACTTAATAAGTTTGAAATGTTTATTATTCTGGATACGCACATAGATGTGCGGCATCCAGCAAAGCATTGCTTTTTATAGGGGATTTGGAAACAATTCGAATTAACCAATCAAATTTAAGAATTAAAATTTGTTACTAAGTAACAACGTTCGAATATTAAAATCTACTTTTCATAGCGCAGTTAAAATTAGTAATTTGGCGTTAATCATAAAACGATAAACATATGTTAATACCTACTTAAAACAATGGGCCTAATTGAGAAATTGTCCGATGTCCGAATTAACATTAATGGCTCTTTATTTGATTAGCTCAACTTAGGTGACAAACTACCTAAGTGAATGTGACACTTAAAAGAAGTTTAATATTGTCAGTTTAATTAACACACTTAAGTATAATAAAAAACAAACATTAGCAAAACTAGAAAAATGTAAAACATCTGTTTTCAAAATAACTTTGTAAAAGCTAAATTATGAAGCCTGTTTAAAGTGTTAACTGCACAATTGTGATAAATTATTTACACAATTGTGCTAGACTATTTACAAAAATATATTAAAAGTACAACAAATATTATTTACAAGAAAACATGCGGTGAAATATTTATCCAATTACGAATTATACCTAAACAAACGGCATTGTCATAATTTGGTCTTAATGTATGGTACTATGACGTGCTTTTTTGACCATGTTATCTAAGACATCAGCAATGTCACATATCTGGCATACATCCAAAGAAGAACACAGGATTTACACAGACCTTGATCTACTTTGGTTATTTATTAGGTTTAAATAAAATACCTTGTCTTTTGTATCAACAAGTATAGGATACCGTACATTTCAAACAAAAGAACTGTTCTTTATTGGATCTGGGAGGTTTCGTTTTCCGCACGAGTACACAGGTGTAGGCCGAGAGGTGCAGAACATTAATTTATGTTTTAAAGGAACACCTGAACTGCATGAAGGGGGAAATTATAAATAGAAAATTTTATTCAAATTTGGTTATGTGCATTTCAATTGTATCAAAATAATCGAACCAGTAACAAAATCTACACTCAAAGATGCATTTTTTGTATTGCAATCTTACATTGTTAATAAATGAAATTAAAAATCTACAATCAATTAATTTTTGAAACTTATTCTCCGTTAATCGCCTATCCACAAATGATATCTTATGCGAACAAAATCTGGGTTAAAATGGATTATTGCGTCGTAAATATAATCTCTTTGAAGTCGAACTTTTGTTACTGAGTCGATATTGGCGATATGCAAATAATGTAAACAGTCAAGTACATGTGTTTTGTACGTGATATCCCATTCGAATACACATTGATAGTTATGAATAGGTTCAAGG
This sequence comes from Bathymodiolus brooksi, assembly GCA_963680875.1. Classification (NCBI taxonomy): domain Eukaryota; kingdom Metazoa; phylum Mollusca; class Bivalvia; order Mytilida; family Modiolidae; genus Bathymodiolus; species Bathymodiolus brooksi. Next base: position 80,369,941 of record OY804585.1, on the reverse strand, counting down.
TCAAATTAGAGAGCCCCGACGTAATTTAATCGCGGTCGGACAAGACACAAGCTGGATACCAAAATTAGTTACCGGGAACTTTTTACGCATGTTCAATTTAATTGTTACTAGTTTTATTAACCATGACTCTTTAAACGGCCACCGTAAAGGGGTGCTCGACTACTGGTCTGTTTTATTTATATCGTCTGTAATAAATAATATGCATAGAAGACGATATAAATAAAACAGACCAGAAGTCGAACACTCATTTACCTTGACCGTTTAAAGGGTCATGGTTATAATAAAATCAGTAATGAATAGAATCATCACGCGAGAAGTATATGGGTACAGCTCAAGCCACATTTGCGGAGGTTCTGTGAGGTGCTACCGGAAGTGACGTAGGTCATGTGACCGGAAGTGACGCCGTTCACCTGCCCTGTCCGGAGGTATGTTATGCGCATGCGCAACCGGAAGTCGCACAATATCCTCCCTAGTGGGGCCTTTTTCACCGGAAGTGACCAAGTCACGTGACCGGAAGAGTCCCTATTCGGAAGTGTGTTCAGCGCATGTCCGGCTTTTTCCCGCGTTTTTTAATACTAGAGTAGTAGTGCAATTTTGATCAAAAGTGACTGTCACCGGAAGAGGCTCTGTCCGGAAGTATGTTCTGCTTATGCCCGGTTATTTCCCGCGTTTTGTCTTAGTAGTAGTACACAATGTTGGTTGGGGGTGTTCTCTACGACGTCCGCGTCCTATAACCATAGGAAACTCCCGCCATTTTATTTTCATATAATGCATCACTATACGTCATAATAAATTATCCCGATAGGTGGCGTTACTATCTCGTAACTTGGTAACTTCGTAACCAAGGCCTTTTGTACTTTTTTCATAACTTAGTATCTTTTTCGTAACTTTTTCGTAACTTCGTACCTTTTTCGCAACCTCTTCCTACCTTTTCGTAACTTGGTACCTTTTCCGTAACTTGCAGACCTTTCATTTATCTATCGATCTATGGTACTTTCAAACCTCTCAGTGACGTCATAAGCAAGCTAGGTGACGTCAATCGATCTTCCTCATTGATAGTATAAAATTAACTGTTAAGAATAGACCCTCACCCAGACACTTGTTTTTAGTACGAACTCTCGCGCCATTGGAGCTCGGCTAACTTCGTAGTGGACCCTAACCCCCTTGTTGGTCTAGTGATCTTCCGGCTATGGGAGCTTCGCTGCCATATTAAATAATATGCGTCCTATAACCATAGGTAACTCCCGCCATTTTCATATAATGCATCACTATACGTCATAATAAATAACCCCATTCACTCTGCATTTATCCAGGCTTGTGACTGGCTCTATATAGAGGCTGCATTAACCTTTTTTTTTCTTTTTCTTTTTTTTCTTTTTTTTCCATTTTTTTTCTTCTTTTTTTTTTATATCAGTCTTATTATTTCCGATATTTTTTTTCATACAACATGTTCAACAAGTAATAACACAAAATTCTGTACAATGGTCGTCGCTTCCACAGAATTTTCTAAGAGCCTGGTGACGTCTGTCATGCTATGTCCTGCACATCGATGAATGAGATAAAAAATGCAATGATGTCCGCACACGGTAGATCCTTCTTCTTGTACTCGAACGGTATTATAAGTCCAGCTCGTACAATGTTTGTTCATAAAGTTCACGTAAGCCCTTAAGAAGGGTGGTGTTCGAGTAGGGTCGTAGTATTCCCCTCTTGAGTTGGCGTCGATGTATATAGCGACCCATTGTTGTCCCATTCGATGGTCTGGATCCGTATTTCCCACAAGGGCCGAAGGTACGTTTAATAATCTGGGTAATCTGTTTTTGGCATAGACCCCCTTAAACACAGGTCTGGAGTGGGGATGTTTTTTCAATAGAGTGTTAATCTCTAGCGTATTCATTATTCACTGTAGTCAAACAAGACTTGTCTGTTTCTATCGATTTCGATCACGTTGTCAAATTCTGCATACAGGACGACTTTGATGGTCCCTGCCAGAGCTTCGGCGAAATGAATCTCCACATGTAAATCATCCTGTTTTATCAGTTGAAACGCCCCCACTTCCGACATATCCGGAGTCAGATCGAATCCAAATAAGGTGTTACCTTTAGCGTATTCCTCGCTGGAAATGGTATTTCGTTCGTCTTGATACATCTTTCCCGTACTGGTATAGAGTCCCATATAATTGCGAATATAACCTGCGTTTTCAAAGTTGGGTTGTAGCGGTTTGGCGGGAATCTGTCGTCCGTCCACGTTCAGTGCCACACAGTTGATCTTGTAATGGTGGTGGTAGTGGTGGTGGTGGTAGTGTATATCCATCTATCCGTGGGACTGCACATATTTTCACCTACAGGTTGATGGTTGACCATATGTGAACTTCTTCCAGAGGATAACAATTAAGCCTGGGAAATTGCAATGGGCAATGCTGGAAACGAAACACACCATCCTTCCATAAGATGTATGTTGTCAATTACAGCCACCAGATATTACTATGACAGGTTTTAGATTTCATTATGTACTTCAAGGTTTGTGTTAGATTTACTCATATTATATTTTAAGTGGGAATAAGCGTCAGATTATTTTTTTCCATACACAAAGCTCAATTTAATAATGGCCTAGAAATATTGATCTTTCCTAATCTACTGACCCATTAACATTAGTTTGACTTGAAATATTTCATTGACAGTTTAAATGTTTAAGCCAATTTGCAATACTTCGCTTAAAGTTTTTCAAACTAAAAAATCTAATGGCTCAGATTGGCATGCACATTGGAATTATTTCAGTATGAGTCCATACCACATGTACATGTATGTTTAGATCTTGAACACAAAATGTCGTACAGTCCACATTTTAAATCTGGATAGAACAAAATATGTTTTTATACATTTTATTATAAATTAGTACATATATCAATAGCATTGTCTCTCAACCAATCTATATACTTAGATAGTCTATATTCTTTTCAATATATGTTTATTTTTCTTTAATATTCCTTAATTATAGATTTTCTTTTTTTCAGATCTGGATGATTAGCATGGTTGGTAGTACCAGCTGGAACAGAATTTGAGATTTTATCTTTTAATACATGTTACAATTAAAAATAAGCACCTTCTTAATGCCATCCCAAACTCCCTCTAAAGTTCTTAAGCTAGAAAGTCTTAGTTTTGCAAAATGTTTGTACACATATTTAAGAGGTGCATATTATCCAGATTTTCATTTTAAAAACAATTGAGAATTGTAAAGTCAATTTTTTCCTTTTCATCATATAGTTTAGGTCTCAAAAGACCTTCACTGTCAATATCAACTAATTGGTCATTCAGATTTAACCTTAGCATCATAATTGTCTGTCACTGAATGACAATAGCACACATAGTCTGTTGCTTAATAACATAGAAGTTTGTCAACAACTAACGTTAGCAAAAACCTTTTCCGTCAAAAGTTTGATGATAGCAACATGGAAATTACTCAAATTAACCAATTATGAAATTTACTTCACTCTGTAACCAAACCATTGCAGCAGGTCTTTACAAGTCATCATATTTCATGAACAAAAGAATTATGTACAAGCTTTTGGTTTCTAGATTTTCTTATTTTCTTTGTTCCTATTGTCATAAAAATTCCGTCAAAATTATGTCAAAATTTTACAATAGCAGCATCTTTTTTAAACATTAATTTAATCGTTAATAAAAAGGGTTCGTGTTTTAATTTTTTAATTTTGAGTCAGCTGAAGTTCATATCTACAACATATATCAACATATATCAACAACATCTCTCAAATTAGTGTTTGAAAAATGACTTGTCACAGGCAGGTAAGTGTGCACTTTTTCCTGGAAGATGTCATATATTTTATACAACCTTATCTGATAAACTTTGTCAGTGGCCTTAATGAATTATGGGACGTCCAATAAAAACTGACATCCACTATATAACTCAATTTACTTATGTGAGGTCTAGTGAAAGCTGATCACCACAATATAGCTAAAATGACTTGTGGTTGGTCCAGTAAAAACTGACCACCACAATATAACTAAAATAGAGTCCATCATGGTTGTGATCGTATACGGTAATAACAGTGCTTATCACCACTAAAGTTGCGAGTTTGAAACCTGCTCATGAAGAGGTGTACTCGATACAAACCTATGTGATAAAGTGTGTCAGTGACTGACGGCAGCTCTGTGGTTTTCTCCAGACCCGGTTACTCTGGTTTCCTCCACCAATAAAAGTGACTTCCATGATATAGCTCAGGGCTAACGTTGGAGGGAGATTATATTATATAATACGGGGGTTGAAGTATTACAATAATAGAACGCTATAGATTAATAACCCTCCTCTATGGAGCACCTCATTTCTTATTAATAAGAACTCCATTAGTAGGATTCCAGATTTTAAGGTTTATCTGTCTAATATAGGATATAAAACATTTCAGATTGGTTTGTATTGCTTTCCTAATAGCCAATAAATTGGCACTGATAACAGTGTAGTGCTGAAAGGTTTCAGATTCTTGATATTTGTTTTAGAGTGGAGTTTAAACGAGGACAAATCAAGCACACACTAAATACTAATTCAACCCAAATTATAGTTGTGAACACAATTATCGAGAGAGTGAGTAAGTGATTGTTGCTTAACGCCAACTCAACAATTATTCAGCTATATCATGGCGAGAACAAGCTAACCTTACATTGATATGATGATGAGGTCCCCTTTGTACGAGACTGACACGCTTGGTTGGATTTTCATAGTGCTAGCTCACTGAAACAACAGTCCGCGGATAGTCATGTCACCCGCTCGGACATATTACCCTCATTCCGAGGGATGAACGAGGTTTGAACGCACAACTTTAGTGATGGTAGGCACTGATTGGACATGTAGTTGTAAATCCAATTGCCATGCTCCTTGGAATATTTACTCTTGCACTATAAAAATTTTAATTCCAAGTTATATCTGGTATATGAACATGTTGTTGAATATACAATATATATCATACATAAATTGTACAAATAGTTGAAATCACAAATAGTTATTATCACATGTTTGATGCATGAGAGAAAACAGTCATATAATTGTGGAGGGCGAATATTTTTGTGCTTGACCTAAACCAAGGCAGGAACTGAATTTCCATCGCCATATTCCGTGATCTTCTTCATATTAAATGATTTGAGGTGGGATGTAGTTGTTCGTTTTGTTGATATTGATGAATTGTTGGTCATCACTGTTTAGACTTTCTTTAAAACATATATACTGGGTTCGGTGTTTTGAGTGTTCGGTTCGTATTTCAAATACAGGTACAAAAAGTGTAAGGCAGTGCCTAGCATATTATATGATTTGCATTAGTGTTGTTCGGATTCAGAAGTGTTGTGGTGATACTGTTAAATAGACTCGAATTGAGACGGTCAGTTGTATTGTTACAATTAGTTAGACTTTTACATATTCTCATCTAATGAAAAAGGCCCGGGTGGCTCAATGAATTAGGCAGTTGGATTACCTAACAACTCATATAAGCCTATATAGCTAACACCAATACGGCGTGGGTTCGCGCCCGGCTTTGTAAATTGCAAAAACGGGTGCACTCGACTCGCAGTCGCAAGTGATAAAATTTACCAGTTGTTTGCCCATGGTCAGTGGTTCTCTCCGGGTACTCCGGCTTCCTCCACCGCTAAAACTGGTCGCCATGATACAGCTGAAATAGTGCTGAAAGTGGCGTTAAACACAATAAATCAATCAGTCAATCATCTAATAAAATTAAAACTAAGAATATACCACACTGTCGAAACAGTTCCGAAATCCAATATCAAAGTCGTAAAAAGAGGAAACATCGGTACCCATAACACACAAATACATAACCAATCACTTTCGTCCTGGCTTGGTGCAGGCACTTCAATAAAAAAGTGGCGGGGTTATGCTTGTTGTATGTACTCAATTCTCCCCTATTAGTGAAATGATGTGTCTAATTCATTTCATTTGCAGGTGACTTGCATCATTTACTATTATTGGTCTGCCAGAGATTTATCACACTGTTGAACGACATCTTAGATTACATTCTCCCCACTAATAAAGAGACGCATTCCGCTGTTTTATCATAAATAATTAGCCATAGTCAAGATACAAAAATTTCTGTTGACGAAAGATTTTTTTTTATTTCTATAAATCTGATGGACGTTTTTATGTCGTGACCATGAATATATAACTAAGCTAACATTATATAGTCCATTAAGGTAATGTACACTTTTCATGCAAGAAGAGTTTGAATCCGTAAATCGAATAAGAACAGACAACACAATGGTCAAAAGAAAAAAGGACAAAAGGACTAACAACGATCTACAAAACATACACATAAAATTAAATATCGAGTAACACAAGAAGAGTTTGAGGATACCAAAGGGCTAATCAGAATACGTCAATCGAATACGAACAGATAACACAATGGCCAGAAGAAAAAGAACAAAAAGACAACGATCAACAAAACAATACACATAAAACTGAAGATCGAGTGACAAGAACCCCACTAAAAACCGGTAGTGAACTCATGTGCTCCGGAATGGTGAGCAGTTCCTGTTCCAGTAATGAAGGTTAGGATTATGGTGTTTAATGCCACTTTCAACAATATTTCAGTTATATCGTGGCGGTCAGTTTTATTAGTGGAGGAAACCGGAGTACTGGAGAAAACCACCAACCTTTCGAAAGTCAATGACAAGCTTAATCACATAATGTTGTATCGAGTACATCTCGCCATCAGCTAGATTCGAACTTACAATTTTAGTGGTGATAGGCACTGATTGCACAAGTATTTGTAAATCCAACTACCATATGATGACCATGACCTCTCCAAGAAATGATATTAAAAATCAACCAAAAACGAAAGTATATCCATGTTTCCTCAATCTGTTTGTAATATAAAGTATAATCATAGTACCATCTAATCTCGGTATCATTATTGAGTGTACAAAAGTACAACAATATCTGTTATGAAAAATAGTAACATTTTGCCCCCACAGAATTTCATTGATTTATATAGCCTTGAATTAAGAGAAAAGCATGTATTCCATTGTTACCTGGGCGTAGGGGTGGTCAAATTTAATAACTATGTTGCCAAAAACAAAACAAAAAAACAAGTAATTATAGGTAAACATATCAACCTCTTAATACATTCATCTCTCCCGACTCTACAGGGATCGTCGTAGTCGTGATCGTATGGTAGTGTACAACTATCTGTGCAATTAGTGCCTATCACCACTAAACTTGTGAGTTCGAATCCCTGTCATGGTGAGGTGTACTTGATACAGTATTATGTGATAAAGATTGGCAGTGACTTACGGCAGGTCAATGGTTTCCTTCCCCGATTCATCCCAAAACTATATACCACCAGCGACAAAAATAGACTTTTCATTAATTCAATGTTGACCGATTTCATTTGACTTGTGGCATTCAGCACGATCTTGGGGTCGAATCCCATCTCCAGCACCTGCCTCTCTTCCGGCCCCTTCAACCGATTGAACGGCGAAGGTTCACTCCTTTCTGCAGCTTCTTGTTCCAATCTGAATAGTTCTTCGTCTTCGTCCGAGGTGATCGCCATGGGATTGAGGCTGCCACCCACGTTATTGGCCTCGATCTCTCGCTGCCGGTGTTCTGCTTCCAGTCGACGGTTGGTGTCGAGTGCTTCTTTGAAGGCTACCATTCTCTCTTTTTCGTCCTGTTTCTCTCTCCCGGTCATTTCTCTAGCCACCTGTTGACGGTATTCGTCGCTCTTGTGAATCTTGATCAACAGGCATTTGTCAAACCACCTGGCGTGTTCCGTCCACGGCTGGTCGCTGGGCTCCCAGTTGGAGAGTACTCCATCGCGGAAGAAGCAGACGACGTAATCTCCGATGCCCTAATAGAAGAAGCCCGCCTCGCTCAGCTCTTCGGGTCTCTGCGTCTTGGTGGTAGGACAGCTGACGTACGATCTCAAGCGGGCGTCGTACGTTCCCTGATCGGGTTACCGGGCCTGATCGGTGATGACGGGCGACTGGACGACTCTATCCCGCCCCTCGGTGATGATCCTCATGGTGGTCTCGTGATTGATAACTTGATTGATGGACATCCGTAAGTTGGTACTACCGCCAAGTACGATGTCGACTAACACGTGTTGCTCGTTGGAAGCACCACCACCTATCGGTATGGAGTGATCTCTTTCTTGCACATTTTTGTCCTGGACGGTGGGTGGTGGTCTTCTAGGCGAACTGGTAGAGGTGGACATTGATATGGACACTGACGCCGACGTCTTAGGCAAAGACGTCAACAGAACGTTGGTGAAGATTTCGGCACCCCATCTCTGACCGGACAATATCTGATCACCCGCCCCGGTACGGGCAGTCTCTAGAATGTCTCCCTAGCCGGGTGGTAGGTGACGTACCCTTTCGCAATCGGGAGAGGGTATCTGGTGAACGTATCCCGGTTCCTCGCCCGATGTCCAGGTGTGTAGCACTCCGCAGAAGAAACATGTGGGTCGACTTCGATTTGATAAACTCGGGTTACGCTAGTTACTAGAGTTCCAATCGAATGGTCCGAGTTACTCTGCAATGTCATCATTTTGACCTTTTGACCGAACTCGAGTTCAACCCACACCATGGGCAGGTTTAGTCGAGTAGAGTAAAAGGAAAGATGGCGGAGAAAAGGCGGTAAGAAAAAAATGAAAATTATTTTTTACCAGATTTCGACTTCTTGCATTATATATTGTAATACAAATGATAAATTAATAGATTTATGAACAAATGTAATCAAAAATACACAATTTAACCGTTGTTTGTGTCGGAAATAAAAAAAATGATGACGCAGATTTTGATACTGCATGTTCGTATTCGGCTATTCACATGACTCTGAGAATACATTCTATAGACAAGACATAAAACGAAAGTATCTCATTTCTTTTAGTTTACAGGGATAATAAAATGGGAGGATATGGGGTAAATGTACACGAGACAAAATCCCAATCAATACAGGGTTAAACATAGCAACATAGCAAAGGAACAATGCTTTTATTGTTGTTCTTCATCTTGCTCTTCATTTTTACAGGGGTATGAAATACTAAAAATAGCGACACAGATAAATGGACCATGGTCTTTTATATGCTTGTGTATGTAAAGCAACATATAAACAGCGATTCGATCCTTTCTGGGAGGAATTAACTTATTTCCAATGTTGTGTCACGATTAAAACACGTTTTGCTTTAACTACGTTTTAAATGTCTGGTTGAATACATGGCAAACCTTCAATATTGTCCCATGAACAGTCGAGATCGAAATGCCAAATAAATTGGCTGCTTCTCGCATGGACTCCTGGTTTGAAATGTACCATATTAACAATAACAATTGTTTTTCTGGTGGGATTTGTTCTTTACCACTAACATTATTGGAGGTTAAATGTGGTGCAATTGTCTGCAGAATGATTTCAAATGTTGCCCGGTCAATCCTGAAGTGCATGCGGAAGCCCGTGGATGAAAACTCAAGTACAATTGTCTCAGCAAAGTTAAAAACACGTGGAACGTGTCTTTTTTTAATACAGTTAAGAAGAATAATTGACAGATCTACGCTTCTTTTAATCAAATATAATATAGTGCCATTGTCATTCATCAATTCTTGAATGAAGTACTCCATTTTGAGAGTTAACCCGACTGGAGAATTTCCGTTTGATTTGGCTTTTATGTACGCATGCGCATTTTCGCAAAGCGTCTTCACGACCATATCAACGAGTAACCCGAGTTAATTAAATCGAAGTCGACCTTGGTGGTACCGTTGCCGATGTGAAAGAATCCGGCTTGCTGATGGTCAGGGGGCTGACGCTAATGAACATGGGAAAGTCTCGCATCGTGGTGTAACGACTGAGCTCGTCTGCCATGGACATATATTGAGATTCCACGAATGAATGATAAAATTGTATATATTTCCACAGAACTGAAAAAACGCTGTGAATAAATTGATTCAAGACTTAAACAAAACAGCTATATATCTTCCTCATATATATACATATCGTTAAAAAATGGAGAAAAATAGACGCTGAGTCAACAATCACATCTTTGTTTTACATCCCCTTCCCTGATATCAAATTTCATCCACAAATAGTCTATTATGAATGTTCCTATTTATATTTCTAAATACAATGGTTGTGTGTATCCGTTTCATTCTTTATTACTCGGCTCAATAGACCCATTGCAAATTGTACAGACCAAGGGGATTCCCCTCGACTCTGTCGTTTTTCCATCTACCATCAAATGACTAACAAAAGTTATATTATCCTGTCCTACAAGAGTTATCTTCCCTGCCTTACAGAGTTGTCTTTTCTTAATTCCAGCTTTGTCCTCCAGAGTCTTCCGGGTTTTGTAGGTCCGAAAGGTTAACCCCATTATCTCCCTTTATTATTGATCGACAATAAATTCCATAATGGCCCTCTAGAAAGGTCTCACACATTTGTAATTACTTTAATTGCTAATTTGTATACAAAACAGTTATATATTTAAAATACCGGTAGGGTGGGAAGGAGTGCACCCACCAGACCACCCGCCAACCACAAGCACAACCAGGAGTCCTGGCAAATTGGGACGGGGATAGGACGTCTCTGTAGAGCCATGACAATTCTACAATACATAAAGCATTATATAGCCATTAGGTATAGCGAAAACGTGAAAGCCACGTGACCAAGATCAAAATCAGCGCCACTTCCACACACCCAACCATAAAACCCAACCCAAATGTCACAAGTTGCACAGACCCATCGCCATTATGAACCCCACATCGCAAAATTTTACCAAGCCGATTGAACGGCGAAGGTTTACCCCTTTCTGCCGCTTCTCGTTCCAATCTGAATAGTTCTTCGTCTTCGTCCGAGGTGATCACCATGGGATTGAGGCTGCCACCCACGTTATTGGCCTCGATCTCCCGCTGCCGGCGTTCTGCTTCCAGTCGCCGGTTGGTGTCGAGTGCTTCTTTGAAGGCTACCCATTCTCTCTTTTTCTGCCTGTTTCTCTCTCCCGGTCATTTCTCTAGCCACCTGTTGACGGTATTCGTCGCTCTTGTGAATCTTGACCAACGGGCATTTGTCAAACCACCTGGCGTGTTCCATCCACGGCTGGTCGCTGGGCTCCCAGATGGAGAGTACTTCATCGCTGAAGAAGCAGACGACGTAATCTCAGATACCCTAATAGAAGAAGCCCGCCTCGCTCAGCTCTTCGGGTCTCTGCGTCTTGGTGGTGGGACAGCTGATGTACGATCTCAAGCGGGCGTCGTACGTTCCCTGATCGGGATACTGAGCCTGATCGGTGATGACGGGCGACTGGACGACTCTATCCCGCCCCTCGGTGATGATCCTCATGGTGGTCTCGTAATTGATAACTTGATTGATGGACATCCGTAAGTTGGTACTACCGCCAAGTACGATGTCGACTAACACGTGTTGCTCGTTGGAAGCACCACCACCCACCGGTATGGAGTGATCTCTTTCTTGCACATTTTTGTCCTGGACGGTGGGTGGTGGTCTTCTGGGCGAACTGGTAGAGGTGGATATTGATATGGACACTGACGCCGACGTCTTAGGCAAAGACGTCAACAGAACGTTGGTGAAGATTTCGGCACCCCATCTCTGACCGGGCAATATCTGATCACCCTCCCCGGTACGGGCAGTCTCTAGAATGTCTCCCTAGCCGGATGGTAGGTGGCGTACCTTTTCGCAATCGGGAGAGAGTATCTGATGAACGTATCCCGGTTCCTCGCCCGATGTCCAGGTGTGTAGCACTCCGCAGAAGAAACATTTGGGTCGACTTCGATTTGATAAACTCGGGTTACGCTAGTTACTAGAGTTCCAATCGAATGGTCCGAGTTACTCTGCAACGTCATCATTTTGACCTTTTGACCGAACTCGAGTTCAACCCACACCATGGGCAGGTTTAGTCGAGTAGAGTAAAAGGAAAGATGGCGGAGAAAAGGCGGTAAGAAAAAAATGAAAATTATTTTTTACCAGATTTCGACTTCTTGCATTATATATTGTAATACAAATGATAAATTAATAGATTTATGAACCAATGTAATCAAAAATACACAATTTAACCGTTGTTTGTGTCGGAAATAAAAAAATGATGACGCAGATTTTGATACCGCATGGTCGTATTCGGCTATTCACATGACTCTGAGGATACATTCTATAGACAAGACATAAAACGAAAGTATCTCATTTCTTTTAGTTTACAGGAATAATAAAATGGGAGGATATGGGGTAAATGTACACGAGACAAAGTCCCAATCAATACAGGGTTAAACATAGCAACATAGCAAAGGAACAATGCTTTTATTGTTGTTCTTCATCTTGTTCTTCATTTTTACAGGGGTATGAAATACTAAAAATAGCGACACAGATAAATGGACAATGGTCTTTTATATGCTTGTGTATGCAAAGCAACATATAAAGAGCGATTCGATCCTGTCTGGGAGGAATTAACTTATTTCCAATGTTATGTCACGATTAAAACACGTTATGCTTAAACTACGTTTTTAAATGTCTGGTTGAATACATGGCAAACCTTCAATACTATCCCATGAACAGTCGAGATCGAAATGTCAAATAAATTGGTTGCTTCTCGCATGGACACCTGGTTTGAAATGTACCATATTAACAATAACAATTGTTTTTCTGGTGGGATTTGTTCTTTACCACTAACATTATTGGAGGTTAAATGTGGTGCAATTGTCTGCAGAATGATTTCAAATGTTGCCCGGTCAATCCTGAAGTGCATGAGGAAGTCTGCGGATGAAAACTCTGGTACAATTGTCTCAGCAAAGTTAGAAACACGTGGCACGTGTCTTTTTTGAATACAGTTAAGAAGAATAATTGACAGATCTACGTTTCTCTTAATAAAATATAATATAGTGCCATTGTCATTCATCAATTCTTGAATGAAGTACTCCATTTTGAGAGTTAACCCGACTGGAGAATTTCCGTTCGATTTGGCTTTTATGTACGCAAGCACATTTTCGCAAAACGTTTTCACGACCATATCAACGAGTAGCCCGAGTTAATTAAATCGAAGTCGACCTTGGTGGTACCGTTGCCGATGTGAAATAATCCCGCATTGCTGATGGTCAGGGGTCTGACGCTAATGAACATGGGAAAGTCTCGCATCGTGGCGTAACGACTGAGCTCGTCTGCCATGGACATATATTGAGATTCCACGAATGAATGATGAAATTGTATATATTCCCACAGAACTGAAAAAAAACTGTGAATAAATTGATTCAAGACTTAAACAAAACAGCTATATATCTTCCTCATATATTTATATCGTTACAAAATTGAGAAAAATAGACGCTGAGTCAACAATCACATCTTTGTTTTACATCCCCTTCCTCGATATCAAATTTCATCCACAAATAGTCTATTATGAATGTTCCTATTTATATTTCTAAATACAATGGTTGTGTGTATCCTTTTCATTTTTTATTACACGGTTCTATAGACCCATTGCAAATTGTACAGACCAAGGGGATTCCCCTCGACTTTCCAACTACCACCAGAAGATTAACAAGAGTTATCTTATACTGTCCTACAAGAGTTATCTTCCCGGCCTTATAGAGTTGTCTTTTCTTAATTCCAGCTTTGTCCTCCACAGTCTTCCGGGTTTTGTAGGTCCAGAAGGTTAACCCCATTATCTCCCCTTAGTATTGACCGACAATAAATTCCATAATGGCTCTATAGAAAGGTCTCACAAATTTGTAATTTCTTTAATTACCAATTTGTCTACAAAACAGGTATATATTTAGAATACCCGGTAGGGTGGGAAGGAGTGCACCCGCCTGACCACCCGCCAACCACCCGCCAACCAGGAGTCCTGGCCAATTGGAACAAGGATATGAAGGGAATTCCGCCGGACTTGTCTTTTTCCGCTACCCAAGTACATGTTTCATGGTATTCTATATTTAGATTAGTAAATAAGGTCTCCCTCTGTACAACCCTCTATAAAACTATATTATATGCTACTTCCTTGTTTTTTGGACGTGGGGCGAGGTAGTTAACAAGGCACGAACTCACATACGTCATTTGCGCGAAAACGTGAAAGTCACGTGATCAACTCAAACAATATCAGCGCCACTTCCACACACCCGTAGCATCACACCTCGCCCCAAACGAGTCACGCGACCAACATAAAAAACGGTGCCTCTTCGTACACCCGTCACGGTTATGACACCCACATGGCAAAATTTTACAAGTGAAGGGGATTTCCCCGCACTTGTCTTTTTTCGCTACCCAAGTACATGTTTCGTAATACTCTATATTTAAATTAATAAATAAGATATCCTCTCGATGTGCCCCTTTAGAAATCATATTCTAAATTACATAAAGCAGTATAGAACCATTGGGTAGAGCGAAAACGTGAAAGCCACGTGACCAAAATCAAAATCAGCGCCACTTCCACACCCCAACCACAAAACTCAACCCAAATGTCACAAGTTTCACAGACCCATGGCCATTATGAACCCCACATCGCAAAATTTTACAAGTGAAGGGAATCCCTCCGGAGTTTTTTTCGCTACCCAAGAACATGTTTCATGGTATTCTATATTTAGATTAATAAGTAAGGTCTCCCTCTGTATAACCCTCTATAAGATTATATTATATACTACTTCCTTGTTTTTTGGGCCCTCAGCGCCCACGCTGAAAAGGTCATATGGGTTCACCAATGGGTCTACCAAGACGTCTCTCTTTTTTGTTATTTCATTAATTACTAAATTGGTCTACAAAAAGGTATATATTTAGACTACCCGCTTGGGTGGGATGGAAGGCACCCGCCAGACCACCCGCAAACGACCGGCCAACCAGGAGTCCAGGCCAATTTTTCTCCGGGTAGTACGGCTCCATATAGCCATTGCAGTTTAGCAATGGGAACTCTGCCCCTCCCTCCGGTCGGGGGGTTGAGGGGGAGTATGTAGCTGGAGCAAGGTAGTTAACGAGGCAGGACCCCATACAGGTCATTTGGGTAGCGCGAAAGCGTAAAAGTTACGTGATCAAAGGTCGTTTGTTTTTTGACGATGGTTGCATGAAGCCAACACATATTTGGCTTGACGGAGCCTCGATTATTTTTTCATATTAATGCATTTGTAAAAAAATTGTGAAACAGTAAAGGATAATACAAAAGAGTATTGTTCCGGGTGACCATTCTGCATCGCCTTACAGCCCTCTGAACAGAGAAATTCGAGGGGCAGGGACAACAATGAGGACAGAGAAAAAGAAGAAGCAGAGAGGGTCGAGACGGAATCCACACGGAACTTCGACGACGAGAATGCGTTGATTCATCACAGGATTGACGACAGGATCAACCACCTCGTCACCAGCGTGGAAGGGATGGACAGAGACGTCTGGAAACTGTATCAAGACAACGCTCGTTCCACCACGCAACATTAATTTTTTTACCAATCGTGCCGTAAGCAGGACTGCCGGAAAGACTGCCGGCGGCAGGTGATGATGGAGTGGTTCCCGGACGCGATGGACGGGTGTACGGCCAAGAAGATGGGTGAGGAGATGGAGGACGAGGAGGAGATGAACAAAGACTACATGACGACGGCGGGACTCTTGCTGGGCGTGGTGGGACTGATGTGCACCTGGTGCGTCTATCGACCGCGCTACTCTTACAGTTCGCACGGGACGCCCATGAAGAACGACGACTGAAACTGCCACTGTCTGTTGCTCTGCATGACGTGGCTGGTCAGGGACTGCTGCTGCATGAGACCACCCAAGCCTCCGGAGCCGGAGGAGGAGGAGGGGGAGGAGGACCTGGACATCGAAAGGAGTTGAATGACGTCATGTTTATAAATATACTTTTATTATTTTGTGATGAGTCTGTAGACCCAATAACGTTTTTCATGTTTCTTCTTTTGTGTGCGTATGTGTGTATATATACATATAATATTGTATGTGGCGAACGTCAGAGACTTCGGTTGTTCATTCATTACTCATTCAGCCAAGCCAAACACACATCACTCTCCGATATAGTTTTTGTTGTAGAATAAGGGATGGTCTGGGTTGTTTGTCATTGTCGCACAAATAACTATCCACGCACTTCCTTATTTTGACATTGAAAACACGACGACGATGTTGATGAAGGGGATGCTACTGCTGCTGGTGGTGGTGGTGGTGGGGACTGCCACTCCTCCTCCACGGACGAACGGGATGACGACTACCCCAACCGCCAGACCCACCACCACCACGTTAGTCACTGTGGACCGGCACGTGAATCCGTACCTGAAGATGCAGGCGCTGCTGCCAACTCCCCGTCAGCGGGAATTCGGGATAGTGTTGGTGGTATTTTGTTTCGTTCCACCCGACATGAATCACACGATGCTGCCCGGGAGCAATTGGTGGTGGAAGGTGGACGGTCGGAGACTGGCGTCGAACAGGTACGACGGGATCGTGTTCCGACCCCTGAGTAGCAAGTTCAAGGCCAAGTTGGAATACGTGTCGCCTGTGGAACGGTAGGTGCAGTTGTGGGAGTCGCAGGACTAGTGGATCGACTGGTAGATGACGTGCGGTCACGAAAGGGTGCATGTTTCCATGCAGCTGACGCCGCACGTGGCCACCCTGACGTCATCTCCCTGGCGAGGTCGGATGTACCTGACGGTGATCTTCCCCAACGTGTTCAGGGGTTCCGTCTGCATGCACGTCTGGAACAAGACCCGGTTGGACAAGAACGTGGTGGACAGCTGCGGGTTCTGGGAGGTGAAGTGCGGGACGAAGAAGTGGCAGGGTCGCCGGAAGTTCATCCACAAGAGTAGCATGTCGCACGCCATCACGGTGCTCTTTTGTGTTACGTCCGTGGTGCTGGCCGTTGGCTTCGGCGTCTTCGGCATGACGGCCGTGTGCGCCTAGGAGCAACGGATGGAGGCGGCACGACCGGCGTGGCTCAAGGAAAGCTGCGGGAGGAGGCGAGGAAGACGAAGGTGGAGAAGAGGCGGTGGAAGAACCTGTCGAAGGCGGAGGGAAGAGAATAGACTCAAGAGGAACAGCGTGACGGTGGTGTGAGTGTGGTTTTTGTTGTGGTTGTGTGTGAACGTCTTAAGAAAATTGTGCAATATCATGTTTGAGAAAATTAAGAAAATTAAGAAAAAAGCATCGTTAAAAATCAATTGTTTTGTGTGTGGGGGGGACGTTGGTTTGAAACGTTGCGGGTCTGTGGGAGGGAGATGGGTCTGGAGCCGTCTTGGTTTCTTTGTTGTTGGTTTGGGATTAATACTGGCGGCGGCGCTCGTTGCCGGGGGGCGGAAGAGAGATGACGGCGCTAGAACACTTCACGTCGAGAGTGGTGCCTTTCACCCCGAGAACGTGTTCTTCGGGCGGGCGCAGGAGTGGCCGCGCAGATGTTCTCGCTGTTCATTCAAAAGATTTGCATCTCGTGCGACAAGAACTATTCGGAGGACGTGTTGACGGGGATTCCGATCCACGTGAAGCTGCTGTGTCACCTGCAGGGCGTGAAGGGGACCCAGAAGATCTAGTCGATTCACGTGGATCGGGAGCGGGTGTCACTGCTGGGGAACCCCTGGCAAAGGGAGTATTACTCTCTGCACGACTCGCTGCGGTACTTCGTGCAGACGTGCGAGGTGGTGGCGGCGGCGACGACGTGGGGAATGCTGTTGGATCCGGTACGCCTGGACCTGTAGATGCCGGAAATGGCGGACCCTCATCCGTGCTTGCGCACCCTGTCGAGAATGGCGGAGTTGGGCGGGCGGGAGGAGATCGCACCAAGGACCGGGAGGGGATCAATCCTCCGGAGTACTTTGCGCGCGGCTACTACGTCAACGAGGGGTGGTTGGTGTGGGCATTGGGAGTGTTGCTGTTCATCGGGTCGGTGAACAAGGCGGGTCTGCGCTACTAGGCGGACCGGAAGACGATCAAGTTTGACATAGCTTACCTGGATCGACAGTTGCGCTTCACCAACGACGAGCAGCGGCAGCCCATGGTCCAGTACGTCCTCTCGCAGTGTCTGAATCGCAATCCCGAGACGCACTGGTCGCTGCGCGAGCTGACGAGTATCTGCGGCGGCGGGACATTTCGCTGGACCGCGATCGGCAGAAGGTTGAGATGGCGACGAGTCTGCCGTGGTGGGCCCAATACAACGTGCCACGTTAGAGCCAGACGGAGAGATTCATATAAACTTGTAATATTTTGCTCTCTTGGTAGCAAATGGAAAAACGATTTTGACGCGAGAGGAGGTGTTTTTTCGACGATGAAGACAACACTGAAATATATAAGTCTTCCTTCCATGGACGAGGTTTTTTTGTCCACGGATGGAAGGTCACATCGAGGAGATCTCCATCGCCGAAATCCACGAAGGACTGGTCCGGGTTCCCTCGGCCGTCGTCTTCGACTAGGACAATACCCTTAAGCAGTACGACTCGGCGAGGCGCAGCATCCGGAGTGGCGTGGACAGAAACGTCCTGGAGAAATGGAAGGAGGATCGGCAGTGTCGCCTCTTCGTCATCAGTGCCATACGACCGACGAGGATTAACGTGGAAACCATTCTGATCGTGGTGGACAGACTGGGGTTGACGGACATGTTTATCGAGGACGACGCGAACATTCGAGTGACCCCTACAAGTACGCTCGGAAGGGAAACGTCATCGTCTGCGGGTACGACAAGGCGGAGACTTTCCTGGAGGTGTTTGGAGACGACGACGGTGGGAAGACGCCCGTCGTGTTCTTTGATGACGAACGAGTCAACATTGACAATTTTTCACCGATCGTCGACAATTGCACGTCGTTGAGAAATAAATAAAAATGATGTAATGGTAATATTTTTCTATATTGTTCAACACATGATGATAATAACAACACAAAGGGAGGTAATCGTGATGGCAGGTGAAACACCCACCACCCCACCCTTATTCAGAGACAGTAAATAAGAACACAATTTGGCACGTACACATGTACACGCATTCACAAACACACTTGCACGCACACGACCACTTGGTCTACTGCAGCTGCAGCGCTTCTTTGGCTTTCTTCGCCTCCAGTTGCGCCTTCAAACATTTTATCGAACTTCTCGACGAATATCGCCCGTCCAAAGAGATGATGGTGCAAGGAAGGTTATTCGTCTTGATGCACCCGACGCAGTATTTGGCCACCTTTTTTTCGAGTGGATGGTGGATGCAGCCCACGTGTTTCTTCTGACACATGGCACACAGCACCTTTGCGGAGTGAGACATGAAGAAGTTGGTCGCCTCCAGCGTCCTGATATAACGACCTAGCGACGGTCGCATCTTGGCGCGGAGCGTGCCCCACAGCTTCCTCCGTATGTTGGCCAGGGCCAGGACGTTGGCCGAACTGTTCTTCTTCCTCTTGTCTCGTATGATCACCAGAGCCTGCACGTAGACGTTTGCCAGTTTGGTGGCATTGTGTTTCTTGAGGAAGACCAGTGCCTCCCCGGAGAAGACCTTGAAGGTGCAGATCTCGAAGATGGGGTAGGGTATGGTGTCGAAGTAACGAGTGATGTTCTCGCCCGGTCGTCTGCATGAAAGTCTTGACCGAGAGCGGAATGTCCCAAGGGCTGGGAGCGTAATCTTCGTCATCTTCGTCCTCTTTCTCGTCCTCCTCCTGCCCTCCACCTCCTCCCGGCAGCACCTCTTCCTCTTCTTCCACCGACACCACCATGGGAGACTGACGCCGACCCTTGCCCGACGACCACGTCGTCCTCTCCTTGGCAACGGGCAGATGATGAGTGATCGTTGGCTTGCTGCCGGAAGGTATATCGATTGGCGGCGGTTGCGACAATGCCCGCAGAGCCAAGCTCTTTCTTATCTCTTCCACGGACGCGCTGATGTCCGACAAGAGAGAGCAAAACAGCGACGTGACGCTGGTCGACGTTTGATTGCTCACCTGTTGCAAGACCGGCGTCAGTCCCCGCCACGTGGTCGAGATGTTGTTGTGGCGGTGGCAACAACATCGGCTGCTGTTGTTGCAGCAACATTGGTGGCAGCTGTTGCGTGGAAGTCGACTGTTGAGGATTGAACGTTGGTGCCAGAACGTTGTTGAAGAGTTGATTCAGTGCGCTTAAGTCGATGGTAGAAACCGGGTCGTCGTCGTCGTCGATTCCCATTGCGTTGATGTGTTGGTCGATGGCTCCTCCCAGATTCATGAATTGGGAGTCCGAGTCGTCGGTGACGGTACTGGTCAAATCGAAGAGGTCGTTGGCTGATACTGTTGCTGTGGGGATGGTAGTTGTTCGGCCGAACCAGCAGCAGCGGATGGCGTGCTAACGTCGCCAGCAACGGGTGCGGTCATGTACTGCTGGATGTCTTGCTGGGCTTTACATTGGAACTCCTTTTTGACGGCGGCGGGATCGCTTTTATGTTCTGCACCAGTTTGAGATTGTCCTCCGAATGCAGCGTTTCTGCAAAACTCGGTCCGTCGTCAAAAGAAGGAGTGATGAAATAAGACTGTGGCGGAGGTGTGGCGTCGGGTATCCCATCCACGGCCGTTGCAGCCTCGTCCGACATCGCCACTTCTTCGGAGGTGGCAATTGGCGTCTGAGGTTTGTCAACGGGTGGTAGTGGGATATCTTCTGGCTGCACCAGTGGTGATTCGTGCTCCGGTGGCTGTTGTTGTTCTGTCGTGAATAAGGGTGGGGTGAGTGGTTGCGGTTGGTCTCTTACCGGTGTTGATTATATATTATGTGCTGGTTCTACCGAGGCGTCTTCTTTTTCCACCACCGCTTCTTCCTCCTGCTCTTCCTCCATCGCTTTTTCCTCCTCCTGCGTTGGTGTTGGCAGAGGAGGTGACGGCGGGAGAGTCGCTATCACTTCCGGTGGGGGAGTGGGAGGCATGACGTCTGGAACGTCGGGCGGAGGGCTGCTGGGTGGTGTGATCTCTCTGAGTATTTTGGACAGGTGCCTCGGCGGCGTCGATCTCTCTTTCTTTCCTTCTGGCTTCTTCTCCGCTGCCTTTTTCTTTTTCTTCTGTTGGAGTCCTCGATCACTGCAACGTCTCGATGACGTTGAACATCGTCTTGCGAGACCTCTGTCTGGACGACGACCGCGGGCTCTGCAGGAGCGCGGCGGCGGAACGAGACATCTTGACCTTCATCTGTTCGAGCAAATCTGGCGAAGGAGGGTCTTCTCTGGGTAGCGGTGGTGGCGTGACCTCATTTTCCGTAGAAGGTAGAGGCCCGACGCTCCAGGATTTCTTTCTGCTTCTCCTCCGTCGCCGTTTGCTTCGACGACGGGTCGGGTAGAGAAGGGCAGGGCAGGCTGTCTTTGTCCACCACCTCGCGCACTCTCTTTCTCTTTGCAGACTTCAATCTGATGGGTTTGGCTGGCGTCGACGGTCGCTTGGCCGGCGCGTGCGGTGGTGGCGATTCGTCAGCCGCTCGCACCCTTCGCTTGGTGGGCATGCGCGGCCACGACTTCTGTTGCTGTCTTGGGTGGCGCGGTGGCCACCACGATGGGCGAGATCTTTTCGTCCTGCACGGGAATCGGTGGCGTACGAGAGGGACTGTTCGGCAGCTTGGCCGTGCGGGACGACCTAAGGGTCCTCCTCCTCCGACGATGTCGACGACTGATAGTCCATCAGTCGACGACATCGTCGGAGGAGTAGGACGCTTAGGTCCAGTCGCCGCTGGGGATCACCGATGTCCCGTAGGACGATGGTGCCGGCGATGGCCACTCGCTCGCTCTGCGTGAAGGTGTGACCGTTCTCTTCGGCGAACCGCCCGATGACTTTGGAGACGTCGCCCAGACGAGTGATGTTGGTGGAATTGACCGCCCTCATGTGGCTGGTATCGCCGTCCATTGGCTCGGTTTGCATCGTCCACAGCCACAGCAGGACGTAGCCCAACATCTGACAGATCTGCGTCGGGTCGGCCACGTCGTTGGGTTGATTGGTGGAGAGAGCGTTGTCTTGCTACAGTTTCAATACGTCTCTGTCAACCCCTTCCACGCTGGTGACGAGGTGGTAGATCCTGCCGTCGATCCTGTGATGAGCCAACGCATTCTCGTCACATTGTCTGAAACAATCGAACACACTCGTACTATCTGTTTTATGAAATATGTTGTCCGATATTAGTATGTTCCGTAATTCGGTTCTCTCGGCAATCATCGTATACCGGTTTGCTGCAGAACAGAAACCATAAAAACAAGATAAAACAAGGAATAATAATTCGTGCATGATCTTGTTGATTTGATGAAGATGTGGTCAACCAAAAACGTTCTCGTGAATAAGACTATCTCTACAACATACAACCTTTTTTGCAGCATCATTTTCAACACTTATACAGCGTACAATGTTTTTGTAGCGTCTTGTCAACATTGAAACAACATACAAACTATTTTTAGCGTCATTTCAACGCATGGAGACGTGTCGGTGAAAGGCATACACGTAGTAATAACGTTGATCAAGGGGTTGCATGTTAAGATCAAAGCCAAAGTAATCGTCAGGTATATAAGTCTAAACTCCACAGATCAAAGCCACAGTAATCATCAGGTATATAAGTCTAAACATTAAAGGAGTCTAAATGTATAGTTTTGGGATGAAATCTGACTTGTTCATCTAATTCCCATTTTTGGAACTACTACGATTAACAAATGATGACCTCAACACATACTTATTTTCTAATTCACGATGTTCAAACGAACATAAAGAATTTATGTACTTAACTTGTGTAATTTACTGAATAAAATCATTCTCAATGAGTAAATTGATAAACACAATCTTCTTTTGTTATATCTTTTTATGTAAACTGTTAAAAATCAACAATACGTAGTAGAAGTTGAAAGGCGCAGTGACCATTTATTATCATATATACATAACATCACATTACTATCAAAAAGTTCATTTTGACATCATTTACCACACATAAAAGTTCATTTAAGCACAATCAACCAGCATCATCCGAACGTCGGTATTGTCTAACTATTATCTAATCTATAAAGGATAATTTCAAAATTAATATAACATCAATGCAAAGGAAAAAACTATATCATAAATAATTTGAAATACATCAATATATATATATATATATATACGTCTGAAAATTAAACCAAACAGTGTTAGAATTAGATTTTAGAGCTGTCAAATTTTTGTTCTTCCCTCGACGGGATTTGAACCCACACCATTGATACACTGCAGCACCATTCGCTTAGCCTTACGTCCAACGCCCTAGACCACTCGACTATATATATATATATAAATTATACTTCTTTTTCACTCAGAGATAATCGTGGGTCTGCTCGATGTGGTCACCACCCAATCCTCGATAAAGAAAAAACCTGCTGCACGCTATTTAAATACCCTGACAACTTGAAAAAAACGGCTAAATCTATTATTCTTCAGTACCTTGAATAATTCGGAAATTAATACGCCGCACTGTACATAAAATTCAATTTACCGATATATAAATAAATTTATGGCAAGTCCAAACAGTAAATTAGTTTTTGGCAAAAGGGAAATAATCCAATTGATCTATATGTGGTTTAAGGTAAACAGAGTTATCTCCCATCTTATTAGCAAGTTGTGGAAAAGATAAGCTATTGCGGCTGCGCAGAAATCATTCACCCATATTGTTTTGATTCAGCGACAGGTTACATGTGATTGAAAAAGTGAAAAAAGGAATTTACATCTTGTTTGCAAAGATGCCACGTTGTAGTCCTGTGTACGTTCCATAAATTTCGGAAGACACGTCAAAAATAATGCGTGCGCTGTGGAAATCAAAATAAAATGGATGATGCGAAAACACATGACATACGAAAACACATACCGTGACGATACGTAATCGAACTGTGAAAGTTTCAAAGTTAACACGATAGTTGCATTAAAATTGGGCAATGATCGAATACAACTTAACAAACAATTGATGTTATTCGACGATTAGGCATTGAGACATAAATCAATAATTTACATCGGTTATATTGCGCAATTAGGTCAGCTGAATACACAAGCCGCAGAGGTTACAGGTTATCACGAGTGACGGAAGTGATTTATGTAAACAATGGCCAACGTGTTAACGATAGGTAGCTCTCACATAAACAGACTTAGACAACATGTCAATGACTTTAATTTACAAAATTTCGGTTTAATCCAACCAACAGTATCAATGTATGGCATATCAGGCGGCCGGATAAAGAACCATCACCATTGTGGGATATGGTCAACTGAAGTAACCAGAGTGGGGCCGAATCGTATTTTGGTGCAGTTTGGAGGTAACGATCTCGATTGTGAAAATGCTAACGAACAGTCAGCAGAAGAAATAATCCTTATGCTAATATCCATATGCAGTTTGTATCTATCCAGGCCCAATATTGAGCATGTTACAATTTTACAGTTATTACCAAGACATGAGACAAGACACTGTCCTCCGGTTGTGTATAATAAGCTTGTGCGTCATGCAAACACTTATTTGAAGGAACAGATCCAAACAGTTACAGGCTTACATTAATGGAATATTTACGGCGTAAAAAATAGTGCGGTTAACATATTAGTAGACGGTGTACATTTTAATCAAGATGGTTTCCTACGATACTACATAAATGTCCGTGGTGCGATTGTCCAGTCTTTAGGTTATTGAAAATTAAATGTTTTAATTTGATATGAATATAAACAGCAAAATGTACATATTTTCAAAAGTCATTGAACAATGTAGGGTTTGAAGACAGGATAACTTATGCTTGTATATGTTTATTTTTGTTATTTTAAATGTGTATTTCGTTTTATATTAATTTGGACACCTAAAAGCTAGTTGTATTAGGGCAATATTTAACTCTGCAATCAATATGCATGCACAATGATTACAACAATGGGTATATCCATGTTCGGATGCAAATGTTCAATGTTATGCAATATTTACTTGCAAAACAAGAATCAGTATCCATGTTGAGATACAGGTCCATGCTAAAGGACTATAAATAGGAAATGGTAACCATGTACGGTTACAGGTCCAGGTTAATAGGACCAGAAAAAATGGATATCCATGTACGGATACAAGAGAATACAAATTAATTGGACCAGAAAAGATAGGTATCCATGTACGGATACATTAAACTGTAATACAAAGACTTAACAGCATGAAAGTTATATTTGCATGCCAGTAGTTACTAAAATAGAAATGCATTAATAATTTAATCAAATATAGCACTGCACAACTTTAATCGCTGGTACAAAAATACATAATACATACAGTTTGCCATGTCTCAAAAGTATATGTCTATCACAAGTAGGGATACAGACCTTGTAGCAGATACATGTATGCATAGTACATATATGATACAAATGTACATTGTACATTGTACTTATCATGAAACATTACAAATGTACACTTTTATTTTTACTCTTAGAGAATTGTCTGCTCCACCTCGCAAGTCGAGACGGATATCTAAGAGAAAAGAAGTGATTCAAGAAACACAAAACTCAGATACACATACAAATGTCATTGGCAATACTGAGAACAGGGCCACAGCTCAGATGATTAAAGCACAAATTGAAGCGGTAATACCGGACATTACAAACTCTGTAATAGCTGCTCTATCAGCTCATGGCTTGTTATTTCCAGGCAACAATATGGCCAATGTTACACAAACAAATACAGAAAATAATGTGGCATGCACTTCCAGTGGTTTAAATAGCAATGCCCTGTCAACTTCTGTTAGGAATGCAGAGAATTCCAATGAGACATCACAGTCGGTCAATATATCTAATAACAATATTGCATCAACTGATACCAGTAGCTTTGAAAACAGTACTACTAGTATGACACAGCAATACAGTCAGCCATCATTCAGGAAATCGCTATTCCCTTTCATTGTGACACCGAATTGCACACAAGCTGGTACTTCACAACAAACCTCTGGTCTTTTTGGAGCACCAAATCAAACAGACACGCGTATTACTAGTGGCAATACATCGCAACAATCAGTTACGCAAGGAACGTTGCATGATAGTGTAGCAGGTACGCCTTTTACTAACTCTAGTACTAGTCCTTATAATTTTACAAGGCAGAGCATTTCAAAACCTTTAGCTTTGTGAATTAGGCATAAGGTAAAAAGCCAAATATGGTCAAATGAATATGTTGACTTGGTTTGTTTAATAAATACAAAATTTTCCAAACAACGTTACACAATGGTAGAACCACCTGGAGGAGGTTTTGCTTTGGAAAAGCAAAACCCTCCAACATATCGATTTGATTCAGTGGCACACTCGCTTTCAGCTTTTCATGTCTTTGTCGGTATATAGGGTATGACATATTCCCATGAAATAGGGTCCTTAATGAAATATGCTCATGCGATTCAGAATTTGGCTAGACGTTCGTGTGACATTGCAGCATTTATGCATGACAAGACATTTCGCCAATGGCGGGAAACGCTTGGGTATATATACCATGGGACCAGGTTAATTCCGAGCTTTACAATGATGCTATGCATCTTGGGTTACAAATTAAACTAAATCTGAGTGGTAAATTACTCTCAACTAAAACTATGCCCAAAACATTTCAGAGACCGCCCTTTCCAAACAAACCCTTAATGAAGGGGGTAGCAAAAAACACTCATACTGCTACAGTTTTAACAACAATAATGGCAAATGTGAAAGAGGACAAAATTGTCAATACCCCCATGTGTGTGGAAAATGTGGAGGGGCACATTTTAGACAAATATCCCCAAAAGAACGAAGAACCGAATTTTCACAGAGCCAAATTTCAGCTGGTAAACAATTGCCCAAAACTACCACAAAACAAGTTGGTACATTTAATAAACAAACTCGACAATAATTCCGTAGTTACTCCCATAAAAGTTGATAAATTTGAACATTGGTTACAAGGATATAATACAAATGAAAAGGATTTTTTAATTAAAGGTTTTAAGTTTGGTTTCAGTATCACTTATTTTGGTCAAAGAAAATTTAGGTACAGTAAAAACTTGAAATCAGCTAATGAGAATCCTAGTATTTTAAAAGAAAAAATTGTTAAGGATATCAAAGCAGGACGGGTAGCTGGACCATTTGATATTTCTCCATTTCCAAATTTACAAATATCCCCTTTAGGTCTTGTTCCGAAAAAGAAAGTGGGAAAATATCGGGTTATCCATCACTTGTCATACCCTGATCATTTATCAATAAATGATGGGATTCCACAAGACAAGTGCATAGTTCAGTACCAAACAATAGATAACGCAATCTCATTAGTAAAATACGATGGACAAGGTAGTTTAATGGCAAAAGCAGATATGGAAAATAGTTATTACTTGGTTCCTATTAACGAGAGAGATCATGACCTATTAGGTTTTACTATGGAGGGGGAATTCTTTTATGACAAAGTTTTACCAATGGGTCTGAGCTATTCCTGTAATTTGTTTGAGAAGTTTAGTACAGCGGTTCATTGGGTCGTGGAACATAAAATGTTTACATATGGCGCAAGCCATTGGCATCCCTATCAAAGAGGAAAATACAGTATTTCCCACTACAAAGATTATATTTTTAGGCTTAGAGCTTGACTCTGCAGAAATGGAAATCAGACTACCAGATGATAAATTGTTGAAATTAATGAAAAATTTGACATATTATACTGGAACTTCAATCTTTGATAGGGTTACTCAATTTTGCATGTGCTGTTGTGAAGCCAGGGATAGCGTTCCTTAGACGCATCATTGATTTAACATTAGGCCTTAAACGTCCAACACATAGAAGATGGTTGACTAAGGAAGCAAGGGAAGATTTGAAAGCATGGTCCTTGTTCATCGAAAACTTCAATGGGAAATCTTTCTTTCTAAGCGATATATGGGAAAACTCAGAACAGCTCCACTTATATACAGACGCATCCGATTTAGGATTTGGAGGGGTCTTTGCCAAAAGATGGTTCTCAAACCAATGGCCAGTGTCATGGTTACAATACCATATTACAATTCGAGAACTTTTTCCTATTGTATTAGCAATTCATTTCTGGGGTCCTCGTCTACAAAATAAGTGTGTTCAATTCCACACTGACAATATGGCACTTGTCTATGTCCTAAATAAGCAAACTTCAAAAGACCCCATCATTATGAAATGGGTAAGACAACTGATGTTGCTTACATTGAAATTTAGCATTATGTTTCAAGCCCTTCATATTAAAGGAATTAAAAATATAGCAGCAGATCAACTTTATCGATTGCAGATTCATCAGTTCAAGAAAGACTTCCCATTAATGGACCCAGTACCAGAAATTGTGAACCCAGATCTGCTGATAATTTAAAAGGTGTGGCAGCTAGATTGCTTCAGGAGTCACTAACCAAGTCATCAAGGGACTCGTATAATAGGATTTACCATAATTATGAACAATTTTCAAAGTTGTATTTTCCAAATCTTGAAGTATTTCCGGCATCTTTAGAAAATTTAACTATGTTCATAGTTCACTGTTTTTAACAGAATTATGCCGCTGCAACAGTTTCTACATATATATCAGCAATAGGCTACATACACAACATTATGGGTATGCAAGACAATACACAACATTTTATCATCGTCAAAACTTTAAATGGTTTTAAAAAACTAAGGAAAACCGCTTACCAGTAACCCCCCAAATTCTAAAAGGATTGATAAATTCATTACCCTACACATGTACTTCCCTTTTTATGTCAAAACTTCTAAAAGCAATGTATCTCCTTGCATTACATGCATTTTTAAGAGTGGGGTTAAATAACATTAAGTTTGTTTTTGACGCTTCTTTAATTCCAACTGCTGTAGAAATACACATGAGTCAATTCAAACATACTTATGGTAAACACACACCAATTCTACATGTCCAGGAAAATAAATTACAAAAAGACCTTTGTCCAGTAAAAGCCTTGTGGGATTATCTTCAACTCCGTACGGTTAAAGATATAGGATCCTTTAAACCTCTCTTTTCGTTTATGGATGAATTACCATTGTCAAGACGATTTTTCACTAGTCAATTGCGCTTTTCACTGTCTTATCTGGGTTTAAGCTGGGAACATTATAAAAGTCATAGTCTTCGGATTGTGGCAGCCACAACAGCAGCAAGTATGAATATCCCGGAGGATAAAATCCAACAAATGGGTCGCTGGCACTCAAAAGTCTTCAAAAACTATATACGCATTCCTACTTTGAAAATCTAGCTTTCATGGGGACAAGGGCCTCTGAACGTTGGTTTGATTGTGTTTAACTGTAACATGGCCATGGGACATGGGCTTCTGTTGCAGTACTTCTTGATGTAATACTTGTACAGGACTTCAACAATTTTGTGGTTAGTTTACATGTAATTATAATGATGCCAATTCCCACTTTGAAAATCTCGCTTTCATGGGGACAAGGGCCTCGGAAAGTTGACTTGATTCTCAAATAACAGGCGTAAAGTCAGTGTGCCACGAATCAGGGCCAGGGTGTTACTGTAACATGGGGACATGGGCTTCTGTTGCAGTACCTCTTGATTTAACTGTCATCCATGTATATATGAAACCAAAATATTTTGGTAATGAACATGAAGGTTAAGGATGTGTTGATTAGACTTACATGGGGACATGGGCCTCTGTGAGTTCAATATTTACAATTGTACATATATGTGCGAACAATAATATAATGTAGACATTATAGAACAGTTTTGTTTTTAGCTTGACAACTTGCATGTATAGACTTATACACATTAAGCTGCCCACATATAGTTGTTTTAAATGTAATCTTGTTATTGGATAATATATGTATTGTTTCATGGGAACACGGGTCTTTGTAGCCACATAATATACTTGAGAAGGGTGTTTAGAAGCTAGATATACACAATTATTGACCTTAATGTGTTGTGGATGGGGGAAAGTGTGTGACATTCGTTCAATAATCATGAAGGGTGTCGACTCATTGCACACAATATGGTGGCGCATAGCCATCCCCATCCTCCCACCACTCAACAAACTACCTGAGAATTTGTATTGTATTTGAACACATGTTTGTGTTCTATCTCCATTTTGTAATTGTATGTTGTACATGTTTTAGGTTTTCTATTTTTATGGTCGTATAATTTGATATTTTATGCATAGCCATCTCTTTTTGATGGTGGTTATCTGCGCATAACCATCCCCATCTTTGATGGTTGTTATCTATGGCGCATAACCATCCCCATCTTTGATGGTTGTTATCTATGACACATAACCATCCCCATCTTTGATGGTTGTTATATATTTTGTACATAATTTTGTATTTTAGTTGTTTTCTGTTCCGTCACCAAATATTTGATTGTCTTCAGTAATATGAATTTTGATTGTTCAATGATGACTACATATTGTGAACTTTGATCGTCATTTAATAATAAAATGACCTTTTCAATTCAAACGAATTCTTCATTAATTCCAGCCAACCATCAAACGGAGCACAAGATCCCTCTCTTATCTTGACATACATATAGTTATATTCTAATTCACGATGTTCCAACGAACATAAAGAATTTATGTATTTAACTTGTGTAATTTCCTGAATAAAATCATTCTCAATGAGTAAATTGATCAACAAATTTTCTTTTGTTATATCTTTTTTTGTAAGCTGTTAAAAATCAGCAATACGTAGTAGATGTTGAAAGGCGCAGTGAACATTTCGAAGTACAAAGAAAGAAATACTTGTAGTATTTAATTTCCAAGATTTTATTAAACTGACAAACGCTTTTGAATGTCTTCTAATACGTAACCATCTTTAGCTTGTTGAGATTTCCAGCGCCCATGTATTTATAAAAGACGATCTGATACTCCCCAACTGTAAGCTGATCGAAAACTATGTAGGCCGAAGTCTACAGCTTTTAAACCAACTAAACTCAGAGATTCTTTTAAGATTTCTCTGGTGCGTGTGTACGATAATTTAACATTTTTCTTTCTGAGAACAAATTTGTTAACCTTTTAGATATATGTTAAAGCTCTAAAAATATACATATCAGTATTCATTTCAATATTAGCTTCTTCTAAGTAACACCTTAAAATATTTAATGGATATTGAAGACTATCTAGTTTCGAAATGAATACATTTTTGCCATTTCTGTAACAATCTGTTTTGCTTTTTACAATGACAATATTCACGTAATCTTCATAAAATGTAATGTTGTTTGCCTTAATATTGCTCAGCTCATTGTACCTTAAAAACCCAGTGTAAGAAATGGCAAGCATAGCCAACACCCTTAAATCCTTCAATGTTCTATTCTCCGTGTTCAAACTTTTAAATAATTGTATCATTTCTTCGGGAGTTATTGTTTTTTTCTTCTTAATCGGCCGACACAATTTTCTTTTTGATGCTTCGACAATATTTTTAATCACTTCGGAAATACAAGGATCTGGTACGCCTGCCATTTGATGAACCCATTTTATACTGTAAAAATCACTTTCGACAGAACTAAAGTGGTTCGCTGTTTCCATTAAATGTTGTAAATATAGACCAACATGTAGTTCAGTGCAAAGAAGAGTGGTAGTAATTTCTTTATATGTATCTGCCCAGTTGACAAAACGCCTAAAGCGCAAAACATACTTCTTAACTGTCGTCTTAGCTCTGGCTCTGGAGTATACGACCGATTTAATCAAATTGCTAAAAAGTTACTTTAGTTCTGTGTGAGTAACTTGACTTGTCTGTCTCCAAAATCCAACAGTGTAAATTTTCTACAAAATCAAACGAAATTTGATCTTACAATGCTGTTTGCGTTTCCATGGTCCAGTGACCAACACACAGATAACGGTCAGGCGACCTATTAAACTCCAGTGAACAATTACATGAGTACATATGCACTGTCCAGCGACAGCTAAAGGACGTCCAGTGACATCGAATACATTCCACCGAATATTCTGTAAATAAATCAATCTTATTAATATACAAAAGCATCTAATCTAACCGCTAGTATGTTTCCGGTAAAATCACCCCTGGCAAAAAGAGAATTAACTTTATTCCCAGGTTGCAAAATTCTGTCTGTTTCGCTAAATTCTAAAACGTCTGTGACATACTGTTTGAAAATCTAACCTGTGTGGAATAACAGTAGCCAAGACGACGATGAAGGCCATTTAGGCACTACTGAAGTTCCAACAGAATTGCTCTTAATCAAATGGTTAATTAATCTACTGACCATAGAAACTGGTGGTACTAACCAATTGTTTTCACCTGACCAATCAGATGTAAAGGCATCTACGGCAATGGAACCAGGGTTCCAATATAAAGAATTTAACCTTAACAGTTAGGTATTGTTCATATTAGCGAATCTGTCAACCGTATGCGGTCCCCACAAACTATCAAGAAGCTGAAAAAAATCAACAGTGGTTCCCCAATCATCTATGTCAATAATACGACTGAGAAAATCTGCTCTTTGATTTTCTATTCTAGGAATCCACACTGTGTGGATATCTATTTCGTTGCTCATGCATGTATTAAAAATAGATAATGCTATCATCTGTAGCTCGTATATTTTACTTCCTTTTAAGACTATGCCTGCAGCATTCTGGCTATCAGAATAAAATGTTATCGTACTGTTTCTCAACACATGTAGAAAAGATAACAAACTCAATTATATGGCTTTTAATTCTCTCCAAGTCGAACTCTTGACAGCTTCGACTTCTGACCAAGACATATGCATGACAAATGTTGTGTTTTGTATAAATCCAGCTGCCCCGGAATCACTTGCATCAGTAAAAATATCAAAATTATAGCTTATCTCTAATATTGAAGTTGGTTTAAATTCGAAGATGTTAAGTTTCCAAAACACAAGCTCTCTAATACAATCATTATGATAATTTATGTTAATGATTTGATTCCAGTCGTCTTTTAAATTTAAAACTGAAAAAATACATCTAGTCATTACCTGTGTTACAAAACCTAGTGCAGGTGACACGGCAATTATTTTACCAGATATATTAGCTAATGTTCTAACTTTAACTGCAGTTGAATTTTCTAATAAGGGTAATAATAAAATTACCGAACTCCTAACAATCTTACAAAGGGAAAGTCAAAACTCATAAGTATATAAACAGACAAAATCAGTCAACAACCGGAAAACTGTGAAGACCGTAATGATCCCGACTTGGTACAGGCATTTCTAAAGAAATGGTGGGTTGAAACAAATTGTAAAGCGCCAAACCTCTCGCTTTCATTACGGCTCAAAGGTTCCGGCTGTCACTATAACAGTATTTATAACAATACTGGGAAAAAATAGGTAAAATAGTTGTCAAAGCAGTACCAAACCCAGTGAAGCAAATGTCAAAAACAATGTTACGTCACACATTGATAAACAAATATTTTTGACATTTTTGTTGACTGTTAATACGAGTATTATCAATACGTACAAGTCTGAAAGTTTTCTATCAGGGACAGATAATAAGCACTGTTTTAGATCCCAACGAAATCCTAGTCATTCCAACTGTTGTGATGGAGACCATACACATTTATCTTTATTTGGTACGAAACCTGACAGAATTATGTCCTTTTTAACAATGTCAGAGTGTTTATTACACCTCTCCTGATCTTCTGTTACACAAAAACCGTCATCCAAGTACAATACCACTTGAATGCTGTTTCTGCGCCAATGAGCTACTAAAGGCCTAAGTTCTTTAGAAAATATCTAGGCGCTTGATTGAAGACCGAAAGGTAACGCGGTAAAAGCAAAATATTTTTCAATATTATTGAATTTCCAAGCGAAACCTAAATACGTTTGATGCAAAGGAAAAATAGCTATATGATGATAACCTGACTTAAGATCAAAAATAAAACCGAAACTATCAATTTGCATGTATTGTTTTGCTGTTCTCCAAGCTTCAAACTTTATTTTGTATTGTACGACTTGTTTATTTACATGTCTTAATTCTAAGATAAGCCTCTCCTTATCTTTACCGTTAACTGCTACCGTTAATGGATTCACTACGTGCGGTGCACTCAATACTTCACGAACCAGATCGTCAGAAATTAACTCTGAAATTGCATTTTCAACACAAATGGTATGTACATTTGCAGATTAGTTGTTGTTTAAAAATACTGATTTTCGTTCATGTAATAAAGGAATTGTATAACCTTCATAGATCATATCTAAGATAAAATCAGATGTTCCAATTTTTTGCCAAAAATGAACAGAATTTTTTAAGCGCCCTTTTACATTAATATTTGTTTTCCCGATTTCATATTCATAAAAAGCGTTAATATTATTACAACATTGTACCTTAGAAGTGTCAGCATATGCTTCTTTAAACATGAGCTCCTCTGGAAGATCCTGGTCTGCTAAATCCGACAGGTTTTCTGCATTCCTTGGTCCAGTGTTCGAATATTCCACAGTTGTGGCAGTTGTCATTCGATTTGGAGATGTTGTGATGTTGGAGATCTTTCTGCTGCACGAAAGGGTTGTGTCTGGTAGCTATGAGATGAAATAGAACCTCCGCCATTATGTGTAGTTTGTGTAATCGCTCCGGCTGCTTCCGCTGGTCGTTTTTGCCACGTTGAGTATCCTCTTTCTTGGACGTTTGAATCTTCTTCACGGCTCTGTTTTCTGCGACTCTGATTCTTTTTTCGTCTTCCGAGTCACTAGCAACTTCGTCTGATAAATACTCGTCAACGGTTTTCCACCCTCCTTCTGACTTATCTGCGATTCGTATCAACTTGTTCCTCTTCTTGAGAACGGTTAACGAATCCTCCAATAACCTAACGGCTTTTCGTACATTGTTTCTTCCAAGTTCTGATAGCACCACGTTGATATTGCCTGAAATCTTCGCATTCAGCTCGAACTACAATTGGTTACCTTTAAATCTAAAAGACGCTCGGCCTTATTTGCTAAATGAACCGCCCTGTCGTTCAAATTGTTCCCTATTCCCGACAACTTCTCGTTCATATATGTCTTTAGCAACGAAAACAGGTTTGCATTCGTAACTTCCTCAGTGGATTTGGTAAACTGCTTGTAATTGGTATTGAACGAATCTTCTTCCAACAATTCTCTGTCCGACATCTCGACAAAATTAAGCTTCTTTTTAACTCAGAGATAATCGTGGGTCTGCTCGATGTGGTCACCGCCCAATCCTCGATAAAGAAAAAACCTGATGCACGCTCTTTAAATACCCTGACAACTTAAATCTATTATTATTCAGTAACTTGAATAATTCGTAAATTAATACGCCGCACTGTACATAAATATATTTCTTGAATGTTCAAAATGTTGCTTGTATGCAGTCATCGTCGGTTTCTCTCGATATGGGACAAATTAAACATGATTTGGGAAGGAGAGTAGCCAAAAGGCTGTGAGATCAACCACTGTAAATGAATTGTTCATGACATTGACGGAGCAGTGGACTCACATGGGGTATATGTGCTTAGGGCCGATTCCAACATTATTTCTTATATGGTTTCGATCAGTTTTTAATGGTGCAGTTTTTTAAACGGAATATCCAGTGAGAGCCACGGACCTGCCTCAAATCACTGACAAGCTGAGATTGTATAATGGGAGAGGACCCAGCTCACAGTTTTAATCTTGGTAGTCATTGACTACATGGGTAGATGTAAATCCAACTATAATACGACCCTGAAATTACATGATTGACCCTGAAATGACATGTCACATATCGAAATAGTAACTCGAAGTGTTGTCGTTGAGTAGATTGCATCCAGCTAAGAACGGAATATTCCATATACTGATTTTTCATTTTCGAATTTCTGTTCTTTCATGTGCGCTATGACATCAAAACTATGTGAAATGGTTTTTTTCTGCAGGTTTGCAGGGTTTTTTTCAGTATTCCATGTGTCTGTTGTTTTCGGTGTTGTGTTTTGTAGATAATTGTTTGACCTATTGTCCTTTTTCTCTTGGCCATTGCATTGTCTGTTCTTCGATGTACGGCTTCTGATTACCACTTTGATATCTTCAAGCTTTTCAGAAAGAGTTAATGTTCAATATGCATAGTATATTTTGGCAATGTGCTATATTTAGAATTTTTCCTTTATGTTGTGCATTTTTAATATGTCTCAGTATATCATGGAAAAAGAAAAACGATTAAATATGAATTGATGCAAATTAGAGCGAAACTCTTTCCACGAACACCTCATAAAGGTTATTCCAGAAACTCACCGTGTGCACTAAAATCAAATATCTTTTTTTATTACCGGGAAGTAAAATTGAAATACACTTAATATTGACTTTTCAAATATCGACGGTAATATGATAGTTTACCATGAACATTTGTAAATTAATCGGAAAATACTAAGCTTGTGAAACCCAAACAGATTTTCAGGAAATTATAGTCCAATTTTGCTTAAGAAATCATATCTTACTATGTACATATCATGTTGTAATATTACAGGTGACATAAAAATAAAGAAATTAAAACAGTTGTACGGGGTTCATGCTTTATCAATGTTATTAGTATTAATTACGTATACTGGTGTACAACACGATTTCAATATCACATGATGTTTGTGTCGTTTAGAAGTAGCACTACGGATGTCACCAGTCGAGGAGGAACTGGAGCATCTGCGTTCAGCTTCCTTTTTCCTTCTTCTTCTTTTTTCCTTTTTGGGGGGGGGGGTGTCATGCTGCTCAATCTTTACTGTTACGTACTACTTTGTATTGATTACGTATTCTGGTGTCCGCCACGATTTGAATATCACATGATGTTTGTGTCGTTTAGAAGTAGCACTACGGGTGTCACCAGTGGAGCAGGAACTGTTTACCGGTCTGGAGCA
The DNA here is from genome assembly GCA_963680875.1 of Bathymodiolus brooksi. Classification (NCBI taxonomy): domain Eukaryota; kingdom Metazoa; phylum Mollusca; class Bivalvia; order Mytilida; family Modiolidae; genus Bathymodiolus; species Bathymodiolus brooksi. Next base: position 80,333,314 of record OY804585.1, on the reverse strand, counting down.
TCCGCGTTCACCTCCGTATGTTTTACTTTTTTGGAGAGGGTGGGCGGTTTATGTTGCTCAATCTTTACTGGTCCTTAGTATTTTGTAGATCATTGTTTGTTCTTTTGTTCTTTTTCTTTTGGTCATTGTATTGTTTGTCCTTCTTCGAATTGCGGCTTTTAATTATCCCTTTGGTATCTTCAAACATTGTTTTAAAGTCCAACAGTGATATAAAGTCGATATAACTGAAATATTGTTGAAAGTGGCGTTAAACACCATAACCCTGATATAAAGTAAATCGCACATTGACCGAAAACATGAAAAAAAGCAAATACTCCTTCACAACTTGTAGTCAGTCTTGTAAATTTATAGTGTTTGGACTACACATTGGTGTAATGTCGCGGATTAAAGTAATAAAATTAGTCCCCAGCTGCCTTGTGGGCTTTTTTCACAATTCAGTGAAAAGAGTACATCGTGTTTAGCCAAAAAAGTAAATAATTATGTTCTTGTATTAGGTTGAAGTAAGCAATGACTTCAACATTATTACACCAAGCAATACAAAGGCTTTCTGTCTGAAGATTTGTAAACGTCATAAAACTAGTTTAACCCCACCACTTTTTATTGAAGTGTCTGTATCAAGCCATGGAACTGAGCAGTCATGTATTTGTGTGTTAGGAGTATCTATCTTTTCTTTATCTAAAATTTTGGATTTTGGAGTTCTAAGGTTCTCCTCCCTCGGGCATAGATGACCTTGGTCGATTTTAGTTATCCTTTATTAGGCCCTTTGGCTTTAAATTATTTGGCTTTCCATTTTGAGCGTCACCTGATGAAGGTTGTTCCAGAAACGCGTCGTGCGCACTAAATCTGATATCTACGTTTTTATTTCGACAGTATGATATATTATTGTTTTTCATTTCACTACCATTAGAATCAGGGGTCCGTTGTTGAACTTGTGATTAAGCTAATCATATGATTATCCCTAATTACATTTTTTAATCCCTAATCACATAATTAGCTAATGCAATGATTAAATATGATTAGTTAATACATTGATTAAAAACAGTTCAGCAACAGAATTTAATCTTTGCTTTAGCTACGTATGTGATTAAGAATTTAAAATATAATTAGGGCTAATCATATGATTAGCTTAATCACAACGGACCCCAGCTGACACTCAGATGTGTATTTAATATAGGCGTTCATTATCTGCACACCTCTCTGGTAAACGTAGTATGTCAGATGTTGGTTTATGGGTGGCATTATGAGGCGTTTAACTTCGGTGTTGACAATAGTTCAGCTATATCCTGGTATTGACATTTATTGGTGAAGGAAACTAGAGTACCATAAGTAATTTACACTTTTTATTACCGAGATTATTGTATATGACGACATATATTTTCCATTTTGTGTATCTAAACATGATAACTCGTCTGGTATCTTCAACCTTTTCTTTAATAACTGATTTATTTTTATATAGCTATGGTTTTGTTCCCCCCCCCCTCCCCCACCCCATTTTACGCAGTTGTGTTTTATTCTTTCCTTCTCAAATTAATTAAAGAGAGTTACGGGTCTGAGAACTACTTAACTTTAACTTATGGGAGCAACGTGTTGTGTAATGCGACATACAATTATTTTATTGGAGTGAATACATTTAAGTATAAACAACATTAACATTATATTAAATATATACATAACGTACAACTATAGGATACTTAACATTCATATTGTCTACAAGGATACGTTAACATTCATATTGTCTATTAGGATACGCTAACATTTATATTGTCTACAAGGATACGTTAACATTCATATTGTCTACAAGGATACGTTCACATTTATATTGTCTATTAGGATACGTTAACATTCATATTGTCTACAAGGATACGTTCACATTTATATTGTCTATTAGGATACGTTCACATTCATATTGTCTACAAGGATACGTTCACATTTATATTGTCTATTAGGATACGTTAACATTCATATTGTCTACAAGGATGCGCTCACATTTATATTGTCTATTAGGATACTTAACATTCATATTGTCTACAAGGATACGTTAGCATTCATATTGTCTACAGGGATACGTGCACATTCGTATTGTCTATTAGGATACCTTAATATTCATATTGTCTACAAGGATACGTTAACATTCACATTGTCTACAAGGATACGTTAACATTCATATTGTCTACAAGGATACGTGCACATTCATATTGTCTATTAGGATACCTTAACATTCATATTGTCTACAAGGATACGTTAACATTCATATTGTCTGCAAGGATACGCTAACATTCATATTGTCTACAAGGATACGTGCACATTCATATTGTCTATTAGGATACGTTAACATTCATATTGTCTGCAAGGATACGTTAACATTCATGTTGTCTACAAGGATACATGCACATTCATCTTGTCTATTAGGATACCTTAACTTTCATATTGTCTACAAGGATATGTTGGCATTCATATTGTCTACAAGGATATGTTAACATCCATATTGTCTACAAGGATATGTTAACATTCATATTGTCTACAAGGATACATTCATATTCATATTGTCTACAAGGATACATTCACATTCATATTGTCTATAAGTCCATATGTTTACTCACTAGATCGAACAACACATCGGGAGTCTGGGAGATATAATATTCTATTCTCAAAATACTCACACCATTTAAGAGAATGTCCTTTCGATAGATGAAGTAGACAAATTGTTTACATAGATTAAAGAAAATGTTTCTATATTCAAAATTGCTTACTCAGAATAATGTATTATTGAAATTTTGTTAAACATATGAGGGTTGGGATTTCGCTCGCAAGTGGAAAACACTAGCATGATCACATTATTTCAACTAAGAGGGAAGGCTTGGGTCGATAAAACTAGTTTAACACGCCAAAATGTGAACAGTCATGGATATATGTGGTTAAGGGTATTAATCTTGCCTCTGTTTTTATGATTTTGTTCTATTAGATACAAGTGTTGCCTGAGGACAAGTGTGGACACAGAAATGTGCTGTCCAAAAGGCAAGTGTGGATGTCAATATTTCATAGTATCTTTTGCAAAGGTCACACGTTATAGATCATTTTGTTTGATATTTTTGGAGAGGATATATATAGGCATTTCCTGCTATCCAATGCAATTCATTTATTGAATAAAATATTCTTTAAATTAAATATTTTTGTTCCAATACATGTAGCTGACAGTTGAAATACTGTTTGTGAATAGGCATCATTGGAAAGTTTGCACTCCTTTGACATTGTATATATAAAGCATTTTTATTTTAGCGTGCGATATTATATGTGCTTTAATCTGCAACACCTCCGTTTGCATTTGGGACTTATCAGTAGGGAATGCAAGTGGAATATGCAGGAGTTAATAATAAAAAAAAAAAAACATAAATACCTACTTTGGAATATAATCACAGATTTAACATATTTATAACCCTAGACTCCCAAGGCCCTGTTGACAAAATAAAAAAAATTGTAAATATTTAATGGAAAAAGTTGATAGACTATTTAAATAGAAATTATTGTTGGAAAATAAGACATTGTTTTTTATGCAATATAAACATGAAAAAATATTTAAAAGAATGAAAGTTTTGAATTTAGAAGTCAGTTTGGCCTTGTGAGTTTCGTCCCCTTTAAATTAGAGTGGTAAAAGTAAAAGAGTAGGAAGAACTAATTGTATGTAACATAAAAATTGAATTTAAGTCATGAAATTAGTTTTAAGAAGTGAAATTATGAATATATGCATAGATCTTATTTTACTTGAAGGGTATTGTATGTGTATAGGCAGGTATATATAACACAGCTCTTGACTAATGGGGTATTCCATTCGTTCCTTTGGGTGGTTTTGCACCCCATCGCCCTACTTTTCCCGCGGACTATCCTTGTATTTCCGGATGTGTGGAACTAATTCCTGCTAGGACATTTCAATAATTTCACAAGCTTTATATGAATTTTGTGTTTCACCTGTAAATATAATAAATTAGTCTTGAAATGCCTTTGGTTTGTAATTTTTCATAATCATAAAAATATTTAAGCAAAACAAAATAAAATATCTAAAGAGTAAACGTTAGAGAATACCGAAGAGACAATCAAGAATGGATAATACAGAGAAACTGGCAACATAGTGTACACAAGATGAAGACAGAATATGATAGAATTCAAAATTAGCATGGATAGTAAGTAATAAACAGATTCAACATTGAAGTTTTTAAATGAAAATGTTAACTAGAGCTATATTTTTCATTTCATTATGAAAGTGAATACATTTTGACATTGTTATACATATATTAATAGTTGTAATAAATGAATAACTTAATTTGTTTATGGCCCATAAATTACTCATAGAAAGATGATAAAAATTGACACGTTGCAAAAAAAAAATCAAAAACAAAAACAACAAATACAATATAGTTTGAATAAAAATTCAAAAGTTCAAATTTTTGAAAGTGGGATTTTTGGCCGTTTCGGTCGAGCTGATCTCAGAAACCATATAAAACAGAGGAAACAGAGATTTCGGTACAATTATTTCGAAGAAAAACTCTACGTTCGATTTGATGAAAAACTAAAAAAAATCTATATGCCTTCCAAATATGTCAAATTCCCTAATTTGGGCCACTATTAGACCCCTTTCGAAATAAAATAGCTACATCTTTAACGACCCATCAACATAATCATTTTGCAAAAGACTGCATTTACAATTGTATGACATATAAAAAAGTCAAAATTTTGATATTCTCCATTATTGTCAGAAACGGTAATAGTTACATGATAATGTTTGCATTTTAAAAATATTTTAATATATTTTTAGCAGTTATCTTATGCTGTAATTTTGGTTAAGTTTAAACATATTTTATTTCCATGATGAACCACCAATGAGATTGGACACAAGTTATTACAACATTGGTGAAGTCATTTCCTTTTTACAAAAATATGAACAAAAAATGATACCACATAATTATATAATGAGCATTATAATATTAAGAGACTTTTATATGAAAGAATATATGTGTATGCTGTGATGAAAGTGTATGATTTAGTGTGTAAATAAATGTGGAATCACATTACTGCTTACCATTGCCTGCTCGGTGCTTTCTCAACCAGAACAGAACCACAATGAGTACAACACCACATACTGCTAATACTGATACAGCTATTGCAATGGCTTTATCAACACCCCACGTGGTTTCTGTTGTCACTTTATCAACAATCCGGGTGGTTTCTGTTGTCATTTCTGAAATCATATTATATTTTACTGCCTATGACGTACTTTGTAATTGTAAATGAGTCAGTGAGTGATGATTATTCCTTGTATGGGTTGTTAGGTAATACAACTATCTCATTGAGCCACCCGGGCCCTCTAATTGTGAGTGTGTGATGATTACCGATATTCCTTAAAGCCAAGTCAACATTTCGTCAGCTATATCATGAAGAAAACAACTTACACTTGATAAAATAATAATAATATTTTCTTTTTTCCTGACCATTGCGCTGAAGGGTAGACATGTCGCTCCACTCAGATACATTATCCAGACTCCAAGCCAACCAATCTATCTTTGTCCTTACTCCTTAGTGCTGTTTGCTTAGCTTAGAGGAGAAGCATTAAATATGAATTTCATAGACTTTTGTTTGACTCGAAAAGGATCGTACCCACAAAGACTATTTAAAAAAAAGAAAGCTAAAACATTACACTACTGAGTGTGTGTTATTATATTATAATATAAACTGTGATAAGTCATAAAAGCATAATATAATTCTAATAATAGATGAATTCACCAACTCATTCTAAACGGAATATGAAGTTCAATTAGAAATACCCGGAAAATTGAAACGTAACATATTACTTATTACTCAGAAGATATGTATTGATAATTTCAAAATTATGAATAATTGTTTATTTTATAAGAAAATAAACTCTGTACATACCCAGACACTGTTCCTGTTTTACTTTCCAAATTGGTAATATTTTATGCCCAATACAACACTCAATTTTAATTTCTGTTCCACACGAGTTATCTTTCCATGTGTAATCGATGGACATGGATAGTTGGTAGAAAAGTCCATGTTGTGCTTTACGTGAAACAGACATATTCACCTTTGACCCCTGCAACTGATTAACATAACAATGCATGTGGTATTAAATACCAAAGTCTACTCAGAAACTACTAAAATAAACACGAACACCCAATGAAAATGGGGCTGATATTAGGTGCTCCGAAGGGAAAACAGTTCCTGTTACTCTTTTTGCAAACCTGGTTATGGAATATCGTATCAACTGAGAGATATAAACCTCTTATGTAGGTGCTGCAAGAATGTGGCTACATATAAATGGAAAGTTCACAATGAAGCAGACCTAGCTATATCTGTGATATCTTTTATTTCAAGCTCATTTTAAATAGGTAGTCTCTGCTAAAATGTTTACCGAATACACCCCATAAATTTATTCTTTACAAAGACCACAACCAGGACACCGACCATAAAACCCTCTATAATAAAATGGTTGGTGCCTAATGCTATATATTATGATTCTCGTCGAATGTTATATCTTTAGACCAGTTAGTGTAACAGCAACATAGTTTTTTTTTATTATCATCGAATTTCTGATCTTGACATTAGTTATCATCCACGATTTTTATAATAAAAACAACAGACCATCATCGTCGTCGTCGTATACGTCGTCGTCCTCCTCCTCCTTCTTATCATCATCATAATTATCATCATTTTGATCATCATCATCATTATCAGCAGCATCTTCGTCATCATCTTAAAATTAGCTATGCAGCTTTTTCTTTTATCATCGTCAAATTTCAAAAACTTTACAATATATTAATAGAATTTGTGATAAATAAGTAAATTAATTATAATTAAACATACCCCAACTGACAACATACATTGCGGTAAAGGATATATATTTTGAAACGTTAGGCTGGCAGATATATGTCTGTCTTCTTGGTTATAATTAGTTTTATTATCTATTTCGTCAGCGGCAGGTATATCTGTGAGAGAAAAAAAATCGTACATTTGAACAATTTAAAATATGAGTATTAATCAGGGAATTTTGTAGAAAAATTATTCATAAAAGATTTGTTTTTACTCGACAACGCATTTGCATTTATCTTTAAAATCAATAATTGTTTAGAATTTATCAGGAAGTTTAGTAGAAACACAATATTCATAAATGATTTTGCAATCGATAACATATTATGTTTTTCAATGAAAACAAAAGCTTATTTCGGGACAGGAAAATAAATGATTCAATTTATGGATGAAAAACTTTTTTTTTTCTCAAAATATGGTTTGTTCTGTAATTAGATAATAGACTGATACAATAACATTTATTTTCTGGTGCAGTTCATTGAAAGACCTAGTAAATAAACAGAGATTACTCCTGCAGTTATGTCGCATCACCCACTTTATTTAATCTAGCTTCTCTATATGAATTTGCCGTAGCATCGAAATTATTGTAAAAGTAAAACTATGTAGATTCTTAAAGATTATTAATATGAAAGTGCCAGTTCCTGGTTAGTATAATTGTACTTTTTCCACACATGTACAAAACTTAATATGGTGTATATAACTGTTAACTTCTCTGTAACTATATGTATTTGGTTTATGAGAATAAAATTATAATTCATTCATTCATTCATCTTTTGGTTCTTAGTGATGACGTCATTAATTAGTTGTCGGTCATGTAAACTTAAACGAGGGCGGTGAATAACAGTAAATTATATAGTTCACATTAATTATACCCCCGCAAACAAAGTTTGGGGGGTATATAGGAATCACCCTGTCCGTCCGTCCGTCCGTCCATGTACATTGTAAGCGCAACTCCTCCTAAACGGCTTTTTGGATTTTTATGAAACTTTACACATTTGTAGTACACTACCTGCAGATGTGCATGAAGGAATATGGTTGCTGTCCACAATTTAAAAGGGGAGATAATTCAACGTATACTTTCAAGAAAAGGGGGGAGGGCATGTACTTTGTAAGCGCAACTCCTACTAAACTGCTTATTGAATTTTTATGAAACATTGCACAGTTGTAGTACACAACTTGCAGATGTGCATGAAGGAATACCGTTGCTGTCTAAAATTTAGAAGGGGAGATAATTCAACTTATGCTTTCACGAAAAGGGGGGGGGGGTGTCGTGTACTTTGTAAGCGCAACTCCTCCTAAACGGCTTGTTGGAGATTTGTGAAACTTTACACAGTTGTAGTACACTACCTGTAGATGTGCATGAAGGAATATGGCTGCTGTCCAAAATTTAAAAGGGGAGATAATTCAACTTATACTTTCACGAAAAGGGGGGTGGGCATGTACCTTGTAAGCGCAACTCCTACTAAACTGCTTATTGAATTTTTATGAAATTTTACACAGTTGTAGTACACAACCTGCAGATATGCATGAAGGAATACCGTTGCTGTCTAAAATTTGGATGGGGAGATAATTCAACTTATACTTTCACGAAAAGGGGGGTCGTGTACTTGTGGCGACCCCTAAATGTATGTTCTTGGTTAGTTTATTTTGGAGATGGGATGTTGTCTTCTTGACATAACTCCATATTCGTTCATTTTTCATAGGTAACTTGTTAATGTACCTGAATTCCGAAGTTTGAACATCATAGTATTGCAAGCGGGAGGTATCACTCAGTGAGGTCACTCACAGTTCTAGTTACTATAAACATGACATATTAACGCCTCGTGTATTTTGTATTTTCGCTAAAATTGGACACAAGTTTGTCAAATGTTAAAGAATGCTGCAGTTATATTTTATTTTGCTATTTTATTTTGAAATAACCGAAACAATTCTTTCGATCTTGGTATTAAGAAATTTTCAAATATTTGGATTTCCAAACTTGATTTTAAATCTACCTAATTTAAGCTTTTACAGGAACGCGTCGCTAAAACTAAATTAGAGTAATTGAGTGATTGTTGTTTAATGCCAACTCAGCAATTTTTCAGCTATATATCATGGCGAGAACAAGCTAATTTTCAATGAGATGATGATAAGGTCCGCTTTGTACTAGACCAACATGCATAGTTTGAAATGTATAGTGCTAGCTCACTGAAACAACAGTCCATGCATAGACATGTCGCCCCACTAGGACACATTATCCTGATTCCGAGCCAACCAGTCTTTGCTCTTTCTCCTTAATGCTGTGTGCTTAAGCGGAGAAGCAACAAATACAAATTTGTATATTCTTTGGTTTGACCCCATTGAGGTTCGAACACACGATCTACCGCACTCAAGGCGAGCACGCTAACCATTACACCATTGATGTGGTTCATTAGATTAGATAGTTTAAATCAGGTTATAAAATGAACTTAATTTGTACTTACACTGATATTTCGTGGTATTTAGATCTAACATTTTCTCGTCGAATTTGAAACCATACACACATTTGTAGTAACAATTTACATCTGCTTGGCTGGTATTGAATATCTTTAGACGAAATTGTCTTGTGGAGATGAACTGTTCTTGATATTTATTTGGATCTGAAGGGTAACCATTGAAGCTTAACACTTTGTTCTCACTGCCACCAGACCATTGCCGACTTCTACCATTGGTGAGGTTTAGTGAATCGTCAAGCGTACAAAGTAGGTGAATCGTTGAACCAAATACAATTATTTTATTTTCTACATTCAAGGAAACTACAATTAGAGAACAATCAAGAATTATTACAGTTTTTACATATATTATGTATAACGTTCAAGATTAAAGCGTTCTTTATAATAAAGTTGTTCACCCTGTTATATGTGAGGGTTGGCATTTTACTCAAGCGTGGAAAACAATTGAATGACCGAATTATTTCACTTAGAGGAAAGGCTTTGGACCCATAAAACTAGTCAAACCCCGTCACTTTTTATTGAAAGTTCCTGTACCAAGCCAGGAAAGTGAGCGGTCATTTCCAATTACAACATTGGTAAAATTCTCAAGCTCTTTCATAAAAAGAACTGTGAAAAACATCGACCTTTATCAGCGGCCTCTAACAGCGGACTGTAACTGATATCAGAGGGCCACATTTATAATTGCATTGCTGGGGGTATTATTGTACCTATACCCTTATACAAACATTTTATATTTGATTTCCTTTCATGAAAAGGGTATCTATTGGCTGTTTCCCTTTATAATTATCTGACACAGGGACTTGTATTTACTTCTTTTTAAATCATTATTATGACATATAAATCATATTATTAATAAAAATGATATCAATTGGCTGTTTTTGTATTGGTCTCGTCATAGAATATTGGTCTCTACCAAAGGTGGGCCAATACAACTAATGTTATGAGTTCGAACGACGCTCATGCCAAGATGTACAACATTATGTCATTTTGTACAATCAAGGAAACTACTATTAGAGCACAATAAAGAATTATTACAATTTTTACATATTTAGTATATAGTATAACTAACTGTGATGTCCGATTACCAAAAATATGTCACGAATCACCGCACAACTGATAATTCACGAATGCGTGAATCGCATGAGTGAATTATCAGTGTTGTGCGGTCATGAGTGACATATTTTTGGTAATCGGACATCGAAGTTAGTTATACTGTTTATTATATAGACTGTTTTGAGCCAATAAATTTGATATTTTCCTTCATCTGCTTTGTATGTGTTTATTTCTTTATTGCGCATTAATATACAACTGTGTCCTTGGCTACTCGTTGACTCCGTCCACTTTATTCTTTGAAGTTAAAATGGCACTGCCCTTTGAACATGGATGTATGACTGAAAGTTTGTCTAATGCTTTCAATTTTGTAACTAAATAAATTCATATGCACATATTTCGATCAGGAATGTAATTTTCATATTGTTTACTTGTAAACTTTGTGACCGTAGTATGCACTCGACCTTGAAAGACACAATTTTATTTATTGACACTTGATTTATGACAATATGTTTCGTTTTTATTAGGTACATTTCATTTGTAACCTTGTGGGAAGAATGTTTTGTGAAAGAAAACCAAAACTATTTCAAATTCGATGGATTATATAATTAGAAAACAAGTAATTTAACAATATAACAGCTAGGAAATGTAAATCGTTAATGTGGGTCCAAACGTTAAATGTGTAATATTCAAACGGATTATAACGGAAGGAAAATGGTTCACTCAGAATCGGAATCACTAAACGATAAAGGTAGAATTCTTTTATATCTTGTTTTTGCTATTTGTAGTTCGGAATCATCACTTTGTCTTTTCTGACTAGACTGAGGAGTGTTAAAATTAAAAGTTCCTCCATAAATGTAAGTGTTTCCATAAAAAAGAGATGACATCTTAGTGTCAGAAGTCATTGAACTAGTACTTGTGGCTGACGAAAGCTGTGACAAATTTGGATTCATTTCACAAGAAGCAATAGAACGAACAATTTGGATTTGTATTTTCGGACGGCTTTCCTTTGTCAAAAACAACTTTACCCTCGGTGTCTGATAGCACTTTTGATATACTTTTCTGCTGGTTTTGATTCAGGCGAGAGTACGTGTTCACACTTTGAACATTTGTATACCCGCTTATCTGCATAATTTTGGTGTTTTGCACTCTCCGATCCTGAAGTTTCTGAACAAGGTGTCGCCTTGCGCTATGATTTGTTAGCTTTGGACCATCCTGAATCGACGGACAAGATTTTATCATGTTTTTTTAAGTCCATAGAGATGGTTTACCCTCATGGCCGTCTCTTTGAACCACACATGATGGGGTTGGCGGTCGGAGACGTGGTTCACACTGAGAAAAAACAGAGAATCCGTTTTCATCATTTTAGCTGGACGTTTACTGGTAAAAATTCGGAAAGCATTGACTGGACATCTGTTAGGATTGTCATTAGCCCATGCTGTAGTCTTTATTTCTTTAGAGTTATTTGGATCTGCCCCAGTCCGCGTTTTTGTCTGACGTTCTTTAACGTGCTGTATGAATTCTTCCCCGGACGCGTCTTTGTCAATAACAATGTCACCAAATTTTAAGTCACGTTGCTCCTTACCGCCTCTCATGCCTAGAGACATAGAAAAAGTCAAATGGAGAAAGTTCACAAGAGCAAGAGGAGAATGCACACCAAGAAGACTACAGTCAAACAATTTGTTGATATCCTCGTCCGTGATCTCGTCCGACGCGTTAGGTTTATTTCCATATCCTAGTCCCTTTAGCTGTTTTTGTTTGGCTTTTAAGACTTCGCGACACTTGGCAAACTGTGGCCCACTGTTGACGTTTAGATTGGAAATTTTCTGTCTGAGATACCGGTCCAAACTACACAAAAATCCTCTTAATGTCGTCGGCTCATATTCCGATCCGTCTTTTTTTCTTGCGGACAACAGAAATGTGCTGAATGTTTCATTCAAGGACTCGGCAGAAAGATTTTCGATTTCGTTTTTTTCTCCGGTTTGCACCAAATATGTCCTGAACAAGTTCATATCAGATGTAGTTTTTTTCCTAGTATTTTCATTTTCATTTTCTTTGAGAAAATTGTCAATGTCATCAAACTTTACATCCCTGAATCTTTCGTCTGACGGTTTGATTTTTGAAGAATTGCATTTTCAATGACACTGAAATCCGGCAATTCATTTGTGGTGGTTTCTTCCCATTCAAATTCATCAGTATATAATACAAATTCCAAAACTTGGGTTATTCGAAAAAATATCAGACATATTTAGAGTTAATTTATAGCAGACGATTTGGGGAGGGGGGGGTGGTTAAAAGTTTTACTGTTGGAAAGACTCTCTCTGCCGAGACCACATGTTTTTACAGCATAATTCTGCCATGAAAAGTATTAAAACTGTCAATGTTTGCCAAATTTACCTGCTTTTTATTGTATCATAATGAAATACCAGATTAAGATATCATTTTGTTTATCTTTTTTAAATCTTTCCTTTATCGTAAATGAAACTAACAATCTGTCAATGAAATGAAGCAAAATATCCCATCACTCCATATAATATTCTAAAAAAAATAGTTCCGGATCGGAAAATGGTGTGATGTGAAAAATAGCGAGAGTGAAAATATAATTTATCGTTTTTATTTAACTCGGAAATCACGGTATTTCATCGATATTTTTATAATAAATTATGTATAATGTTCAAGATTATAACGTTCTTTATGATAAAGTTGTTCGCCAGGTTGCATGTGAGGGTTGACATTTTACTCACAACGGCAAACAATTGCATGACCCCATCATTTCAATAAGAGGGAAGGTTTGGGCCCATAAAACTAGTCTAGCCCCGTCACTTGTTATTGAAGTACCTGTACCAAGCCAGGAAAGTAAGTGGCCATATATATGTGTTCGATGTGTCGATTTTGCCTCTATTCACTCAGTTCAAGATATTTGAAAGATTGAAAAAAATGGTGTTTGATTTGTGTATAAAGATATATTTATGTACGATATATATTACGTATTAGTAATGATATATGTTTGAGTCATGCTCGTTATAGAAGACTCTACAGTGACTGTGAAATGTAGAACAACAATAAAGATATATTTATGTAGGATATATAGTACGTATTAGTAATGATATATGTTAAGTCATGTTCGCTATAGAAGACCCTACAGTGACTGTAAAATGTAGAACAACAATAAAAGCACTGAACCTTATTTTGTCTAAGTATAATGTTGGATAGTCTCTCTAAATGATCGATTTCTCTATATGGAGAAGCATCCAATCAAATTGAATTGATTTTTATGAAAGGTCTATCTATGGCTGTTCCCCTTTATGATAAACCGACAAATACACTTGTATATCCCCACTTTTTAAAAAATATTAAACCATATGAATCAGAATATTTAATAAAACACATACATTAACTAGCTGTTTCTGTATTAGTCTCGTCTTAAAATCTCGGTCTCGGCGTAAGGCGTGCCAATACAACTAATGCTATGAGTTCGAATGCCGCTCATGGGGAGGTGTGCAACAGTATGTGATAACGTTTGTCAATTATACTGTCGGTGGTTTTCTGCGGGAACCCCAGTTTCCTCCACGCCTCCACTAATAAAACTGACCGCCACGATATAAATGAAATATTGTTGAAAGTGGCGTTAAGCACCATAAAACCAATCAACCAATACATCTAACATTAAATTTCTTCACAGTATAATGTTTACATAAACGTTATAGATATGCAAATTAGCAAAGGCTGTAGTATTGAATTCCTTTCCACACGGATGATTTGGCAGTTAGTATATAAAGAAGATTTTAAGTGTGCTCGGTTAATGCGACGTTCGTTACAAGTTGTAATACGACAAAAGGTAGTGCTTTTGATGTTATTTTATTTAAAGTCGGCACATATATACATATAACAAATAACATGAGCTTTTTATTTGTACATAATTTGTCCATGATTTTTAATTGTTAGGATTTACTTTTAGTTTTATATAGGAAAATCAAAGTCAATTTTTATTTGATGTGTTTAAATTATGTACAAATAAAAATCACTCATAACAATATAATGAGTAAATAAACAATCAAAATATTGACAATTCCGAATGTTTTGGTGTAACATTTGTTAAAATCTATCCAGAAATGACTTCATAAATTATTTTTTTTAAAATATGGTTCTGGTTGATTATATAGGGATTTTTTACATTTCCGAATACTTTTGACAGATGACTGTACATGAAGCTCTTAAAACCGACTATAACATATATACAAGCAAACATAAAAAAAAATAAAACAGGCAAGCCAATAAATCAAATAAGATCATATAAAAGCAAATAAGAGTACATAAAAGCAAATAAGATCATATAAAAGCAGATAAAATCAGATAAAAGCAAATAAGATCACAAAAGCAGATAATATCACAAAGGCAAATCATATATCACAAAAGCAAATAAGATCACATCAAAATCATATATCACAAAAGCAAATAAGATCACATCAAAAGCAAATATGATCACAAAAGCAAATAAGATCACATCAAAAGCAAATATGATCACAAAAGCAAATTAGATCATATAAAAAGCAAACAAACACATTATGCAAATAAAATAAGTGATAAAGCAGTAGACTATTCAGGCATGAGACAACACAGCTTGAAATTTACAAGAGCTGCAGAAACACTTTTCCCAACCACACCAATCCGAAATATAATTTTTAAACTGGTCAAATGAGGACATATTTCTGACCTCACTTGACAATGTATTCCATAATCTTGCGGCCTCATACCTGAAAGAGTTTTTACAGTACAGGAGTGAAACCAGGGAGAAAATAATCGAATCTTATAACAGATCCAACATAGAAAAAACACAATCAATAAGAATTGAATTATGATCTTATGAATAATAATTACAAACAATACAACTTACCTGGTGATGATTGAACGCCTGATATTATAATAATAAAACACAAAATTGGATTAATTAACATCTTTACTTCCTAACTATCAGACTGGTTTTTTTCTAATTTAACATAAAAATTGCAAAGTCCTTGTCTGAATGAAAATCACAATGTTTTGTGTTTGGGCAACCAACAGTAATCTCTCCATTTAAATTTTCAAATTTGCTATGACTACTCACCTGCCACCATGAAGTCAATATGGGGAAAACCCACAGTTAAAAATAAACCAGTATCAAGAAATCTATGTCGACAATTAGTGTAGTGTATTTTTTAATTTCTGTCTCATATAATACCCACAGGTTATCTGAAACATAATTACACCTTAAATAAGAATCCTGGATTTTGATTGAATAATAACCGGTGTATTTTTCGTGCATTTTCATATTTAGAATTAATTTCGTTCATTTTTACCTTTTGTTCCATCTATGCCGTGGTATTTGCGAAAATGTATTTCACTTTACCTTTATACGTAAGGTAACGTCAGAGTTGTTCATCGGGTTTTTTGATTCGTGAACGATTCGGTTTCTAGTTCATGTACGATATTTCTGGTTTTTAAAAGTAAGGTAAGACACACAATTTCAATATTCTTTTGTAAATATAAGCATAAAGCAAAAAAAGGCTTCGTAGTTCCTTAAATGAATAATTAATAAATTTAATTCGAAAAAGTAAACTTCATAACAGATTTTCAATTGTTCAATAATTTGGTCAGAAACGTAGATGTCACTCTATTTTTTGTTTTAAGAGTTCTAGCAAAAAAGTTACTTTATCTTATACTTACTTTTCGTGAGAATTCTTAACTTAAGCAACGATATAGTTTCCTTTTTGCATATTTCCAATTTTTTGTTCGTGAACGAACGTGTTATTGAAAAATATGGTCGTGTACGATGTATTAACATTTTTTCAGACTATGGTTTTTGTGTGTTCCACTTGTGGAAAAGCATATTCAACCAACCAAAATTTGGCACGACACAGTGACACACACTAGGATCCAAAGGCATGCAACTGTGGAGAAGTGTTTCCACATCTGAAGGATTAAAAGAACACAAACGAGCAAAACACGAGTTCAGATATTCCTGCACAAAGTGCCCTAACCCAGTTATTTTCGCAAGCAAATCTGGCCTATTAGGCCATACAAGTAAATACCATTCAAGTGTATTTAAGGTGGAAAATGTATACGACTAGTATTTAAATGTTGTGTAACACCCGGGTGTAACCAAATTTCGGCACAAGCAATTTTTAACCTGTTCGTTCACGAACAAAAAAATGAAAAAAATATAATTTTCCCATCATATTTTGCATTTTTTGTGAAAAGGTCTTTTAACGACTCCAATATAGAAGAATGTTTCCATTAAAGTGATGTTTCAGTCATAAAAAAGTGTAAATGTGTGAATATAGGAACATTATAGTTCTTGTGACATTTTGATACAATGCTTTTTAGACTTTCTGACCACATTTCACGCAAGTTTTATATCAACGAAAGTTTTGGAGCATACACCATCAAAGATATACAATAAAGGAAGGGAACTGTGAAGAGATAATTAATGATTGTTTCCTTAATATTTCATATTGGGAGGGGTATTTGCGAAAAATACCTGTCTTGAGACTAAATTTCTCTCGCCTTTCAGCTCGGGAAATTTGTCGTCTCTCGACTGGTATTTTTCGCACATACCCCTCCCAAACATGATATATCTGTTCAAAATCCCCCTTTTTATAACATGTTTTTTTTCTTCATTTAATGTATCTTGTTCCGTTATTAGAGGGTTAGTTTATATGATTGTCAAGGGTTTTATTAAGATATCCTTATTATTGAAATGTATACTGTTCCTAAATAATATACGTTTATTACACAAACTGAGGTTTACCTCCTTTTTTAGCTTAAACATATTTGTATTTGCTAAATATAACAAATAGGGATCGGACACAAGTTTTTCCAACTTATGAAGTCTTCTCCCGAATACAATAATTTACAATATGGATTAGCATGCGCAATGAAATGCTATAATATGTATATAATAGCATAGAATTAAATATACAAATAATGATTATATACAAAAACATAGGTTTAGACAATATACGAAAAAAAAAAGAAAAAAAAAGAAAAGAGAATAAATACTATGGAGATGTGTGTTGGTTCTTTAGATCATTTAGACAATAGTAAATCTTTTGGAGTCTTTAATATATTTAAAAGCTTGTTTAACAATAGTTATATTTTCTTGATATGTTAGGAGATCACTTCCTTTTGTCAGTAGATTTACATCAACGTTAATGTTAGAAGGTAGCCAGTTAAGACTATTAAATATTATTTCCCTATTATCTGTATATTTATCACAATCAAAAAAGAAATGGTGAGCATTTTCACATGGTGCGCCACAGTTACAGGAAGCATTTGATAATTTTTTTACTTTACATCAATCGTAATTCAAGAATGATGCATTGCAGCGAAGCTGTTAGAATTATATTTAATTTTCTAGAACCATAAGAATAGTGTCTCGGAATTGACATTGAGATTGAACTGCGGATTGCCTTTTTAAATTTAGATAGTGTGTCAAGATTACGCACTGAAAGATTAACATTATTCCATTCCCTTACTGTAGCTGAGACGAAAGAATCTCTAGTTAAAGATAGTCTACAGAATGGAACAATAATATCGTTGCCATTTCGAAGGGGATAAATAGTCGTACTTTGGATCGTTGGGGGAATAAGATCGAGTAAATAATAGGATGTGCTACCGTTTTGGATATTATATAATAATTGGAGCTTTCTCCTAGTTCTTCTTTCTTCCAATCTCTCCCAGCCAGTTTCTCTATATAGATATTATGTGTTTGTAAAGATTGGAAGTCCGGTGATAATTCTAGCTGCCTCCAACTGTAGCCTCTCCAATTTGCACGAATTAGAGACACCACAGTTGTCCCAGACCTCACATGCATACTCAAATATTGGTCGAATGTAAATTAAGAATAATTTCTCTGAATTTTTTCTATTTAATTTATATTTCAATTTACGCAAAACACATATGTGTTTAGATACACTTTTTATTAAATTTTCTACATGTTTATTCCATTTTGCTTCCTCGCTAAATGTTATCCCCAAATGTTTATGGTCTGATGTAAGTGGGATTAATTTTCCATCAAAATAAAAATTTAAATTTGTTGAGTTTTCTACATTTTTAAAAACCATGATTTCAGTTTTGTCTGGGTTGAAAGACATAAACCATCTCTTTGACCAGTCACCAAGTTCATGTAGATCATGATTTATGACATATTTTATTTGATCTTCATCTTGGTTTGCATAGCCAAGGGAAGTGTCATCAGCAAACAAAAACGCTTAAGGAAAGAAGCTTATCACCAATATCATTGATGTAAACCAGAAATACCAGAGGATCAAGAACAGATCCTTCGATCACATGTAGTTAACTTTAGCTGATTAGGTCTATTCTGTTTAGACCCTTTAGTTTATCTCCTTCGATCACATGTAGCTAACTTTAGGCCTATTCTGTTTAGACCATTTAGTTTATCTCCTTCGATCACATGTAGCTAACTTTAGACCTATTCTGTTTAGACCCGTTTGTCTATCTCCTTCAATCACATGTAGCTAACTTTAGGATTATTCTGTTTAGACTCTTTAGTTTATCTCCTTCGATCACATGTAGCTAACTTTAGGCCTATTCTGTTTAGACCATTTAGTTTATCTCCTTCGATCACATGTAGCTAACTTTAGGCCTATTCTGTTTAGACCATTTAGTTTATCTCCTTCGATCACATGTAGCTAACTTTAGACCTGCTCTGTTTAGACCCTTTAGTTTATCTCCTTCGATCACATGTAGCTAACTTTAGGCCTATTCTGTTTAGACCATTTAGTTTATCTCCTTCGATCACATGTAGCTAACTTTAGACCTGCTCTGTTTAGACCCTTTAGTTTATCTCCTTCGATCACATGTAGCTAACGTTAGGTCTATTCTGTTTAGACCCTTTAGTTTATCTCCTTCGATCACATGTACCTAACATTAGGTCTATTCTGTTTAGACCCTTTAGTCTATCTCCTTCAATCACATGTAGCTAACTTTAGGCCTATTCTGTTTTGATCCTTTAGTCTATCTCCTTCAATCACATGTAGCTAACTTTAGGCCTATTCTGCTTAGACCCTTTAGTTTATCTCCTTCAATCACATGTAGCTAACTTTAGGCCTATTCTGTTTAGACCCTTTAGTCTATCTCCTTCAATCACATGTTGCTAACTTTAGGCCTATTCTGTTTAGACCCTTTAGTCTATATCCTTCAATCACATGTTGCTAACTTTAGGCCTATTCTGTTTAGACCCTTTAGTTTATCTCCTTCGATCACATGTAGCTAACTTTAGGCCTATTCTGTTTAGACCCTTTAGTGTATCTCCTTCGATCACATGTAGCTAACTTTAGGCCTATTCTGTTTAGACCCCTTAGTTTATATCCTTCAATCACATGTAGCTAACTTTACGCCTATTCTGTTTAGACCCTTTAGTATATCTCCTTCGATCACATGTACCTAACATTAGGTCTATTCTGTTTAGACCCTTTAGTCTATCTCCTTCAATCACATGTAGCTAACTTTAGGCCTATTCTGTTTTGATCCTTTAGTCTATCTCCTTCAATCACATGTAGCTAACTTTAGGCCTATTCTGCTTAGACCCTTTAGTTTATCTCCTTCAATCACATGTAGCTAACTTTAGGCCTATTCTGTTTAGACCCTTTAGTCTATCTCCTTCAATCACATGTTGCTAACTTTAGGCCTATTCTGTTTAGACCCTTTAGTCTATATCCTTCAATCACATGTTGCTAACTTTAGGCCTATTCTGTTTAGACCCTTTAGTTTATCTCCTTCGATCACATGTAGCTAACTTTAGGCCTATTCTGTTTTGACCCTTTAGTGTATCTCCTTCGATCACATGTAGCTAACTTTAGGCCTATTCTGTATAGACCCCTTAGTTTATATCCTTCAATCACATGTAGCTAACTTTAGGCCTATTCTGTTTAGACCCTTTAGTTTATCTCCTTCAATCACATGTAGCTAACTCTAGGCCTATTCTGTTTATACCCTTTAGTTTATCTCCTTCGATCACATGTAGCTAACTTTAGGCCTATTCTGTTTAGACCCTTTAGTTTATCTCCTTCGATCATATGTAGCTAACTTTAGGCCTATTCTGTTTAGACCCTTTAGTTTATCTCCTTCGATCATATGTAGCTAGCTTTAGGCCTATTCTGTTTAGACCCTTTAGTTTATCACCTTCGATCACATGTAGCTAACTTTAGACCTGTTCTGTTTAGACCCTTTAATCTATCTCCTTCGATCACATGTAGCCAACCTTAGGCCTATTCTGTTTACACCCTTTAGTTTATCTCCTTCGATCACATGTAGCTAACTTTAGGCCTATTCTGTTTAGATCCTTTAGTTTATCTCCTTCGATCACATGTAGCTAACTTTATATCTTTTCTGTTTAGATCCTTTAGTTTATCTCCTTCGATCATATGTAGCTAACTTTAGGCCTATTCTGTTTAGACCCTTTTGTTTATCTCCTTCGATCACATGTAGCTAACTTTAGGGGAACAACTGGCAAGGGGAGCATTACTGTCTGCACGACCCGCTGCGGTACTTCGTGCAGACGTGCGAGGTGGTGGTAGCGGCGACGACGTGGGGAGTGCTGTTGGATCCGGTGGGCCTGGACCTGCAGATGCCGGAAATGTCGGACCCTCAACCGTGCTTGAGCACCCTGTCGAGATTGGCGGAGTTGGGCGGGCGGGAGGAGATCGGTACCAAGGACCGGGAGGGGATCAATCCTCCGGAGTACTTTGCGAGCGGCTACTAGGTCAACGATCAAGTTGGACATGACTTACCTGGATCGACATTTGCGCTTCACCAGCGAAGAGCAGCGGCCACCCATGGTCCAGTACGTCCTATCGCAGTGTCTGAATCGCAATCCCGAGACGCGTTGGATGCTGCGCGAGCTGACGGAGTATCTGCGGCGGTGGGACATTTCGCTGGACCGCGATCGGCAGAAGGTCGAGATGGCGACGAGTCTGCCGTGGTGGGCCCAAATACAACGTGTCACGTTAGAGCCAGAGAGATTCATATAAACTTGTAATATTGTGCTTTTTTGGTAGCAAATGGAAAAACGATTTTGACGCGAGAGGTGTTTTTTCGACGACGAAGACAACTCTGAAATATATAAGTCTTCCTTCCATGGACGAGGTTTTTTTGTCCCCGGAAGGAAGGTCACATCGAGGAGATCTCCATCGCCGAAATCGACGAGGGACTGGTCCGGGTTCCCTCGGCGTCGTCTTCGACTGGGACAATACCTTGAAGCAGTACGACTCGGCGAGGCGCAGCATCCGGAGTGGCGTGGACAGAAACGTCCTGGAGAAATGGAAGGAGGATCGGCAGTGTCGCCTCTTCGTCATCAGTGCCATACGACCGACGAGGATCAACGTGGAAACCATCCTGATCGAGGTGGACAGACTGGAGTCGACGGACATTTTCGTGGAGGACGACGCGAACATTCGAGTAGCCCCACAAGTATGCTCGGAAGGTAAACATCATCGTCTGCGGGTACGATAAGGCGGAGACTTTCCTGGAGGTGTTTGGAGACGACAACGGTGGGAAGACGCCCGTCGTGGTCTCTGATGACGAACGAGTCAACATTGACAATTTTTAACCGATCGTCGACAATTGCACGTGTTATCACGTCGTTGAGAAATAAATAAAAAAGATGTAATGATAATATTGTTTTTTTTTATTCTTCAACACATGATAATAATAACAACACAAAGGGAGGTAATCGTGATGGCAGGTGAAACACCCACCACCCGCACCCTTATTCAGAGACAGTAAATATGAACACAATTTGGCACGTCCACATGTACACGCATTCACAAACACACTCGCACACACACGACCACTTGGTCTGCTGCAGCTGCAGCGCTTCTTTGGCTTTCTTCGCCTCCAGTTGCGCCTTCAAACGTTTTATCGAACTTCTCGACGAATATCTTTCTGGTGTACTTTCCCCCGTCCAAAGAGATGACGGTGTAAGGAAGGTTGGTCGTCTTGATGCACCCGACGTATTATTTGGCCACCTACTTTTCCTTTTTTCGAGTGGATGGTGGATGCAGCCCACGTGTTTTTTCTGACATATGGCACACATCACCTTGGCGGAGTGATACATGAAGAAGTTGGCCGCCTCCAGCGTCCTGATGTAACGACCTAGCGACGGTCGCATCTTGGCCCGGACCGTGCCCCACAGCTTCCTCCGTATGTTGTCCAAGGCCAGGACGTTGGCCGGACTGTTCTTCTTCCTCTTGTCTCGTATGATCACCAGAGCCTGCATGTAGACGTTTGCCAGTTTGATGGCATTGTGTTTCTTGAGGAAGACCAGTGCCTCCTCGGATATGATCTTGAAGGTGCAGATCTCGAAGATGGCGTAGGGTATGGTGTCGAAGTTACGAGTGATGCTGTCGACGTAGTCGTCGGCAATGTTTTCGATGTCGTACTCGTTGTGGGGATCCGTCGCCCGGTCGTCTTCCATGAAAGTCTTGACCGAGAGCGGAATGTCCCAAGTGCTGGGGAACGTAATATTCGTCCTCTTCGTCCTCCTCCTCCCCTCCTCCTCCCGGCAGCACATCTTCCCCTTCTTCCACCGGCACCATCATGGGAGACTGCCACCGACCCTTGCCCGACGACCTCGTCGTCCTCTCCTTGGCAACGGGCAGATGATGAGTGATCGTCGTCTTGCTGCCGGAAGGTATGGCGATTGACGGCGGTTGCGACAATCCCCGCAGAGCCTAGCTCTTTCTTATCTCTTGCACGGACGCGCTAAGGTCCGACAAGAGAGAGCACAACAGCGACGTGACGCTGATCGACGTTTGATCGCCCACCTGTTGCAAGACCGCCGTCAGTTCTCGCCAGGTGGTCGAGATGTTGTTGTGGCGGTGGCAACATCATCGGCTGCTACTGTTGCAGCAACATCGGTGGCAGCTGTTGTGTGGAAGTCGACGTTGAGGACTGAACGTTGGTGCCAGAACGTTGTTGAAGAGTTGATTCAGTGCGCTTAAGTCGATGATAGAAACCGGGTCGTCGTCGATTCCCATTGCGTTGATGTGCTGGTCGATGGCTCCTCCCAGATTCATGAATTGGGAATCCGAGTCGTCGGTGACGGTACTGGTCAAATCGAAGAGGTCACTGGCACGACTCTGACCCATGGGATTGTATAGCTGATACTGTTGCTGTGGGAGTGTTAGTTGTTCGGCCGAACCAGCAGCAGTGGATGGCGTGCACACGTCGCCAGCAACGGGTGCGGTCATGTACTGCTGAATGTCTTGCTGGGCCTGACATTGGAACGCCTTTTCGATGGCGGCGGGATCGCTTTTATGTTCCGCACCAGTTTGAAATTGTCCTCCGAATACAGCGCTTCTGCAAAACTCGGTCCGTCGTCAAAAGAAGGAGTGAGGAAATAAGACTGTGTCGAAGACGACGAAGACGGGGGTGTGGCGTCGGGTATCCCATCCACGGCCGTTGCAGCCTCGTCCGACATCGCCACTTCTTCGGAGGTGGCAATCGGCGTATGAGGTTTGTCAACGGGTGGTGGTGGGACATCTTCTGGCTGCACCAGTGGTGATTCGTGCTCCGGTGGCTGTTGTTGTTCTGTTGTGAATAAGGGTGGGGTGGGTGGTTGCGGTTGGTCTCTTACCGGTGTTGATTCTATATTATGTGCTGGTTCTACCGAGGCGTCTTCTTTTTCCTCCACCGCTATTTCCTCCTGCTCTTCTTCCATCGCTTTTTCCTCCTCCTGCGTTGGTGTTGGCGGAGGAGGTGACGGCAGGAGAGACGCTACCACTTCCGATGGGGGAGTGGGAGGCATGACGTCCGGAACGTCGGGCGGAGGGTTGCAGGGCCGCGTGATCTCTCTAAGTATTTTGGACAGGTGCCTCGGCGGTGGCGACCTCTCTTTCTCTCCTTCTGGCTTCTTCTCCGCTGCCTTTTCTTCTTCTTCTGTTGGAGTCTTCGATCACTGCAACGTCTCGATGACGTTGGACAGCGTTTTGCGAGACCTCTGTCTGGTCGACGATCGCGAGCTCTGCAGGAGTGCGCGGCGGAACGTGACATCTTGACCTTCATATGGTCGAGCAGATCTTGCGAAGGAGGGTCTTCTCTGGGTAGCGGTGGTGGCGTGATCTCGCTTTCCGGAGAAGATAGGGCGGACGCTCCATGACTTCTTTCTGCTTCTCCTTCGTCGCCGTTTCCTTCGACGACGGGTCGGGTAGAGAAGAGCAGGGCAGGATGTCTTTGTCCACCACCTCGCGCACTCTCTTTCTCTTGGCCGACTTCAATCTGAAGGGTTTGGCTGGCGGCGACGGTCGCTTGACCGGCGTGTGCGGTGGTGGCGATTCGTCAGCCGCGCGCGCCCTTCTCTTGGTGGGCGTGGGCGGCCCGACTTCTGTTGTCACCTTGGGTGGAGTGGTGGCCACCACGATGGGTGAGATGATTTCGTCCTGCACGGGAGTCGGTGCCGTGCGAGGGGGACTGTTCGGCGGCGTGGCCACACGAGACGATCTAAGCGTCCTCCTCCGACGATGTCGACGACTGATGGACTTGATCAGGTCCAGTCGCCGCTGGGGATCATCGATGTCCCGCAGGATGATGGTGCCGGCGATGGCCACCCGCCCGCTCTGCGTGAAGGTCTGACCGCTCTCTTCGGCGAACCGCCCGAAGACTTTGGAGACGTCGCCCAGACGAGCGATGTTGGTGGAATTGACCGCCCTCATGTTGCTGGTATCACCGTACAGTGGCTCGCTTTGCATCGTCCACAGCCACAGCAGCACGTAGCCCAACATCTGACAGATATGCGTCGGATCGGCCACGTCGTTGGGTTGATTGGTGGAGCGAGCGTTTTCTTGATACATATTCAAGACGTCTCTGTCCACCCCTTCCACGCTGGTGACGAGGTGGTAGATCCTGTCGTCGATCCTGTGATGAGCCAACGCATTCTCGTCACATTGTCTGAAACAATCCAACACACTCGTACTTTCTGTTTTATGAAATATGTTGTCCGATATTAGTATGTTCCGTAATTCGGTTCTCTCGGCAATCATCGTATACCGGTTTGCTGCAGAACATAAACCATAAAAAGAAGATAAAACAAGGAATAATAATTCGTGCATGATCTTGTTGATTTGATGAAGATGTGGTCAGCCAAAAACGTTCTCGTGAATAAGAATATCTCTACAACATACAACATTTTTTGCAGCATCATTTTCAACACTTATACAGCATACAATGTTTTTGTAGCGTCTTGCCAACATTGAAACAACATACAAACTATTTTCAGTGTCATTTCAACGCATGGAGACGTGTCGGTGAAAGGCATACACGTAGTAATAACGTTGATCAAGGGGTTGCATGTTAAGATCAAAGCCACATTAATCGTCAGGTATATAAGTCTAAACACCACAGATCAAAGCCACAGTAATCATCAGGTATATAAGTCTAAACATTAAAGGAGTCTAAATGTATAGTTTTGGGATGAAATCTGACTTGCTCATCTAATTCCCATGTTTGGAACTACTACGATTAACAAATGATGACCTCAACACATACTTATTTTCTAATTCACGATGTTCAAACGAACATAAAGAATTTATGTACTTAGCTTGTGTAATATTCTGAATAAAAGCATTCTCAATGCGTAAATTGATAAACACAATCTTCTTTTGTTATATCATTTTATGTAAACTGTTAAAAATCAACAATACGTAGTAGAAGTTGAAAGGCGCAGTGACCATTCATTATCATATATACATAACATCACATTACTATCATCACAAAGTTCATTTTGACATCATTTATCACACATAACAGTTCATTTAAACACAAACCAGCATCATCCGAACGTCGGTACTTTCTAACTATTATCTAATCTATAAAAGATCATTTCAAAATTAATATACCATCAATGCAAAGGAAAAAACTATATCATAAATAATTTGAAATACATCAATATATATATATGCATACGTCTGAAAATTAAACCAAACAGTGTTAGAATTAGATTTTAGAGCTGTCAAATTTTTGTTCTTCCCTCGACGGGATTTGAACCCACACCATTGATACACTGCAGCACCATTCGCTTAGCCTTACGTCCAGCGCACTAGACCACTCGACCACATCCACTCCCTATATATATATAAATTAGACTTCTTTTTCACTCAGTGATAATCGTGGGTCTGCTCGATGTGGTCACCGCCCAATCCTCGATTAAGAAAAAACCTGATGCACGCTCTTTAAATACCCTGACAACTTGAAAAAACGGTTAAGTCTATTATTATTCAGTACCTTGAATAATTCGAAAATTAATACGCCGCACTGTACTTAAAATTCAATTTATAGATATATAAATAAATGTATGGGAAGTCCAGACAGTAAATTAGTTATTGGCAAAAGGGAAATAATCCAATTGATCTATATGTGGTTTAAGGTAAACAGAGTTATCTCCCATCTTATTAGCAAATTGTGGAAAAGATAAGCTATTGCGACTGGGCAGAAATCATTCACCCATATTGTTTTGATTCAGCGACAGGTTACATGTGATTGAAAAAGTGAAAAAAGGAATTTACATCTTGTTATCAAAGATGTGACGTTGTAGTCCTGTTTACCTTCCATAAATAGAAACCGGAAGACACGTCAAAAATAATGCGTGCGCTGTGGAAATCAAAATACAATGGATGATACGAAAACACATGACATACGAAAACACATACCGTGACGATGCGTAATCGAACTGTGAAAGTTTCAAAGTTAACACGATAGTTGCATTAAAATTGGGCAATGATCGAATACAACTTAACAAACAATTGATGTTATTCGACGATTAGGCATTACGACATAGATCAATAATATACATCGGTTATATTGTGTAATTAGGTCAGCTGAATACAGAAGCCGCAGAGGTTAAAGGTTATCACGAGTGACGGAAGTGAATTATGTAAAATATGGTCAACGTGTTATTGATAGGTAGCTCTCACATAAACAGACTTAGACAATATGTCAATGACTTTAATTTACAAAATTTCGGTTTAATCCAACCACAAGTATCAATGTATGGCATATCAGGCGGCCGGATAAAGAACAATCACCATTGTGGGTTATGGTCAAATGAAGTAACCAGAGTGGGGCCGGATCGTATTTTGGTGCAATTTGGAGGTAACGATCTCGATTGTGAAAATGCTAACGCACAGTCAGCAGAAGAAATAATCCTTAGGCTAATATCCATATGCAGTTTGTATCTATCCAGGCCCAATGTTGAGCATGTTACAATTTTACAGTTATTACCAAAACATGAGACAAGACACTGTCCTCCGGTTGTGTATAATAAGCTTGTGCGTCATGCAAACACTTATTTGAAGGAACAGATCCAAGCAGTTCCAGGCTTACATTTTTGGAATATTTACGGCGTAAAAAATAGTGCGGTTAACATATTCGTAGATAGTGTACATTTTAATCAAGATGGTTTCCTACAATATTACAGAAATGTCCGTGGTGCGATTGTCCAGTCTTTAGGTTATTGAAAATGAAATGTTTAAATTTGATATGAATATAAACAGCAAAATGTACATAGTTTCAAAAGTCATTGAACAATGTAGGGTTTGAAAACAGGATAACTTATGCTTGTACATGTTTATTTTTGTTATTTTAAATGTGTATTTCGTTTTATATTGATTTGGACACCTAAAAGCTAGTTGTATTAGGGCAATATTTAACTCTGCAATCAATATGCATGCACAATGATTACAACAATGGGTGTATCCATGTTCGTATGCAAATGTTCAATTTTATGCAATATTTACTTGCAAAACAAGAATCAGTATCCATGTTGAGATACAGGTCCATGCTAAGGGACAATACATAGGAAATGGTAACCATGTACGGTTACAGGTCCAGGTTAATAGGACCAAAAAAAAATGGATATTCATGTACGAATACAAGAGAATGGTCCGACTTAAAGGACACCAAATAAGAATTAGTAACCATGTACGGTTACAGGTCCAAATTAATTGGACCAGAAAAGATAGGTATCCATGTACGGATACATTAAACTGTAATACAAAGACTTAACAGCATGACAGTTATGTTTTGCATGCCAGTAGTTACTAAAATAGAAATGCATTAATAATTTAATCAAATATAGCACTGCACAACTTTAATCGCTGGTACAAAAATACATAATACATACAATTTGCCATGTCTCAAAAGTATATGTCTATCACAAGTAGGGATACAGACCTTATTGCAGATACATGTATACATAGTACATAATTATATGATACACATGTACATTGTACATTGTGCTTATCATGAAACATTACAAATGTACACCTTTATTTTTACTTTTAGAGAAATGCCTGCTCCACCTCGCAAGTCGAGACGGATATCTAAGAGAAAAGAAGTGATTCAAGAAAAACAAAGCTCAGATATACATACAAATGTCATTGGCAATACTGAGAACAGGGCCACAGCTCAGATGATTAAAGCACAAATTGAAGCGGTAATACCGGACATTACAAACTCTATAATAGCTGCTCTATCAGCTCATGGTTTGTTATTTCCAGGCAACAATATGGCCAATGTTACACAAACAATAAATACAGACAATATTGTGACATGCACTTCCAGTGGCTTAAATAGCAATGCGCTGTCAACTTCTGTTAGGAATGCAGACAATTCCAATGAGACATCACAGTAGGTCAATATATCTAATAACAATAATGCATCAACTGATACCAGTAGCTTGGAAAACAGTACTACTAGTATGACACAGCAATACAGTCAGCCATCATTCAGGAAATCGCTATTCTCTTGCACTGTGACACCGAATTGCACACAAGCTGGTACTTCACAACAAACCTCTGGTCTTTTTGGAGCACCAAATCAAACAGACACGCGTATTACTAGTGGCAATACATCGCAACAATCAGTTACGCAAGGAACTTTGCATGATAGTGTAGCAGGTACGACTTTTACTAACTCTAGTACTAGTCCTTATAATTTTACAGGGCAGAGCATTTCAAAACCTTTAGCTTTGAGAATTAGTCCTAAGGTAAAAAGCCAAATATGGTCAAATGAATATGTTGACTTGGGTTGTTTAATAAATACAACATTTTCCAAACAATGTTACACAATGGTAGAACCACCTGGAGGAGGTTTTGCTTTGGAAAAGAAAAACCCTCCAACATATCGATTTGATTCAGTGGCACACTGGCTTTCAGCTTTTTTTTGTCTTTGTCGGTATATACTGTGAGAAATATCCCCATGAAATAGGGTCCTTAATGAAATATGCTCATACGATTCAGAATTTGGCTAGACGTTCGTGTGACATTGCAGCATTTATGTATGACAAGACATTACGTCAACGGCGGGAAACTGCTTTGGTATGTTTACCATGGGACCAGGTTAATTCCGAGCTTTACGGTGATGCTATGCATCTTGGGTTACAAATTAAACTAAATCTGAATGGTAAACTACTCTCAACTAAAACTATGCCCAAAGCATTTCAGAGACCGCCCTTTCCAAACATAACCATCCCCATCTTTGATGGTTGTTATCTATTTTGTACATAATTTTGTATTTTAGTTGTTTTTTGTTCTGTCACCAAATATTTGATTGCCTTCAGTAATATGAATTTTGATTGTTCAATGGTGAATACATATTGTGAACTTTGATCGTCATTTAATAAAAAAATGACCTTTTCAATTCAAA
Source organism: Bathymodiolus brooksi (assembly GCA_963680875.1). Classification (NCBI taxonomy): domain Eukaryota; kingdom Metazoa; phylum Mollusca; class Bivalvia; order Mytilida; family Modiolidae; genus Bathymodiolus; species Bathymodiolus brooksi. Next base: position 80,303,222 of record OY804585.1, on the reverse strand, counting down.
CGAATTCTTCATTAATTCCAGCCAACCATCAAACGGAGCACAACATAGATATATAAATAAATTTATGGCAAGTCCAAACAGTAAATTAGTTATTGGCAAAAGGGAAATAATCCAATTGATCTATATGTGGTTTAAGGTAAACAGAGTCATCTCCCATCTTATTAGCAAGTTGTGGAAAAGATAACCTATTGCAGCTGCGCAGAATTCATTCACCCATATTGGTTTGATTCAGCGACAGGTTACATGTGATTGAAAAATGAAAAAAGGAATTTACATCTTGTTACCCACCCTCCCACCACTCAACAAACTACCTGAGAATTTGTATTGTATTTGAACACATCTTTGTGTTTTATCTACATTTTGTAATTGTATGTTGTACAAGTTTTAGGTTTCCTATTTTTATGGTCGTATAATTTGATATTTTATGCATAACCATCTCTTTTTGATGGTGGTTATCTGCGCATAACCATCCCCATCTTTGATGGTTGTTATCTATTTTGTACATAATTTTGTATTTTAGTTGTTTTCTGTTCTGTCTCCAAATATTTGATTGTCTTCAGTAATATGAATTTTGATTGTTCAATGATGACTACATATTGTGAATTTTGATCGTCATTTAATAATAAAATGACCTTTTCAATTCAAACGAATTCTTCATTAATTCCAGGCAACCATCAAACGGAGCACAACAAGGTCCCTCTCTTATCTTGACATAAATATAGTTATGTTCTAATTCACGATGTCCCAACGAACATATCGAATTTATGTACTTAACTTGTGTAATTTCCTGAATAAAATCATTCTCAATGAGTAAATTGATAAACAAATTTTCTTTTGTTATATCTTTTTTTGTAAACTGTTAAGCATCAACAATACGTAGTAGATGTTGAAAGGCGCAGTGACCATTTCGAAGTACAAAGAAAGAAATGCTTGTAGTAATTAATTTCCAAGATTTTTTAAAACTGACAAACGCTTTTGAATGTCATCTAATACGTAACCATCTTTAGCTTGTTCAGATTTCCAGCGCCCATGTATTTTAAAAAGACGATCTGATACTCCGCAACTGTAAGCTGCAGTTGCACCGCCTGATCGAAGACTATGTAAGCCGAAGTCTACAGCTTTTAAACCAATTGAACCCAGAGATTCTTTTAAAATATTTAATGGACATTGAAGACTATCTAGTTTCGAAATGACTACATTTTTGCCATTTCTGTAACAATCTGTTTTGCTTTTTACAATGAAAATATTCACGTAATCTTCATAAAATGTAATGTTGTTTGCCTTAATATTGCTCAGCTCATTGTATCTTAAAAACCCAGTGTAAGAAATGGCAAGCATAGCCAACACCCTTAAATCCTTCAATGTTCTATTTTCGGTGTTGTATCATCTCTGCAGGAGTTATTGGTTTTTTCTTCTTAATCGGCCGACACAATTTTCTTTTTGATGCTTCGACAATATTTTTAATCACTTCGGAAATACAAGGATCTGGTACGCCTGCCATTTGATGAACCCATTTTATACTGTAAAAATCACTTTCGACAGAACTAAAGTGGTTCGCTGTTTCCATTAAATGTTGTTAATAAAGATCAACATGTAGTTCAGTGCAAAGAAGAGTGGTAGTAATTTCTTTATATGTGTCTGCCCAGTTGACAAAAGGCCTAAAGCGCACAACATACTTCTTAGCCGTCGTCTTAGCTCTCTAGTCTACGACCGATTTAATCAAATTGCTAAAAAGTTACTTTAGTTCTGTGTGAGTAACTTGTCTTGTCTGTCTCCACAATCCAACATTGAAAATTTTCTACAAAATCAAAAGAAATTGGATCTTACAAGCTCTCTAATACAATCATTATGATAATTTATGTTAATGATTTGATTTCAGTCGTCTTTTAAATTTAAAATTGAAAATATACATCTAGTCATTACCTGTGTTACATAACCTAGTGCAGGTGACATGGCAATTATTTTACCACAAACCTTAGCTAATGTTCTGACTTTAATTGCAGTTGAATTTTCTAATAAGGGTATTATCAATTCGTACAAGTCTGAAAGCTTTCTATCAGGGACAGATAATAAGCACTGTTTTAGATCCCAACGAAATCTAGCCATTCCAACTGTTGTGATGGAGCTCATACACATTTATCTTTATTTGGTACCAAACCTGACAGAATTATGTCCTTCTTAACAATGTCAGAGTGTTTACTACACATCCCCTGATCTTCTGCTACACAAAAACCGTCATCCAAGTACAATACCACTTGAATGCTGTTTCTGCGCCAATGAGTTACTAAAGGCCTAAGTACTTTAGAAAATATCTAGGAGCTTGATTGAAGATCGAAAGGTAACACGGTAAAAACAAAATATTTTTCAATATTATTGAATTTCCAAGCGAAACCTAAATACGTTTGATGCAAAGGAAAAATATCTATATGATGATAACCTGACTTAAGATCAAAAATAAAACCGAAACTATCAATTTGCATGTATTGTTTTGCTGTTCTCCAAGCTTCAAACTTTATTTTGTATTGTACGTCTTGTTTATTTACATATCTTAAATCTAAGATAAGCCTCACCTTATCTTTACCGTTAACTGCTATTGTTAATGGATTCACTACGTGCGGTGCACTCGATACCCCACGAACCAGACCGTCAGAAATTAACTCTGAAATTGCATTTTCAACACAAATGGTAAGTACATTTACAGATTTGTTGTTGTTTAAAAATACTGATTTTGGTTCATGTAATAAAGGAATTGTATAACCTTCATAGATCATATCTAAGATAAAATCAGATGTTCCAATTTTTTGCCAAAAATGAACAGAATTTTCTAAGCGCCCTTTTACATTAATATTTGTTTTCCCGATTTCATATTCATTAAAAGCGTCAATATTATTACAACATTGTACCTTAGAAGTGTCAGAATATGCTTCTTTAAACATGAGCTCCTCTGGAAGATCCTGGTCTGCTAAATCCGACAGGTTTGCTGCATTCCTTGGCCCAGTGTTCGAATATTCCACAGTTGTGGCAGTTGTCAATCGATTTGGAGATGTTGTGATGTTGGAGATCTTTCTGCTGCACGACAGGGCTGTATCTGGTAGCTACGAGATGAGATAGAACCTCTGCCATTATGTGTAGTTTGTGTAATCGCTCCGGCTGCTTCCGCTGGTGGTTTTTGCCACGTTGAGTATCCTCTTTCTTGGACGTTTTAATCTTCTTCACGGCTCTGTTTTCTGCGACTCTGATTCTTTTTTCGTCTTCCGAGTCACTAGCAACTTCGTCTGATAAATACTCGTCAACGGTTTTCCACCCTCCTTCTGACTTATCTGCGATTCGTATCAACTTGTTCCTCTTCTTGAGAACGGCCAACGAATCCTCCAATAACCTTACGCTTTTCGTACATTGTTTCTTCCCAGTTCTGATAGCACCACGTTGATATTGCCTGAAATCTCTGCATTCAGCTCGAACTACAATTGGTTACCTTTAAATCTAAAAGACGGCTCGGCCTTATTTGCTAAATGAACCGCCCTGTCGTTCAAATTGTTCTCTATTCGCGACAACTTCTCGTTCATATATGTCTTTAGCAACGAAAACAGGTTTGCATTCGTAACTTTCTCAGTGGATTTGGTAGACTGCTTGGAATTGGTATTGAACGAATCTTCTTCCAACAATTCTCTGTCCGACATCTCGACAAAATTCAGCTTCTTTTTAACTCAGAGATAATCGTGGGTTTGCTCGATGTGGTCACCGCCCAATCCTCGATAAAGAAAAAACCTGATGCACGCTCTTTAAATACCCTGACAACTTAAATCTATTATTATTCAGTAACTTGAATAATTCGAAAATTAATACGCCACACTGTACATAAATATATTTCTTGAATGTTCAAAACGTTGCTTGTATGCAGTCATCATCGGTTTCTCTCGATATGTTACAAATTAAACATGATTTGGGAAGGAGAGTAGCCAAAAGGCTGTTAACTCAACCACTGTAAATGAATTGTTCATGTCATTGACGGAGCAGTGGACTCACATGGGGTATATGTGCTTAGGGCCGATTCCAACATTATTTCTTATATGGTTTCGATCAGTTTTTAATGGTGCAGTTTTTTAAACGGAATATCCAGTGAAAACCACGGACCTGCCACAAATCACTGACAAGCTGAGATTGTATAATGAGAGAGAACCCAATTCACAGTTTTAATCTTGGTTGTCATTGACTACATGGGTAGATGTAAATCCAACTATAACACGACCCTGAAATTACATGTCACATGTCGAAGTAGTAACTCGAAGTGTTGTCGTTGAGTAGATTGCATCCAGCTAAGAACGGAATATTCCAGATACTGATTTTCCATTTTCTGATTTCTGTTCTTTCATGTGCGCTATGACGTCAAAACACTATGTGAATTGTTTTTTTTCTCCAGGTTTGCAGGTTTTTTTTTCAGTATTCCATGTGTCTGTAGTCTTCGATGTTGTGTTTTGTAGATAATTGTTTGTCCTATTGTCTTTTTTCTTTTGACCATTGTTTTATCTGTTCTTCGATGTACGGGTTCTGATTACCACTTTGATATCTTCAAGTTTTTCAGAACGAGTTTATGTTCAATGTTCATAGTATGATTTGACAATGTGCTATGCATAGAAGTTTTTCTTTATGTTGTGCATTTTTAAAATGTCTCAGTATATTATGTAAAAAGAAAAACGATTGAATATGAATTTGGGTAAATTATAGAGAAACTCTTTCAACGAACTCCAGATGAATGTTATTCCAGAAACCCACCGTGTGCCCTGAATTAAATATCTATTTTTTTTTATTACAAGTAGACAGAAAAATAAAGAAATTAAAACCGTTGTAGGGGGTTCATATTTTATCTATGTTATTTGTAATATTTAGGTATACTGATGTCCGCCACGATTTCAATATAGCATGATTGTAACAAACTTCATTTTTAGTTTGATTTATCTCCCTTAGGCCATATAGATATAGTGGTTCAGGTAAATTACAGGTGTTATTTTTAGGTAGTATTTTTAGAGTTGTTTGGCAGGTTTAAATAGTGGTTGGACAAGTCAGGCACACCTTGAGTCTGTGCAGATTTAAGTTTTGAGCTGGAAAAGTGTGGTTGAGAAACTTCAGTTGTGAAATGGCAGATGATATTGTAAATGGAGATGGCCAAGCATAGAAATGTCAGAACAGGACATTTAGGTCATATTTCTGTACAGAGCAATTCATATTTCACACCCAGGTAAGAGGTTTTCCATGTCCCTTTTTTCGGTTGTCGTTTTGTCAATTTCATCTAATGGCGTGTCGTGAACTCGAATTTGTATTGTATCGTGGTTATTTTGAAATAAAGGTTTATTGTATTCTCGAAATGGGTTTTTCCTTTCACAGGGGATTGGTTTATGGTGTTTGATGATGAGTTTATGAATGTGTTTGGAGCCACATGATTGTTGGTGATGTTATGAGCCACGCCTTAGAGTATATTGAGATTGGAAATAGTTGAGTTTTCCATTAGAAGTTGTTTATTTGGGAAGTGGAACACATAAAAAGTCAGTGTTATATAAATAGTTAAAATTCAGTTTTGAGGACTTCCTTGGAAGAGGCCATTGTCACGGATTCACACATACGGTAGGTATTTATTTGTGAACTACAAATACTATTATAAAGTCATAGTAGAAATGAGTTATAGATTTTTAACATATTACATACAAAGAGTACTAAAAAGAGGTGTTTTATACCTTTATTGAATATTAAGAATATTTCAATGTCGTTGAAGTAGATAAAACTTTATAAAAGGAAATTACTAACTGTTTTTGCATATTGAAACCGTTTCGAACATTATATTAGAAAAGGGAACTAACTTCACTGTGGAACATTAATATTTGGAAGGGGAGATAACTGTGAAAACGACTGTGATGTCTAGAAGAACATTTATATATTTATCTAGAGACAGAGAAGCTATATTCATATTTGAAATGTTTACTATTTAATTGGTAAGGATTTTTTTTATGTATTTGTCCTAAATGTTGTTTATTTTTTTATTATAATTTTGGTTGATTCATTGATTTGGTAGAGCTAGAGTGAGTTAGAGAGACAATATCTATATTTATGATCATTTGTTGTTTTCTTTATTTTACATGTGTATTTTCAGTTTTATTTTCTTTTTTGTTTGTTTAGTTTATTTTGTTTATTTGGTGTGGATGTTAATAAAACATTATAATTTTTACACCATTCTCAACCTCATTGGCAAATCCAGCAAATATTTGTGTAAGAACCCAGAAGTGATTTATCACTCCATTACAATGATGTTTGTGTCGCTTTTGGGGAGGGGGGTGTCATGTTGCTCAATCTTTACTGTTACGTACTACTTTGTATTAATAAAGAAAATAAAACAGTTGTACAGGGTTCATGTTCTATCTATGTTATTTGTATTAATTACGCATACTCAGGGGGACCAACCGGTTAATCGAGAAAAGCCGTTCGTGTACGATTGCTAATCGGGTTTTTTGATTCGTGTACGATTATTTAGAGCATTCGGACATGATTCCTTGACGGTAAGCCTCAATTATTACTAATTAAGGAAACAATTATTAATTATCTCTTCGCAGTTCCCTTCCTTTATTGTATATCTTTGATGGTGTATGCTCCAAAACTTTCGTTGATATAAACCTTGCGTGAAATGTGGTCAGAAAGTCTAAAAAGCATTGCATCAAAATGTCACAAGAACTATAATATTCCTATATTCACACATTTACACTTTTTTATGACTGAAACATCACTTTAATGGAAACATTCTTCTATATTGGAGTGGTTAAAAGACCTTTTTCACAAAAAATGCAAAAAATGACGGGAAAATTATATTTTTTTTATTTTTTTGTTCGTGAACGAACAGGTTAAACATTTCTTGTTCGTGATCGATGTTCGTGAACGATTACTCAATATAAGATACTTGCATTTTCCTTAGCAATTTAAATGAATTATTTTCTAATGTTGCTTTAAGTGTGTCTCATGAAATATGAGCGCGGCAAGATATAATTTGCGGTGCTTTGCGTCATCGAAAACCTATTTCTAAGTAATTACTAATAGACATGCATGACTATATTTTTATGTACTATTCTTTGTAAGAATCAGGCAACACCAATTGTAAGTACACATCCATCTTAAGAAAATATTATTTTGAGTACTGAAACACATTCGACCTCAAACTAGAACTGTAAGCCAAAGGCTAAATAATACTCCCCACACACAGCAAATTCCACGAAAAGGTCAATTACTGGAACAATCATAATAAAGTACGGGAACATTTTGTTATATACATTTTCCACCTTAAATACACTTGAATTGTATTTTCTCGTATGGCCTAATAGGCCAGATTTGCTTGCGAAAATAACTGGGTTAGGGCACTCTGTGCAGGAATATCTGAACTCGTTTGTGTTCTTTTAATCCTTCAGATGTGGAAAACACTTCTCCACAGTGGCATGCCTTTGGATCCTGGTGTGTTTCACTGTGTCGTGCAAAATTGTGGTTGGTTGAATATGTTTTTCCACAAGTGGAACACACAAAAGCCATAGTCTGCAAAAATGTTATTACATCGTACACGACCATATTTTTCAATAACACATTCGTTCACGAACAAAAAAATTGGAAATATGCAAAAAGGAAACTATATCTTTGCTTAAGTTAAGAATTCTCACGAAAAGTAAGTATTTTATTAGAAAATTTGCGTTTTTTGCTTGAAAATGGAAACTCTGAAAACAAAAAATAGTGACATCTACGTTTCTGACCAAATTATTGAAAAATGAAAGTCTGTTATGAAGTTTACTCTTTCGAATTAAATTTATTAATTATTCATTTAAGGAACTACGAAGACTTTTTTTGCTTTATGCTTATATTTACAAAAGAATATTGAAATTTGGTGTCGTACCTTACTTTTAAAAACCAGACATATCGTACACGAACTAGTAACCGAATCGTTCACGAATCAAAAAACCCGATTAACAATCGTACAAGAACGACTTTTCTCGATTAACCGGTTAGTCCCCCCGATACTTGTGTCCGCCACGATTTCAATATCACATGATGTTTGTGTCGTTCAGAAGTAGCACTACGGGTGTCACCAATGGAGCAGGAACTGTTTACCGGTCTGGAGCATCCGCGTTCACCTACGTATTTTTACTTTTTTGGAGAGGGTGGACGGTTCATGTTGCTCAATCTTTACTGGTCCTTAGTATTTTGTAGATCATGATTGTTCTTTTGGTCATTGTATTGTCTGTCCTTCTGTGATTTGCAGCTTTTAATTATCCCTTTGGTATCTTCAAACAGTCCAACACTGATATAAAGTCGACATAACTGACATATTATTGAAAGTGGCGTTAAACACCATAACCCTGATATAAAGTAAACCACACATTGACCGAAAACAAGAGACAAACAATTACTCCTTTACAGCTAGTAGTAATAGACAGTCTTGTCAATCCAAAGTGTTTCGATAACACATTGGTGTATTGTCGCGGATTAAAGTAATAAAATTAGTCCCCACCTGCCTTGTGAGCTTTTTTTTGCACAATTCAGTGAAAAGAGTACATTGTGTTTAACAAAAATGGTCAATAATTAGGTTCTTATATTAGGTTGTTACTATTTTTAGGTTGAAGTAAGCCATGACTTCAAACATTATTACACCAAGCAATACAAAGGCGTAATGTCTGAAGATTTGTAAATGTCATAAAACTAGCTTAGCCCCGCCACTTTTTATTGAAGTGCATGTATCAAGCAAGGAAAGTGGGCACTCATGTATTCAAACCTGTATTAAGGGGTCACCTTTGAGACAAAGGAAAGGTGACATTATAAGACAGGTGACCTCTTAAAAGAGGTTCAATTCATATGGATTTTTCTATGACAGGTCAACAAAAAGATGACCTTTTAATAGAGGCGACTGCATGGACAGGTTTGACAGTATTTGTGTGTCTATTAGGATACGGTAACATTCCTCTGGTCTATTAGGATACGGTAATATTCATATTGTGTATTAGGATACGGTAAGGGGCATTGATTTTCCTTATCTACATTTTTTTCTATTGGACAGTGTGGTATATTTTTGTTTTTCTAGATTTTGGAATTGTTCCGACAGTGTGGTATATTTTTGTTTTTCTAGATTTTGGAATTGTTCCGACAGTGTGGTATATTTTTGTTTTTCTAGATTTTGGAATTGTTCCGACAGTGTGGTATATTTTTGTTTTTCTAGATTTTGGAATTGTTCCGACAGTGTAGTATATTTTTGTTTTTCTAGATTTTGGAATTGTTCCGACAGTGTGGTATATTTTTTGTTTTTCTAGATTTTGGAATTGTTTCGACAGTGGTATATTTTTGTTTTTCTAGATTTTGGAATTGTTCCGACAGTGTGGTATATTTTTGTTTTTCTAGATTTTGGAGTTGTTCCGACAGTGTGGTATATTTTTGTTTTTTTAGATTTTGGAATTGTTCCGACAGTGTAGTATATTTTTGTTTTTCTAGATTTTGGAATTGTTCCGACAGTGTGGTATATTTTTGTTTTTCTAGATTTTGGAGTTGTTCCGACAGTGTGGTATATTTTTGTTTTTCTAGATTTTGGAATTGTTCCGACAGTGTGGTATATTTTTGTTTTTCTAGATTTTAGAATTGTTCCGACAGTGTGGTATATATTTGTTTTTCATTTTACTACCATTAGAATCAGACATTCAGATGTGTATCTATTATAGACATTCATTAACTGCACACCTCTCTGGTAATCGTAATATGTCAAAAGTTTGCTTATGGGTATGCCACCCATAAACCAACCTTTGACATACTACGATTTAACTTCGTTCCTGACAAGATTTCAGCTATATCCTGGTATTGTTTTATTCATCTCTCCTGCCTGTTCTCAGAGAGAGTTATGGTTCCAAAGCAGCTATCTGAGAACTACATAGCTTTGACTTATGGGAACAACGTGTTGTGTAATGCAACGTAAAATTATTTTATTGGTAAGTTATAATACATTTACTATAAACAACATGGCAACATTACAGTGAATATATCTATACATAACACATAATAGGACATTACAAAAAACTAAAAAGATGTGCAGCACGGACCCCACCATAAAAGCGGGTGTGAATTCCTATGATCGCGAAGGGTAAATACATTTAGTATAAAAAACATTAACATTACATTAAATATACTCTTCAAAAAAAGAAACGCATAGCTCATTTTACACCATTTTTTTATTTTAACGAGATTGCTGTTTCAATAAATGTACATGATTTGAATGTCATTATGTGAGGACAAAAGAATTTTACTATGGGTTTTAAATGCCGGGTCAATTATTGTGACTAGTCATGCTTTTGGTCAAAATTTGTTTTCGCTTGATTGCACCAGGATGCACGAGTTTGAAAACTTTGCACGCTTTTTACATGAAACCCTAACCTAGGGCCTATAAAATCCAAGGATTTTCATTTACAAAATCATGTGCACATGTAGACACTGAACGATCCAACTCATGCCACGTCTTAACGAAGACCAACGCAACAACGTTATCGGCCGGTTACAAGCAGGTGAAACCCAGACACATGTATCCAGGGTGCTGAATGTTTCCCAGAGTAACATCTCTCGCCATTGGGATAGATACCAACAGCAAGGCTCAACACATGACCGCCCACGGTCAGGACGACCAAGAGTGACAACACCTGCTCAGGATCGTCATATCCGGTTAAGTCATTTGCGGGACAGGTTCACAACTGCGACATCTACTGCATCATCAATTCCTGGACAATGTAAAATTTCAGACCAGACAGTCCGTAACCGCCTACGTGAAGCCGGAATAAGAGCAAGACGTCCAGTTAAAGCTGTTGTTTTGACCCGCCGACACCGTCAAGTCCGACTTCAGTGGGTTCGGACACATAGAGTATGGCCACAGCAACGCTGGAGAACAGTTTGGTTCAGCGACGAGTCGCGGTTCCTGTTGAAACGATGCGATGGAAGAGCTAGAGTATAACGACGACGAAATGAGCGCTTTGCCAATAACTGTATTCAAGAAGTCGACAGATTCGGAGGTGGGAGTGTAATGATGTGGGCTGCAATATCGCATACTGGAAAGACAGCGTTGGTGCACATTCCAGGGAATTTGACAGCCCATCGTTACTGTGATCAAATTCTGCAGCCGCATGTTCTACCGTTAATGCAGCAGAATGGTGCAAGATTTCAACATGACAATGCCCGACCCCACACTGCAAGAATTACAACAGCATTACTCACGAATTCTAACGTTGCGGTGCTTCCTTGGCCGTCCAAATCTCCCGATCTCAATCCAATTGACCATCTTTGGGACGACTTAGACAGACGCGTTCGCCAAAGACAACCACAGCCTCAATCTTTACAACAACTGGTGAATGCGTTACAAGATGAGTGGAACAACATCACGCAACAAGCGATTCGAACTCTGATTTCGTCAATGGGCCGGCGCTGTCAGGCTGTTATTGATTCCCGTGGTGGACATACGAGATATTGAACTGTAGTGACCTTGAACTTTAAATGTGCAATGAATTTAACAAGAAAATGAACATTTTAATTGTGTTTGTAGTTCTGATTTCTTGATTGATTAATTAAACATTGCTTTACTTGAAATTTGTTTGTTTCTATATTGCCCTAAAATTTCACTTTGCGTTTCATTTTTTTAAGAGCATATATAAATAACGTACAACTATAGGATATGTTACTCTGTCTATTAGGATACGGTAACATTCATCTTGTCTATTAGGATACGGTAACATTCATCTGGTATATTAGGATACGGTAACATTCATCTGGTATATTAGGATACGGTAACATTCATCCTGACTATTAGGATACGGTAACATTCATATTGTCTATTAGGATACGGTAATATTCATATTGTCTATTAGAATACGGCAACATTCATATTATCTATTATGATACGGTAACATTCATTTTGTCTATTAGGATACGGTAACATTCATCTTGTCTATTATGATACGGTAATATTCATTTTGTCTATTAGGATACGGTAACATTCATTTTGCCTATTAGGATACGGTAATATTCATTTTGTCTATTAGGATACGGTAATATTCATATTGTCTATTAGGATACGGCAACATCCATATTATATATTAGGATACGGTAACATTCCTCTGGTCTATTAGGATACGGTAATATTCATATTGTGTATTAGGATACGGTAACATTCATCTGGTCTATTAGGATACGTAACATTCATCTGGTCTATTAGGATACGGTAACATTCATCTGTTCTATTAGGATACGGTAACATTCATCTGGTCTATTAGGATACAGTAACATTCATCTGGTCTATTAGGATACGGTCACATTGATCTGGTCTATTAGGATACGGTAACATTCATCTGGGCTATTAGGATACAGTAACATTCATCTGGTCTATTAGGATGCGGTAACATTCATCTGGTCTATTAGGATGCGGTAACATTCATCTGGTCTATTAAGATACGGTAACATTCATCTGGTGTATTAGGATACTGTAACATTCATCTGGTCTATTAGGATACGGCAACATTCATCTGGTCTATTAGGATACGGTCACATTGATCTTGTCTATTAGGATACGGTAACATTCATCTGGTCTACTAGAATACGGTAACATTCATCTAGTCTATTAGGATACGGTAACATTCATCTGGTCTATTGGGATACGGTAACATTCATCTGGTATATTAGGATACTGTCACATTGATCTTGTCTATTAGGATACGGTAACATTCATCTGGTCTATTAGGATACGGTAACATTCATCTGGTCTATTAGGATACTGTAACATTCATCTGGTCTATTAGGATACGGTAACATTCATCTGGTCTATTAGGATATGGTAACATTCATCTGGTCTATTGGGATACGGCCACATTCATCTGGTCTATTAGGATACGGTAACATTCATCTGGTCTTTTAGGATACGGTAACATTCATCTGGTCTATTAGGATACGGTAACATTAATCTGGTCTATTAGGATATGGTAACATTCAGCTGGTCTATTAAGATAAAGTAACATTCATCTGGTCTATTAGGATACGCTAACATTCATCTGGTCTATTAGGATACGGTAACATTCATCTGGTCTATTAGGATACGGTAACATTCATCTGGTTTATTAGGATACAGCAACATTCATCTGGTCTATTAGGATACGGTAACATTCATCTGGTCTATTAGGATAGGGTAACATTCATCTGGTCTATTAGGATACGGTAACATGCATCTGGTCTATTAGGATACAGTAACATTCATCTGGTCTATTAGGATACGGTAACATTCATCTGGTCTATTAGGATACTGTAACATTCATCTGGTCTTTTAGGATACGGTCACATTGATCTTGTCTATTAGAATACGGTCACATTCATCTGGTCTATTAGAATACGGTCATATTCATCTGGTCTATTAGGATACGGTAACATTCATCTGGTCTATTAGGATACTGTAACATTCATCTGGTATATTAGGATACGGTAACATTCATCTGGTCTATTAGGATACGGTAACATTCATCTGCTCTATTAGGATACGGTAACAATCATCTGGTCTATTAGGATACGGTAACATTCATCTGGCCTATTAGGATACGTCACATTGATCTTGTCTATTAGAATACGGTCACATTCATCTGGTCTATTAGGATACCGTAACATTCATCTGGTCTATTAGGATACGGTCACATTGATCTTGTCTATTAGAATATGGTCACATTCATCTGTTCTATTAGGATACGGTAGCATTCATCTGGTCTATTAGGATACGGTAACATTCATCTGTTCTATTAGGATACGTTAACATTCATCTGGTCTATTAGGATACGGTAACATTCATATGGTCTACTAGGTTACGGTCACATAGATCTGGTCTATTAGGATACGGTAACATTCATCTGGTCTATTAGGATACGGTAACATTCATCTGGTCTATTAGGATGCGGTAACATTCATCTGGTCTATTAAGATACGGTAACATTCATCTGGTGTATTAGGATACGGTAACATTCATCTGATCTATTAGGATACGGCAACATTCATCTGGTCTATTAAGATACGGTCACATTGATCCTGTCTATTATGATACGGTAACATTCATCTGCTCTACTAGAATACGGTAACATTCATCTAGTCTATTAGGATACGGTAACATTCATCTGGTCTATTAGGATACGGTAACATTCATCTGGTCTATTAGGATACTGTAACATTCATCTGGTCTATTAGGATACGGTAACATTCATCTGGTTTATTAGGATACGGTAACATTCATCTGGTCAATTAGGATACTGTAACATTCAGCTGGTCTATTAGGATACGGTAATATTCATCTGGTCTATTAGGATATGGCAACATTCATCTGGTCTATTAGGATACAGTAATATTCATCTGGTCTATTTGGATACGGCCTAATTCATCTTTTCTATTAGGATACGGTAACATTCATCTGGTCTATCAGGATACGGTAACATTCAACTGGTCTATTAGGATACGGTAACATTCATCTGGTCTATTAAGATATGGTAACATTCATCTGGTCTATTAGGATAAAGTAACATTCATCTGGTCTATTAGGATACGGTAACATTCATCTGGTCTATTAGGATACAGTAACATTCATCTGGTCTATTAGGATACGGTAACATTCATCTGGTCTATTAGGATACGGTAACATTCATCTGGTCTATTATGATACGGTAACATTCATCTGGTCTATTAAGATACGGTAACATTCATCTGGTCTATTAGGATACGGTAACATTCATCTGGTCTATTAGGATACGGTAACATTCATCTGGTCTATTAGGATACGGTAACATTCATCTGGTCAATTAGGATACGGTAACATGCATCTGTCTATTAGGATACGTTAACATTCATCTGATCTATTAGGATACAGTAACATTCATCTGGTCTATTAGGATACGGTAACATTCATCTGATCTATTAGGATACGGTAACATTTTATGGTCTATTAGGATACGGTCACATTGATCTTGTCTATTAGAATACGGTCACATTCATCTGGTCTATTAGGATACAGTAACATTCATCTGGTCTATTAGGATATGGTAACATTCATCTGCTCATCCTACGGTAACATTCATCTGGTCTATTAGGATACGGTAACATTCATCTGGTCTATTAGGATACGGTAACATTCATGTGGCCTATTAGGATACGGTCACATTGATCTTGTCTATTAGAATACGGTCACATTCATCTGGTCTATTAGGATACGGTAACATTCATCTGGTCTATTAGGATACGGTCACATTGATCTTGTCTATTAGAATATGGTCACATTCATCTGTTCTATTAGGATACGGTAGCATTCATCTGGTATATTAGGATACGGTAACATTCATCTGGTATATTAGGATACGGTAACATTCATCTGGTCTATTAGGATACGGTCACATTCATCTTGTCTATTAGAATACGGTCACATTCATATGGTCTATTAGGATACGGTAACATTCATCTGGTCTATTAGGATACGGTCACATTGATCTTGTCTATTAGAATATGGTCACATTCATCTGTTCTATTAGGATACGGTAGCATTCATCTGGTCTATTAGGATACGGTAACATTCATCTGTTCTATTAGGATACAGTAACATTCATATGGTCTACTAGTATACGGTCACATAGATCTGGTCTATTAGGATACGGTAACATTCATCTGGTCTATTAGGATACGGTAACATTCATCTGGTCTATTAGGATGCGGTAACATTCATCTGGTCTATTAGGATGCGGTAACATTCATCTGGTCTATTAAGATACGGTAACAATCATCTGGTATATTAGGATACGGTAACATTCATCTGATCTATTAGGATACGGCAACATTCATCTGGCCTATTAAGATACGGTCACATTGATCCTGTCTATTATGATACGGTAACATTCATCTGCTCTACTAGAATACGGTAACATTCATCTAGTCTATTAGGATACGGTAACATTCATCTGGTCTATTAGGATACGGTAACATTCATCTGGTCTATTAGGATACTGTAACATTCATCTGGTCTATTAGGATACGGTAACATTCATCTGGTTTATTAGGATACGGTATCATTCATCTGGTCTATTAGGATACTGTAACATTCATCTGGTCTATTATGATACGGTAACATTCATCTGGTCTATTAGGATATGGTAACATTCATCTGGTCTATTAGGATACAGTAACATTCATCTGGTCTATTTGGATACGGCCACATTCATCTGGTCTATTAATATACGGTAACATTCATCTGGTCTATCAGGATACGGTAACATTCATCTGGTCTATTAGGATACGGTAACATTCATCTGGTCTATTAAGATATGGTAACATTCAGCTGGTCTATTAGGATACTGTAACATTCATCTGGTCTATTAGGATACGGTCACATTGATCTTGTCTATTAGGATACGGTCATATTCATCTGCTCCATTAGGATACGGTAACATTCATCTGGTCTATTAGGATACGGTAACATTCATCTGGTCTATTAGGATATGGTAACATTCATCTGGTCTATTAGGATACGGTAACATTCATCTAGTCTATTAGGATACGGTAACATTCATCTGGTCTATTGGGACACGGTAACATTCATCTGGCCTATTAGGATACGGTAACATTCATCTGGCCTATTAGGATACGGTCACATTGATATTGTCTATTAGAATACGGTCACATTCATCTGGTCTATTAGGATACTGTAACATTCATCTGGTCTATTAGGATACGGTAACATTCATCTGGTCTATTAGGATACGGTCACATTCATCTGCTCTATTAGGATACGGTAACATTCATCTGGTCTATTAGGATACGGTAACATTCATCTGGTCTATTAGGATACGGTAACATTCATCTGGCCTATTAGGATACGGTCACATTGCTCTTGTCTATTAGAATACGGTCACATTCATCTGGTCTATTAGGATACGGTAACATTCATCTGGTCTATTAGGATACGGTCACATTGATCTTGTCTATTAGAATATGGTCACATTCATCTGTTCTATTAAGATACGGTAGCATTCATCTGGTCTATTAGGATACGGTAACATTCATCTGTTCTATTAGGATACGTTAACATTCATCTGGTCTATTAGGATACAGTAACATTCATATGGTCTACTAGGTTACGGTCACATAGATCTGGTCTATTAGGATACGGTAACATTCATCTGGTCTATTAGGATACGGTAACATTCATCTGGTCTATTAGGATGCGGTAACATTCATCTGGTCTATTAGGATGCGGTAACATTCATCTGGTCTATTAAGATACGGTAACATTCATCTGGTGTATTAGGATACGGTAACATTCATCTCATCTATTAGGATACGGCAACATTCATCTGGTCTATTAAGATACGGTCACATTGATCCTGTCTATTATGATACGGTAACATTCATCTGCTCTACTAGAATACGGTAACATTCATCTAGTCTATTAGGATACGGTAACATTCATCTGGTCTATTAGGATACGGTAACATTCATCTGGTCTATTAGGATACTGTAACATTCATCTGGTCTATTAGGATACGGTAACATTCATCTGGTTTATTAGGATACGGTAACATTCATCTGGTCTATTAGGATACTGTAACATTCAGCTGGTCTATTAGGATACGGTAACATTCATCTGGTCTATTAGGATATGGTAACATTCATCTGGTCTATTAGGATACAGTAATATTCATCTGGTCTATTTGGATACGGCCTAATTCATCTGGTCTATTAGGATACGGTAACATTCATCTGGTCTATCAGGATACGGTAACATTCATCTGGTCTATTAGGATACGGTAACATTCATCTGGTCTATTAAGATATGGTAACATTCATCTGGTCTATTAGGATAAAGTAACATTCATCTGGTCTATTAGGATACGGTAACATTCATCTGGTCTATTAGGATACAGTAACATTCATCTGGTCTATTAGGATACGGTAACATTCATCTGGTCTATTAGGATACGGTAATATTCATCTGGTCTATTAGGATACGGTAACATTCATCTGGTCTATTAAGATACGGTAACATTCATCTGGTCTATTAGGATACGGTAACATTCATCTGGTCTATTAGGATACGGTAACATTCATCTGGTCTATTAGGATACGGTAACATTCATCTGGTCAATTAGGATACGGTAACATGCATCTTCTCTATTAGGATACGTTAACATTCATCTGATCTATTAGGATACAGTAACATTCATCTGGTCTATTAGGATACGGTCACATTCATCTGGTCTATTAGGATACGGTAACATTTTATGGTCTATTAGGATACGGTCACATTGATCTGGTCTATTAGAATACGGTCACATTCATCTGGTCTATTAGGATACAGTAACATTCATCTGGTCTATTAGGATATGGTAACATTCATCTGCTCATCCTACGGTAACAATCATCTGGTCTATTAGGATACGGTAACATTCATCTGGTCTATTAAGATACGGTAACATTCATGTGGCCTATTAGGATACGGTCACATTGATCTTGTCTCTTAGAATACGGTCACATTCATCTGGTCTATTAGGATACGGTAATATTCATCTGGTCTATTAGGATACGGTCACATTGATCTTGTCTATTAGAATATGGTCAAATTCATCTGTTCTATTAGGATACGGTAGCATTCATCTGGTCTATTAGGATACGGTAACATTCATCTGTTCTATTAGGATACGTTAACATTCATCTGGTCTATTAGGATACAGTAACATTCATATGGTCTACTAGGTTACGGTCACATAGATCTGGTCTATTAGGATACGGTAACATTCATCTGGTCTATTAGGATACGGTAACATTCATCTGGTCTATTAGGATGCGGTAACATTCATCTGGTCTATTAGGATGCGGTAACATTCATCTGGTCTATTAAGATACGGTAACATTCATCTGGTGTATTAGGATACGGTAACATTCATCTGATCTATTAGGATACGGCAACATTCATCTGGTCTATTAAGATACGGTCACATTGATCCTGTCTATTATGATACGGTAACATTCATCTGCTCTACTAGAATACGGTAACATTCATCTAGTCTATTAGGATACGGTAACATTCATCTGGTCTATTAGGATACGGTAACATTCATCTGGTCTATTAGGATACTGTAACATTCATCTGGTCTATTAGGATACGGTAACATTCATCTGGTTTATTAGGATACGGTAACATTCATCTGGTCTATTAGGAAACTGTAACATTCAGCTGGTCTATTAGGATACGGTAAAATTCATCTGGTCTATTAGGATATGGTAACATTCATCTGGTCTATTAGGATACAGTAATATTCATCTGGTCTATTTGGATACGGCCTAATTCATCTGGTCTATTAGGATACGGTAACATTCATCTGGTCTATCAGGATACGGTAACATTCATCTGGTCTATTAGGATACGGTAACATTCATCTGGTCTATTAAGATATGGTAACATTCATCTGGTCTATTAGGATAAAGTAACATTCATCTGGTCTATTAGGATACGGTAACATTCATCTGGTCTATTAGGATACAGTAACATTCATCTGGTCTATTAGGATACGATAACATTCATCTGGTCTATTAGGATACGGTAACATTCATCTGGTCTATTAGGATACGGTAACATTCATCTGGTCTATTAAGATACGGTAACATTCATCTGGTCTATTAGGATACGGTAACATTCATCTGGTCTATTAGGATACGGTAACATTCATCTGGTCTATTAGGATACGGAAACATTCATCTGGTCAATTAGGATACGGTAACATGCATCTTGTCTATTAGGATACGTTAACATTCATCTGATCTATTAGGATACAGTAACATTCATCTGGTCTACTAGGATACGGTCACATTCATCTGGTCTATTAGGATACGGTAACATTTTATGGTCTATTAGGATACGGTCACATTGATCTTGTCTATTAGAATACGGTCACATTCATCTGGTCTATTAGGATACAGTAACATTCATCTGGTCTATTAGGATATGGTAACATTCATCTGCTCATCCTACGGTAACATTCATCTGGTCTATTAGGATACGGTAATATTCATCTGGTCTATTAGGATACGGTAACATTCATGTGGCCTATTAGGATACGGTCACATTGATCTTGTCTATTAGAATACGGTCACATTCATCTGGTCTATTAGGATACGGTAACATTCATCTGGTCTATTAGGATACGGTCACATTGATCTTGTCTATTAGAATATGGTCACATTCATCTGTTCTATTAGGATACGGTAGCATTCATCTGGTATATTAGGATACGGTAACATTCATCTGGTATATTAGGATACGGTAACATTCATCTGGTCTATTAGGATACGGTCACATTCATCTTGTCTATTAGAATACGGTCACATTCATATGGTCTATTAGGATACGGTAACATTCATCTGGTCTATTAGGATACGGTCACATTGATCTTGTCTATTAGAATATGGTCACATTCATCTGTTCTATTAGGATACGGTAGCATTCATCTGGTCTATTAGGATACGGTAACATTCATCTGTTCTATTAGGATACGTTAACATTCATCTGGTCTATTAGGATACAGTAACATTCATATGGTCTACTAGTATACGGTAACATTCATCTGGTCTATTAGGATACGGTAACATTCATCTGGTCTATTAGGATGCGGTAACATTCATCTGGTCTATTAGAATGAGGTAACATTCATCTGGTCTATTAAGATACGGTAACATTCATCTGGTGTATTAGGATACGGTAACATTCATCTGATCTATTAGGATACGGCAACATTCATCTGGTCTATTAAGATACGGTCACATTGATCCTGTCTATTATGATACGGTAACATTCATCTGCTCTACTAGAATACGGTAACATTCATCTAGTCTATTAGGATACGGTAACATTCATCTGGTCTATTAGGATACGGTAACATTCATCTGGTCTATTAGGATACTGTAACATTCATCTGGTCTATTAGGATACGGTAACATTCATCTGGTTTATTAGGATACGGTAACATTCATCTGGTCTATTAGGATACTGTAACATTCATCTGGTCTATTATGATACGGTAACATTCATCTGGTCTATTAGGATATGGTAACATTCATCTGGTCTATTAGGATACAGTAACATTCATCTGGTCTATTTGGATACGGCCACATTCATCTGGTCTATTAGGATACGGTAACATTCATCTGGTCTATCAGGATACGGTAACATTCATCTGGTCTATTAGGATACGATAACATTCATCTGGTCTATTAAGATATAGTAACATTCATCTGGTCTATTAGGATAAAGTAACATTCATCTGGTCTATTAGGATACGGTAACATTCATCTGGTCTATTAATATACGGTAACATTCATCTGGTCTATTAGGATACGGTAACATTCATCTGGTCTATTAAGATACGGTAACATTCATCTGGTCTATTAGGATACGGTAACATTCATCTGGTCTATTAGGATACGGTAACATTCATCTGGTCTATTAGGATACGGTAACATTCATCTGGTCAATTAGGATACGGTAACATGCATCTTGTCTATTAGGATACGTTAACATTCATCTGATCTATTAGGATACAGTAACATTCATCTGGTCTATTAGGATAAGGTAACATTCATCTGGTCTATTAGGATACGGTAACATTTTATGGTCTATTAGGATACGGTCACATTGATCTTGTCTATTAGAATACGGTCACATTCATCTGGTCTATTAGGATACAGTAACATTCATCTGGTCTATTAGGATACGGTAACATTCATCTGGTCTCTTAGGATACGGTAACATTCATCTGGTCTATTAGGATACAGTAACATTCATCTGGTCTATTAGGATACGGTAACATTCATCTGCTCATCCTACGGTAACATTCATCTGGTCTATTAGGATACGGTAACATTCATCTGGTGTATTAGGATACGGTAACATTCATGTGGCCTATTAGGATACGGTCACATTGATCTTGTCTATTAGAATATGGTCACATTCATCTGTTCTATTAGGATACGGTAGCATTCATCTGGTATATTAGGATACGGTAACATTCATCTGGTATATTAGGATACGGTAACATTCATCTGGTCTATTAGGATACGTCACATTGATCTTGTCTATTAGAATACGGTCACATTCATATGGTCCATTAGAATACGGTCACATTCATCTGGTCTATTAGGATACGGTAACATTCATCTGGTCTATTAGAATATGGTCACATTCATCTGGTCTATTAGGATACGGTAACATTCATCTGGTCTATTAGGATACGGTCACTTTCATCTGCTCTATTAGGATACGGTAACATTCATCTGGTCTATTAGGATACGGTAACTTTCATCTGGTCTATTAGGATACGGTAACATTCATCTGGCCTATTAGGATACGGTCACATTGATCTTGTCTATTAGAATACGGTCACATTCATATGGTCTATTAGGATACGGTAACATTCATCTGGTCTATTAGGATACGGTCACATTGATCTTGTCTATTAGAATATGGTCACATTCATCTGTTCTATTAGGATACGGTAACATTCATCTGGTCTATTAGGATACGGTAACATTCATCTGGTCTATTAAGATACGGTAACATTCATCTGGTATATTAGGATACGGTAACATTCATCTTGTCTATTAGGGTACGTAACATTCATCTGGTCTATTAGGATACGGTAACATTCATATTGTCTATTAGGATACAGTAACATTCATCTGGTCTATTCGGATACTGTAACATTCATCTGTTCTATTAGGATACGGTAGCATTCATCTGGTCTATTAGGATACGGTAACATTCATCTGGTATATTAGGATACGGTAACATTCAACTGTTCTATTAGGATACGTTAACATTCATCTGGTCTATTAGGATACAGTAACATTCATATGGTCTACTAGTATACGGTCACATAGATCTGGTCTATTAGGATACGGTAACATTCATCTGGTCTATTAGGATACGGTAACATTCATCTGGTCTATTAGGATACGGTAACATTCATCTGGTCTATTAGGATACGGTAACATTCATCTGGTCAATTAGGATACGGTAACATGCATCTTGTCTATTAGGATACGTTAACATTCATCTGATCTATTAGGATACAGTAACATTCATCTGGTCTATTAGGATAAGGTAACATTCATCTGGTCTATTAGGATACGGTAACATTTTATGGTCTATTAGGATACGGTCACATTGATCTTGTCTATTAGAATACGGTCACATTCATCTGGTCTATTAGGATACAGTAACATTCATCTGGTCTATTAGGATACGGTAACATTCATCTGGTCTCTTAGGATACGGTAACATTCATCTGGTCTATTAGGATACAGTAACATTCATCTGGTCTATTAGGATATGGTAACATTCATCTGCTCATCCTACGGTAACATTCATCTGGTTTATTAGGATACGGTAACATTCATCTGGTCTATTAGGATACGGTAACATTCATGTGGCCTATTAGGATACGGTCACATTGATCTTGTCTATTAGAATATGGTCACATTCATCTGTTCTATTAGGATACGGTAGCATTCATCTGGTATATTAGGATACGGTAACATTCATCTGGTATATTAGGATACGGTAACATTCATCTGGTCTATTAGGATACGGTCACATTGATCTTGTCTATTAGAATACGGTCACGTTCATATGGTCCATTAGAATACGGTCACATTCATCTGGTCTATTAGGATACGGTAACATTCATCTGGTCTATTAGAATATGGTCACATTCATCTGGTCTATTAGGATACGGTAACATTCATCTGGTCTATTAGGATACGGTAACATTCATCTGGCCTATTAGGATACGGTCACATTGATCTTGTCTATTTGAATACGGTCACATTCATCTGGTCTATTAGGATACGGTAACATTCATCTGGTCTATTAGGATACGGTCACATTGATCTTGTCTATTAGAATATGGTCACATTCATCTGTTCTATTAGGATACGGTAACATTCATCTGGTCTATTAGGATACAGTAACATTCATCTGGTATATTAGGATACGGTAACATTCATCTGGTATATTAGGATACGGTAACATTCATCTGGTCCATTAGGGTACGTAACATTCATCTGGTCTATTAGGATACGGTAACATTCATATTGTCTATTAGGATACAGTAACATTCATCTGGTCTATTCGGATACTGTAACATTCATCTGTTCTATTAGGATACGGTAGCATTCATCTGGTCTATTAGGATACGGTAACATTCATCTGGTATATTAGGATACGGTAACATTCATATTTCTATTAGGATACGGTAACATTCATCTGGTCTATTAGGATACGGTCACATTTATCTTGTCTATTAGAATACGGTCACATTCATATGGTCCATTAGAATACGGTCACATTCATCTGGTCTATTAGGATACGGTAACATTCATCTGGTCTATTAGAATATGGTCACATTCATCTGGTCTATTAGGATACAGTAACATTCATCTGGTCTATTAGGATACGGTCACTTTCATCTGCTCTATTAGGATACGGTAACATTCATCTGGTCTATTAGGATACGGTAACTTTCATCTGGTCTATTAGGATACGGTAACATTCATCTGGCCTATTAGGATACGGTCACATTGATCTTGTCTATTAGAATACGGTCACATTCATCTGGTCTATTAGGATACGGTAACATTCATCTGGTCTATTAGGATACGGTCACATTGATCTGGTCTATTAGAATATGGTCACATTCATCTGTTCTATTAGGATACGGTAACATTCATCTGGTCTATTAGGATACGGTAACATTCATCTGGTCTATTAGGATACGGTAACATTCATCTGGTATATTAGGATACGGTAACATTCATCTTGTCTATTAGGGTACGTAACATTCATCTGGTCTATTAGGATACGGTAACATTCATATTGTCTATTAGGATACAGTAACATTCATCTGGTCTATTCGGATACTGTAACATTCATCTGTTCTATTAGGATACGGTAGCATTCATCTGGTCTATTAGGATACGGTAACATTCATCTGGTATATTAGGATACGGTAACATTCATATTGTCTATTAGGATACGGTAACATTCATCTGGTCTATTAGGATACGGTAACATTCATATTGTCTATTAGGATATGGTAATATTCATCTGGTCTATTAGGATACGGTAACATTCATCTGGTCTATTAGGATACGGTAACATTCATCTGGTCTATTAGGATACGGTAACATTCATCTGGTCTATTAAGATACGGTAACATTCATATTGTCTATTAGGATACAGTAACATTCATCTGGTTTATTAGGATACGGTAACATTCATCTGTTCTATTAGGATACGGTAGCATTCATCTGGTCTATTAGGATACGGTAACTTTCATCTGGTATATTAGGATACGGTCACATTGATCTTGTCTATTAGAATATGGTCACATTCATCTGTTCTATTAGGATACGGTAACATTCATCTGGTCTATTAGGATACAGTAACATTCATCTGGTATATTAGGATACGGTAACATTCATCTGGTATATTAGGATACGGTAACATTCATCTGGTCCATTAGGGTACGTAACATTCATCTGGTCTATTAGGATACGGTAACATTCATATTGTCTATTAGGATACAGTAACATTCATCTGGTCTATTCGGATACTGTAACATTCATCTGTTCTATTAGGATACGGTAGCATTCATCTGGTCTATTAGGATACGGTAACATTCATCTGGTATATTAGGATACGGTAACATTCATATTGTCTATTAGGATACGGTAACATTCATCTGGTCTATTAGGATACGGTCACATTTATCTTGTCTATTAGAATACGGTCACATTCATATGGTCCATTAGAATACGGTCACATTCATCTGGTCTATTAGGATACGGTAACATTCATCTGGTCTATTAGAATATGGTCACATTCATCTGGTCTATTAGGATACAGTAACATTCATCTGGTCTATTAGGATACGGTCACTTTCATCTGCTCTATTAGGATACGGTAACATTCATCTGGTCTATTAGGATACGGTAACTTTCATCTGGTCTATTAGGATACGGTAACATTCATCTGGCCTATTAGGAGACGGTCACATTGATCTTGTCTATTAGAATACGGTCACATTCATCTGGTCTATTAGGATACGGTAACATTCATCTGGTCTATTAGGATACGGTCACATTGATCTGGTCTATTAGAATATGGTCACATTCATCTGTTCTATTAGGATACGGTAACATTCATCTGGTCTATTAGGATACGGTAACATTCATCTGGTCTATTAGGATACGGTAACATTCATCTGGTATATTAGGATACGGTAACATTCATCTTGTCTATTAGGGTACGTAACATTCATCTGGTCTATTAGGATACGGTAACATTCATATTGTCTATTAGGATACAGTAACATTCATCTGGTCTATTCGGATACTGTAACATTCATCTGTTCTATTAGGATACGGTAGCATTCATCTGGTCTATTAGGATACGGTAACATTCATCTGGTATATTAGGATACGGTAACATTCATATTGTCTATTAGGATACGGTAACATTCATCTGGTCTATTAGGATACGGTAACATTCATATTGTCTATTAGGATATGGTAATATTCATCTGGTCTATTAGGATACGGTAACATTCATCTGGTCTATTAGGATACGGTAACATTCATCTGGTCTATTAGGATACGGTAACATTCATCTGGTCTATTAAGATACGGTAACATTCATATTGTCTATTAGGATACAGTAACATTCATCTGGTTTATTAGGATACGGTAACATTCATCTGTTCTATTAGGATACGGTAGCATTCATCTGGTCTATTAGGATACGGTAACTTTCATCTGGTATATTAGGATACGGTAACATTCATCTTGTCTATTAGGATACGGTAACATTCATATTGTCTATTAGGATACGGTAACATTCATCTGGTCTATTAGGATACGGTAACATTCATATTGTCTATTAGGATATGGTAATATTCATCTGGTCTATTAGGATACGGTAACATTCATCTGGTCTATTTGGATACGGTAACATTCATCTGGTCTATTAGGATACGGTAACATTCATATTGTATATTAGGATACAGTAACATTCATCTGGTCTATTAGGATACGGTAACATTCATCTGTTCTATTATGATACGGTAGCATTCATCTGGTCTATTAGGATACGGTAACATTCATCTGGTATATTAGGATACGGTAACATTCATGTTGTCTATTAGGATACGGTAACATTCATATTGTCTATTAGGATATGGTAACATTCATCTGGTCTATTAGGATACGGTAACATTCATCTGGTCTATTAGGATACGGTAACATTCATCTGGTCTATTAGGATATGGTAACATTCATATTGTCTATTAGGATACGGTAACGTTGATCTTGTCTATTAGGATACGGTAACATTCATATTGTCTATTCGGATACGGTAACATTCATCTGTTCTATTAGGATACGGTAGCATTCATCTGGTCTATTAGGATACGTAACATTCATCTGGTATATTAGGATACGGTAACATTCATATTGTCTATTAGGATACGGTAACATTCATATTGTCTATTAGGATACGGTAACATTCATCTGGTCTATTAGGATACGGTAACATTCATATTGTCTATTAGGATATGGTAATATTCATCTGGTCTATTATGATAGGGTAACATTCATCTGGTCTATTAGGATACGGTAACATTCATCTGGTCTATTAGGATACGGTAACATTCATCTGGTCTATTAGGATACGGTAATATTCATCTGGTCTATTATGATATGGTAACATTCATCTTGACCATTAGGATACGGTAACATTGATCTTGTCTATTAGGATATGGTAACATTGATCTTGTTTATTAGGATACGGTAACATTGATCTTGTCTATTAGGATACGGTAACATTGATCTTGTCTATTAGGATACGGTAACATTCACTTTGTCTATTAGAATACGGTAACATTCATCTGGTCTATTAGGATACGGTAACATTCATCTTGTCTATTAGGATACGGTAACATTGATCTTGTCTATTAGGATACGGTACCATTGATCTTATCTATTATGATACGGTAACATTCATATTGTCTATTAGGATACGGTAACATTCATCTGGTCTATTAGGATACGGTAACATTCGTATTGTCTATTAGGATATGGTAATATTCATCTGGTCTATTAGGATACGGTAACATTCATCTGGTCTATTAGGATACGGTAACATTCATCTGGTCTATTAAGATACGGTAACATTCATATTGTCTATTAGGATACAGTAACATTCATCTGGTCTATTAGGATACGGTAACATTCATCTGTTCTATTAGGAGACGGTAGCATTCATCTGGTCTATTAGGATACGTAACATTCATCTGGTATATTAGGATACGGTAACATTCATATTGTCTATTAGGATACGGTAACATTCATATTGTCTATTAGGATACGGTAACATTCATCTGGTCTATTAGGATACGGTAACATTCATCTTGACAATTAGGATACGGTAACATTGATCTTGTCTATTAGGATATGGTAACATTGATCTTGTTTATTAGGATACGGTAACATTGATCTTGTCTATTAGGATACGGTAACATTCATCTTGTCTATTAGGATACGGTAACATTCATCTGGTCTATTAGAATACGGTAACATTCATCTGGTCTATTAGGATACGATAACATTCATCTGGTCTATTAGGATACGGTAACATTGATCTTGTCTATTAGGATACGGTAACATTGATCTTATCTATTAGGATACGGTAACATTCATCTTGTCTATTAGGATACGGTAACATTCATATTGTCTATTAGGATACGGTAACATTCATCTGGTCTATTAGGATACGGTAACATTCATATTGTCTATTAGGATATGGTAACATTCATCTGGTCTATTAGGATACGGTAACATTCATCTGGTCTATTAGGATACGGTAACATTGATCTTGTCTATTAGGATACGGTAACATTGATCTTATCTATTAGGATACGGTAACATTCATCTTGTCTATTAGGATACGGTAACATTCATATTGTCTATTAGGATACGGTAACATTCATCTGGTCTATTAGGATACGGTAACATTCATATTGTCTATTAGGATATGGTAACATTCATCTGGTCTATTAGGATACGGTAACATTCATCTGGTCTATTAGGATATGGTAACATTGATCTGGTCTATTAGGATACGGTAACGTTGATCTTGTCTATTAGGATACGGTAACATTCATATTGTCTATTAGGATACGGTAACATTCATCTGGTCTATTAGGAGACGGTAACATTCATATTGTCTATTAGGATAGGGTAACATTCATCTGGTCTATTAGGATACGGTAACATTCATCTGGTCTATTAGGATACGGTAACATTCATCTGGTCTATTAGGATACCGTAACATTCATCTGGTCTATTAGGATACGGTAACATTCATCTTGTCTATTAGGATACGGTAACATTCATATTGTCTATTAGGATACGGTAACATTCATCTGGTCTATTAGGATACGGTAACATTCATATTGTCTATTAGGATAGGGTAACATTCATCTGGTCTATTAGGATACGGTAACATTCATCTGGTCTATTAGGATACGGTAACATTCATCTGGTCTATTAGGATACCGTAACATTCATCTGGTATATTAGGATATGGTAACATTTATCTTGACCATTAGGATACGGTAACATTGATCTTGTCTATTAGGATATGGTAACATTGATCTTGTTTATTAGGATACGGTAACATTGATCTTGTCTATTAGGATACGGTAACATTCACTTTGTCTATTAGGATACGGTAACATTCATCTGGTCTATTAGGATATGGTAACATTGATCTTGTCTATTAGGATATGGTAACATTCATCTTGTCTATTAGGATACGGTAACATTGATCTGGTCTATTAGGATACGGTAACATTGATCTTGTCTATTAGGATACGGTAACATTGATCTTGTCTATTAGGACATAATAGAACAACACAAACAACTAAAAAGATGTGCAGCACGAACCCCACCAAAAAGCCGGGATGAACTCCGATGGTCGCGAAGAGTAAATACATTTATTATAAACAACATGGCAACATTAGAGTGAATATATATAAATAAAGTGCAACTACATGTTCATCTTTTTACTTACTAGATCGAACAACATATCTAGAATCTCAGCCATATTGCCTACTCATTTCCAAAATACTCACACCATTTAAGAGAATGCCATTTCGATAGATGAAGTACAGAAATTGTTTACATAGATAGAAGAAAATGTTTCTATATTCAAAAATATTTACTCAGAATAAATTGTAATTGAATTTTATTAAGCATAATAAGCTATATATGAAAAAGCCTCTGGTTCAAAAGTCAAATATGAAAAGACAAAAGGTATGTATATTGGATCGGCTAACAATAACAGACCCAAGTTTACAAAAATAGTTTGGACAAAGGATAATGTTAAAACTCTTGGCATTCATCATGGTTATAATATACAAAATGATGAGATATGGAAATCAATAATAGATAAAATGAAAAATTGTGTCCACGTTTGGAAAAGTAGAAACTTGACATATACAGGAAAAACTTTAATAGTGAAAAATCTCTTGATCTCTCTTTGTGGTTACGAAATTGAAATGCGGGCAATACCAGAAAAATACGTAAAGGAAATAACAACTTTGGTATGGGGTTTTATCTGGGGAGGGGGTATTAATCAAATAGATAGGAAAGTTTGCTGCTTGGGAGTAGAAAATGGAGGTATGGGTATGATTAACATACAAGAGTTTATTGACAGCAAAAGAATTAAGCTTCTATACCGAATTTTACATGAACCATTAGAAAGTTGGAATGCAATTGGTAAGTATTGGCTCCGTAAGTTAGACATCAAGTTTAATGAAAAATATTGTGTATGTAAGTGCTCTAATGTATCAACTCTAAATTTAAATATGCTACCAATTTTTTACAAAATATGTATCCAATCATGGTCAAAATTACAGGAACTTATTCAATTGTGTAATAATGACATTGATTCCATTCTAAAAACCAGAATATTTTGTAACTCTTCAATAACTTTTAAAAACAAACCATTAGGGATTACCTCGTTTCTGCAGAGTAACTTACGAACTATAAACGATATTTGGGATTCAAATAATACAAATTTTAAAAGTTGTCATGATATATACAATTTATTAATAGATAGGAGGAACTGTATTTCAGAGTTTTCTAAGATAAAAAAAGAAATCCCCGAAAAGTTCATAAAAGTCTTAAAAGGTGAAACTACAATAGTACCAGAACGTAGAGTTACCTTAAATATCAACGATAAGCTACAATTTTTAAATGAGTCAAATACAACTATATCACCTGATAAATTGAAAATAAAAGTAATTCAGGGAATCTTTATACAAAATATAAAACCAAAATGTCAGATTAAGTGGGAAGAACAGTACGGGGGTAATATTGATTGGACACAAATTTGGACAAAATTAAAGAAAATCAAAGTTACTAATAAGGTCAAAGAATTCCAGTGGAAATGTCTCCATAATATAAATTATACAGAACATAGATTGAAAAAAATGAATTTGTCAAACGGAAGATGCCATCTCTGCCAAATAAGAGACAACGATGAAACGATGCAGCATCTATTTTTTAAATGTCCTTCTGTGAACAAAATTATAAAAGAAATAGAAGCAATATTTAACAGATCTGGATTAACAGCTAATATAGAAATCAAGGAATTAAATATAATGTTAGGGCTATATGGGGGTGAGGATTTAGACGTCATTTTTAATACCGCAATATTTATCTCAAAGTGGGAAATATGGAAAATACGTAATAATGTGAAATATAACCAATCCCGAATTGGAGATCAAACAATTTTCAACACTTGGAAAAATAATTTTAAAAAACATTTACAATGCACATTACAAACTTCGCATATTAATGAAAATGATAAAAACAAATTAGAATTTTTTCGGAATAACATATGAGTATTAATTATTTATGAACATAAAGCTAATGCATGGTAATAATTGTATCGTCTAATTGTGTATATTATAATGAAATGTAAAAACAAATGAATATGAAATATGTTTTTTTTTCACTTGCTACCCCTGGACAAGTGAGATTTATGTAAATCAGGGACCCATAATGTTCATTCCCGGGCCATTAAGGTTATTGTAAACAGGAGATTTTGAAAAAAAACTATATTATGATGGAAAAAAAAAAAAAAAAAAAAAAAAAGCATAATAAGCATTTTACTCGCATGTGAAAGATCCAAGTCTTCCCTCAACAAAGTGAGCAGTCCTGGATATAAGTAGTTTTTATGATTTTTTTTCTATTAGATATTAGAACTGTTCCGACAGTGTGGTATATTTTAGTTTAACATTTCGTTTATTTACACTATGATTTTTAGATCAAAAAGTAACATTTCAATATCAAGATATGAAAATAGTAGAGAAACAAATTCTATCATAGTAGCGTGACATTCTCTTAAAACGCAATCACACACCAGCCTACCGTTCTCTAAACACTCATTACTCACAGCGCATTACACCCGCCCGGAGGTGTATTTTCAATCACAGCAGAATGCATTCTCTAAGCACTCATTGCACACGGCGGGGTATTTTCAATCACAGCAGAATGCATTCTATAAGCACTCATTACACCCGGCGGGATATTTTCAATCACAACAGCATGCCATTCATTCTCCAAATATTCATTACTCCGTCGGGGTATTTTCAATCACAACAGCATGCCATTCATTCTCCAAACGCTTTTTATCTTGTCGACGACAAAATAACTTCGCGCTACATAAAATCTTGCTATATTTTTCAAAGTTTTCTATTAAAATGAAAACAAATAAACAACAACAACAAAAAGCGAAGCAAAAAAAAACAAATTTGAAAAACAACAATCAGAAAAGCGAAAACAAAATACAAAAATATACCAAACCTGAAAAAATAATATGTTTCCTCTTACTTGTGTGTCATTTTTGAACAAGCATTGCAGGAAAGAATGTGTGCATTGTAGAAACTATAATTATAATAAAAACTATAATAAAAAATTCGCGAAATATAATTGATTTATATGAAAATTAAAAATGTGAACTGAATTATTTTAATTATAATTTCCCTGGATTATACATACGATATTTATCATATTACGATAAATTTTCAAGAATACAACCTACATTTGTATACAATCAATCAATAAACAAGCAGAATATGATAATCTCATTTTAGAGCAACATATACTTTCAAAGAAAAATTGATAATGTACAGTCACATAACATAAACAATAAATAAATACAAAAAGGGAATAAAAACGAAATAAAACAACAAAACAAATAAACATTGAAACAAACAGTTTAACACCGTAAAGGAAAACACCAACAACACATATATAGACGAACAAGCGAAAATAAAATAAAAATCAATAAAAACAAAAAGTGAAATTCCGGAATGAAGAACAATACATCAAAGCACACTCACCCCACCTCCACCCTAACCAAACCCAAGTTATGCAAACACAAATAAGGAAGAAACAAAAAATGAAAAAGAAGACGCGAAACGTTCTTTTCAACATTAATTATGTGCAACGTCAAGTGGCACCAACGTCGCGCGTAGTCATAAAACAATATCATATAGGTTTTAACAAATTGCATGGTTCTCGCTAAGCACGCACCACAAATTTCTTCACAGTATAATAAGTTTTACATAAGGCCTGTTTTTTTAATTCTGAACCATTAACCTGGTTTTAAACATTTTACGGTGTGGTTTTAACCATGCGGTTATATGGTTAAAGAACATCTCAACCGGATCGAAAGCACGTTTGAATGTGTTTGCACCTTTGTTAATTACCAGTATATGTTTGTAATAGGAACATTCGTGTATTATAGACCCATTTCCAAGTTGTTTATTGACATTCTGCATTGTTGTATTTGTTTATAAAGACTTAAATGGATAATTAAATTATTTTATGTGTTTTTTTTGTGGTTTTTTTGTGTGTTTAAGTTGAATTGTTTTATTTGTTAATGAAGAATTAATTTTACTTTGCTACAAAATAATCAATGAACAGGAAATATTGTTCTTCAATCATTGCGTTTTTTATCTATCTTAAACAAGTTTATGGTTCATGATTTAAAGTGTTTCAGGTTGTTTTCAACCATAAACAAGTCTGAGAACAAAAAACACTCATTACACCCGGCGTGGTATTTTCAATCACAGCAGCATGTCATTCTCCAAACGTTCATTATGCCCATTGTGTATTCCATTCGTTCCTTTCGGAGGTTCTAGACCCCACGGCCTATATTCCATTGGTACCGCTGGGTGTGCAACTAATTCACTACCTTCCGTAGAATATCGTGCTTCACCTGTAAAGATAATAATGTCTTGAAATGTCTTTGGTTTGCCATTTTACATTATCATAAAAATATTTAATCAAAGAAAAATAGCTAAAGAAAATATGAAATTCAAAATTAGCATAGGATAATCTTAAGTAATAAAAGGATTCAGCATTGAAGTTTTTCAATGAAAATGTGAACTAGAATCGTTTTTTCACATTTTATTAATGAAAGTTATCATTTTTTGAAATATTATACAATTACAGTCTTTTGTTGAGGTCAATACGAGTTTTTATGGACCTTAAAAACGATATTCACCGAAGCATTTTAGGCTGAGGTGAATATTGATTTCTAAGGTCCATAAAAACTCGTATTGACCGATACAAAAGACTGTAATTGTTTTATTACATTAAAGTGAAAAGTGAAAGTGAAACCAAGTCAATGTGAAATTAATCACTTCATTATGACGTCATATATAACGCAACGGAAAGTGAAAGTGAAAGAGAGTCAATATGGATTTTAATCAAACAATTCAAAGATTAATGGAATGCTAGGTGATAAATTCTAAACCAATGAAATAAAGAGTAAAAAAATCAATATGTAATAGATATATTAATAGTTGTAATAAATAAATAGCTTACTTTGTTTATCACCCATGAATAACCTATAAATATGATAAAGATGATTACAAAAACAACAACATCAAAAAATGCATTATAATTGGAATACAAATTAAAAAGTTCGTATTTTTGAAAATTGTATTTTTGGCCGTTTCGCAGAAACCATATAAGACCGAGGAAACAGGAATCTTTCGCCAAAATCAATTCGAAGAAAATACACACATCCGATTGGATGAGATTTTTTTTTTAAATCTATATGCCTTCCATATATGTCAAATGTCCTAATTTGGACACATATTAGACCCTTTTTCCGAAATAAAATAGCTACCTCTTAAACGACCAATCAAAATAATCATTTTGCAAAAGACTGCAATATAATTGTATGACAAATAAAACACTAAACATTTTGATATTTTGTTGGTCAGAGACTGTTAGTTACATAATAACGTTTGTATTTTTAAAAGGATTTTAATTCATTTCTGAGCAGTTATGCTGTAATTTTAATTAGGTTAATACATATTTTATTTGCATGATGAACACCCAATGAGACTGGACACAAGTCATTACAACATTAGTGAAGTCCTTTTCCTTTTTACAAAAATATGAACAAAAAATGATAGCACATAATGGCGACAATGAGTATTACAATATTAAGAGACTTAATATGAAAGAAACTATTTTTATGCTGTGATGAATCTGTATGCCTTTAGTGTGTGAATAAATGTGTAATCACATTACTACTTACCATTGCCTGCTCGGCGCAACAGGACCACAATGAGTACAGCACCACATACTACTAATACTGATACAGCTATTACAATGGCTTTATCAACACCCCGGGTGGTTTCTGTTGTCATTTCTGAAAGCATATTATATATTACTACCTATGCCTTTAGTGTGTGAATAAATATGTAATCACATTATTGCTTACCATTGCTTGTTCAACGCTTTCTCAACCACAGGACCAGAATGAATACAACACTACACAATAATACTGATATTAATACAGATATCACAATGGTTCCCCATGGGGTCCTTCCTGAAATCATATTATATTTCTACTGTATATGATTTACTGTGAGTGAGTGAGTGAGTGAGTGTAATAATATATGTTTTTCCCAGACCATTGCGCTGAAGGGTAGACATGTCGCTCCACTCAGACACATTATCCCGACTCCGAGCCAACCAATCTGTATTTGCCCTTACTCCCTTATGCTATTAGCTTGAAATACAAATATTAGTCTTTGGTTTGACCCGAATGGGATCGAACCCACGAACTACCTCGGACAAAAAAGAAAGTTAACCATTATACTACCGAGTGTGTGTATGTGTGTAATTATGATATAAATCTGTGACAAGTCATACTTTGAAAGAATAAAAGCATTGTATAATTTCAAAAATAGATGAAATCACCAACTCATTCAAAACGGAATATGAAGTTCATATAGAAATACCCGGAAAATTGAAATGTAACATATTACTTATTACTCAGAAGATATGTATTGATAATTTCAAAATTATGAATAATTGTTTATTTTATAAGAAAATAAACTCTGTACATACCCAGACACTGTTCCTGTTTTGCTTTCCAAACTGGTAATATTGTATGCCCAATAAAACACTCAATTTTAGTTTCTGTTCAACACGAGTTATCTTCCCATGTGTAATTGATGGACATGGATAGTTGGTAGAAAAGTCCATGTTGTGCTTTACGTGAAACAGACATATTCAACTTTGACCCCTGCAATTAATTAACATAAAAGTGCATGTGGTATTAAATACCGAAGTCTACTCAGAAACTACTCAAAAACTAAAGATTGATCGGCACGAACCCCCAATAAAAATGGGGTTGATATTAGGAAAAGCAGTTCCTGTTACTCTTTTTGCAAACCTGGTGATGGAATATCGTATCAACTGAGAGATATAAACCTCTTATGTAGGTGCTGCAAGAATGTTGCTACATATAAATGGAAAGTTCACAATGAAGCAGACCTAGATATATCTGTGATATCTTTTATTTCAAACTCAATGGAAACAACCTTTTAAATAGGTAGTCTCTGCTAAAATGTCTACCGAATACACCCCATAAATCTATTCTTTAAAAAGACCACAACTAGGACACCGACCGTAAGACCCCCTATAATAAAATGGTTGGTGCCTAATGTTATATATTATGATTCTTGTCGAATGTTATATCTTTAGACCAGTTAGTGTAACAGCAACATAGTTTTTTTTTATTATCATCGAATTCCTGATCTTGATCCACGATTTTTTTTAATAAAAACAACAGATCACCATCGTCGTCGTCGTCGTCGTCGTCGTCGTCCTCCTTCTTATCATCATCATCATCATCATCAATTTGATCATCGTCATCATCATCTTAAAATTAGTTATGCAGCTCTTTTTTTTATCATCATCAAATTTCAAAAACTTTACAATATATTAATAGATTTTGTGATAAATAAGCAAATGAATTATGATTAAACATACCCCGACTGACAACATACATTGCGGTAAAGGATATATATTTTGAAACGTTAGGCTGGCAGATATATGTCTGTCTTCTTGGTTATAATTAGTTTCATTATCTATTTCGTGGGCAGCAGGTATATCTGTGAGAGAGAAAAAACCCGTACATTTGAACAATTTAAATATGAGTATTAATCAGGGAATTTTGAAGAAAACTAATATTCATAATATATTTTTTTTTACTCGACAACACATTTGCATTTATCTATAAAATCAATAATTGTTTAGAATTTATCAGGAAGTTTAGTAGAAACACAATATTCATAAATAATGTTTCACTCAATAACACATTGTGTTTTCCAAAGAAAAAAGCCCTAATTTCGTGACAGAATAAGAAAAGCTTCGATTTATGGATGAAAGACATGTTTTTCTTCAAATATGGTTTGTTCTGTGATTAGTTAATAAACTGATACAATAATATTTATTTTCTGGTGGAGTTCATTGAAAGACTTAGTAAATAAACAGAGATTACTCCTGTGGTTATGTCACATCATCCACTTTATTTAATCTTCTAATCATTTAGTACGTAATAAATACGTCATTAATTAGTTGTATGTAAAGAAACTGACAAACTTCCTCCACGCTACACATTAAACTTAAATAAGGATGGTGAATTAGTAAATTAAATATATCATGACAAGAACAATTTGATTTTAAATAATATAATAACAAGATCCGCTTTGTACTAGACCAATACGCTTAGTTGGATTTTTATAGTGCTAGCTCACTGAAACAACAGTCCGCGGATAGACATGTCGCCCCACTAGGACACATTATCCTGATTCCGAGTCAATTAATCTTTGCTCTTTGCTTTAATGCTGTGTGCTTAGCAGAGAAGCTACACATACCAATTGCATAGTCTTTGTTTGACCCGACCGGGACTTGAACCCACGATCTACTACACTCGAGGCGAGCACGTTAAACATTACACCACCGATGCGGTTCATTAGATTAGACAGTTTAAATTAGATTAAATGAACTTAATTTGTACTTACACTGATATTTCATTTTATTTAAATCTAACATTTTCTCATCGAATTTGAAACCATACACACATTTGTAGTAGCAATTTACATCTGCTTCACTGGTGTTGAATATCCTTAGACGAAATTGCCTTGTAGAGATGGTATTTTCTACATATTTATTTGGATCTGAAGGGAAGCCATTGAAGCTTAACACTTTGTTCTCACTGCCACCAGACCATTGCCGACTTCTACCATTGGTGAGGTCTAGTGAATCGTCAAGTGTACAAAGTAGGTGAATCGTTGAACCAAATAAAATTATGTCATCTTGTACAATCAAAGAAACTACAAGTAGAGAACAATAAAGAATTATTACAGTTTTTACATATAGAAAATGTATTATGTATAATGTTCAAGATTACAGCATTCTTTATAATAAAGTTGTTCACCCTGTTATATGTGAGGGTTGGCATTTTACTCACGCGTGGAAAACAATTGAATGGCCGAATTATTTCACTTAGAGGAAAGGCTTTGGACCCATACAACTAGTCTAACCCCGTCACTTTTTATTGAAGTACCTGCACCAAGTCAGGAAAGTAAGTGGTCATATATATGTGTTCGATGTATCGATTTTTCCTCTATTGACTCAGTTCAAGAAATTTGTGTTTGATGTGTGCATAACGATATTTATGTAGGATATATATTACGAATTAGTAATGATTTTGTTGAGTCATGCTCGTTATAGAATACCCTACAGTGACTGTGATATATAGAACAGCATTCTAATATGACGTCTCGTATTCGGTATGCATATATTTAATGCATATTTGAATAACAATCAAATATAGGCCACACAAGAGCGCTGAGCTAAAAAAAAAGCACCTACATAAACACTGACTATTTTCAGAAAGTTCTTCATGGTTAGCGATTTTCTATTATTGTTTATCTAAAAATTGTTGAAATAAATGAAGTTAAAATTAAATAAATTCTAATCAAGTCTGATCATAATTAAACTCTTATAAACACGGCTTTGCTTACCTTTCGTACGTTCACTGTCTCGATGTTTATCTCCCTTTATCTCCGATTCGACTGGCTGCGTTCAACTGGTAATTTCGTTGTTAATCATCTAAAGTTGTTTATTTGTAATAAAATTTATATTGAACCTTGTCAATAAAATTCTTTTCGGTATTTTAAGCCACAGTTTCAACCACAATTTCGCTAACCATCTCTTAATTCCCAATTTTACCATTTTTAAAATTCCGTGGGAGATTGATCACCTTGACCGCCTCGAATTTTAAAATTACCGTATTTGTCCTATTAGAATCGAAATAATTCATGCCGGCCATACTTTATTTTTATTCAAATATGGGTAGGCATTATATTCATGAGATTTAACCCCCATGAATATAATGCCTACCCATATTTGAATAACAATAAAGTAAGGCCGGCATGAAGGGGTTAAATTTCATGAATATAATGCCTAACCATATTTGAATAACAATAAAGTATGGCCGGCATGAATTATTTCTTAAATAAAAGTACTGAACCTTTAGTTTATGTCTAAGTGTAATGTTGGGTATTCTCTCATCTTCATTTCTTACTAATTGATCGGTTCCTCTATACGGAGAAATCTCCAATCAAATACGTTGCATACCAGACTAAGGAACCACAGCTAAGTTTGATACAAGTGAACACAGAAAACCCTGCCCGTGACAAGTACAAATATTTTATACATACATCTTAGATTTGATTAGGTATTTTTTAATGAAAGGGCTGTATAATGGCTGCTTCCCTTTATAATTACCTGACAAAGGGACTTGTATTTAGTTCTTTTTTTAATCAATATTACGCCATATGAAGCATATTATCAATAATAATGACATCAATTGGCTGTTTCTGTATTGGTCTCGTCATAAAATATCTGTCTCGGCCAAAGGCGGGCCAATACAACTAACGTTACGAGTTCGAATCCCGCTCATGGCGAGGTGTACAACATTATGTGATAAAGTGTTTATCAGTGACTTGCGGCAAGTCGGCGGTTTTCGACGGGAACTCTGGTGTCCTCCACCAATAAGACCGACCGCCACGATATTAATGATTGAAATATTGTTGAAAGTGGCGTTAAACACCATAAAGCCAACCAACCAATACATCTAACATCGAATGTTATAACAGATCCAATATACAAAGAAAACAGTCAATAAGA
Organism: Bathymodiolus brooksi; assembly: GCA_963680875.1. NCBI lineage: Eukaryota > Metazoa > Mollusca > Bivalvia > Mytilida > Modiolidae > Bathymodiolus > Bathymodiolus brooksi. The sequence goes on along the minus strand of OY804585.1, from coordinate 80,262,488 downwards.
ATTGAATTATGATCTTCACATTATAACAATTACAAACAATACAACTTACCTTGTGATGATTGAACGCCTGATATAGTAATGATAAAACACAACATTGGATTAAGAAACATCATTAATTCCTTACTATTTAACTGTTGTTTTTTTCTCTAATTTGATATAAGACCTACTTCTTTCAAATTGCTTTGTATCATATAACCAATGGCAAACCGATATTTGAATCTAAATAAAATGACTATAATGCTTCCTGGTGATATTTTTAGTAACAACCCAGATAGCATTCATGTGTTGGGCCAACGTTGGCTTTCCGTTAGCAACATTGTTGGGGCAATGTTGGCAAATGACGTTGGCCCAATGAAATTTTGCCCATCTGCCCTTGGTTGGCCCAACAAGTTGGGCCTCCGTTGGCCCAATGATTTCTACCAACAATGTTTACAATTTGCCAACAAGGTACCAACAAATTTTGGTAGAAAATTATGGTGGGCCAACGATGGCCCATCCATGACCCAATAATGAACCAATGGTATTAAGCCATCAGCTTACCAGCATGTGGTTTACCTAAGGAAATACAGACAGTCTACAACAGTTTCACATTTGAGTTTCAACTGCATACTGAATTCACATGACATCCATAAAAGTGTTGAAGTAGAACAAGCTATACATAGTCATGCCCGTAATAATATCTCATATCCATGTGTCCCATATGTTGTTTAAATTTCAGAATAAGAACCTTCATTCTACATTCCTAAAATTACCATTGTAATTGTTGAAACAATATGACTAGTAACTTTAGCTGATCACGACAAGCTTATTAATCAAAAGCACCTCATGTTACTCCTAATGTTGACTATTATTTTGCATTCTTCTAGATTTTTACTGATATCAAACCAACGAAATACCTAATTAGTTGAGATATTGTCAGTCACTTAAAGGAAAAGTTGTTTCTCTGCTAACAATTTATGACATTTTATAAGTATGAGAAAAAGGAAATTCAACAACAACAGTCAATCAAGCATTATATTTACTCAAAAGTTACTTAGATATAAAACAATATATCTAACTTTTGATCATTTGCAATTATAGCAATTATTCATTCTCATGTTTATGTTCACTTTCATTGTCATTGTCATTTCCATTTTCAATTGCTATGTCTTGCTTTTTTTTTCTTTTCAAGTTCCCGTTTCTTCCTCCCCCCTTCACGGTCCTTTGCGAACCGTAGCCAGTCTTTTATCATTCCATCTATCTCACTATCACTAGCATCGGCAGTGAGCCTGTTTCTTCTTATAGGATCCTGAAAAAGATGGAAATAAGATTATTTAATCAAATTTACTTAAATTTACATAAAATCGAATTTACATTTAAAACACTATTTTGTCAGCAATGTAATTATTTTTGGTATTCAACCACCAACAATATCACATTGGTTTAAAAAGAGTCAGGATCAGTGATGTTGTAAGGAAAGATAACTCATGAAAAGCTATTCTGGTTATCATTTAAAAAAAAACATTACGGGTACAGCCTCCGCAGGACAAGTGTCTGGTAAAGTGGGAAAATAACTAAAAATCTATATGGTAGTTTATATCCTGCCTCTTTTTTTTTAATAATAGAATGGACATTTACTTTCAAATGTGGGGCAATAAGAATAAAAAAAATATGACAATTTATTTTTTAAATAGGGGGGGATTAACAACCTTCATAGGCTTTTAATTTGTTTTGATGTTTTTGGTCAATGATGAATGGCTGTCTCATTGACAATCATACCACATCTCTTTTTTATATTTTAGCCATTTTTTCTCGCTTTTCGAATAGTTACTTAAATGGCAGTTGTGTTCATCATTCATTAATTACAATTCTTAAAGGCATGGCAAGTGTGAGAGACATTAGTTAAGCAAACCTACTTCTTATCACCGACAAGAGCCTGCTGGATCCAAAAGCCTTTTTGCCTCATTGACCAGTCCAGTTGAAAAGAATTGCCAGCTGGTTCGTCAAGCTGTATTTCATAGTGCGTCTTGTACACTCTAGCACACTAACGCCTCCTATGCATGTAGTTCCAAGATGAAAGACCTGAAAAATAAAATATGGCTCATTACAAATGGTCATTCCTTATTCATGATCAAAATGCAAGAGAGATGGTTTACATCGTCAAGACCCCACATGAGGGTACCTGGTAATGAAATAATCACAAAGTTTGGTGGCTATAATCACATAGTCAAATATTTCAATGTCTTTTGACTTGTTGCAACTTTTAGTAATCAAAATTAGCCGGAATTGATGTTTTGTAATCAAATAATCATTAAATATTTTAGATGTAATCAGATAATCTTAAACATGTTAAATTATCAGGCCTGGTTATCATGTAATTAAAAATCCCATGCAGAAGTTCATTACCATTAAAACACTGAAAATCATTTTTTAACCGGAATAACTGAAAAACAGAAAACAACAATAGACCCTTTTATGCTGAAACAAAATGAATAAATGAAAATTGAAGATGTTCCTTTTGTTTTACAAAAGCGAAACTGGCCAAGAAAGTCTGAATGATATTTTACGAGGCGGGTTTTTTGAATAAATGGCACGGGGGGGGGGGGGGGGGGGTGATAGATATTCATGCAACATGTATCTTTCAGTTGCATACCAGTATAAACTATTTTTAAGCTATACCAAATATACAATAGACAATATTTTATTTGCACGAACACATTTACAATAAATGGCTATGGTATAAACTGAAACAATACAGAATAACAGACTCATGGAATGACAGTGGTATTTAGTGCTATATTAAAATATACATGATTGCACTAATTCTCCTACTTCATGTACTTAAAATAATTAAAATATATCAAACAATGTACATCTGTTTTCATGCAATTTAACCTTAAAACAAATTCTTCTAATGTTATTTTCGACCTTTTAATGTATGTTGATTACTGATTAAAATTTTATCATGGTCTGAGATCACTTTAAAACATAATTATAAATACTGTAAGTAAATTATATAAAGAATTATTGTACTATATATATATATATATATATATAAATAAATACTTACATTGTACAGTTCTGAGTTGTATATTCTTTAAAACAAAATCTTTTTCAGTCGCACTGTCTGGTTATAAATGACCTTGTTGATATGTTCCAGAGACAAAGGATAATGAAAGGCGGGAAATAGGTAAGAAATCTGATACTTTATACACTCCTTGTAAAAGCAACAACATATCTGTTTATCCGTCATCAAAGTTAATTGGACTGACCCAGTTCACATATTGATAAATATGCAAAAGTTTATCTGTTAATAAAATATAACCCCTGCCAATATTATCAAAGTTTATCCATAGGAGATATATTTTATACAATATATATAAGTTTTTTTCTCTCATTAATTAAATATGTATGACCATCAAGGATTAACCATACCATATACACAGTTAGAATTTTTTTTTGTTAAAATACTCCTTATAATTGCATATGCACATGTTAAATAATATTTAGAGTTAAAAAAAACAATTTTTGCTGACATAAGTTGGCATGTATAGTGTTGGGCCAACATTGGACCAACAATGTCAAGATAACAGTTGGTTGAGTTGCGTTGTGCCAACGTTGGGCCGACAGCATCATAATAACTATTGGTGAAGATACGTTGGACCAATGTTGGGCCAACAATATGTCGCCAACGCCAACCATCTACCAACTGTACCAACCAATCCCCAACGTTGGCCCAACACATGAATGCTATCTGGGAACGTTAGAAATAGAAAATGTTTCACAATACTCTAAATCGACCATTAGGAAAATCTAATAAAGCGCCCACGTGTTTCGTCAATTAGAGTATATTGTCCCATATTATTATAGGTATTACTAGATGTTCAATTAAGTTTTGGCACTGACAGTTTATAAGATATCATTATTATTGAAACGTACTGTTTCGAAATATTCAAACTAAGGTTCATCTCCTTCTGTCATATATGTAGCTAACCTTAGCTGATTTTGTCTAGTCTTGTTAGACCCTCTGATTTGGTCTAGTCTTTTTAGACCCTATGATTTTGTCTAGTCTTTTTAGATCCTATGATTTTGTCTAGTCTTTGTAGACCCTATGTTTTGTCTAGTCTTTTTAGACCCTCTGATTTTGTCTAGTCTTTGTAGACCCTATGTTTTGTCTAGTCTTTTTAGACCCTATGATTTTGTCGTCTTTTTAGACCTTATGATTTTGTCTAGTCTTTGCAGACCCTATGATTTCGTCTAGTCTTTTTAGACCCTATGATTTTGTCGTCTTTTTAGATCCTCTGATTTTGTCTAGTCTTTTTAGACCCTATGATTTTGTCTAGTCTTTTTAGACCCTATGATTTTGTCGTCTTTTTAGATCCTCTGATTTTGTCTAGTCTTTTTAGACCCTATGATTTTGTCTAGTCTTTGTAGACCCTATGTTTTGTCTAGTCTTTTTAGACCCTCTGATTTTGTCTAGTCTTTGTAGACCCTATGTATTGTCTAGTCTTTTTAGACCCTATGATTTTGTCGTCTTTTTAGACCTTATGATTTTGTCTAGTCTTTGCAGACCCTATGATTTCGTCTAGTCTTTTTAGACCCTATGATGTCGTCTTTTTAGATCCTCTGATTTTGTCTAGTCTTTTTAGACCCTATGATTTTGTCTAGTCTTTTTAGACCCTATGATTTTGTCGTCTTTTTAGATCCTATGATTTTGTCTAGTCTTTTTAGACCCTATGATTTTGTCTAGTCTTTGTAGACCCTATGTTTTGTCTAGTCTTTTTAGACCCTATAATTTTGTCGTCTTTTTAGACCTTATGATTTTGTCTAGTCTTTGTAGACCTTATGATTTTGTCTAGTCTTTTTAGACCCTATGATTTTGTCGTCTTTTTAGATCCTATGATTTTGTCTAGTCTTTTTAGACCCTATGATTTTGTCTAGTCTTTTTAGACCCTATGATTTTGTCTAGTCTTTTTAGACTCTATGATTTTGTCTAGTCTTTTTAGACCCTATGTTTTGTCTAGTCTTTTTAGACCCTATGATTTTGTCGTCTTTTTAGACCTTATGATTTTGTCTAGTCTTTGTAGACCCTATGTTTTGTCTAGTCGTTTTAGACCCTCTGATTTTGTCTAGTCTTTTTAGACTCTATGATTTTGTCTAGTCTTTTTAGACCCTATGTTTTGTCTAGTCTTTTTAGACCCTATGATTTTGTCGTCTTTTTAGACCTTATGATTTTGTCTAGTTTTTGTAGACCCTATAATTTTGTCTAGTCTTTTTAGACCCTATGATTTTGTCTAGTCTTTTTAGACCCTCTGATTTTGTCTAGTCTTTTTAGACCCTATGATTTTGCCTAGTCTTTTTAGATCCTATGATTTTGTCTAGTCTTCTTAGACCCTATGGTTTTGTCTAGTCTTTGTAGACCTTATGTTTTGTCTAATCTTTTTAGACCCTCTGATTTTGTCTAGTCTTTTTAGACCCTATGATTTTGTCTAGTCTTTTTAGACCTTATGATTTTGTCTAATCTTTTTAGACCCTATGACTTTGTCTAGTCTTTTTAGATCCTATGATTTGGTCTAGTCTTTTTAGACCCTATGATTTTGTCTAGTCTTTTTAGACCCTATGATTTTGTGTAGTCTTTGTAGACCCTATGTTTTGTCTAGTCTTTTTAGAACCTTTGATTTTGTCTAGTCTTTTTAGACCTTATGATTTTGTCTAGTCTTTTTAAACCCTATGCTTTTGTCTAATCTTTTTAGACCCTATGAGTCTGTCTAGTCTTTTTAGACCCTATGATTTTGTCTAGTCTTTTCAGATCCTATGATTTTGTCTAGTCTTTTGAGACCCTATGATTTTGTCTAGTCTTTGTAGACCCTATGATTTTGTCTAGTCTTTGTAGACCCTATGACTTTGTCTAGTCTTTGTAGACCCTATGCTTTTGTCTAATCTTTTAATACCCTATGATTTTATCTAGTCTTTTTAGACCCTATGATTTTGTCTAGTCGTTTTAGACCCTATGATTTTGTCTGGTCTTTTGAGAACCTATGATTTTGTCTAGTCTTTTTAGACCCCATGATTTTGTCTAATCTTTGTAGACACCTATGATTTACTTGTTCACAAAGACTTGAATTATTTGGCTTTCCAATCTTTTGACAATGAGCGTACATCATGTTGTTTATTTAGAATAATACTTCATCACAAGTCATACCTCCAAATGTCTGTTAAATACTTCAAGTGGGGAGAATTGTGGCCAAAAAAGGGGGGCATATAACCAAGAATGCATGCATATATATAGTTTGAAGATACCAAAGAGATAATCAGAAGCCATAATCCAAGAAGGACAGAAAATACAATGACCAATTGAAAAAGGACAAACAGTGATCTACAAAACACTACACAGGAAGCTTAACATTGAGTAACACGAACTTCACTAATATCGGGGTATGAACTCCTGTACTATAGAAGGGTGAGCAATTCCTTCTCCACTAGTGTGTTACTGTTAAACGACATGCATATCACGTATGTAAATCATATTGGACACCAGTGTACGTAAATAAATATTAATAGCATAGAATACACACTCAAACCTTTGAGTCTAGTCCTGTATTTGGAAGAAGAATAATTCTTATATATTTAATGTATATCGTTTTCAGGTCTTTTGATTGGACAAGAGCACTGCCACCTGTTTGTTTTTGATTGGTTCATAACTCGATGAAATTTTCAATCTACAAGTCGTAACTAAGGGGTTCAGCTGTTTATTCAGTTTCTGAGTGCATGGGACGTTTATTCAGTTTGTGAGTGCATCGGCACCGTTTACATATGCATGAACTCCTGAAAAGAAGCGTTTAATACTATAATAAATCTCATTTTTCAAGATATAATATGTTCTTTAACAGTAGAAAAATATTTATATATCACAAGCGCAGGAGTATCGTATATAATGATATAGAGACAAAAAACAATTCATGATTTCATCTCATAAAAATATTGTTACCAAATATCTATATATGTTTACTTTTATAATGACATAAAAATATTTCAAAATTGTATGTGGTTTTTAAAATAGAATATTATCTCACTTTAAAGACGTAACTATGAAAATTTAGAAATCTAATTTTATGTGTTTGATGTTGTGTTTATATATTCACGTAAGAGTCCTCATTCATGTTATTGTGCTTATGTTTACCATTATCAGCTGTCGTTTAACTACCAGTCCACTTTACTATAAATAATAATAATCTTTATTGCATATAAAACCCTTTTGGGCATAGCAATACAAATACATACAAGCATAAACTGACATTAAACAGACAATATATATATCAATGGTGTGGGTTCAAATCCCGTCGAGGGAAGAACAAAAATTTGACAGCTCTAAAATCTAATTCTAAAATCTAATTCTAACACTGGATATTTTGTTTTCATAAAATCAATAAAGGAAGGTATAATCTTATCAGTAACTTTACAATCAAAGAAAAAGTGGAATTCGTCATCCAATGTTTTACAAAATTTACAATGTCTTTGATTTCGTGGAATATTGTTGCCACTGCCTAGTTCTATTTCTAAGTTATGATCACTTAAGCGAAATTTTGTCAACAATTGACGATTTTGAAATTTCTTTCACTTTATAAATATTCTTCTAGTTTAATATCAGATTTTAGCTTACTGTATAAGAAAAGTTTTGAAGAGTCATTATTCAAAGAAAGATTTCTGTTAATTGTTTTGCATAATGTTCATAAACAGATTTTTAAGATATATTTTAATAGAGATTTTAGCAATTTTAAATGGCAAATATATCTTTTGCAAAAGTGTACCATGTGAATATGCCATTAGCATGCATAGATTTATTTAGATTGAATGCCTCTTTTATCAGAGGATTTATTTTATCAGAATGAATGCGTGAATAATACATCATAACTTGTGTCTTTATAACATAATTTAAAGGGAATCGTCCCAGCTCAGTCTTTGCTGCCAAATTACATGCAGTTTTTCTTATACCTAAAAGGGTTTTACAAGATGTACCATTAGAAACATATTTATATATCACAAGCGGAGGAGGGAGTATCGTATATAATGAGAGACAGAAAAATGTTCATGATTTCATCTCATAAAAATATTGTTACCAAATGTCTATATATATTTATTTTTATAATGACATGAAACATGACAAAATTGTATGTGGTTTTTAAAATATAATATTATCTCACTTTAAGCGATAAATGGTTAATACATACATGTTTGTTAATAATGGACTATTGAATTGTAATATAATGTAAGAATTGTTTTTCAATGAATGACAATATTGTTTGGTGATTGTGAAAGAAAAAAAGGAAGTCACAGTACGAAGGCACATTTGATAGAGGACATCGTTTTCACAGTTCAATTGTCACATTGTTCAAGTTGTTAGTTCTTTTAAAATGGATTATTGAATTAATACAATGAATGACAATGGTGTTCGGCAATTGTACAAGACATGTCATGTTAAAGTCGTCATGAAATACCTAAATTAGACGAGTCCAGTGGCGTAGCTACGCAGAGGCACAGAAGCACGTACATCCACATCATTTTGACAAAAAAAAGAGAGAGAGAGAGAGAGAGAGAGAATAAAAAGAGATATAGAAGAATCGCGCATAGTTTGTGTATTGTTACTGTGTTATTTTTTTACGTCGTGGAATAGTACGTTAAACAATATTCACGTTATACCGTTTGAATTTAGATCCGGATTGATACCACTCTACTCCGGCCTCTTCGGCTAATTACACGACAAAAGGTTTTTGTTTACATTGAGTGATGAAACTGAGTGACTGAACAACAATGCAAAGAAAGATAAGTTCCTTTTTCGAACCGAAAGCAGGCCCTTCGGCTTCTGAAGGTTCAAGCCCGGAAAAAGTGGAGAGCGTCATAGAGAGTGTTCCAAGCCCGTCAGATTCTGCCTGTAAAGCTACGTACCCAGATGTTGCCATATTGTCGCAGGATGATCTTCAAAGTGATGCAGCTAAACTTCAGTAGTTATCCCAAATGTTGGATAAAGCTGCCCAGTTTAAATTCCCTACTGTTCATACAAACTTGACTAATGCCTTTGTCGGATGCATAGATATCTTTTACTTAGATATTCCTGTGCAGTATCTTATTCCAAAGAAGCCGAGTGGTTTGACTCGAGAACTTACTGAGAAGTTATATGAGAAATTTAGTGACGATCTTATAACAAAAGACGTTTCTAAATTTAGGCAGGAAATAGATAGATGGGTTGTTAAATGGGATATTGCCTCAGATCCAAATCGTCTAATCTAACGGAAACACTTCAAGCAACAAGTTATGATCTGTATCCAAACATCTATATATGTCTTGTCATTTTGATTACCATGCCAGTCACAACGGCTACTGCTGAGAGAAGCTTCAGTGTAATGAGGCGAATTAAAACTTATGTCCGAGCCACAATGCTAACAGAAAGGCTTTCAAGTTTGTCCGTACTACATGCATATAAACACTGGGACTTAGATACTGAGAACATTATTGACAGCTTTGCTTTGAAGAAAAAGCGTCGACTTGCATTTTTATTCTCGACACAAACCGAAGATCAAGAGTAACCGATTGATTAGTAGAATGAAAACATCAAGTGTGTTTGGTTTGAGATAAAGACATATATATGTTAATTTTCGTTTTACCTGCATCGCCAACAGCAAAAGCAACAAGTCTAGTGGCCTTCCCACTCCGTCTGTTCGTCCGTTCACAACACTTACTGTTACATAATTTGTGTAATCTTAAACTCCAATAATTCTCATTCCTCATTATTCAAACTTTGCACAATTACTGCACACATATCGAATTTGTGCACTTTATATATTCATCATATTTGATGCCGATTTAGTTCCAGACTCGACTTTGATTGCATTTGTACTTTCGACCGGCTATATATTCTCTTCGCAACATGAAAATATGACATGTTTTTTTTTCTTAGATTGAAGCAAAACTTTTGAACTTACCAACAAAATCCAACCAACTTTGTTATTTCAAATTCAGTGCCTATTTTTTAAAATCGCAGAGCTTTAAGGGGGCTTCGCCCCCTGGACCCCCTACCAGGACTTTACCCTGTAACCCACTGGGGGGATTAGGCGGCCTCCAGACCCATTGCCCCAATTTGTGCTTCCACATCATTACAGGTCTAGCTACGCCACTGGCAGTGAATAGTGGAACAGGAACTGATTACCCTTCCGGAATACCTGCGTTAACGTTCGGTTTTTAGTGGGGTTCGTGTTACTCGACCTTTAGTTTTATGTGTATGTAGATCGTTGTTTGTCCTTTTGTCTTTTGGCCATTGTGTTGTCTGTTCTTCTTCGATTAACAGATTCTGATTACCTCCCTTTGGTATCTTCAAACTCTTCCTAGATATCTACGTTTTTATTGTTTTAATTCTAAATATTTTTTTCTTATTAGAAAGTTAGTTTTCATTACGATTAATATCACTGAACCTGATACAGAATATAGTCAAACCTGCTTTAGCGACCACCTCTATTAAACATTAAGAAAAGTTTTAAGACACCAAAGTGGTAATCAGAAGCCGTAAATCGAAGACAAAACAATGACCAAATAAAATACCAAAGGGATAAACAGAAGCCGTAAATCGAAGGACAGACAATACAATGGCTTAAGAACAGACAAAAAGACAATGGTCTACAACAAACTACACAGAAAGATAAATATTGAGTAACATGAACCCTTTTAAAAACCCGGGAAAGCCGAATAATTTAATAACTTGTATTATGGGACCTTATTTAATTTCCCCTAATAGTACATTTTATATTAATATAACCTGTATTTAGTGGTCACCTGTCTTATGTGACTTCTTGATCTCTTAAAAAGGATCACGTAAGTGTTGGTACCAACATTATAAAGTTCTAGGCTTAGAAATCTTTTTTTGATTCTCTACAGAATGACAGAAATCTGAACTCTTTCTTGGAAGGTGACGTAAAACTGTACAATTATGTTTGAGGTTTTGCTCGAACAAATCCAATAATATATCACTTTCCCTCATCATCACATCTACACGTAGGTTCTTATATCCATGTATATTTCTGTGATCCTGTTCTCAGGTCGGATGATGTGTCAGTTTTCCACGTTAACCACTATATCATGTAGATCTTTTTTAGTTTGCAATGTAATTTTGCTGTCAAGACAATAGCGAAGAACAGACAATACAATGGTCAAAATAAAATGGATAAAAAGACAACCACGATCTAGAAAACACTTCACAGAAAACTAAAGATTGGGCGGCACGAACCTCACTAAAAACCGGGGGTGAACTCAGGTGCTCCTACCTCAGCCAATATGTACATTCTAATTGAAAGAGTCATCCATGCGATCTAAAAGGGGTGCGTCTTTTTACCACAGAACACCACAGAACTCCACCGAATACCACAGAACACTATAGAATTAGCACAGAACACTTAAAATTCTATTAAATCTGATTAAATATGTAAAAAAATGTTATTTGATTAAATAGTTTAAATATATTTCCGTGTATTTTGATAGAAATGGATTAGTTTAACTAGAATTATCTCTCTTTACAGACTATTTTCGGGAGGAAAATAAAGTCCTTCAGTCCCACTCCTGGCACTATATATATGTTAGGGGTTGTTTTTTGTTTGTTTTGTGTTTGCTTTTTTTCTTTCTTTCTTTTTTCGTTTTTTATTTTGTCTTGTTTTTTCTTTTCTTTTTTTTTGTTTGGTTCATTCTTTTTTTTTTTTTTAATATAATCCAATATTAAAAGAAAATCAGCACCAAAATAAAAAGCAGAAATATCACATATATCTGAATATCTGATACAAGCCCCATCTTTATTTATTTATTTTATTAATGATCTGCATTCAGTTTTTGATAATACATGTGATCCTGTCCATCTTGATAATACATCTACCAGTAGTCTTAGTTTTGCAGATGACCTAGTTATACTTTCTGAATCTCAGGCAGGTCTTCAAAATTCTTTGAATAAACTAGAGAAATACTGCTACAAATGGCAATTAAAAGTAAATACTAATAAAACAAAAATTAAGATTTTTCAGGGAAGTAACCATTCTTATTCAATTTTTTTCTATTTAAATATATCTTTGGCAGAAGCTAAAGAGTACAACTTTCTTGGGAACATTATTGATAACAAAGGAAGATTTAAAAGATCAGCCCATGAACTTTCTATAAAAGGACTCGAAGCATTCTTCTCTTTGAAAAAATACTTGTCAGAATTGTTACATGTCCCAGTTGAATTGTCTTGTAAATTATTTGACTCTTTAATTAGACCTATAATACTTTATAATAGTGAAATTTGGTATATGGAAGACTATTACTATATTTATAAAGCCGAGAATAATTTTTGTAAAGCAGTTCTAGGTATCAAGAAAACATCTTGTAATATCTCAGCAAAATCTGAATTGGGTAGACTACCATTAGACTCATTTATAAAAACACAAGTTATGCTCTACTATTCCAGGATTCAGTCGGATGGAACAAACCCCCTTGTTAAGGAAGCATTTAATATAAATATAAATATAAGTAATGCAAATATTTATACATGGTACACCTTTGCCACAGAAATATTTAAAGAAGTAGAACTTAATAAAAATAATTTTGAAGATTTTAACAAACCCTTTTTACTTGTCAAGGATACATTTAAAAATACGTTTAAGAAAACTATAAAAGAAAAATATGAAGAAAAAATACTTGAGAAAATATCAAACTTAGATGATAGTTCAAAACTGTTTCTATATAGTAAATTAAAAACAGACATTAAACTAGAAGACTATTTAAAACTTACAAAAAATTTTAACAATCGACAACTTTTAACTAAATTTAGAACGAGTGATCATCCATTAGAAATTGAACTAGGTAGATACAAAAAAATTCCCAGACATCAAAGACTCTGTAAAACTTGTAAAGTACTCTAATGAGATTAATTTTTTTCTACAATGCCAAATAAATAATAATCTTAGAAATGTTTTGATAAATAATATTAAAAAGTATCATGCTAATTTCGACCAACTGGACTTTTTTTCCCAATTAAAAATCATATTAATTCCTGATCAAGAATTTTTGCCTAGTGTTGTTGACTATATATAAAGCAATCGTTAGAATTGCGAAAATAAGGTTCACATTGGTCAATGTATAACTTTAACTATGAATATATGACATTTCTTTATGTTGTTCATGTATATATATTTTGTAATGTTGTATTGTATTGTATTGCTTTACCTGCAAGGGTTTTATTTGCAATAAAGATTATTATTATTATTTAAAAAAAAAATCCAAAATTTTACAAATATTACAACTTGGTATTTCTCAGTTAATGTGTAATATACATGTATGTACGAGCATCATAAATAAATGTTTCTGAAAATTATAATTTACATTTTGCTTTTTATATTGAAATTTAAATCTCTTTTTAAATTTGTTTAGGAAATCTTCATGAGATACCTATGTTTTGGTTTATATAAAATATTTCTTTATCTTATGCGAATCATGAGGACATGGTGATAGTCTTTCATAGAAGCAATTTCATATATGAAATCTTGAAAGTTGTGTCAGATAATTTAAAATTTTAGAGCTTGTTGTGTTTTACACAAACCGACAAACTGTTTTCACTGAATTTTTGAAACCCTAAAGAAATTGAAATTGAGATATTATTTGTTTGGATATCAAGTCTTTGAAGTCATAATTTATACTTAATATTTTTTGTAGCTGTGATAGTTTTGATTGCAATTAAGCATATAATAATATCTACATTATTTGTTTAATAAATTTCATGAAGAAAATTCATTTACATAAATCATACATTAAATATCTAAGGAGATATATGTTTCAGTTAAGACAAAATAAGTCAAAATGATGAAAAGTAATCTAAATGTAATCAGAAAGTAACCATAATTACAGGGTCAAAATGAATGTAATCGATTACATTACGATTACATGTAATCTAAAAACAAATGTCCGATTACACATTACATTCGATTACATGAAAAATGTAATCGATTACAACCGATTACGATTACAAATTACGATTACCCCATGTCTGGTCTGAGTGAGGAAATCTTAGTTTTAATAATAATTGTAGTACAATCTTATCTTACTGGTTCAAAAGTGTCACACTGAAAATACGATGGGTACTCACCATATTTTACAGTACACAGAAATAATACTGTATAAAAAAGCCTGGTGACAATCATCCTGGCAACAAACAACATTTATCATTTATTCCACCATCTTGTTCTGACGTTAGGATGGATGATGAACTTAAATTTTATAAATTTAGAAATTAAATATTCTTTGACTTATTTTTTATATACTTTTTTCATAGCAATTTATTATCTATGAATCGATATATCCAACTGCTAAAGAGAATATCATATACATATATAAATACAATTATATATTGAATTAGTTATTTATAAGAGACAAGTACTCTGCACAACTTAGCAACCACGCCTTGAATTATTCAGTGAAAGTTGTTATCTATATAGCGGAACTTAATTTCACATGGAGCATAAAACACACATTACACAAAGCATATTTGGAAATAGCACATGCAGTATAAGACATAAATAATAAATCATAAAAGCAAGCACATATAAAGCATAACTGCAACATTATGATCATGCTTTAAAATGACATGAAACCATGCATACAAACATAAAAACAATGCGTATAGCAAAGCAAAGAAAGTTAATAGCACAGCACTATAAAAAAGCATATAAGAACATAACAACAAGGGCTTGAAGAGTTCTGATATGAGGCGGCAAGAGAACTACGTTCGACAAGAGCTGCAAAAACAATTTTCAGAAAAACACCAGGTTGATATGAAATTTTTGAAGGTTCCAAAGGTTGAAAGTTTCCTTGCCTGGTCAGGCAAGGAGTTCCAGAGTCTCGCTGCCTCATAACTGAAGCTCTTCTTACCATATCTTGTTGTTCTTGGGCGAGGAATATCTGCTGTGTTATTGTACCTAAAATTGTAAGAGTTTTGTTTAATTTTTTCAATATCATGTATTAAAACAGGACTGGTTTTGTATATAATTCGGTAGGTTTCCAGTGCCATGGCCCTCAACCTTCTGATTTTCAAAGATGGTAGTTTAGATTGTTCCAGTAGATAATTGTGCGAGTTGGTGTAGTCGTCATATATTTTAGCGAAGTGCACGTTCTTGTATTTTTTCGATTTTTTGTGTATATTTTTCGGTACAAAATATATAAAACTATAGATCGAGTAACACGAATCCCACTAAAAACTGGGGGTGAACTCAGGTGCTCCGGAAGGGTGTGCAGGTCCTGCTCCACTAGTCACATCCGTCGTGTTAATCTAGTTACAAACCCGGTGATAAGTCATGAACCAGGAAAGGACCGGGAAGTGTTTTTTCTTTCCTCTATCATCGACACTACTTTTACCTGACTTGAATACATGAGTAACACGGCGGGTCTTATAGAAAGCAAGAACTGCATACTCTTCGCGAGTAGATGAGCTCACATCCGGTTTTATGTGGGGTAAAATGACTGTTGCTCGTTTGTTTATTTTTTTAAGTTGAGGTTTTTTTATGTTTTTTTTTTTTTTAATTTTGTTTGTCTTCGTTCTTTTTCTTGTGCCCAATGTTGCCTGTATCTCTGGATTGCATATATTGCTGATTTGAATGATGATTTATTGCGCTTAACGCCACTTGCAGCAATATCTCAACTATATCATGACGACCAGTCTTAGTGGTGGAAGAAGCCGGAGTACCCGGAGAGAACCACCGACCACGGGCAAGCAACTGGTAAACTTTATCACTTGCGGCTGCGAGTCGAGTGCATCCTTTTTGTAATTTACAAATCCGGGCGCGAACCCATATATTGCAAGAAATTAGTTCAAGTAATATTTATATCACGGTTTTCAGAGTTAAGCGGTTAATCAATCGAACGCGAAGCATGAGATTCTTTATCTCGGAAAACCGTGATATAAATGATTTGTAACATGAAACCATGCAATATCGCATCTAGGTTGTTGATTATTGCACGGCTCTCTGAGAGTAATAAAACTACATCCCATATTTAAAGTGTGCAATATCTCGTATCGGCGTGCAAAATTTCATACAAGTAATTCTTAGCCACTGCTTACATTCTGGTATATAAACCATAAATAGACCACAGAAAAAATTCAGTCATGTTACAATATATTTTTATTGCACCTGTTGTCAGGTACGGTTATACCCATAACCGGTAAAAAAAACAAACATTCTATTTCCTTATCCTGGGCATATCAAGTATTAATGCATACATTTTTTTCATTATGACCCATTATCAAAATCTCCATCTGAACGCCACGATATAGCTGAAATACTGCTTAAGCTGGCGTTAAATATCAATCAATCATTCAATCTCCATTTGAATTGCATAAAGATTATGCAATTTTATCAAATACGTACACGGAAAAAATGAATGATCGTATGAAGTCGTGAATTGGTTATAGAGATTTCATATGGAGCATGATATGATTGTATAAGTTATCTTTAGGCAGTACAGATGTCTTACAAAGTTATAAGTTATACTAACATGTTCTTATAATATCTGAAGTAGTTGTAATTTACCTTGTATTACCTTGTCCCGAGGTCATACGTCTGTGCCTGGGGCCCCTGAGACCCGCCTTGACAATGTACATGTATATATATATTTGGGTGAGAAGTTGTTGCAGCTGTTATATATAATTCGAACGCTATATATAACATTCACCACAACGCTAAAATAATGGAAGATGTAAGTTAGCATTTTAATAACTGTTTTGTTTAAAGATTTATTTTACCGGTATATTATATTGTACCGGGTACTTCTGTGTAATAGTTAATCCTTGTGACAGTCTTCACACATATTTCATTATATTTCTGTTAATAGATGTCTGCAAAACAACCTTTCCGGTTTTAGTTTAAACAATATTTATTTCTTGAAATTCCCGCATACAATTATTCAAATATTTATATACCCACAATGTTCAAGTGCGATAGATTGTGGGTTCGAGTCCCGATCGGGTCAAACCAAAGACTATAAAATTGGTATGTGTTGCTTCTCCGCTAAGCACGCATTAAGGAGAAAGAGCAAAACTGGTTGGCTGGGAATCAGGATAATGTGTTCGAGTGGGGCCCCATGTCTATCCGCGGACTGTTGTTTCAGTGAGCTAGCACTATAAAAATCCAACAAAGCGTGTTGGTCTAGTACAAAGCGACCTCATCATCATCTCATTAAAAATTAAAACTTGTTCTCGCCATGATGTAACTGATATATTGCTGAGTTGGCGTTAAACAACAATCACTCACTCTCTCATTTACACATGATGTTCAATGGGATTCAGAAAAAAGTCATAAAATTTATGTAAATTTGTCTCCTTAATTCGACATTGATAACATTGGTAAACAGTGGTAAGTAGAATGATCGTAGTCCAGTTTTAGCTTAGACATGTCACTGACAGAATGACACACTAGACCTATAGCTATTTCAATTAAATTTACTTAAATATATGGGTGGGTGAATGTTGTTAACACTAAATGAGCAATTGTTTAGCTATATCATGGCGAGAGCAAGTTACATTCAATGAAACAATGATGTTATTAACTTTGTACTACACCAACACGCTTAGTTGGATTTTCATAGTGCTAGCTCATTGTTCAAACAACAGTCCACGGGTATACATTTGGCTCCATTCAGACACATTATCCTGATTCCGCGCCAAACAATCTTTATAGTGCTAGCTCATTGTTCAAACAACAGTCCACGGGTATACATTTGGCTCCATTCAGACACATTATCCTGATTCCGCGCCAAACTATCTTTATAGTGCTAGCTCATTGTTCAAACAACAGTCCACGGGTATACATTTGGCTCCATTCAGACACATTATCCTGATTCCGCGCCAAACAATCTTTATAGTGCTAGCTCATTGTTCAAACAACAGTCCACGGGTATACATTTGGCTCCATTCAGACACAATATCCTGATTCCGCGCAAAACAATCTTTGTAGTGCTAGCTCATTGTTCAAACAACAGTCCACGGGTATACATTTGGCTCCATTCAGACACATTATCCTGATTCCGCGCCAAACAATCTTTATAGTGCTAGCTCGTTGTTCAAACAACAGTCCACGGGTATACATTTGGCTCCATTCAGACACATTATCCTGATTCGGCGCCAAACAATCTTTATAGTGCTAGCTCATTGTTCAAACAACAGTCCACGGGTATACATTTGGCTCCATTCAGACACATGATCCTGATTCGGCGCCAAACAATCTTTATAGTGCTAGCTCATTGTTCAAACAACAGTCAACGGGTATACATTTGGCTCCATTCAGACACATTATCCTGATTCCGAGCCAAACTATCTTTATAGTGCTAGCTCATTGTTCAAACAACAGTCCACGGGTATACATTTGGCTCCATTCAGACACATTATCCTGATTCCGCGCCAAACTATCTTTATAGTGCTAGCTCATTGTTCAAACAACAGTCCACGGGTATACCTTTGGCTCCATTTAGACACATTATCCTGATTCGCGCCAAACAATCTTTATAGTGCTAGCTCATTGTTCAAACAACAGTCCATGGATATACATTTGGCTCCATTCAGACACATTATCCTGATTCCGCGCCAAACAATCTTTATAGTGCTAGCTCATTGTTCAAACAACAGTCCACGGGTATACATTTGGCTCCATTCAGACACATTATCCTGATTCCGCGCCAAACAATCTTTATAGTGCTAGCTCATTGTTCAAACAACAGTCCACGGGTATACATTTGGCTCCATTCTGACACATTATCCTGATTCCGCGCCAAACAATCTTTATAGTGCTAGCTCATTGTTCAAACAACAGTCCACGGGTATACATTTGGCTCCATTCAGACACATTATCCTGATTCCGCGCCAAACAATCTTTATAGTGCTAGCTCATTGTTCAAACAACAGTCCACGGGTATACATTTGGCTCCATTCAGACACATTATCCTGATTCCGCGCCAAACAATCTTTATAGTGCTAGCTCATTGTTCAAACAACAGTCCACGGGTATACATTTGGCTCCATTCAGACACATGATCCTGATTCGGCGCCAAACAATCTTTATAGTTTTAGCTCATTGTTCAAACAACAGTCAACGGGTATACATTTGGCTCCATTCAGACACATTATCCTGATTCCGAGCCAAACTATCTTTATAGTGCTAGCTCATTGTTCAAACAACAGTCCACGGGTATACATTTGGCTCCATTCAGACACATTATCCTGATTCTGCGTCAAGCAATCTTTGTAGTGCTAGCTCATTGTTCAAACAACAGTCCACGGGTATACATTTGGCTCCATTCAGACACATTATCCTGATTCCGCGCCAAACTATCTTTATAGTGCTAGCTCATTGTTCAAACAACAGTCCACGGGTATACCTTTGGCTCCATTTAGACACATTATCCTGATTCGCGCCAAACAATCTTTATAGTGCTAGCTCATTGTTCAAACAACAGTCCACGGATATACATTTGGCTCCATTCAGACACATTATCCTGATTCCGCGCCAAACAATCTTTATAGTGCTAGCTCATTGTTCAAACAACAGTCCACGGGTATACATTTGGCTCCATTCAGACACATTATCCTGATTCCGTGCCAAACAATCTTTATAGTGCTAGCTCATTGTTCAAACAACAGTCCACGGTTATACATTTGGCTCCATTCAGACACATTATCCTGATTCCGCGCCAAACAATCTTTATAGTGCTAGCTCATTGTTCAAACAACAGTCCACGGGTATACAGTTGGCTCCATTCAGACACATTATCCTGATTCCGCGCCAAACAATCTTTATAGTGCTAGCTCATTGTTCAAACAACAGTCCACGGGTATACATTTGGCTCCATTCAGACACATTATCCTGATTCCGCGCCAAACAATCTTTATAGTGCTAGCTCATTGTTCAAACAATAGTCCACGGGTATACATTTGGCTCCATTCAGACACATGATCCTGATTCGGCGCCAAACTATCTTTATAGTGCTAGCTGATTGTTCAAACAACAGTCAACGGGTATACATTTGGCTCCATTCAGACACATTATCCTGATTCCGAGCCAAACTATCTTTATAGTGCTAGCTCATTGTTCAAACAACAGTCCACGGGTATACATTTGGCTCCATTCAGACACATTATCCTGATTCCGCGTCAAACAATCTTTGTAGTGCTAGCTCTTTGTTCAAACAACAGTCCACGGGTATACATTTGGCTCCATTCAGACACATTATCCTGATTCCGCGCCAAACAATCTTTATAGTGCTAGCTCATTGTTCAAACAACAGTCCACGGGTATACATTTGGCTCCATTCAGACACATTATCCTGATTCCGCGCCAAACTATCTTTATAGTGCTAGCTCATTGTTCAAACAACAGTCCACGGGTATACCTTTGGCTCCATTTAGACACATTATCCTGATTCCGCGCCAAACAATCTTTATAGTGCTAGCTCATTGTTCAAACAACAGTCCACGGATATACATTTGGCTCCATTCAGACACATTATCCTGATTCCGCGCCAAACTATCTTTATAGTGCTAGCTCATTGTTCAAACAACAGTCCACGGGTATACATTTGGCTCCATTCAGACACATTATCCTGATTCAGCGCCAAACAATCTTTATAGTGCTAGCTCATTGTTCAAACAACAGTCCACGGGTATACATTTGGTTCCATTCAGACACATTATCCTGATTCCGCGCCAAACTATCTTTATAGTGCTAGCTCATTGTTCAAACAACAGTCCACGGGTATACATTTGGCTCCATTTAGACACATTATCCTGATTCCGCGCCAAAAAATCTGTATAGTGCTAGCTCATTGTTCAAACAACAGTCCACGGGTATACATTTGGCTCCATTCAGACACATTATCCTGATTCCGCGCCAAACAATCTTTATAGTGCTAGCTCATTGTTCAAACAACAGTCCACGGGTATACATTTGGCTCCATTCAGACACATTATCCTGATTCCGCGCCAAACAATCTTTATAGTGCTAGCTCATTGTTCAAACAACAGTCCACGGGTATACATTTGGCTCCATTCAGACACATTATCCTGATTCCGCGCCAAACAATCTTTGTAGTGCTAGCTCATTGTTCAAACAACAGTCCACGGGTATACATTTGGCTCCATTCAGACACATTATCCTGATTCCGCGCCAAACAATCTTTATAGTGCTAGCTCATTGTTCAAACAACAGTCCACGGGTATACATTTGGCTCCATTCAGACACATTATCCTGATTCCGCGCCAAACAATCTTTATAGTGCTAGCTCATTGTTCAAACAACAGTCCACGGGTATACATTTGGCTCCATTCAGACACATGATCCTGATTCGGCGCCAAACTATCTTTATAGTGCTAGCTGATTGTTCAAACAACAGTCAACGGGTATACATTTGGCTCCATTCAGACACATTATCCTGATTCCGCGCAAAACAATCTTTATAGTGCTAGCTCATTGTTCAAACAACAGTCCACGGGTATACATTTGGCTCCATTCAGACACATTATCCTGATTCCGCGCCAAACTATCTTTATAGTGCTAGCTCATTGTTCAAACAACAGTCCACGGGTATACATTTGGCTCCATTCAGACACATTATCCTGATTCCGCGTCAAACAATCTTTGTAGTGCTAGCTCATTGTTCAAACAACAGTCCACGGGTATACATTTGGCTCCATTCAGACACATTATCCTGATTCCGCGCAAAACAATCTTTATAGTGCTAGCTCATTGTTCAAACAACAGTCCACGGGTATACATTTGGCTCCATTCAGACACATTATCCTGATTCCGCGCCAAACTATCTTTATAGTGCTAGCTCATTGTTCAAACAACAGTCCACGGGTATACCTTTGGCTCCATTTAGACACATTATCCTGATTCCGCGCCAAACAATCTTTATAGTGCTAGCTCATTGTTCAAACAACAGTCCACGGATATACATTTGGCTCCATTCAGACACATTATCCTGATTCCGCGCCAAACTATCTTTATAGTGCTAGCTCATTGTTCAAACAACAGTCCACGGGTATACATTTGGCTCCATTCAGACACATTATCCTGATTCCGCGCCAAACAATCTTTATAGTGCTAGCTCATTGTTCAAACAACAGTCCACGGGTATACATTTGGTTCCATTCAGACACATTATCCTGATTCCGCGCCAAACTATCTTTATAGTGCTAGCTCATTGTTCAAACAACAGTCCACGGGTATACATTTGGCTCCACTTAGACACATTATCCTGATTCCGCGCCAAAAAATCTTTATAGTGCTAGCTCATTGTTCAAACAACAGTCCACGGGTATACATTTGGCTCCATTCAGACACATTATCCTGATTCCGCGCTAAACTATCTTTATAGTGCTAGCTCATTGTTCAAACAACAGTCCACGGGTATACATTTGGCTCCATTCAGACACATTATCCTGATTCCGAGCCAAACACTCTTTATAGTGCTAGCTCATTGTTCAAACAACAGTCCACGGGTATACATTTGGCTCCATTCAGACACATTATCCTGATTCCGCGCCAAACTATCTTTATAGTGCTAGCTCATTGTTCAAACAACAGTCCACGGGTATACATTTGGCTCCATTCAGATACATTATCCTGATTCCGCGTCAAACTATCTTTATAGTGCTAGCTCATTGTTCAAACAACAGTCCACGGGTATACATTGGCTCCATTCAGACACATTATCCTGATTCCGCGCCAAACAATCTTTATAGTGCTAGCTCATTGTTCAAACAACAGTCCACGGGTATACATTTGGCTCCATTCAGACACATTATCCTGATTTCGCGCCAAACAATCTTTATAGTGCTAGGTCATTGTTCAAACAACAGTCCACGGGTATACATTTGGCTCCATTCAGACACATTATCCTGTTTCCGCGCCAAACAATCTTTGTAGTGCTAGCTCATTGTTCAAACAACAGTCCACGGGTATACATTTGGCTCCATTCAGACACATTATCCTGATTCCGCGCAAAACAATCTTTATAGTGCTAGCTCATTGTTCAAACAACAGTCCACGGGTATACATTTGGCTCCATTCAGACACATTATCCTGATTCCGCGCCAAACTATCTTTATAGTGCTAGCTCATTGTTCAAACAACAGTCCACGGGTATACCTTTGGCTCCATTTAGACACATTATCCTGATTCCGCGCCAAACAATCTTTATAGTGCTAGCTCATTGTTCAAACAACAGTCCACGGATATACATTTGGCTCCATTCAGACACATTATCCTGATTCCGCGCCAAACTATCTTTATAGTGCTAGCTCATTGTTCAAACAACAGTCCACGGGTATACATTTGGCTCCATTCAGACACATTATCCTGATTCCGCGCCAAACAATCTTTATAGTGCTAGCTCATTGTTCAAACAACAGTCCACGGGTATACATTTGGTTCCATTCAGACACATTATCCTGATTCCGCGCCAAACTATCTTTATAGTGCTAGCTCATTGTTCAAACAACAGTCCACGGGTATACATTTGGCTCCACTTAGACACATTATCCTGATTCCGCGCCAAAAAATCTTTATAGTGCTAGCTCATTGTTCAAACAACAGTCCACGGGTATACATTTGGCTCCATTCAGACACATTATCCTGATTCCGCGCTAAACTATCTTTATAGTGCTAGCTCATTGTTCAAACAACAGTCCACGGGTATACATTTGGCTCCATTCAGACACATTATCCTGATTCCGAGCCAAACACTCTTTATAGTGCTAGCTCATTGTTCAAACAACAGTCCACGGGTATACATTTGGCTCCATTCAGACACATTATCCTGATTCCGCGCCAAACTATCTTTATAGTGCTAGCTCATTGTTCAAACAACAGTCCACGGGTATACATTTGGCTCCATTCAGATACATTATCCTGATTCCGCGTCAAACTATCTTTATAGTGCTAGCTCATTGTTCAAACAACAGTCCACGGGTATACATTGGCTCCATTCAGACACATTATCCTGATTCCGCGCCAAACAATCTTTATAGTGCTAGCTCATTGTTCAAACAACAGTCCACGGGTATACATTTGGCTCCATTCAGACACATTATCCTGATTTCGCGCCAAACAATCTTTATAGTGCTAGGTCATTGTTCAAACAACAGTCCACGGGTATACATTTGGCTCCATTCAGACACATTATCCTGTTTCCGCGCCAAACAATCTTTGTAGTGCTAGCTCATTGTTCAAACAACAGTCCACGGGTATACATTTGACTCCATTCAGACACATTATCCTGATTCCGCGCCAAACAATCTTTATAGTGCTAGCTCATTGTTCAAACAACAGTCCACGGGTATACATTTGGCTCCATTCAGACACATTATCCTGATTCCGCGCCAAACAATCTTTATAGTGCTAGCTCATTGTTCAAACAACAGTCCACGGGTATACATTTGGCTCCATTCAGACACATTATCCTGATTCCGCGCCAATCAATCTTTATAGTGCTAGCTCATTGTTCAAACAACAGTCCACGGGTATACATTTGGCTCCATTTAGACACATTATCCTGATTCCGCGCCAAAAAATCTTTATAGTGCTAGCTCATTGTTCAAACAACAGTCCACGGGTATACATTTGGCTCCATTCAGACACATTATCCTGATTCCGCGCCAAACAATCTTTATAGTGCTAGCTCATTGTTCAAACAACAGTCCACGGGTATACATTTGGCTCCATTCAGACACATTATCCTGATTCCGCGCTAAACTATCTTTATAGTGCTAGCTCATTGTTCAAACGACAGTCCACGGGTATACATTTGGCTCCATTCAGACACATTATCCTGATTCCGCGCCAAACAAACTTTATAGTGCTAGCTCATTGTTCAAACAACAGTCCACGGGTATACATTTGGCTCCATTCAGACACATTATCCTGATTCCGAGCCAAACACTCTTTATAGTGCTAGCTCATTGTTCAAACAACAGTCCACGGGTATACATTTGGCTCCATTCAGACATATTATCCTGATTCCGCGCCAAACAATCTTTATAGTGCTAGCTCATTGTTCAAACAACAGTCCACGGGTATACATTTGGCTCCATTCAGACACATTATCCTGATTCCGCGCCAAACAATCTTTATAGTGCTAGCTCATTGTTCAAACAACAGTCCACGGGTATACATTTGGCTCCATTCAGATACATTATCCTGATTCCGCGTCAAACTATCTTTATAGTGCTAGCTCATTGTTCAAACAACAGTCCACGGGTATACATTGGCTCCATTCAGACACATTATCCTGATTCCGCGCCAAACAATCTTTATAGTGCTAGCTCATTGTTCAAACAACAGTCCACGGGTATACATTTGGCTCCATTCAGACACATTATCCTGATTCCGCGCCAAACAATCTTTATAGTGCTAGGTCATTGTTCAAACAACAGTCCACGGGTATACATTTGGCTCCATTCAGACACATTATCCTGATTCCGCGCCAAACAATCTTTGTAGTGCTAGCTCATTGTTCAAACAACAGTCCACGGATATACATTTGACTCCATTCAGACACATTATCCTGATTCCGCGCCAAACAATCTTTATAGTGCTAGCTCATTGTTCAAACAACAGTCCACGGGTATACATTTGGCTCCATTCAGACACATTATCCTGATTCCGCGCCAAACAATCTTTATAGTGCTAGCTCATTGTTCAAACAACAGTCCACGGGTATACATTTGGCTCCATTCAGACACATTATCCTGATTCCGCGCCAAACAATCTTTATAGTGCTAGCTCATTGTTCAAACAACAGTCCACGGGTATACATTTGGCTCCATTCAGACACATTATCCTGATTCCGCGCCAAACAATCTTTATAGTGCTAGCTCATTGTTCAAGCAACAGTCCACGGGTATACATTTGGCTCCATTCAGACACATTATCCTGATTCCGCGCCAAACTATCTTTATAGTGCTAGCTCATTTTTCAAACAACAGTCCACGGGTATACATTTGGCTCCATTCAGACACATTATCCTGATTCCGCGCCAAACAATCTTTATAGTGCTAGCTCATTGTTCAAACAACAGTCCACGAATATACATTTGGCTCCATTCAAACACATTATCCTGATTCCGTGCCAAACTATCTTTATAGTGCTAGCTCATTGTTCAAACAACAGTCCATGGGTATACAATTGGCTCCATTCAGACACATTATCCTGATTCCGCGCCAAACTATCTTTATAGTGCTAGCTCATTGTTCAAACAACAGTCCACGGGTATACATTTGGCTCCATTCAGACACATTATCCTGATTCCGCGCCAAACTATCTTTATATTGCTAACTCATTGTTCAAACAACAGTCCACGGGTATACATTTGGCTCCATTCAGACACATTATCCTGATTCCGCGCCAAACAATCTTTATAGTGCTAGCTCATTGTTCAAACAACAGTCCACGGGTATACATTTGGCTCCATTCAGACACATTATCCTGATTCCGCGCCAAACAATCTTTATAGTGCTAGCTCATTGTTCAAACAACAGTCCACGGGTATACATTTGGCTCCATTCAGACGCATTATCCTGATTCCGCGCCAAACTATCTTTATAGTGCCAGCTCATTGTTCAAACAACAGTCCACGGGTATACATTTGGCTCCATTCAGACACATTATCCTGATTCCGCGCCAAACAATCTTTATAGTGCTAGCTCATTGTTCAAACAACAGTCCACGGGTATACATTTGGCTCCATTCAGACACATTATCCTGATTCCGCGCCAAACAATCTTTATAGTGCTAGCTCATTGTTCAAACAACAGTCCACGGGTTTAGATTTAGCTCCATTCAGACACATTATCCTGATTCCGCGCCAAACAATCTTTATAGTGCTAGCTCATTGTTCAAACAACAGTCCACGGGTATACATTTGGCTCCATTCAGACACATTATCCTGATTCCGCGCCAAACAATCTTTATAGTGCTAGCTCATTGTTCAAACAACAGTCCACGGGTATACATTTGGCTCCATTCAGACACATTATCCTGATTCCGCGCCAAACGATCTTTGTAGTACTAGCTCATTGTTCAAACAACAGTCCACGGGTATATATTTGTCTCCATTCAGACACATTATCCTGATTCCGCGCCAAACAATCTTTATAGTGCTAGCTCATTGTTCAAACAACAGTCCACGGGTATACATTTGGCTCCATTCAGACACATTATCCTGATTCCGCGCCAAACAATCTTTATAGTGCTAGCTCATTGTTCAAACAACAGTCCACGGGTATACATTTGGCTCCATTCAGACACATTATCCTGATTCCGCGCCAAACAATCTTTATAGTGCTAGCTCATTGTTCAAACAACAGTCCACGGGTATACATTTGGCTCCATTCAGACACATTATCCTGATTCCGCGCCAAACAATCTTTATAGTGCTAGCTCATTGTTCAAACAACAGTCCACGAGTATACATTTGGCTCCATTCAGACACATTATCCTGATTCCGCGCCAAACAATCTTTATAGTGCTAGCTCATTGTTCAAACAACAGTCCACGGGTATACATTTGGCTCCATTCAGACACATTATCCTGATTCCGCGCCAAGCAATATTTATAGTGCTAGCTCATTGTTCAAACAACAGTCCACGGATATACATTTGGCTCCATTCAGACACATTATCCTGATTCCGCGCCAAACAATCTTTATAGTGCTAGCTCATTGTTCAAACAACAGTCCACGGGTATACATTTGGCTCCATTCAGACACATTATCTTGATTCCGCGCCAAACACTCTTTATAGTGCTAGCTCATTGTTCAAACAACAGTCCACGGGTATACATTTGGCTCCATTCAGACACATTATCCTGATTCCGCGCCAAACAATCTTTATAGTGCTAGCTCATTGTTCAAACAACAGTCCACGGGTATACATTTGGCTCCATTTAGACACATTATCCTGATTCCGCGCCAAACAATCTTTATAGTGCTAGCTCATTGTTCAAACAACAGTCCACGGGTATACATTTGGCTCCATTCAGACACATTATCCTGATTCCGCGCCAAACAATCTTTATAGTGCTAGCTCATTGTTCAAACAACAGTCCACGGGTATACATTTGGCTCCATTCAGACACATTATCCTGATTCCGCGCCAAACAATCTTTATAGTGCTAGCTCATTGTTCAAACAACAGTCCACGGGTATACATTTGGCTCCATTCAGACACATTATCCTGATTCCGCGCCAAACAATCTTTATAGTGCTAGCTCATTGTTCAAACGACAGTCCACGGGTATACATTTGGCTCCATTCAGACACATTATCCTAATTCCGCGCCAAACAATCTTTGTAGTGCTAGCTCATTGTTCAAACAACAGTCCACGGGTATACATTTGGCTCCATTCAGACACATTATCCTGATTCCGAGCCAAACACTCTTTATAGTGCTAGCTCATTGTTCAGACAACAGTCCACGGGTATACATTTGGCTCCATTCAGACACATTATCCTGATTCCGCGCCGAACAATCTTTATAGTGCTAGCTCATTGTTCAAACAACAGTCCACGGGTATACATTTGGCTCCATTCAGACACATTATCCTGATTCCGCGTCAAACAATCTTTATAGTGCTAGCTCATTGTTCAAACAACAGTCCACAGGTATACATTTGGCTCCATTCAGACACATTATCCTGATTCCGCGCCAAACAATCTTTGTAGTGCTAGCTCATTGTTCAAACAACAGTCCACGGGTATACATTTGGCTCCATTCAGACACATTATCCTGATTCCGCGCCAAACAATCTTTATAGTGCTAGCTCATTGTTCAAACAACAGTCCACGGGTATACATTTGGCTCCATTCAGACACATTATCCTGATTCCGCGCCAAACAATCTTTATAGTGCTAGCTCATTGTTCAAACAACAGTCCACGGGTATACATTTGGCTCCATTCAGACACATTATCCTGATTCCGCGCCAAACAATCTTTGTAGTGCTAGCTCATTGTTCAAACAACAGTCCACGGGTATACATTTGGCTCCATTCAGACACATTATCCTGATTCCGCGCCAAACTATCTTTATAGTGCTAGCTCATTTTTCAAACAACAGTCCACGGGTATACATTTGGCTCCATTCAGACACATTATCCTGATTCCGCGCCAAACAATCTTTATAGTGCTAGCTCATTGTTCAAACAACAGTCCACGGATATACATTTGGCTCCATTCAGACACATTATCCTGATTCCGCGCCAAACTATCTTTATAGTGCTAGCTCATTGTTCAAACAACAGTCCATGGGTATACAATTGGCTCCATTCAGACACATTATCCTGATTCCGCGCCAAACTATCTTTATAGTGCTAGCTCATTGTTCAAACAACAGTCCACGGGTATACATTTGGCTCCATTCAGACACATTATCCTGATTCCGCGCCAAACAATCTTTATAGTGCTAGCTCATTGTTCAAACAACAGTCCACGGGTATACATTTGGCTCCATTCAGACACATTATCCTGATTCCGCACCAAACAATCTTTATAGTGCTAGCTCATTGTTCAAACAACAGTCCACGGGTATACATTTGGCTCCATTCAGACACATTATCCTGATTCTGCGCCAAACTATCTTTATAGTGCTAGCTCATTGTTCAAACAACAGTCCACGGGTATACATTTGGCTCCATTCAGACACATTATCCTGATTCCGCGCCAAACAATCTTTATAGTGCTAGCTCATTGTTCAAACAACAGTCCACGGGTATACATTTGGCTCCATTCAGACACATTATCCTGATTCCGCGCCAAACAATCTTTGTAGTGCTACCTCATTGTTCAAACAACAGTCCACTGGTATACATTTGGCTCCATTCAGACACATTATCCTGATTCCGCGCCAAACTATCTTTATAGTGCTAGCTCATTTTTCAAACAACAGTCCACGGGTATACATTTGGCTCCATTCAGACACATTATCCTGATTCCGCGCCAAACAATCTTTATAGTGCTAGCTCATTGTTCAAACAACAGTCCACGGATATACATTTGGCTCCATTCAGACACATTATCCTGATTCGCGCCAAACTATCTTTATAATGCTAGCTCATTGTTCAAACAACAGTCCATGGGTATACAATTGGCTCCATTCAGACACATTATCCTGATTCCGCGCCAAACTATCTTTATAGTGCTAGCTCATTGTTCAAACAACAGTCCACGGGTATACATTTGGCTCCATTCAGACACATTATCCTGATTCCGCGCCAAACTATCTTTATGGTGCTAGCTCATTGTTCAAACAAGAGTCCACGGGTATATATTTGGCTCCATTCAGACACATTATCCTGATTCCGCGCCAAACAATCTTTATAGTGCTAGCTCATTGTTCAAACAACAGTCCACGGGTATACATTTGGCTCCATTCAGACGCATTATCCTGATTCCGCGCCAAACACTCTTTATAGTGCTTGCTCATTGTTCAAACAACAGTCCACGGGTATACATTTGGCTCCATTCAGACACATTATCCTGATTCCGCGCCAAACAATCTTTATAGTGCTAGCTCATTGTTCAAACAACAGTCCACGGGTATACATTTGGCTCCATTCAGACGCACTATCCTGATTCCGCGCCAAACAATCTTTATAGTGCTAGCTCATTGTTCAAACAACAGTCCACGGATATACATTTGGCTCCATTCAGACACATTATCCTGATTCCGCGCCAAACAATCTTTATAGTGCTAGCTCATTGTTCAAACAACAGTCCATGGGTATACAATTGGCTCCAATCAGACATATTATCCTGATTCCGCGCCAAACTATCTTTATAGTGCTAGCTCATTGTTCAAACAACAGTCCACGGGTATACATTTGGCTCCATTCAGACACATTATCCTGATTCCGCGCCAAACTATCTTTATAGTGCTAGCTCATTGTTCAAACAACAGTCCACGGGTATACATTTGGCTCCATTCAGACACATTATCCTGATTCCGCGCCAAACAATCTTTATAGTGCTAGCTCATTGTTCAAACAACAGTCCACGGGTATACATTTGGCTCCATTCAGACGAATTATCCTGATTCCGCGCCAAACTATCTTTATAGTGCTTGCTCATTGTTCAAACAACAGTCCACGGGTATACATTTGGCTCCATTCAGACACATTATCCTGATTCCGCGCCAAACAATCTTTATAGTGCTAGCTCTTTGTTCAAACAACAGTCCACGGGTATACATTTGGCTCCATTCAGACGCACTATCCTGATTCCGCGCCAAACAATCTTTATAGTGCTAGCTCATTGTTCAAACAACAGTCCACGGGTATACATTTGGCTCCATTCAGACACATTATCCTGATTCCGCGCCAAACAATCTTTATAGTGCTAGCACATTGTTCAAACAACAGTCCACGGGTATACATTTGGCTCCATTCAGACACATTATCCTGATTCCGCGCCAAACAATCTTTATAGTGCTAGCTCATTGTTCAAACAACAGTCCACGGGTATACATTTGGCTCCATTCAGACACATTATCCTGGTTCCGCGCCAAACGATCTTTGTAGTGCTAGCTCATTGTTCAAACAACAGTCCACGGGTATACATTTGGCTCCATTCAGACACATTATCCTGATTCCGCGCCAAACAATCTTTATAGTGCTAGCTCATTGTTCAAACAACAGTCCACGGGTATACATTTGGCTCCATTCAGACACATTATCCTGATTCCGCGCCAAACAATCTTTATAGTGCTAGCTCATTGTTCAAACAACAGTCCACGGGTATACATTTGGCTCCATTCAGACACATTATCCTGATTCCGCGCCAAACAATCTTTATAGTGCTAGCTCATTGTTCAAACAACAGTCCACGGGTATACATTTGGCTCCATTCAGACACATTATCCCGATTCCGCGCCAAACAATCTTTATAGTGCTAGCTCATTGTTCAAACAACAGTCCACGGGTATACATTTGGCTCCATTCAGACATATTATCCTGATTCCGCGCCAAACAATCTTTATAGTGCTAGCTCATTGTTCAAACAACAGTCCACGGGTATACATTTGGCTCCATTCAGACACATTATCCTGATTCCGCGCCAAACAATCTTTGTAGTGCTAGCTCATTGTTCAAACAACAGTCCACGGGTATACATTTGGCTCCATTCAGACACATTATCCTGATTCCGCGCCAAACAATCTTTATAGTGTTAGCTCATTGTTCAAACAACAGTCCACGGGTATACATTTGGCTCCATTCAGACACATTATCCTGATTCCGCGCCAAACTATTTTTATAGTGCTAGCTCATTGTTCAAACGACAGTCCACGGGTATACATTTGGCTCCATTCAGACACATTATCCTGATTCCGCGCCAAACAATCTTTGTTGTGCTAGCTCATTGTTCAAACAACAGTCCACGGGTATACATTTGGCTCCATTCAGACACATTATCCTGATTTCGCGCCAAACACTCTTTATAGTGCTAGCTCATTGTTCAAACAACAGTCCACGGGTATACATTTGGCTCCATTCAGACACATTATCCTGATTCCGCGCCAAACAATCTTTATAGTGCTAGCTCATTGTTCAAACAACAGTCCACGGGTATACATTTGGCTCCATTCAGACACATTATCCTGATTCCGCGCCAAACAATCTTTATAGTGCTAGCTCATTGTTCAAACAACAGTCCACAGGTATACATTTGGCTCCATTCAGACACATTATCCTGATTCCGCGCCAAACAATCTTTGTAGTGCTAGCTCATTGTTCAAACAACAGTCCACGGGTATACATTTGGCTCCATTCAGACACATTATCCTGATTCCGCGCCAAACAATCTTTATAGTGCTAGCTCATTGTTCAAACAACAGTTCACGGGTATACATTTGGCTCCATTCAGACACATTATCCTGATTCCGCGCCAAACAATCTTTGTAGTGCTAGCTCATTGTTCAAACAACAGTCCACGGGTATACATTTGGCTCCATTCAGACACATTATCCTGATTCCGCGCCAAACAATCTTTATAGTGCTAGCTCATTGTTCAAACAACAGTCCACGGGTATACATTTGGCTCCATTCAGACACATTATCCTGATTCCGCGCCAAACTATCTTTGTAGTGCTAGCTCATTGTTCAAACAACAGTCCACGGGTATACATTTGGCTCCATTCAGACACATTATCCTGATTCCGCGCCAAACTATCTTTATAGTGTTAGCTCATTGTTCAAACAACAGTCCATGGGTATACAATTGGCTCCATTCAGACACATTATCCTGATTCCGCGCCAAACAATCTTTATAGTGCTAGCTCATTGTTCAAACAACAGTCCACGGGTATACATTTGGCTCCATTCAGACACATTATCCTGATTCCGCGCCAAACAATCTTTATAGTGCTAGCTCATTGTTCAAACAACAGTCCACGGGTATACATTTGGCTCCATTCAGACACATTATCCTGATTCCGCGCCAAACAATCTTTATAGTGCTAGCTCATTGTTCAAACAACAGTCCACGGGTATACATTTGGCTCCATTCAGACACATTATCCTGATTCCGCGCCAAACAATCTTTATAGTGCTAGCTCATTGTTCAAACAACAGTCCACGGGTATACATTTGGCTCCATTCAGACGCATTATCCTGATTCCGCGCCAAACTATCTTTATAGTGCTTGCTCATTGTTCAAACAACAGTCCACGGGTATACATTTGGCTCCATTCAGACACATTATCCTGATTCCGCGCCAAACAATCTTTATAGTGCTAGCTCATTGTTCAAACAACAGTCCACGGGTATACATTTGGCTCCATTCAGACACATTATCCTGATTCCGCGCCAAACAATCTTTGTAGTGCTAGCTCATTGTTCAAACAACAGTCCACAGGTATACATTTGGCTCCATTCAGACACATTATCCTGATTCCGCGCCAAACAATCTTTACAGTGCTAGCTCATTTTTCAAACAACAGTCCACGGGTATACATTTGGCTCCATTCAGACACATTATCCTGATTCCGCGCCAAACAATCTTTATAGTGCTAGCTCATTGTTCAAACAACAGTCCATGGGTATACAATTGGCTCCATTCAGAAACATTATCCTGATTCCGCGCCAAACTATCTTTATAGTGCTAGCTCATTGTTCAAACAACAGTCCACGGGTATACATTTGGCTCCATTCAGACACATTATCCTGATTCCGCGCCAAACAATCTTTATAGTGCTAGCTCATTGTTCAAACAACAGTCCACGGGTATACATTTGGCTCCATTCAGACGCATTATCCTGATTCCGCGAAAAACTATCTTTATAGTGCTTGCTCATTGTTCAAACAACAGTCCACGGGTATACATTTGGCTCCATTCAGACACATTATCCTGATTCCGCGCCAAACAATCTTTATAGTGCTAGCTCATTGTTCAAACAACAGTCCACGGGTATACATTTGGCTCCATTCAGACGCACTATCCTGATTCCGCGCCAAACAATCTTTATAGTGCTAGCTCATTGTTCAAACAACAGTCCACGGATATACATTTGGCTCCATTCAGACACATTATCCTGATTCCGCGCCAAACTATCTTTATAGTGCTAGCTCATTGTTCAAACAACAGTCCATGGGTATACAATTGGCTCCATTCAGACACATTATCCTGATTCCGCGCCAAACTATCTTTATAGTGCTAGCTCATTGTTCAAACAACAGTCCACGGGTATACATTTGGCTCCATTCAGACACATTATCCTGATTCCGCGCCAAACTATCTTTATAGTGCTAGCTCATTGTTCAAACAACAGTCCACGGGTATACATTTGGCTCCATTCAGACACATTATCCTGATTCCGCGCCAAACAATCTTTATAGTGCTAGCTCATTGTTCAAACAACAGTCCACGGGTATACATTTGGCTCCATTCAGACGCATTATCCTGATTCCGCGAAAAACTATCTTTATAGTGCATGCTCATTGTTCAAACAACAGTCCACGGGTATACATTTGGCTCCATTCAGACACATTATCCTGATTCCGCGCCAAACAATCTTTATAGTGCTAGCTCATTGTTCAAAAAACAGTCCACGGGTATACATTTGGCTCCATTCAGACGCACTATCCTGATTCCGCGCCAAACAATCTTTATAGTGCTAGCTCATTGTTCAAACAACAGTCCACGGGTATACATTTGGCTCCATTCAGACACATTATCCTGATTCCGCGCCAAACAATCTTTATAGTGCTAGCTCATTGTTCAAACAACAGTCCACGGGTATACATTTGGCTCCATTCAGACACATTATCCTGATTCCGCGCCAAACAATCTTTATAGTGCTAGCTCATTGTTCAAACAACAGTCCACGGGTATACATTTGGCTCCATTCAGACACATTATCCTGATTCCGCGCCAAACGATCTTTGTAGTGCTAGCTCATTGTTCAAACAACAGTCCACGGGTATACATTTGGCTCCATTCAGACACATTATCCTGATTCCGCGCCAAACAATCTTTATAGTGCTAGCTCATTGTTCAAACAACAGTCCACGGGTATACATTTGGCTCCATTCAGACACATTATCCTGATTCCGCGCCAAACAATCTGTATAGTGCTAGCTCATTGTTCAAACAACAGTCCACGGGTATACATTTGGCTCCATTCAGACACATTATCCTGATTCCGCGCCAAACAATCTTTGTAGTGCTAGCTCATTGTTCAAACAACAGTCCACGGGTATACATTTGGCTCCATTCAGACACATTATCCCGATTCCGAGCCAAACAATCTTTATAGTGCTAGCTCATTGTTCAAACAACAGTCCACGGGTATACATTTGGCTCCATTCAGACACATTATCCTGATTCCGCGCCAAACAATCTTTATAGTGCTAGCTCATTGTTCAAACAACAGTCCACGGGTATACATTTGGCTCCATTCAGACACATTATCCTGATTCCGTGCCAAACAATCTTTGTAGTGCTAGCTCATTGTTCAAACAACAGTCCAGGGGTATACATTTGGCTCCATTCAGACACATTATCCCGATTCCGCGCCAAACAATCTTTATAGTGCTAGCTCATTGTTCAAACAACAGTCCACGGGTATACATTTGGCTCCATTCAGACACATTATCCTGATTCCGCGCCAAACTATTTTTATAGTGCTAGCTCATTGTTCAAACAACAGTCCACGGGTATACATTTGGCTCCATTCAGACACATTATCCTGATTCCGGGCCAAACAATCTTTGTAGTGCTAGCTCATTGTTCAAACAACAGTCCACGGGTATACATTTGGCTCCATTCAGACACATTATCCTGATTCCGCGCCAAACAATCTTTATAGTGCTAGCTCATTGTTCAAACAACAGTCCACGGGTATACATTTGGCTCCATTCAGACACATTATCCTGATTCCGCGCCAAACAATCTTTATAGTGCTAGCTCATTGTTCAAACAACAGTCCACGGGTATACATTTGGCTCCATTCAGACGCATTATCCTGATTCCGCGCCAAACTATCTTTATAGTGCTTGCTCATTGTTCAAACAACAGTCCACGGGTATACATTTGGCTCCATTCAGACACATTATCCTGATTCCGCGCCAAACAATCTTTATAGTGCTAGCTCATTGTTCAAACAACAGTCCACGGGTATACATTTGGCTCCATTCAGACGCACTATCCTGATTCCGCGCCAAACAATCTGTATAGTGCTAGCTCATTGTTCAAACAACAGTCCACGGATATACATTTGGCTCCATTCAGACACATTATCCTGATTCCGCGCCAAACTATCTTTATAGTGCTAGCTCATTGTTCAAACAACAGTCCATGGGTATACAATTGGCTCCATTCAGACACATTATCCTGATTTCGCGCTAAACTATCTTTATAGTGCTAGCTCATTTTTCAAACAACAGTCCACGGGTATACATTTGGCTCCATTCAGACACATTATCCTGATTCCGCGCCAAACTATCTTTATAGTGCTTGCTCATTGTTCAAACAACAGTCCACGGGTATACATTTGGCTCCATTCAGACACATTATCCTGATTCCGCGCCAAACAATCTTTATAGTGCTAGCTCATTGTTCAAACAACAGTCCACGGGTATACATTTGGCTCCATTCAGACGCATTATCCTGATTCCGCGCCAAACTATCTTTATAGTGCTTGCTCATTGTTCAAACAACAGTCCACGGGTATACATTTGGCTCCATTCAGACACATTATCCTGATTCCGCGCCAAACAATCTTTATAGTGCTAGCTCATTGTTCAAACAACAGTCCACGGTTATACATTTGGCTCCATTCAGACGCACTATCCTGATTCCGCGCCAAACAATCTTTATAGTGCTAGCTCATTGTTCAAACAACAGTCCACGGGTATACATTTGGCTCCATTCAGACACATTATCCTGATTCCGCGCCAAACAATCTTTATAGTGCTAGCTCATTGTTCAAACAACAGTCCACGGGTATACATTTGGCTCCATTCAGACACATTATCCTGATTCCGCGCCAAACAATCTTTACAGTGCTAGCTCATTGTTCAAACAACAGTCCACGGGTATACATTTGGCTCCATTCAGACACATTATCCTGATTCCGCGCCAAACAATCTTTGTAGTGCTAGCTCATTGTTCAAACAACAGTCCACGGGTATACATTTGGCTCCATTCAGACACATTATCCCGATTCCGCGCCAAACTATCTTTATAGTGCTAGCTCATTGTTCAAACAACAGTCCACGGGTATACATTTGGCTCCATTCAGACACATTATCCTGATTCCGCGCCAAACTATCTTTATAGTGCTAGCTCATTGTTCAAACGACAGTCCACGGGTATACATTTGGCTCCATTCAGACACATTATCCTGATTCCGCGCCAAACAATCTTTGTAGTGCTAGCTCATTGTTCAAACAACAGTCCACGGGTATACATTTGGCTCCATTCAGACACATTATCCTGATTCCGCGCCAAACAATCTTTATAGTGCTAGCTCATTGTTCAAACAACAGTCCACAGGTATACATTTGGCTCCATTCAGACACATTATCCTGATTCCGCGCCAAACAATCTTTGTAGTGCTAGCTCATTGTTCAAACAACAGTCCACGGGTATACATTTGGCTCCATTCAGACACATTATCCTGATTCCGCGCCAAACAATCTTTATAGTGCTAGCTCATTGTTCAAACAACAGTCCACGGGTATACATTTGGCTCCATTCAGACACATTTTCCTGATTCCGCGCCAAACAATCTTTATAGTGCTAGCTCATTGTTCAAACAACAGTCCACGGGTATACATTTGGCTCCATTCAGACACATTATCCTGATTCCGCGCCAAACAATCTTTGTAGTGCTAGCTCATTGTTCAAACAACAGTCCACGGGTATACATTTGGCTCCATTCAGACACATTATCCTGATTCCGCGCCAAACGATCTTTATAGTGCTAGCTCATTTTTCAAACAACAGTCCACGGGTATACATTTGGCTCCATTCAGACACATTATCCTGATTCCGCGCCAAACAATCTTTATAGTGCTAGCTCATTGTTCAAACAACAGTCCACGGATATACATTTGGCTCCATTCAGACACATTATCCTGATTCCGCGCCAAACTATCTTTATAGTGCTAGCTCATTGTTCAAACAACAGTCCATGGGTATACAATTGGCTCCATTCAGACACATTATCCTGATTCCGCGCCAAACAATCTTTATAGTGCTAGCTCATTGTTCAAACAACAGTCCACGGGTATACATTTGGCTCCATTCAGACACATTATCCTGATTCCGCGCCAAACAATCTTTATAGTGCTAGCTCATTGTTCAAACAACAGTCCACGGGTATACATTTGGCTCCATTCAGACACATTATCCTGATTCCGCGCCAAACAATCTTTATAGTGCTAGCTCATTGTTCAAACAACAGTCCACGGGTATACATTTGGCTCCATTTAGACACATTATCCTGATTCCGCGCCAAACAATCTTTATAGTGCTAGCTCATTGTTCAAACAACAGTCCACGGGTATACATTTGGCTCCATTCAGACACATTATCCTGATTCCGCGCCAAACAATCTTTATAGTGCTAGCTCATTGTTCAAACAACAGTCCACGGGTATACATTTGGCTCCATTCAGACACATTATCCTGATTCCGCGCCAAACAATCTTTATAGTGCTAGCTCATTGTTCAAACAACAGTCCACGGGTATACAATTGGCTCCATTCAGACACATTATCCTGATTCCGCGCCAAACAATCTTTGTAGTGCTAGCTCATTGTTCAAACAACAGTCCACGGGTATACATTTGGCTCCATTCAGACACATTATCCTGATTCCGCGCCAAACTATCTTTATAGTGCTAGCTCATTTTTCAAACAACAGTCCACGGGTATACATTTGGCTCCATTCAGACACATTATCCTGATTCCGCGCCAAACAATCTTTATAGTGCTAGCTCATTGTTCAAACAACAGTCCACGGATATACATTTGGCTCCATTCAGACACATTATCCTGATTCCGCGCCAAACTATCTTTATAGTGCTAGCTCATTGTTCAAACAACAGTCCATGGGTATACAATTGGCTCCATTCAGACACATTATCCTGATTCCGCGCCAAACTATCTTTATAGTGCTAGCTCATTGTTCAGACAACAGTCCACGGGTATACATTTGGCTCCATTCAGACACATTATCCTGATTCCGCGCCAAACTATCTTTATAGTGCTAGCTCATTGTTCAAACAACAGTCCACGGGTATACATTTGGCTCCATTCAGACACATTATCCTGATTCCGCGCCAAACAATCTTTATAGTGCTAGCTCATTGTTCAAACAACAGTCCACGGGTATACATTTGGCTCCATTCAGACACATTATCCTGATTCCGCGCCAAACAATCTTTATAGTGCTAGCTCATTGTTCAAACAACAGTCCACGGATATACATTTGGCTCCATTCAGACACATTATCCTGATTCCGCGCCAAACTATCTTTATAGTGCTAGCTCATTTTTCAAACAACAGTCCACGGGTATACATTTGGCTCCATTCAGACACATTATCCTGATTCCGCGCCAAACAATCTTTATAGTGCTAGCTCATTGTTCAAACAACAGTCCACGGATATACATTTGGCTCCATTCAGACACATTATCCTGATTCCGCGCCAAACTATCTTTATAGTGCTAGCTCATTGTTCAAACAACAGTCCATGGGTATACAATTGGCTCCATTCAGACACATTATCCTGATTCCGCGCCAAACTATCTTTATAGTGCTTGCTCATTGTTCAAACAACAGTCCACGGGTATACATTTGGCTCCATTCAGACACATTATCCTGATTCCGCGCCAAACTATCTTTATAGTGCTAGCTCATTGTTCAAACAACAGTCCACGGGTATACATTTGGCTCCATTCAGACACATTATCCTGATTCCGCGCCAAACAATCTTTATAGTGCTAGCTCATTGTTCAAACAACAGTCCACGGGTATACATTTGGCTCCATTCAGACACATTATCCTGATTCCGCGGCAAACAATCTTTATAGTGCTAGCTCATTGTTCAAACAACAGTCCACGGGTATACATTTGGCTCCATTCAGACGCATTATCCTGATTCCGCGCCAAACTATCTTTATAGTGCTTGCTCATTGTTCAAACAACAGTCCACGGGTATACATTTGGCTCCATTCAGACACATTATCCTGATTCCGCGCCAAACAATCTTTATAGTGCTAGCTCATTGTTCAAACAACAGTCCACGGGTATACATTTGGCTCCATTCAGACGCACTATCCTGATTCCGCGCCAAACAATCTTTATAGTGCTAGCTCATTGTTCAAACAACAGTCCACGGGTATACATTTGGCTCCATTCAGACACATTATCCTGATTCCGCGCCAAACAATCTTTATAGTGCTAGCTCATTGTTCAAACAACAGTCCACGGGTATACATTTGGCTCCATTCAGACACATTATCCTGATTCCGCGCCAAACAATCTTTAT
Organism: Bathymodiolus brooksi; assembly: GCA_963680875.1. NCBI lineage: Eukaryota > Metazoa > Mollusca > Bivalvia > Mytilida > Modiolidae > Bathymodiolus > Bathymodiolus brooksi. The sequence goes on along the minus strand of OY804585.1, from coordinate 80,221,417 downwards.
AGTGCTAGCTCATTGTTCAAACAACAGTCCACGGGTATACAATTGGCTCCATTCAGACACATTATCCTGATTCCGCGCCAAACACTCTTTATAGTGCTAGCTCATTGTTCAAACAACAGTCCACGGGTATACATTTGGCTCCATTCAGACACATTATCCTGATTCCGCGCCAAACAATCTTTATAGTGCTAGCTCATTGTTCAAACAACAGTCCACGGGTATACATTTGGCTCCATTCAGACACATTATCCTGATTCCGCGCCAAACATTCTTTATAGTGCTAGCTCATTGTTCAAACAACAGTCCACAGGTATACATTTGGCTCCATTCAGACACATTATCCTGATTCCGCGCCAAACAATCTTTGTAGTGCTAGCTCATTGTTCAAACAACAGTCCACGGGTATACATTTGGCTCCATTCAGACACATTATCCTGATTCCGCGCCAAACAATCTTTATAGTGCTAGCTCATTGTTCAAACAACAGTCCACGGGTATACATTTGGCTCCATTCAGACACATTATCCTGATTCCGCGCCAAACAATCTTTATAGTGCTAGCTCATTGTTCAAACAACAGTCCACGGGTATACATTTGGCTCCATTCAGACACATTATCCTGATTCCGCGCCAAACAATCTTTGTAGTGCTAGCTCATTGTTCAAACAACAGTCCACGGGTATACATTTGGCTCCATTCAGACACATTATCCTGATTCCGCGCCAAACGATCTTTATAGTGCTAGCTCATTTTTCAAACAACAGTCAACGGGTATACATTTGGCTCCATTCAGACACATTATCCTGATTCCGCGCCAAACAATCTTTATAGTGCTAGCTCATTGTTCAAACAACAGTCCACGGATATACATTTGGCTCCATTCAGACACATTATCCTGATTCCGCGCCAAACTATCTTTATAGTGCTAGCTCATTGTTCAAACAACAGTCCATGGGTATACAATTGGCTCCATTCAGACACATTATCCTGATTCCGCGCCAAACTATCTTTATAGTGCTAGCTCATTGTTCAAACAACAGTCCACGGGTATACATTTGGCTCCATTCAGACACATTATCCTGATTCCGCGCCAAACAATCTTTATAGTGCTAGCTCATTGTTCAAACAACAGTCCACGGGTATACATTTGGCTCCATTCAGACACATTATCCTGATTCCGCGCCAAACAATCTTTATAGTGCTAGCTCATTGTTCAAACAACAGTCCACGGGTATACATTTGGCTCCATTCAGACACATTATCCTGATTCCGCGCCAAACAATCTTTATAGTGCTAGCTCATTGTTCAAACAACAGTCCACGGGTATACATTTGGCTCCATTCAGACGCATTATCCTGATTCCGCGCCAAACTATCTTTATAGTGCTAGCTCATTGTTCAAACAACAGTCTACGGGTATACATTTGGCTCCATTCAGACACATTATCCTGATTCCGCGCCAAACAATCTTTATAGTGCTAGCTCATTGTTCAAACAACAGTCCACGGGTATACATTTGGCTCCATTCAGACACATTATCCTTATTCCGCGCCAAACAATCTTTGTAGTGCTAGCTCATTGTTCAAACAACAGTCCACGGGTATACATTTGGCTCCATTCAGACACATTATCCTGATTCCGCGCCAAACTATCTTTATAGTGCTAGCTCATTTTTCAAACAACAGTCCACGGGTATACATTTGGCTCCATTCAGACACATTATCCTGATTCCGCGCCAAACAATCTTTGTAGTGCTAGCTCATTGTTCAAACAACAGTCCTCGGATATACATTTGGCTCCATTCAGACACATTATCCTGATTCCGCGCCAAGCTATCTTTATAGTGCTAGCTCATTGTTCAAACAACAGTCCACGGGTATACATTTGGCTCCATTCAGACACATTATCCTGATTCCGCGCCAAACTATCATTATAGTGCTAGCTCATTGTTCAAACAACAGTCCACGGGTATACATTTGGCTCCATTCAGACACATTATCCTGATTCCGCGCCAAACAATCTTTATAGTGCTTGCTCATTGTTCAAACAACAGTCCACGGGTATACATTTGGCTCCATTCAGACACATTATCCTGATTCCGCGCCAAACAATCTTTATAGTGCTAGCTCATTGTTCAAACAACAGTCCACGGGTATACATTTGGCTCCATTCAGACGCATTATCCTGATTCCGCGCCAAACTATCTTTATAGTGCTTGCTCATTGTTCAAACAACAGTCCACGGGTATACATTTGGCTCCATTCAGACACATTATCCTGATTCCGCGCCAAACAATCTTTATAGTGCTAGCTCATTGTTCAAACAACAGTCCACGGGTATACATTTGGCTCCATTCAGACGCACTATCCTGATTCCGCGCCAAACAATCTTTATAGTGCTAGCTCATTGTTCAAACAACAGTCCACGGGTATACATTTGGCTCCATTCAGACACATTATCCTCATTCCGCGCCAAACAATCTTTATAGTGCTAGCTCATTGTTCAAACAACAGTCCACGGGTATACCTTTGGCTCCATTCAGACACATTATCCTGATTCCGCGCCAAACAATCTTTATAGTGCTAGCTCATTGTTCAAACAACAGTCCACGGGTATACATTTGGCTCCATTCAGACACATTATCCTGATTCCGCGCCAAACGATCTTTGTAGTGCTAGCTCATTGTTCAAACAACAGTCCACGGGTATACATTTGGCTCCATTCAGCCACATTATCCTGATTCCGCGCCAAACAATCTTTATAGTGCTAGCTCATTTTTCAAACAACAGTCCACGGGTATACATTTGGCTCCATTCAGACACATTATCCTGATTCCGCGCCAAACAATCTTTATAGTGCTAGCTCATTGTTCAAACAACAGTCCACGGGTATACATTTGGCTCCATTCAGACACATTATCATGATTCCGCGCCAAACAATCTTTGTAGTGCTAGCTCATTGTTCAAACAACAGTCCACGGGTATACATTTGGCTCCATTCAGACACATTATCCCGATTCCGCGCCAAACAATCTTTATAGTGCTAGCTCATTGTTCAAACAACAGTCCACGGGTATACATTTGGCTCCATTCAGACACATTATCCTGATTCCGCGCCAAACAATCTTTGTAGTGCTAGCTCATTGTTCAAACAACAGTCCACGGGTATACATTTGGCTCCATTCAGACACATTATCCTGATTCCGCGCCAAACAATCTTTATAGTGCTAGCTCATTGTTCAAACAACAGTCCACGGGTATACATTTGGCTCCATTCAGACACATTATCCTGATTCCGCGCAAAACAATCTTTGTAGTGCTAGCTCATTGTTCAAACAACAGTCCACGGGTATACATTTGGCTCCATTCAGACACATTATCCTGATTCCGCGCCAAACGATCTTTATAGTGCTAGCTCATTTTTCAAACAACAGTCAACGGGTATACATTTGGCTCCATTCAGACACATTATCCTGATTCCGCGCCAAACAATCTTTATAGTGCTAGCTCATTGTTCAAACAACAGTCCACGGATATACATTTGGCTCCATTCAGACACATTATCCTGATTCCGCGCCAAACTATCTTTATAGTGCTAGCTCATTGTTCAAACAACAGTCCACGGGTATACATTTGGCTCCATTCAGACACATTATCCTCATTCCGCGCCAAACAATCTTTATAGTGCTAGCTCATTGTTCAAACAACAGTCCACGGGTATACCTTTGGCTCCATTCAGACACATTATCCTGATTCCGCGCCAAACAATCTTTATAGTGCTAGCTCATTGCTCAAACAACAGTCCACGGGTATACATTTGGCTCCATTCAGACACATTATCCTGATTCCGCGCCAAACGATCTTTGTAGTGCTAGCTCATTGTTCAAACAACAGTCCACGGGTATACATTTGGCTCCATTCAGCCACATTATCCTGATTCCGCGCCAAACAATCTTTATAGTGCTAGCTCATTTTTCAAACAACAGTCCACGGGTATACATTTGGCTCCATTCAGACACATTATCCTGATTCCGCGCCGAACAATCTTTATAGTGCTAGCTCATTGTTCAAACAACAGTCCACGGGTATACATTTGGCTCCATTCAGACACATTATCATGATTCCGCGCCAAACAATCTTTGTAGTGCTAGCTCATTGTTCAAACAACAGTCCACGGGTATACATTTGGCTCCATTCAGACACATTATCCCGATTCCGCGCCAAACAATCTTTATAGTGCTAGCTCATTGTTCAAACAACAGTCCACGGGTATACATTTGGCTCCATTCAGACACATTATCCTGATTCCGCGCCAAACAATCTTTGTAGTGCTAGCTCATTGTTCAAACAACAGTCCACGGGTATACATTTGGCTCCATTCAGACACATTATCCTGATTCCGCGCCAAACAATCTTTATAGTGCTAGCTCATTGTTCAAACAACAGTCCACGGGTATACATTTGGCTCCATTCAGACACATTATCCTGATTCCGCGCCAAACAATCTTTGTAGTGCTAGCTCATTGTTCAAACAACAGTCCACGGGTATACATTTGGCTCCATTCAGACACATTATCCTGATTCCGCGCCAAACGATCTTTATAGTGCTAGCTCATTTTTCAAACAACAGTCAACGGGTATACATTTGGCTCCATTCAGACACATTATCCTGATTCCGCGCCAAACAATCTTTATAGTGCTAGCTCATTGTTCAAACAACAGTCCACGGATATACATTTGGCTCCATTCAGACACATTATCCTGATTCCGCGCCAAACTATCTTTATAGTGCTAGCTCATTGTTCAAACAACAGTCCATGGGTATACAATTGGCTCCATTCAGACACATTATCCTGATTCCGCGCCAAGCTATCTTTATAGTGCTAGCTCATTGTTCAAACAACAGTCCACGGGTATACATTTGGCTCCATTCAGACACATTATCCTGATTCCGCGCCAAACAATCTTTATAGTGCTAGCTCATTGTTCAAACAACAGTCCACGGGTATACATTTGGCTCCATTCAGACATATTATCCTGATTCCGCGCCAAACAATCTTTATAGTGCTAGCTCATTGTTCAAACAACAGTCCACGGGTATACATTTGGCTCCATTCAGACACATTATCCTGATTCCGCGCCAAACAATCTTTATAGTGCTAGCTCATTGTTCAAACAACAGTCCACGGGTATACATTTGGCTCCATTCAGACGCATTATCCTGATTCCGCGCCAAACTATCTTTATAGTGCTAGCTCATTGTTCAAACAACAGTCTACGGGTATACATTTGGCTCCATTCAGACGTATTATCCTGATTCCGCGCCAAACAATCTTTATAGTGCTAGCTCATTGTTCAAACAACAGTCCACGGGTATACATTTGGCTCCATTCAGACACATTATCCTTATTCCGCGCCAAACAATCTTTGTAGTGCTAGCTCATTGTTCAAACAACAGTCCACGGGTATACATTTGGCTCCATTCAGACACATTATCCTGATTCCGCGCCAAACTATCTTTATAGTGCTAGCTCATTTTTCAAACAACAGTCCACGGGTATACATTTGGCTCCATTCAGACACATTATCCTGATTCCGCGCCAAACAATCTTTGTAGTGCTAGCTCATTGTTCAAACAACAGTCCTCGGATATACATTTGGCTCCATTCAGACACATTATCCTGATTCCGCGCCAAGCTATCTTTATAGTGCTAGCTCATTGTTCAAACAACAGTCCACGGGTATACATTTGGCTCCATTCAGACACATTATCCTGATTCCGCGCCAAACTATCATTATAGTGCTAGCTCATTGTTCAAACAACAGTCCACGGGTATACATTTGGCTCCATTCAGACACATTATCCTGATTCCGCGCCAAACAATCTTTATAGTGCTTGCTCATTGTTCAAACAACAGTCCACGGGTATACATTTGGCTCCATTCAGACACATTATCCTGATTCCGCGCCAAACAATCTTTATAGTGCTAGCTCATTGTTCAAACAACAGTCCACGGGTATACATTTGGCTCCATTCAGACGGATTATCCTGATTCCGCGCCAAACTATCTTTATAGTGCTTGCTCATTGTTCAAACAACAGTCCACGGGTATACATTTGGCTCCATTCAGACACATTATCCTGATTCCGCGCCAAACAATCTTTATAGTGCTAGCTCATTGTTCAAACAACAGTCCACGGGTATACATTTGGCTCCATTCAGACGCACTATCCTGATTCCGCGCCAAACAATCTTTATAGTGCTAGCTCATTGTTCAAACAACAGTCCACGGGTATACATTTGGCTCCATTCAGACACATTATCCTCATTCTGCGCCAAACAATCTTTATAGTGCTAGCTCATTGTTCAAACAACAGTCCACGGGTATACATTTGGCTCCATTCAGACACATTATCCTGATTCCGCGCCAAACAATCTTTATAGTGCTAGCTCATTGTTCAAACAACAGTCCACGGGTATACCTTTGACTCCATTCAGACACATTATCCTGATTCCGCGCCAAACAATCTTTATAGTGCTAGCTCATTGTTCAAACAACAGTCCACGGGTATACATTTGGCTCCATTCAGACACATTATCCTGATTCCGCGCCAAACGATCTTTGTAGTGCTAGCTCATTGTTCAAACAACAGTCCACGGGTATACATTTGGCTCCATTCAGCTACATTATCCTGATTCCGCGCCAAACAATCTTTATAGTGCTAGCTCATTTTTCAAACAACAGTCCACGGGTATACATTTGGCTCCATTCAGACACATTATCCTGATTCCGCGCCAAACAATCTTTATAGTGCTAGCTCATTGTTCAAACAACAGTCCACGGGTATACATTTGGCTCCATTCAGACACATTATCATGATTCCGCGCCAAACAATCTTTGTAGTGCTAGCTCATTGTTCAAACAACAGTCCACGGGTATACATTTGGCTCCATTCAGACACATTATCCCGATTCCGCGCCAAACAATCTTTATAGTGCTAGCTCATTGTTCAAACAACAGTCCACGGGTATACATTTGGCTCCATTCAGACACATTATCCTGATTCCGCGCCAAACAATCTTTGTAGTGCTAGCTCATTGTTCAAACAACAGTCCACGGGTATACATTTGGCTCCATTCAGACACATTATCCTGATTCCGCGCCAAACACTCTTTATAGTGCTAGCTCATTGTTCAAACAACAGTCCACGGGTATACATTTGGCTCCATTCAGACACATTATCCTGATTCCGCGCCGAACAATCTTTATAGTGCTAGCTCATTGTTCAAACAACAGTCCACGGGTATACATTTGGCTCCATTCAGACACATTATCCTGATTCCGCGCCAAACAATCTTTATAGTGCTAGCTCATTGTTCAAACAACAGTCCACGGATATACATTTGGCTCCATTCAGACACATTATCTTGATTCCGCGCCAAACTATCTTTATAGTGCTAGCTCATTGTTCAAACAACAGTCCATGGGTATACAATTGGCTCCATTCAGACACATTATCCTGATTCCGCGCCAAACTATCTTTATAGTGCTAGCTCATTGTTCAAACAACAGTCCACGGGTATACATTTGGCTCCATTCAGACACATTATCCTGATTCCGCGCCAAACACTCTTTATAGTGCTAGCTCATTGTTCAAACAACAGTCCACGGGTATACATTTGGCTCCATTCAGACACATTATCCTGATTCCGCGCCAAACAATCTTTGTAGTGCTAGCTCATTGTTCAAACAACAGTCCACGGGTATACATTTGGCTCCATTCAGACACATTATCCTGATTCCGCGCCAAACTATCTTTATAGTGCTAGCTCATTGTTCAAACAACAGTCCACGGGTATACATTTGGCTCCATTCAGACACATTATCCTGATTCCGCGCCAAACAATCTTTGTAGTGCTAGCTCATTGTTCAAACAACAGTCCACGGGTATACATTTGGCTCCATTCAGACACATTATCCTGATTCCGCGCCAAACACTCTTTATAGTGCTAGCTCATTGTTCAAACAACAGTCCACGGGTATACATTTGGCTCCATTCAGACACATTATCCTGATTCCGCGCCGAACAATCTTTATAGTGCTAGCTCATTGTTCAAACAACAGTCCACGGGTATACATTTGGCTCCATTCAGACACATTATCCTGATTCCGCGCCAAACAATCTTTATAGTGCTAGCTCATTGTTCAAACAACAGTCCACGGATATACATTTGGCTCCATTCAGACACATTATCCTGATTCCGCGCCAAACTATCTTTATAGTGCTAGCTCATTGTTCAAACAACAGTCCATGGGTATACAATTGGCTCCATTCAGACACATTATCCTGATTCCGCGCCAAACTATCTTTATAGTGCTAGCTCATTGTTCAAACAACAGTCCACGGGTATACATTTGGCTCCATTCAGACACATTATCCTGATTCCGCGCCAAACACTCTTTATAGTGCTAGCTCATTGTTCAAACAACAGTCCACGGGTATACATTTGGCTCCATTCAGACACATTATCCTGATTCCGCGCCAAACAATCTTTGTAGTGCTAGCTCATTGTTCAAACAACAGTCCACGGGTATACATTTGGCTCCATTCAGACACATTATCCTGATTCCGCGCCAAACTATCTTTATAGTGCTAGCTCATTGTTCAAACAACAGTCCACGGGTATACATTTGGCTCCATTCAGACACATTATCCTGATTCCGCGCCAAACAATCTTTGTAGTGCTAGCTCATTGTTCAAACAACAGTCCACGGGTATACATTTGGCTCCATTCAGACACATTATCCTGATTCCGCGCCAAACACTCTTAGCTCTTGCTCCTTAATTCTTAACACATACAAATTTCATAATCTTTGGTTTGATTCGACCGGGATTCGAATCCACTTGATCTACCATTCTCGAGCTCGCCGTAGCAGCCATCACGTATCGATGCGATTATATCTATGAATAAGGATATGGATAATCAGAACACATACACAATATAAAATGATATGTACAATGTATTTCTACTGACAGTCAGTCCGAGTCTGAATTTCTGTCCATTCTCAGTAATTCGTCATGATTTCTGGCTTCCACCCCTGTACAATTGTGTTGGTTATGAATTATTCATGAATTGTAATAAACACACCCTTTTCATTTCAATTTCTGTATTTCCGGTCAACATATTTGACTAGCTTTTTCTATCATGAAATATCTCTGTGTTGTTTATGTTCATTCATTTTGCCAACCCAAATAATATGATGAATTGATGTCTGGTTTTACGTAATTAACGCATTTTGGAAATATGATTAATTAATTAAAATTAAAAAATCTTTGTCTTCATTCCAAAGCTCCAGTTACAATATGTCTTACATCTAATTATTTGACAAATACGATATATTATCACCATTGGCTTTCCATAGTACATTCAATTTGCACTCGGCCATCATCGGATGATTCCGCTGCTCTATCTTCGTGCGTTGTGGTTATTTTAAGAATGATGGCGGTCCAATGAAAAATGTGTTTGAACATCCTGGTTCCCTGTTTGTAAAGCATTCAAATTTCACTTTCGAAATAGAAGGACACATTTTTTATCTTGGTATTTATAAGTTATTAAAAATACTTTCCTGTTAAAATAGAGTAGAAGATATTAATGTTTTTTTATCTGAACAACACAGTGTTTGTCGTATCTTTGATCTATTCATGACATCCTACCCCCACCCACGTAATATAAACACCACATGTTATATTGATTATTGATGATGATGTGTAGTCAAAAAAGGGGTGAAGTGATGCTAGGTTCATGCACAGGGGCTAGGTGCGTCCGAAAAAAAATAATAAAAAAAATACTATATAATACTACAAGGGGGCGAACTCACTTGCTTCCATTTTTTTAAGTCGTCGTGTTAAATTGATCGTAACTTCGGAACGCCTTAATATTTTCAAAAAATGTTTTCACCAGTCGAAAGTCAAATAATTTTCCTTTCCAAAGAGACCCCAATTGTTAGTGTAGGCCTCCGAACTGCTAAGGTATCATACACGAACCAAAACAAAACGGCGTGAAAATCAGAAGTCGTACATCTGTTGGGTTGACCACTTCCCATCTGTGTACAGACTTTCCTATGCGTAAGCGAGTCATTTTGACTAGCTAAATACTTTCATACATTCAAATTACGTTCAAATTTCGTACCTTTCGACAATTTATATGCCCTTTAAGTCTGTTTTTGAAAGAAATCCCCTTTACATCCTTCACAAACGCCATAGACTTGAAAATTGAGAGAGTTCTAACGGGCTTTTTGATTGGCTGAAACAGATTGTTCAGCCAATCAAAAATCCCGTTAGAACAGACTTAAAGGGCATATAAATTGGCGAATGGCCTTGGATGGCCCCCTTCAAAAATCGTGTCTGGTGATCCCGACTTCCAACCAAGATAGCCGCCAAGCTAAAAATAGAAAAAAGGGGGATGACATTTTAATTGTCCATTGCTGGTTTAGTATAAGTCAAAATTAGCTCAAATTTTAACTGCAGCTACATGGCAAAGAGTAGTTTAGCATATGTTCGGGGTTTTTGTGTGAAATATTTCTTTCAGCCGATTTATACCGATTATGCAAATTAGGCATATTTTGATAAAAGATCACATTTAAATCTTCTCCTCTGAAACCGATGAACCAAATTAAACCAAGTCTGGCAGGGATGGTCCCTGGGTCGGTCCCTTTCAACATTATGTCCGATAGCCATGCCCTCCATCCAAGACCCACTGAAACCCGTGTGTAATAAAATTCATTTTATTAGCTTGTTTTACTTATATTGATATATTTTAATTTATTGAATCTCTTCTGACATACTGACAAGAATTTTTGTTTCTACGCGGAAGTAAACTTTTGAGATTTCGTAAGGAACGACAGTTCGATTGAATGAGACTACATTCGGCCCTAAAGAAAAGTCGTCCCAGATATATCTCGGCCCAAAAAATCTCGACACTTTTTGATGCACTGGATGAGCGTGAAATTGCCAGATAATTTTCTCAGATTTGCGAGCATTCATGGCCGTGCCTGTTTCATATTATTTTATGTTCCGGTGGAGGAATAAAATGTTTGCCAATATTCTTAGTATTTTTCCATCTTTTCATGTATTGACTGATGAGAAAAAGTTCCTTTATTTATTTCAATGTGAAGAATATGATATTGTAGAAGTTATTGTGAGGGGAGTAAACGAAATGCATAATAGGAGAAATAAGTTGATTGATAAATATTTTTTTAAGATTTCTGGAAAAGATATATTTGTGTATTGTTTAAAAAATGATGGCAACTCATTGCACAATGTGACAGTTTCATGAAAATATAGATCTCTATTATATGTTATATGTTAATTGATATTTAAATCATATTTAAAATGTACCACCTCCTCATACTAAATGTCATTAGGGAGTCATGTGTTTCAAACATGTATATATGTAGTTTGATTGTAGTTAACAGTCTCTTTGTTTTGTATTTAATGTGTTGTTTTGGTAACAATCCTTTGTATATGATTTCAGATCAATAACAATTATGTTATGTTCTGTTCTGTTCTACCCACTCCTGTATTAAGACCAGTTCGAAGCCGTATTAAACCTGTTTTTCCGTATAAAGACCTGTATAAACAGTGTTAAAGAATCTGTATTAACTGGTCAGTTTCCTACGTATTTTGTAACATTGGTTAATAAACTTGGGCATTGTGTTGTATGTTCTTCTTCGAATTACGGATTCTGATTACCCTTTTGGTATCTTCAAACTCTTCTTTCTCTCGATATGGGAACAAATTTAGCATGATTTGGGAAGGAGAGTTGCCTAAGGGTTACTGGATCAACCGCTGTGAATTAAGTGTTCCTTACATTACCGGAGCAGTGGAATCACATGAGATATGTGTGTTAACGCCGATTCAAACAATATTTCTTTTTATATCATGTCCATCAGTTTTTAATGGTGAAGTTTTTTTAAAAACGGAATATCCAGTGAAAGCCACGACCTGCCACTAATCACTGACAAACTAAGATTGTATAATGAGAGAGAAACCAACTCACAGTTTTAGTCTTGGTAGGCACTGACTGCATGGGTAAATGTAAATCCAACTATATAGCACGATCATGGACATGATTGACCCTGAAATAACATGTCACATGTCGAAATAGTAACTCGAGGGGTTGTCATTGAGTAGATTGCATGCACACGATGGATCCTGAAATGACATGCCGCATGTCGAACTTCGAAGCATTACCTAGGAGCGTTGTCGTTGAGTATTAAGAACGGAATATTCCAGATACTGATTTTCCATTTTCGGATTTCTGTTCTTTCAGGTGCGCTATGACGTCAAACTATGTGAATTGTTTTTTATTTTTCATTTTCTTGAATTTGTTCCGTTTTGGCAGTTTTGCAGGTTTTTTTTCAGTATTCCATGTGTCTGTAGTTTTCAAAGTGTTGTGTTTTGTAGATAATTGCTTGTCCTATTGTCTTTTTTCTATTGACAATTATTTTGTCTGTTCTTCAATGTACGTCTTCTGACTACCACTTTGATATCTTCAAGTTTTTCAGGACGAGTTTATATTCAATGTACAAAGTATATTTTTGCAATGTGCTATATATATAATTTTTCTTTTATGTTGTGCATTTATAATATGTCTCAGTATATTATGTAAAAAGAAAACCGATTAAATATGAATTCAGGTAAATTATAGCGAAACTCTTTCCACGAACGCCTGATGAAGGTTATTCCAGAAAACCACCGTGTGCACTGAATCAAGTAGCTGGGGATTTTTTTTATTACCAGGAAGTAAAATTTAAATAACTAAATATTGTATTTAAAAAATCGACAATAATATGATATTTTTATTTTACTAAGAACATTTGTGAAAAATAGGGAAATACTGAAATTGTGAAACCGAAACAGATTTTCAAGAATTACAGTCCAATTTTGTTTAAGTACTTTGTTAATATTTTATAGGAAACCATATCTTGCTATGTACATGTCATGTCGTAATATTACAAGTAGATATAAAAATAAAGAAATTAAAACAGTTGTACGGGGTTCATGTTTTATCTATGTTATTAGTATTAATTACGTATACTGGTGTACAACACGATTTAAATATCAAATGATGCTTGTGTCGTTTAGAAGTAGCACGACAGGTGCCACCAGTGGAGCAGGAACTGTTTACCGGTCTAGAGCATCTGTGTTTACCTCCGTGTTCTTTTTGCATTGGGGGGGGGGGGGGTCCACGTTGCTCAGTCTTTACTGTTCCTTAGTATTTTGTAGATGATGTTTGTTCTTTAGTCATTCTTCGATTTACGGATTTTAATTAAACTCCTTTGGTGAGTTCACACATTTTGTAAAATCTAACCCTAATAAAACTAGAGGCTCAGCCCACTGAGCCTGTATCGTTCACCTGACAATAGAATGATACTGAAGCAAATTTCAAAGGGAGATAATCATTACCTTAAAAAACAGCAGCCATCTTGAATGGAGGGTGGAGCTGTCGAACACAATTTTGAAAGGGACACACCCAGGGACCATCTATGCCAAGTTTGGCTCCATTTGGCCAAGCTGTCTCAGAGGAGAAGATTTTTTTAACATTAGCCAATCAGAAAAAAAGAATTAATCTTGGCGGCCATGTTTGTAGACCAAATGGAACGAAATGGAGAAACGTTATAGAGGACCTTACATAGATGCTTACTGCCAAGTTTGGTTCCATTTGGCCAAGTTGTTTCAGAGGAGAAGATTAAAATATGAAAAAGTTAACGGATGGACGACGGACGCCAAGTGATGGCAATACCTCACATGGCCCTTTGGGTCAGGTGAGCTAAAAAATGATGAAAAAAGGGCAATAACTCCTAGACGGGTAATCAGATTTACTTCAAAATTGCAGGGCATGTAGATCTTGACAAGCTGAACATGTTTTCAGTTTACACTCAACATCTATCTCTTATAGTTTTTGAAATAAAGGATGAAAAGTATTAACATTTTTAAAATTTGATGAAAAAAGGGCAATAACTTCAAGATGGGTAATCAGATTTACTTTAAAATTGCAGGCTAGCTTGATCTTGACATGATGAACATGTTTGTTGTTTAAACTTAACATCTATCTCTTATAGTTTTTGAAATAAAGGACAAAAAGTATTAACCTTTTGAAAATTTGACAAAAAAAAAGGGCAATAACTCCAAATTGGGTACTCAGATTAACTTCAAAATTACAGGGTAGGTAGATCTTAATATGCTGCACATGTTTGCAATTTAAACTTAACCTTTATCTCTAATAGTTTTTGAAATATCAGACAAAAATGTTTAAATTAAAACAAAATGATGAAAAAAGGGCAATAACTCCTAGACGGGTAATCAGATTTACTTCAAAATTGCAGGGCATGTAGGTCTTGACATACTGCACATGTTTGCTGTTTAAACTTAACGTCTATCTCTTATAGTTTTTGAAATAAAAAACGAAAAGTTTTAAAATTTTGAAAATTTGATGAAAAAAGGGCAATAACTCCAAGATAGATAATCAGATTTTCTTCAAAATTTCAGGGTAGTTAGATCTTCCTGTGCTGATCATTTTTACCCAGTCAGATTTCTGATATTATTAACGGTTTTTGAGTTGTTACCAAAAACGTGCAATTTTACCATATGTTCTATTTTTAGTAACAGCGGCCATGTTTGTTGGCCGAATTGAACTAAATGAAGAAGTTTTATATAGGATCTTGCATAGATGCTTCCTGCCAAGTTTGGCTCCATTTGGCCAAGCAGTTTCAGAGGAGAAGATTTTTTTAACATTAGCCAATCAGAAACAAGAATTGTCCTTGGCGGCCATATTTGTTGGCGGAATAGGACGAAATGAAGAAAATTTATAGAGGACCTTATATAGATGCTTTCTGCCAAGTTTGGTTCCATTTGGTCCAGTTGTTTCAGAGGAGTAGATTAAAATATGAAAAGTTAACGGACGGACGACGGACGCCAAGTGATGGCAATACCTCACATGACCCTTTGGGTCAGGTGAGCTAAAAATTAATTGCACACTGACCACAAACATAAGAAAAGCAATAACTCCTTCACAACTTGTAGTCTGTGATGTCAATCCAAAGTGTTTGGTGTGATGTTGCAGATTAATGTTATATAACTAGTCCCTACCAGCCGTGTGGGCTTTTTTCACAATTCAGTGAAAAGAGTACATTGTGTTTAACAAAAAAGGTCAATAATTAGGTTCTTATATTAGGTTGTTACTATTATTAGGTTGAAGTAAGCAATGACTTCAAACATTATTACACCAAGCAATACAAAGGCTTTCTGTCTGAAGATTTGTAAACGTCATAAAACTAGTTTAACCCCACCACTTTTTATTGAAGTGCCTGTATCAAGCCATGAAACTGAGCAGTCATGTATTTGTGTGTTGGGGGTATCGATCTTTTCTTTATCTACAATTTTTCTATTGGATGTTCGAATTGTTCCGACAGTGTGGTATATTTTTCTATTGTATGTTGGAATTGTTCAGACAGTGTGGTATATTTTTCTATTGGATGTTCGAATTGTTCCGACAGTGTGGTATATTTTTCTATTGGATGTTGGAATAGTTCCGGCAGTGTGGTATATTTTTGTTTTCTAGATTTTCGAATAGTTCCGGCAGTGTGATATATTTTTGTTTTTCTAGATTTTCGAATTGTTCCGACAGTGTGGTATATTTTTGTTTTTCTAGATTTTCGAATTGTTCCGACAGTGTGGTATATTTTTGTTTTTCTAGATTTTCGAATTGTTCCGACAGTGTGGTATATTTTTGTTTTTCTAGATTTTCGAATTGTTCTGACAGTGTGGTATATATTTGTTTTTCATTTTACTACCATTAGAATCAGACATTCAGATGTGTATCTAATATAGGCGTTAATTAACTGCCGGTCTTTCTTGATACCGTAGTATGTCAAACGTTGGTTTTTGGGAGGCATTATGAGGCGTTTAACTCCATTATTGACAATATTCCAACTATATCCTGATATTGATTTTTATTGTGGTTAGGGTTATGTTGCTTAACGCCACTTTCAAACATATTTCAGTGATTTCGTGGCGGTCAGTTTTATTAGTTGATGCAACTGGAATACCCGCAGAAAACCGCATGTCACTGACCAACTGTATCACATAATATTTTATGGAGTACACCTCGCCATCAGCAGGATTCGAACTCGCAACTTTAGTGGTGATAGGCACTGATTGCACATGTAGTTGTAAATCCAACTACAATACGATCACGATGGCCTCGACCTTTATTGAAGGAGGAAAATAGAGTACCATGAGAAATACACCGACCTGCCTCCAGAAAATTACAAACTTTATCACCTATATTTTGTATATGGTGACATATATTTTCTATTTTATATATATTTACATAATTACCTGTTTGGTATCAACAAACTTTTCTTGTTAGAGCTTTACGTACTGATATATTTTATACTGTTATGCTTTATTCATCTCTCATGTCCTACTAAACCGCATCGGTGGTGTAATGGTCAGTTCGTGCCCCGATCGGGTCAAACCAAAGAATATAAAATTGGTATTTGTTTCTTCTCCGTTAAGCACGCAGCATTAAGGAGAAAGGGCAAAAGCTGGTTAGCTCGAAATAAGGATAATGTGTCCGATGGAGCGACATGTCTATCTATTGTTTCACTGTAAACATCTCATTGAAAATTAACTTGTTCTCGCCATTATATAGCTAAACTA